>CM049605.1:5583238-6195738 GCA_026979955.1 Megalurothrips usitatus
ATCATCACTACCCCCTCCTGCTGGACGTGGATCACGCGCGTGGCGCGCACGCGATCACCCGCGTCATTGTCCGTCCCGAAGCAACAACAACAACAAGAGAATTCGGCCGAAAAGTCCGTCCGCGCCGATCGTTCTGCACAATGTAGGGAGAAAAGCGGTCATCCAGGTGGACGGAAACAACGACTGTTGTGAATTTCTAAATCGACCGCAATAAAGCTCAAAATCTTTTTTTTTTAAATTGTTAGGGAAGTTATAGAGGAGGAGGAATGTCAAATTTCATAAATTTCAGCAAGAACACCAAATAACAAAAAAATATGAACAATTTTATAAAACCACAAAAATTTCAGCAAAAAACACCCCCGCCAAGTGCTGCTTTGCAAATCGGATTCGATAAAGTGTCGGCGGCGGCGAACGGGACAACGAAGGGGTCGTGCGTCAACATCACGAGACGGGGGCGTGGCGGCGCGGAGAGCTGAATGCGTGGGGCAGAGCGCCCGGCACACACACACACGCCAATAACAATCGCGGCTAATTACAGCTCGCGATGTAATAATCGTAATGGGTCTGTAATCATGGTGGTGGTGTGGGAGCGAGACAAGAAGCGCGCAGCGCAGTCCGGGACAGTCCGGACACACACACAAAAAAATAAAAGTAGTCAGAGAAATATTTTCTTTGCGGAGCGCCTGCCAGCGACAGGGTAGGCCATCCCGCACGGCACGCGTGCGTCCGCGAAGCCCGTGGTTGCCTACCCGACACCTTCACAGCGCAGACCTTCTCGAAGACGGCAGCGGTTGTGGGGCGAGAGAGAGAGAGAGAGAGGGGGGGGGGCTCCTAGTTACGAATTCTGCGGATGAGCCCCGGGGTCGGGTCCGTCTGAGCCCCAGGCGGGGCCCCCCGGGGGGGCCTCTGTCCCGCAGCGGCGACTAACCCTCCCTAACTTATCCCTCTCTCTCTCTCTCTCTCTCTCTCTCTCTCTCTCTCTCTCTCTCTCTCTCTGCCCTCGCCTCACCTCGGAGTCTCTCCGTGTGCCAAGTTGGAAAGAAGCAGCTGGGGGAGAGGGGATGACCTCTTGTCCTTCCTGCATCTCGCTCCCTCCCGTCTTACTCCATCTCTCTCTCTCTCTCTCTCTCTCTCTCTCTCTCTCTCTCTCTCTCTCTCGCTATCCATACGCGTGTCGGCGTCGGAGGGAATACCGATCGAGTGCGGCGTCGCCTGCTCATATTCTCTCTTTGCATATTCGACGCTGTGCGAGCGAGACAGACAGAGGCGCGGGGGGAAGAGAAGGAGAACTCCTGACCATCGCCTCGGCTCAAGTTTTAACCTCAAAGTGCCCGCTGCTGTGTTTGCCCGTCGCGGTCGCCCAACACTGCACTCTTCGCGCACGGCTGCCTCACACCGCCGCCGCCGCCGGCCGTTTCGAATTTTTTGGCGGCAACAATGACCACGTGACCGGCGGGGCGGCGTAACGCCTCGCTTCCGGTTCCGGCCCCGGCGGCGGCGCCCGGCCGAGCCCTTTTGTCCGCCGACACCACCCGCGCGGGCCACTTTCGTTTTTGCGTCCACTTTTTCCACCGCCGCTGCCGCCGCCTCTCGGGCAATCAGACAGAGAACGGCGACGCTAGTGGTGGCGAGAGAGAGAGAGAGAGAGAGAGAGAGAGAGAGAGAGAGAGAGAGAGAGAGAGAGAGAGAGAGAGACAGACAGACCCTCCGCCACGAGTGCCACAGAGGCGGAGCGCCCCGTGCCGGGTAGGCAGCCAAGACGGCTCAGCGCAGGCGTGCCGTGCGGGCCGGCCTACCCCGGCGCTGGCAGGCGCTCCACTGCAGACCAACATCGCGTCGTCTGTTACAGAATACGGCGGTGCGTGTGTGTGTGTGTGTGTGGGCAGGGCGGTACATTGACACACACACACACACACACAGTGCGTGGCCGGATAGTAGCACCGCCGCCTGCATGCGGGACAGCGTCAACGTCCTCTGAGGGCCGCGCCGCGCCGCGCACCGCCTGTGTCACACCCACGTAACAGCCTGCAGCGGACACGCGCCGACTGTTGCAGCGGGCGGTGACGCATTCCAGCCGAGCAGACGCCGCCGCAGCAGCAGCAGCAGCAGACGACGACGCGGCGCGGCGGCGACAAAAAAAAAATGTCCAGAAAAAAACACACTACCAGGTGAAAAATAAATTCAAACTATCGAAATCGATTTGAAATTATTCCGATAAAATACAATATTGCTATGCATGGCGAGTAAGCGGAGGGGCGGCCTTCTTTAAAAGATATCGACGGCACTTTGTGGTCATTTTCGTGGCCCATTCTCCGCTCTGCTCGGACCTCTCTCTCTCTCTCTCTCTCTCTCTCTCTCTCTCTCTCTCTCTCTCTCTCTCTCTCGACACTTTCAGCGTGTAAAGGACTGCAGCAGCATGAGTGTGCGGCGTACAGAAAGACGGGACCGAAAGGTCAGGCGACGACGGACCAGGAAAGGCGAGAGAGTAATCCCAGTCATAACACACATTCGCGAACGTGAATGTGAACAGGCGAGAAACCCGCGCCGCGCGGCGGAGGGGTGACGGGGCGACTCTAGCGCTGACAAAGCCGAGCCTGCAGCCTCCCCGGCAGCGAATCTCGATCTGAATGTGAATAGCGATGGGGGAACCCCCGCACGACCGGCAGCCGGGCGGGCCGGTAACCCGCGGGCACAATGTCGACAGCATACCAATACCGGGGCCACTGGAGGGTTTTGTTGTTGTTCAATGACGATGATGATGCACACACACACACACACACACACACAAAGCAATGACTTCCGGTTCGCGGCCGAACGCAGAACGGCCTGCCCCGCCGCACTGCCCGTCCCGTCCCGCGGCCAACAACCCCGCGGGCATGTCGGCGGCCACGGCGGCGGCCAGAGGCTGACCGGGGGCTGACCGGAGACTGACCCGCCCTGGGGGCGGAGATACCGGAGTCCAGCCGGACGGGGGCAACAGGGCCAACATAGCGCACAGCACCACGGAGAATCCAGAGCTCCGGCTCCAGCTGTAGTCCTCGCTGTAGCTCTAGCTCCCCGCAATCGGACACACACACACACACACACACACACACACACACACACAAAAAGCAGACGACGGACAGAATGAGAGCCATTAGCAGGCAAGCCGCCGCGAGAAGGCAACAGGCAACGGGCAACACAGCGCCCGCTCGCCGTCCCTCTCCCAGTGCGAGGCGAATGGCTAATTCCATCACGACACAGTTTCTCTCTCTCTCTGTCTCCATTTCTCTCTCTCTGTCTCTCTCGTCCAAATCTTGTGGCTTAATAACGGCCCGGCGTGCCGTGCCGCCCTGGTTTGTACGGCTTCCCATAGCGGCCCCGGCTCGCGGTCCACACAGACCCGCCGGCCCGCACCGCCCGCACCGCCGCCGCCTAGAATGAATGACCTTTTCAACGGCACTGTCACCGCGCCTCGCCGTGACACACTTCTTGTTGTCGGCCACGACGGCGACGTGTCCGCCCGGAGGCCGCCGGTGGACACTGCAGCAGCAGCAGCAGCAGCAGCAGCAGCAGCGGCGGCCAGGCGGCCGGGCGGCGGAGAAAGAAAATCGCTTGCAGCAGTCGATTCAAATCCCACGGCCGATCTCCCCCTGCCTGTCCCTTCTCCTTGACCCTCCAATAGGGAGAGAGAGAGAGAGAGAGAGAGAGAGAGAGAGAGAGAGAGAGAGAGAGAGACAGAGAAAGAGAAAGAGAGAGACACACAGAGTGAGGATAGAGAGAGAGAAGCAAAACGACGAACACACACGCAGCAGCGGCGGCAGCAGACGACATGACAAACGCCGTACGAGTCGACCCGCGATATAAACCCCGCCTCGTAATAACCTCGAATTAAGTCGTCGCGATTTGCATGGAGGCGGCAATTATTTGACAGTGATATTAATTTGCGGGGCCTGCTGCTGCCTCCGCTGCAGGGTATGAGAAACGCGTACGTGCGCGAGGTGCGCGCTGCTGCTAGCGGCTATGGGAAATGTATACGAGCGCGGCGGGCCGCAATCCGAACACGCTGCTCTGTCGTAGTGCTGTCTCAGTCGCACTGCTAAGGTGCTCCATAAGAAGGAGAGAGAGCAAAGAGAGAGGGCCAGAGAGAGGGAGAGAGGGAGGGAGAGGGAGGGAGAAACAGAGAGAAAGAGAGAGAGAGAGAGGTCCGAGAGGGCTGACTTATCGCTGGGCAGGCCCCCTAGGCGGCGGATCCGCGTTCGACGGGCACGCGTTCCAAAAGTAGCCGCTTACACACGCACACACACACACACACACACACGCGGTGTTAAGCATTTCCATACGGGCGCTGCTAGGCTCAGCCGAGCGCGCGCGGTTATATCTTTACTTATTTTTAGTCACGTAGCCGCACGTAAGTATATATATACGGCGTTTTGGAGCCGCGCGCGTAAGTCGCGAGTGGTTTAGTTCGCGCCCTAGAGAACACAGCGCACATGTGTGTGTGTGTGTGTGTGTGATGAGGTCTAAAAATACAACCAACCACCATCACATACTGTGCCTAGATAAAGGGCGAGCGCAGAGAGGGCCTGTTAGGGAAGCCCTGCACAGAACAGGTACATCCAGCAGGGCACCGCCAGGACGCTGAAAATAATTTCGGAGATGAAAAAAGGGAGGAGATCGAAAAAATGACAAAAGGAAAAAATGCCGGAAACAGTCATGAAATTAAAAAAAAAATTAGGGAAAAAAATTAAAAAGGAAAAAAAAAGAAATTAATTTTTCAAATGTTTTTTTTTAAATCTTTTTTTGGGGTTTAAAAAGTGCTGTTGATGGTGCTGTCGGGTACGAACAGTGTAGTGAGAGGTTGGCGCTCCTGCAGCAGCAGCAGCAGCAGCAGCAGCAGCAGCAGCCCGTGGGCTGGCCGGCCCGCCGTGCGGTGAAGTCCCACACCGTCATGCCTGCCGCGAGAGGCCCCGCTTCTTTTAAAGGAGCCCTCGTGTAATTAATGGTGCAGGAGGCGCGGCCCCGCGAACGCCGTACCGCCCTCGCAACTGAACAGGGCTACCAACCGGCCGACACCCGGCTGTACAGGCGCGGCCCGCTTGTCGCCGCCGCGCGCAGCCGTCTCTCTCGCTCCGCTGGCTTCTGCGGTCTGCGCGACCGCCCTTTTCTCTGTCTCTCTCGCTCTAAAGAGGCGCGCGTCGCACGCGGCGGCGTTTCTTTCACCGGTCCAAAATAGACGAAGAGGAGCGGCGCCGGAGAGCAGCGGCGGCGCTTTATGGCAAAAGTTACGAGACGCCGCCGGCCGGGGCGCTGCGAGGCTAGCAACAACAACAACAAGAACAGGGTGCCACCCGATCGCCGCTAACGAACAGCGCATACCAACCTCGCGCGCATCCCGTGCCCGGCCAGGCGGCAGCGGGTAATTGATAACACCGACCGGCGTTATTATTACCACCAAAACGAGGCGCGGAATTACAAATAAAGACCAAAATCGTGCGCGGCCGCCGCTCTGTTTGTGTTTCGGCTCATTATATTTTCCGGACCAGCAGACGACGCGCGTCGCCGTCGCTCCTAACGGTGGTAATCACCGTCATTTTCAAGAGGGAGGCAATTTCGAACGCGCGGCGCGCGAGTGGCCGCGGGGAGGGGGAAGAGAGTGAGAGAGATAGAGAGAGAGAGAGTGTCTGCTGTGCAGTCCTACCAGAGGAACCAGAGCTCATCAGCGTAGCCAGCCGCTGCTGCTGGTGCTGCTGGTGCCACGCCCCCCTACTGCAACTAGTCGTACTTCTAGTGCGCCGGCAGTTCCCCCGACACCTCCGCGCTGCTGCTGCCTCACACACACACAGTCACACACGCACACATACACACGCAACGGGTGTCAGTGTGTGTGTGTGTGTGCACCGTTTCCGCCCTTTACATTTCCATCCCATTTCTGCCACGTCGCTCAAACCAAATGAGCTGCTAGACCCCGCGGGGTAGAGAAGGAGGAGGGCATTTTGAAGAAAAAGATCCGTTACTCCAAACAAAAAAAAATGCATTAAAAATGTTAGTATTTTTTTTAAATAGAATTTTTTTAAAATGGCAAGCAAAATTTTTTTTTTGAAAAAGCTATATGATTTGTTAAACTAGTCCAAATCCTGGAAAAAATGAGCGGCTGTACATCCTCACACCCACGTGAGTGAGAAGTCCCTCGGGCGCCACCATCAGGTCAAAATTGTAACTAACGCCGAAAAAAATAATCTTTAAAAAATACTCAGCGCCCTTTAAGAAGATTACGAGCGAGCCGCGGCTCCTCTCGTGACGCGCGCCGCGGACGTGCTTTGAATTTGGAGCGCACCTTTTGCCTTCATTAAGAGCGCCCTGCTGCCGCGCAGTGCGGCCCGCGCGCCTGCTGACACGGAGCTGACACGGAGCTGACACGGAGCTGACACGGAGCTGACACGGAGCTGACACGGCGGGCAGGGCAGTTGACACGGAGCTGACAACTACGCTGCTGGTGCCGCCGCGACGCCCGAGGGGGGCGTTCCCGACGCCGCGCCACAGCCCCGAAAAAGCGTCGAGAAAACGAGAAAAAGATGACCGTGTGCGTGTGTGTGTGTGTGTGTGTGTGTGTGTGTGAGTGTACGTCTAGCCGCTAAGCATGGGGCGCCGCTGCTCAGTCAGTCATGATGTGAATTAGTGCGGGAGACGAGACGTGTCGACAAGAGCCAGAGAGAGAGAGAGAGAGAGAGAGAGAGAGAGAGAGAGAGAGAGAGAGAGAGAGAGAGAGAGAGAGAGAGAGAGAGGACGGGCAGCTTGCGCAAGCGCCCGGCCCCCGCGGCCCCGCACGGGCCTCCTCCGGGTCTCCGACGATTAAAACTCGCACGTCTGGAGGAAATTGGGCGTACGACGCCGCGGACGCCGCCGCCGATTACGGCGCCGACGTGTTCCATCTTCGGAGGGGGGATTTTGCTTATATTTCAACTTTCCAGGGTGCTGTCCGCACCTGGCGGGCGAGAGAGAGAGAGAGAGAGAGAGAGAGAGAGAGAGAGAGAGAGAGGCTGTCAACGCGGCCTGCAAGCTGATCAGCGTCCTTCTGCCATAAGGCCACGTTATAATCGCTTTAGTCCCGCGATATCCCGGCAAAAGTCCTTCCGCTGGCCGCCGCTGCCGCCGCCGCCGTCGCGCTGCATTAGGGAGGCTTTCGCACGAGGACGACGGCAGGGGAAAGTGGCGTCCTGCTGCCGGAAAGGATCCTGCACGCTGGAGGAAACCCTTTATCGGAGCGTATAATGCTGGAGAGGCACTGGAGCGAAACTGGAGAAGAAAAAAATTCAAGGCTGGAAAATAAAAATCCAGGACACAGGGTTCTGCTACGGGGCCATGGTGAGGGTCCCGATACATCCTCAGCAGCAGCGGCGGCGGCGCAGAGTCCTGGAGGTGTTCTGGAGGTGTTGTGAGTTCTCCAGATTAGGATCCTCCTGGAGGAGTCTCCAGGCGTGAAGGTCACGGGAGGCGTCACCTCCGCCAGCCTCCCCCTCCCAAACTCACGACCCAAGTCATGGAGGATAATTTTATTTTTGCAAACTGCACCGAGGCAGCCGCAGCGGCAGGACCTTGGCTCACAGCAATGTCCTTTAGCGTATCCCCCGCCAAGGATCTTTTGTCTTTTACCTGTAGTAAAATGCCGCGATCGGATGCGAGCGATAGTGAAATGGATTTCCAGGTATATACATATATATATACACCGTCTAAGCGGTAACGTGAGCTCACCTGCCACCCGGTGAGAGAGAGAGAGAGAGAGAGAGAGAGAGAGAGAGAGAGAGAGAGAGAGAGAGACGACAGGAAACCCGATGCCCCCGCGGTATCGGCAGGAGCCGGACATTTACATACGGGGAAGTGCACACAGCGCCAGCCCCGCCCTCTGGCGGGACCATAACTGTACTACCGGCAGAGAGAGAGAGAGAGAGAGAGAGAGAGAGAGAGAGAGAGAGAGAGAGAGAGAGAGAGAGAGTCTCCCTGGGTGGTACGGCACTGCAGGGCGCCTAGGCCTTGGCACATAACCCGCCACGACGCCGTACAACATGACTGACTACGTGTCGAATGCCGTCTATAGTACGCGTATACTCTTGATTCGTTTGAGCGATTTTTATGTGAATGTCTGTCTGCGTGTGTGTGTGTGGCAATCATTAGTTTCGGCAATAGTCTTGAGTCGCTCCTCCACTAGGCCAGTGCGCTCGCGGCGGGGTGCGACACACCCGGTTAGTCGTGGCGGCGCATTTGCCGCGGTCGTGCGTACAAGAAGGGTCCATGCGCAATAATCCTAGAGGAACCCCCCCGCCCCCGCCCCGCGGGCCTAAAGGTTGTTGCACACAGCGCCGCACGTATCGTGTGCATCGCGGCGGCCTAAGCGGCATAATAACTCGGCGTTAGTATTTTGTAGCATTGCGTCACACGCAGCCGCTGCTGCGGGTACGATAATACTAGCGACGATGATGGTCCGGCCGGCCGGCCGTGCGCGCGGTCCACTGTGAAAACAAGCACCGCAGAGAAATTGAAAAAAAAAATTCAAGTTTCCTAAAAAAAGGGCCATATTTCTTGCTTGAAAATTTTTTCCCTGAGAAAATTTTTGTCTTGAGATATGTTTGTCTTGAGAAAATTTTTGTCTTCTGAAAAATTTTGTTTTGAGAAAAAAATCATTTTTTTTATTCAGAATTTATTTTTCTTATATATTCTTTTTCCTAAATACTATTTTTGATAATTTTGCCCCCCAAAAAAGTTACAGGAAAATTATTATGGCAAATGGCGGCCGCCGTGATGACGGTGTGGAGGTGGGCGTGGCCGGCCGGCCGCCACAAGGTGACCAGCAGAACAGCGCCGCGCCGCAGACTCTGGCGGCCCGCGCGGCCAGCGATTGATGAATCCCAAGTAGTGACCCACAATCGTATAATTGACGAGTATACTAGTATACGGCCGCGGGGCAAACGGATCCGTACACTATAAACCAGACAGTCGCAAGGAATAAAAGCAAACACGATGAAGGTGGTGCTGTCATGCGGCGATTGCGCTGTCAGTACTTCAAGACGCCGATTGACGCGAAGCTTTTACGGTTCTATAAAAGATTCCGTGTAATTAAATTAAGGCGATGTGCTGCCTATTTTTTTCCCCTCGTTTTTCTTTACTCCTTTTTATTATTTCGGATTTAAGATCGCCACGGCGACGCCGTCGGTACAGCACCCCGCCGCCGGCCAAGTGCTCCACTTGGCGATCGCACCGGACAAACAAGGCGGACGGCTGCCAATAAGAGATGCTCTCGCGCGGTGCCCGATTGGGGAGTAATTGTGAGCAGGAACAGGGACTGCAGCGGCAGCATCAGCGGCGGCGGCGGCCCGTGGCGGTGTTGGACCGCTGCCAACGGCGGCCCGGGGAGTCCGGCCGGGTGTCTTAGCCGCGCCTGTTTCACTTTTCGGGAAGTGTATTATCGCAGCAGTCGGTCCCCCGCGAGCGGATGCCTCTCTCTCTCTCTCTCTCTCTCTCTCTCTCTCTCTCTCTCTCTCAGCACGGGCAAACGGGATCCCTTGCCGGCAAGGCAGCAGATCCCCCGCTGCTCGCTGCCCGCTCCCGCCGCACCGCCGGTCTCCCAAAGGCGATCCCTGCCAGCGCACTTCAATTTTCTCTTGACTTGGCCTCCCTTTCCGCGGTCGGAACCGCCGCTGTCGCGCGCATTCGCATTCGCATTCGCGTGGACAGCAGGCCGAACACTGCGTCTCCTCGGGCCTCTCTCTCACACACTCTAATGGAGCAGCGCGCTAGTGCGACAGAGACAGAGCTACCAACGCAGGGGGCACGCCGCGGGCTGGGGCACTGCACTTCTCCTGGCCACCGGCCTGCCGTTGGAGTCACTCACTCCCCCTGGCCAGCCCGGCCAGCCCCCCCGCGGCGCCACGGCTCTGGTTTCCGCGATAAGATAAGAGAGTTCCGGCGCCGGTCCGCTGTCACTTTCGACACCGCGTCGCATCCTGACGGCGGACACCGAGGCCGAGTCCTCGACCGCCGCCGCCGTCCTGGACAGCCCCCCGTCGGCCGCGTTCCGCTTTCTGGCGAGCGAGGCCGCAAGGAGGAACACCGGAGCAACAGCGCCGGCCGCGGCCGCGGGCCCTTTTAAGGGAAAACACTTGTCAGCGAGTCCGGGGGAGGGGGTATCGACACATAGCGGTGTCCACGCACACGCACACACACACACACACACACACACACAGAGTCCACGCACTACCGGAGGCTCTCCGCGTGTCGTCCGCGAGCGCCGTCTCTCTCTCTCTCTCTCTCTCTCTCTCTCTCTCTCTCCACGCCTCGGCGGGGTCCTTTGACAGAAGCCGAGTGTGCAAACGGAGCCAGCAGCGCGGCGGCGCACGCACGCACACGCACACACACACACGCACGCGCACGCACACACACGCGCGGCACGCGGCCAAGCCCGTAGCCGGCCTGCCACAGGGACCGCTCGGGCGAGACCGCCGCGCGGCGGGTATTCGAACCCGCGCCGCGGCGCGAACCAGCCTTCAACGGCGGCGGCGTGCGGCAACCCGGCGGTGTTGCACCGACGGGCGAACAGACAGACAGACAGTCAGGCGGACAGGCGGGCTTACGGCCGGGAGATGGACCGGTCCGGATCCCGTCGGCCCTGATCTCTTCAAGGATGGAGGCGCGGGAGGCGCAGCAGACAGGCCGCAGACACGCAGCAGACAGAGACACGCAGCAGACACGCCGCAGACAGGCAGCAGACACGCAGCAGACACGCAGCAGACAGGCAGCAGACAGGCAGCAGACACGCAGGCCGCAGACACGCAGCAGACACGCAGCAGACAAGGCAGCGGATTCATTTGTCAGCGGATGGGGCGCTACGTAGCGGACCCGCAATACCAGAACGCGCGCACGCACCCGCACGGCCTCGGACCAGAAAGCATTCGGCATTTCACATCGCGGCCGGCCGCACGATTTTCTCTCTCGCTCTCTCGCTCCCCCCCCCTCCCCCCTCTCTCTCTCTCTCTCTCTCTCTCTCTCTCTCTCTCTGGCTTGATCAAAAAGCAACCTTCCGAAAAAATAAAGAAATAAAATTTTCTGCTCGTTATTAGCAGGGCGGAAAGCTGGACTACGTTTCGACAGTCCGCTATTTTGGGCACATTTCCCGAAAAATAAATAAATAAATGACGGGGCTTTGTCCGGTTCTGATGGGCCTGCCTGGCCACGCCCGTCCCGCCTCAGACGGGCTGAATGCCAAGGAAAAGGCGCAAAAGGGCTTCTAATGCGAGTCACGACTGTTGCACGGGCCACGCGGGCGGCGGGCGGCGGGCCGTTGGCAGGCCGTTGGCAGGCGGGGCACGGCGGCGTGGCAGGTCATGGCAGCCGCCGTGGCACTGCTGCTGCTGTGATCGTGCCGATAGTCCCCGGGCACTGCGATGGCCTATTAAGGACGCTCGAGAGAAAAAGAAAGAAAAAATAGGAAAAGAAGGATAGAAAAAGGAATGCAGGGAAGAAAGGTGAAGGTTGGGAGCCCCCGCCTTCTCCCTAGCAATATCTGTTTTGAAGACGTTTCTGATATTTAATTTTTCTTGTTGGCGGGGTAGGTCAAGTATTTCACGTGTACAGTCTAATTCCCGTACCCGTATGTGCGCGGCCCGCATAGGCGACTCCGATATGCCCTCCGGGCCCAGACCGACTCTCAGTCCCCGGTGTGTGTGTGTGTGTGTGTACACTGCCCCCCCCCCCCCCCCACACACACACGACATGCCGTCTCAATTTGTACTCGTCTAGTTCCGCCTCCAGCGCCGCCATACGGCACCAATTAAAACTAAATAAAACGCCCCGCACCTACTTCGCCCGTCTCTCTCCCTCTCCAGAGTGGCGGGAGAAAGAGACAGAGATAGCGCCTTGCGGCCCGGGGGCTAGGCAACCGCGCGGCACGGGAGCGCAGCGGGTCTGCCTACCGTGCACGGCGCTCTCTCTCTCTCTCTCTCTCTCTCTCTCTCTCTCTCTCTCTCTCTCTCTCTCTCTGACTGTGACTCACTCACACTCGTACATGACGGGCCCGCGGGTGCTAATCGCCGTGTGTACACCGGCGCGCGCTCCTATTGGCGCGTGGCCAGCCCCGCCCCCGGCGCGTAGCCAATCAGAGACGAAGGGGCGCGCTATAGCAAGCGAGGGCGACGACAGCAGGGGACTTGTGTCATATCTCTGATTGGCTGCGATGAGCAAGGAGAATTCCAACTTGAACGAGAAGGTGCAGCGGCGGCTCCAGGGGGTCGGCGCGTGGCGGCGCGTGCCGCTGGACACCTGTCACCGCAACTGGCGCCGTATGCAAAGCAGCAGAGCCCCCCCCCCCCCCCCCCCCCCCCCGCGGCCCCACTGGACCCCCCGCGGACACACAAGTGATTCCTAGCTTGTTAATACAGAACCGCTGCAGATGCCATCGGGGCATAATTTGAGGATTATGCTAATGCAACGGACCTGCGATTCGTCTTTACACGAGTTCCAAAAAAACCTATTTGAATTTTTATTATTTTCCCGCTCAGGAGCCCCCCCGCGGCGGCGGCCGCTGCCCTCTCAATAACAACATTGTCGATTGCCATCGCGGCCCGCCCGCCTGCTACGTTAGGTTGCTGCGGCGGCGGCGCCCACGCGCGTCGTCTGCTATGGTCCTTATTTGCAGGGGGCACGGGGAGGGGACTCTGTAAATAACGCGTCGCTTATTCACAGCACACGCCGCGCGACACCACCGCGCGGCGCACGCCTGCGCTTTTATTGTCATTGTCGCACGAGAGGGAGGGAGGGAGAGAGAGAGAGAGAGAGAGAGAGAGAGAGAGAGAGAGAGAGAGAGAGAGAGAGAGAGAGCTGTACTCCCGTGTGCTCGCCTACGCGGGACAGAGGGAGACAATGTCAATCTCGCAGCGGCGGGCGACATGGAGTCTTCCCATTTCCCGAACCCGTCCCTACCTCCCGCCCGCTCCCCCTCCCGACACAGAAGCATCGCTCCGCGTCGATTTCTCGGACAATATTTGGACCGGAGTCGGAAATAGTTCCCCGTGAACACCGCCGCCGCCGCTGCGGGGCAAATTTATTCCACGGAAAAAGAAACACACAGAGCGACTAATCACGAACGGGTGCCTCTCCTTCGGAGTTCCCGTTCTGAATAGCGGCAGAGCGAACAAGGACTAGCAGGATGGCGATGAGGATGGCTTTGACGAGAAAGTGCACGCCCCTTGTTAAGACGTCGAAAACCGGCACACTTTTTTTTTCGGAGGATTTTTCAGACTATTCTCGTTTTAGACGCGGAGATAGGGTTCAGTAAAGTGCTCCGGGAATTTCATGGATACAGTCTTGTGCTTCCATACCACCCGGGGCCAGGCACGCACGCACGCACGCCGCGCCCTGCGTTCCCAGAAGGTATTCCAGATAGAGCTATCTCTCTCGCTCCCCAGGCGCGGCCTAGAGGGTATAATTATTACCGACGTTGGAATCTATGTCTGTCCTCGTCACTCCCGCGGTGCGGCGCGGCCGGCGCGAGGGGCGTGCGAGAGAGACGGCACGCTTGTGCAGCGCTGCGACGGGAATCGGGTGGTTGGGAGGGGATTCCTAACGGCGGCAGCCACGTTACTATTCGACAGGCGGTCATCCCTTTTGCAGAGATAGCGGGTACCTGGGTACCTGCCCGACTCCAGTCGCTCCACCTACCCTGCCAACGCGTGTGCTCAGAATTAAGAACCTTAATCAATAACTCGAAAATGGAATTCGAAATACAAAATTTGATAAGATTTTTAAAAAACGAAAATCTGTAAGAATTTTCAAAAAAAATAAATCTGGAGGGATTTTTAAAAAAATCAAAATCTTAAGGGATTTTCAAGAAGTGATGTTTTGACAGGTCAGTTTATTGCACTTTCCTAGTGTGTCTCGGGGTTGCCAGTAAGGTATCCCCGCGCGACATCCCGCTCGAGACGTCCTGAGGTCATCCGTGGGACGGCCGCCGTCGCGGGACGTCCGTCAGACGTCCGTCAGACGTCCGCGGCATTCCCCACCCCGGATCCCGACCATTACGCTGACGACACTGCAATTCCCTTCCCGACGTCGTCCCGCAGCGAGCAGGACTCGCGTACACTCCGCTCCAAAAGCTCTCCCGCGGGGACTCTCTGCATCGCATGCGGCCGCTCGGACCCCCACACACGGAGCGGACACACTGAGGACAATCATCTCTGATCCAAACGACAGGGCAGAACACCACGGTGACGTGCTGTATCCGTACGGTAAGGCGGCGTGCGCTGTTATCCTGCGGGGTTTGTAACCCGCTACGTGAGAGGACCGCCTTCACTGTCACTGATCACCGCACCAACTACTCGCGTCACTCGCAGGGCGCGCGGGCCCGCGGCCTCGCGGCTGCCCCCGACGGCGACGTGGGGACGCGGGGCGCGGAGCGGCGCGGCGCGGGTGTGCTCAGCAGGGCTGCCGTGCGGGCACTGGCGGTGGAGGAGGCGGCAGGCGGCCCGCCGGCGCGGCCGGTCCAAAACACTGGCCGCGCGGGGGAGGGGGGGGGGGGCGTTGGAGAAGGGGGGGGGGGGGGCAGCGCAGCCAGCACGGCCGGAGCCCGCTGCCGCCGCGCCTGCAGCCAGTGCACCGGGGGGGCAATGCACAGCACCGCCAGCGGGGCGGACGGGCTGCGGTTCTGCTGCTGCTGCTGTGTTCTTGTTGTTGTTCTTGTTGTTCTTATTTTTCGCGCAGCAGACGCCGCGGTCAACTCCCGCTCCTCTTGTGAGCAGGTGGATAGTGAAGCGAGCGCGGCGTAGGAGAAGAAGAAGAAGAAAGGAGCATCGTCGAGAACGCGAATTAAAAACAACAACAAAAACAAGAAAAACGTCGCAGCGAGGGAGTCCCTAAACTTGCAGCGCAACTTGCAGAATAACGAGACCGGAACCGCATCCAGCGGCGATGCGAAGATGATTAAAAAAAAGGCGGCGTGAATCCGGAATGAAGTCGTTCCCGACGCGGGCAGGTGGACGGCGCGCCGTCACCTGTCCCCGTCAAATGGGCCCGCGTCTTTTCGAAAGCGATAAGCGACACTTGGCAGTTTCCGAGGGCGAAATCCCAACATTTCAGAAGATGACGTATTTCGAAAACATTTTCAAATTTTTGAAAACAATCGGAATTGTCGGAAAAGGATTACAGCAAAATCATTTGCAGCATGGTCTTTTTAGAAATCTCCGACTATATTTTTTTTTTCCAGTGCGCAGGCCGGGCAGTAAGTGGTACGGCATCTGCACGCGCCTGTTTGAATCCTTATCACACGACGGCACGACGTGGCAGTGCCTCTCTGCTGCTGCCGTTTGAAAACGGCGGGCCGGTATGAAAAAGTGAGAGGGCGATAGTGGCGCGCCACACGCGGGCCGCTGTTACTGCCAACCTAAGCAGAAAAACAAAAGGCGATAACCGATTTGTTTTACGGCGGTTGCAATCGGGCGTGATCGGGAATGCATGGGAACGGCGATTCGTACGTAGACCGTTGCTGCTGACGGTCAGACATCACGGTGTAGAGCCCGCATAATGTAAGAGCCCCGTCGTGAACTTGAAAAACTCTGACTGTTTCATTTTCTTTCGGCCAGCAGACGCGACTCTGAGAGAGACATAATGTCCCATCCCACGTATAGTTATGGACGACGCCACAGATTGTGCCGGCCACTGTCTGAGTGCGAGAGAGACGGGACGGGACGCCCCATTAGACCGCGGCGGCGCGAGAGAGACGCCCGATCGGGCATCTCTCTCCCACTACCGCAGTCAAACGCGGCGGCGTCCCGTCTCTCTCGCACTCGCAGCCAGAACGCCACTGGCGTTGGGAAACACGGCCGCGCCAGGAGATACGACGACGAAGCTCCCCAAAAAAAAAAGAAAAATATGAACCGATCCGAAACACTGCGCTGTTATCAATATAGTGTCGCTAGAGTTGTCAACCGGGCCCTTCTTATCTACGGAGACGGACGGTACGGTCACCATATCGTGTGTCAGTTGTTTTCCAGAAAACAAACGAAACAGAGAGAGAGAGAGAGAGAGAGAGAGAGAGAGAGAGAGAGTACTGTACTGCAAACTACTTAGCCGCGGTACGTTAAGACTCCAGCGAGCATAGCGAACCTCCGGGGGTCGCTGGACTTGCATCTCCAGGGAAATACATCCGCCCTCGGCCGTCGCTGGCTGGAACCGAATTTATTTCCCAGAGGGAGGGAGAGGGAGATATATATTCGCCGGCACTCCCTGCGACTTGGCGCGCGCGGGTCCTGCCCGCACACAAAGTTTAACTACTCGCGTATTCCAAAGGCAGGCGGGTAAAACATGTGCGGGATTACCATTTCAAATTTTTGCCGCGCGCGGCGGGGCCGGAGGCGTGGCGCCGGAAGACGCGGGTTCGAGTACTCGCCGCCAGGAGGATCGCGGGTTCAAATACCCGGAGCCGGTGCGCGGCGCAGCGCATAGCGCGCGCGGGGCGTCGCCAGCGTCGCCTCACGCATATCGGTATCCTCTCCCATAAAGCGATACCTCCGGACACGGGCCGGGAGTGGTTTGTGGACACGCTCCGGGGAGAGAAAGGGACAGAGAGAGAGAGAGAGAGAGAGAGAGAGAGAGAGAGAGAGAGAGAGAGAGAGAGAGAATGCCATCAGCATTATCTTACACCGCCCCTGACGACAGCGCCGATGGCAACTGGGTGCATGCATGCTGTTCCATAATACTGTAAAAAAAACGACAACACCGACAGAAACAAAATCGGCAGCAGACGAAAAAGATGGATCCTCTTGCCATTTTCTTCTTTAAAGAGACACGAATCTTGAGGAAAGAAAATATTGAGGAAAACAAATATTACTGTCATTGTGGGTGACAAGTGACCCTCTACGAGTGAGGTGACCGGAGACATGGCGTTGTGTACAGTCTGTGTGGAAAATTGCTCGAGGTTGTGTGTGCCGTTTGTCAGAGACACGTACGGCGGGACTCACCGCGACTCCATGCCACGGCGGGGATACTCACCTGGAACAGAAGAGAGAGAGACACAAGATATAGAATCGATGACATCATTAATGACACGGGCCGCGGGGACGGCGACCCCACAGGCTCCAGCGGCGGACTCCAGCGCGGGCCGACGCGGCCCTCCAGCGGCTCTATCCAGCGCTCCGCTCCTCTCTATCGCACCGCTGCCTCCATAACTCATCCTCTTTGTCTAGCATCTGCCCGGCCAGGTGTATAATTATTAATACATTTACCACTACTTGCCGATCGCTATCGAGTATGTCATAAATATCAGGCGTCTTCTTTATACCCCCTCTCTCTATCTCTCTCTGTGCACACGGGCGCAGTCCCGGCTGCGGTTGAAGGATCGCCCCGTTCCCCTTCATGACGGTCATCATACCGCTGATGATGATGTTGTCCGGGTAAGAAGTAGTCTCCCCGTCACATCCAAGGCCGTCGCGCGGTGCCGCCGCACGCGTTCACCCGCATTGTCTTACGCCACACCAAAAGAAATCACTCCGCATAATTCAATTTTGATTTCTTTTCTTTCTTTTTCTTTTGCGATATTGCGAGCAGGCCTTGTATTTGCAAATGCTGACCCTGTACTGTACGGGAGACGGGGGTCGCCTGGCGGGTAGGCAGCCGCGGCCGCTGCGGGCACCCGCGTCGTGCGGGCCGGCCTACCCCGCCGGCCGCAGGCGCTACATCCGCCGCGTGTGTGCGCGTGTTTTTGGCTGTGTGAGCAGCAGTGCTGCCACTACACAACAGGGCTGGCCGTCGTGGCCTGGTTCAGATAGGCGGCGCTGGCTGGCTGGGCTGGGCACTCCCATGGACCGGCAGCAGCGGCCGCCTCTGGCCGCCTCTGGCCGCCTCTGGCCGCGCCTGGCCGCCTCTCACCCCTTCACTGAGCGCAGCCCCGCCCTGCTGCTGTCGCAGTACGCCTTGTGCCGCCGCAAATGCAATGGGATTAGCCCATTTCTGGCGACGGACGCACACAGCCCGCCCCACCAATAGGAATTCCTCACTTTCGTTTTTCCCAGCACCGCAAACCGGAATAGCAGAGCTCCGTAAGCTACAAGTCTTCAAAAATAAAAATAAAATAAAAATTTAAAAAATGAAAATCTACAGGAATAAAATGATTTTTATTTTTGCTGATTTCGTGAGCCTGCTCCCCTCGGCCTCGAGCACGGTGTGGTGTCCGGCCGGGTGTGGTGTGCGCTCGAGCACGGTGTGTGTATATGATATACTGCCCGCGGGGTGTTAATGAGACGGGGCTTACTGACGACCATTGTCATCACGATCAAGAACAATGCCCGACTCCGCGCGAGCTACGCACCACTCGCCGTGTTCTCACGTCCACACACACACACACACACACACGGACACGCACACACACACGCACACAGACACGCGTAGGGCGTAAGTTCAGTGTCCCCGGGCAGGCAGTGCACGTTATGGTCTACTCACTCGCCGCTCCTCGTAAAACTTGCCAGACACACACACACACACACACAGCGGTTAACGTTTACAACAGCAGCGGGCCCCGCCGCCGCACGAGACGTTTTAAAACGTTCAAACGCGCCTCAGCGTTAAACGTTCGCTGCCTCGCCGCTCCAGACAGCACGCCCGTTTTGACGACATGGAACGAGGCGGCGGCGGCGGCGGCGTCGCGAGACACCCTGTCAGGATTCGAACCCGCGACCGCACGCGGCTGTTCAAATTCGCGGCGCGCTCTCGATATATTCTGGTCTGCGCGTCAATCACAACGCGTGGCCGCGTCGTGAGGCCAAGGTTACCGAGCGATCAACACAACGTCAGTAAGAAAAAAAAAGGAAAGAAAAAGCCGACACCGTCGGTATTTGAACCCGCGACAGCTCGGTCGGGGGCCGCCTTCCGCATCTCGTCGACACCTTCCCGAGCACGCCGCCTCGCGTCGTAAGCCAGGGCCCACTCCGGGTCAAAGGGGCAGCGTACATCAAACGCTATCGTCTCTCTCTCTCACACACACACACCTGCCAGGCTGAGCGGTACTACACCGTCCAACAGCCTCACCACCAGGGTCGGTCCCGCAGGCAGATAGGTCCTGTCCTCTGTGTGTGTGTGTGTGTGTGTGTGTGTGTGTGTGTGTGTAAGTACGCAAGTGTCGGACGCGGGCGCAACCAGCGATTCGCACACGGCACGCGAAGACGGACGGGAAATAAAACTACACCCACACACTCGCGAGCACTCACACACCAACACACACACACACACACACACATATGCAGGTACTGTTTTTGTTGTCTGTGTGCCGCAGGACTTACACGCCGACCCCGACGCTGCTGCCGCCGCCGCGGGATTTGAACCCGCGGCAACGACGCTCGATGCGCGCGCGTGTGTGTTTGCGTGTGTGTGAGAGAGAGAATAACAGGCGGACGCGGTTCGTCCCTCTCTGTCTGTGGCATTGGAGGAGCAGCAGGGCGACGACAGTCATGCCACCGCTAACGGTGTCAAATGTGTGTAGGCCGCCGCCTCTCTCTCTCTCTCTCTCTGGCTCGTCTCTCCTTGTCTCACACCTGCGCCCGCCCCGCCCCGGCCACACCGGAAGCCGCGACGAGGTGTACAAAGCCCCCGATCCCATTGGACACGCATACCTGCCACCCGCCACCGCCCCTTCTCTGTCTCTCTCACTCTGTCTCTCTCTCTGTGTGTCTCTCTCTCTCTCTCTCTCTCAAAGCCCCGTGCATCTGCCTGCCACGCCGGAAATTCCGTATTTTTTTGGGTTCGTTCGGCTCATCTCCCTCTGGTTTCCAATAACTTTACTTTTACAACCGACGCCGGGCTGAGCCGGGTGGCTCAGTGGTCAGCGCGCCCGTCAGCGGCCCCCACGCGTGATGGATGGCCCCGGGTTCAAATACTGGCCGGAGGGGGTTAATCGTAAACGGGCCGCGCTCGATGCGGCAAAAAAGGGGAAAAATCAAGGTGAGAGAGCCATACAAGGCAATCCCCGCTTAAAGTTGCGAGGTGCGTGTGTGCGCGCGTGGGTGGCGTTTGGGCCTGAAAGTACTCAGGCGCAGTGCGGCCGGGCAGTGTCTCTCTCTCTCTCTCAACCTCGTCAGGTGCCCCTTCGTCAGGGCGTGCGAGAGAGACGGCGAGACAGGCCGCGCCGCGAGCGCAGCTCATTTGCGGAGCGCTTCAGTCGAGAGGAAGCGACTCAATGATCCGCAGCACGCGAAGCTCGACTCGGCACACGTCACCGCGCCACACACACACACACACACACACACACACACGCCTTCTAAAAGTAGTAACGCCGCCGCGAGCCTTCTATAAAGTGTGGCCTTGCTATGCCGCGCCGCTACAAAGCGCGCCAAATGTTTGAACAGGTAGCCGCGCAGCATCGGCTGACCACAAACTCCCGCGAAAAAAAAAATTGAACGCGCACGCACGCAGGCACGCGGCGACACGCGGCGACACGCGGCCACACGTACGCGCGCACTCCAACATGGGGGGAAAGCCTTTGCCGCAAGCGCGGCGGGGATCTGCGTTCTCTCCCGTAAGTCACTCTCTAAGTACTCGGGATCGGGACGCGGACACGCGCGCTCGCGGGGATCCGCTCCCATAACTCCCTCTCTCTCACTCACAGAGGACAATGTCATCTCTCTCCTTGTCCTGTCACACGGCGGCCTCGCGGCCGCGGCACGCTACGGCTCTCCTACTCCACGCCCTTAGATGGCTCTGATTTGATGCTCTTGCCACCGGCAATGGGAGGGACGGAGACAGAGAGGGAGACAGTGAGGGGGAGAGAGCGAGACGGTGAGACAGAGAGGGCCAGTGTCCAATTTGCAAAAGTTAATTTGCCAAAAAAATTATTATATTTATTTTCGGGTATCAATTGATACAAAAACCGGTACCGCATGCCAGATCTCCCGTATCAGATGCGATGACGTTATCGCCCGGGTGTCATCTGGTTATCAGCTCGCTGCGGTCAGCTGGTATGCTCCGCTGCTGCTGCGGTGGTCGCTGCGGTGGTGGCGGCAGCGGCCCTGGCCCACATGAAAGGTCGCCATAGGCGTCCCCCTGTCGGCAGAGCGGCGGCGGCGGCGGCGGCGGCGGCGGCGGCACTCCGGGCATAAGGCGCGCGAGCCACGCAAGTCGTATGGCCGCGGGCTCGGGTTCCGCGGGTTCGAATACCAGTCGCCGCCGCGAGCCGCGAGTGCGGCGCCGACGGCTGTCTCATTGTTCCCAGAAAGGAATCGACACGAGCCACGCGTGCGCCGCGGCCACAACCGCGCTACTCCCCAACCAGAACTACCTACCTCTGATCTCAGCAAAAAAAAAAAAAAAAGCAGGCTGGTATTCGAACCCGCGCCGCACAGACTGAAGCGGCCGGCCGCGCTTTCCAAACCGCGCCCGTGGTTTAGGCTGACCCCGTTTATGTCCCTGAAGCCCTTCAAACTCGAGCAGTTCCGCATGGGGCCCCACAGCAGCCGTGGGCTGCAACGCATTTTCTTTTGGCGCCATGGCGTGTCCTTGGGCAAATAGTGTGTGTGTGTGTGTGTGTGTGTGTGTGTGTGGTGAGCCGAAAGCCAAACTGCCGCATACGGCGGGACCATTAGATACGTTGTTCCAGTCGCGTTTCTTTTGTTGGCTACGCGCGCGGCCACGTGGCACGCGGCCATAAGCAGGGAAATAAGAGAAAAAGAAAAAAGAAAAGACGGAGCGGAGCGCTTATGCGACGGCGACAAGGCGTCGCCGGTGTGCATTGGTGCGACGTGCGACCCGAATAGCAAACACTGCCAGTCTATCTCTCTCTCGCTCACACACGCGCGCGCCCCGTAGCACAATGCACACTTGTCTCGCTCGCACTACGCTCGCACCATCGCACCGCCAAAAAAGAAATAAAATGAAATAAAACATATAGACTATGGGATATAGGGAGAGTCTTGGCCACGACACATGATCCGTTTTCATTTTCCGTTTTTCTTTCACTTCTGAGTTCAGTCAGAGGAAGGCGGGCGCCTGTGATGCGCGGGGTAGGCAGCCCGCGGTGCGGCGGTGCGCTGCGGCGGCTAGGCGGCGGCCTACCCTGCCGGGGGGTATCGCCGGCGGCGCGGCGCAGAGACCCCCTGCCCGCGTCACACGGCTCGCCGTGCCGCTCCGGGAATACCCCCCGCTGCCAACCCCTTCCGGTCAGACAGACTCCCGGCGTTGGGCGGGAGAAATCTACACGATTTAAAAAGCAGTTTAAAGGGGCGCGACATTTCTGGCTCGGCGATGGTCGGGCATCAATGTTATATATGGGAAAGGGCGGGATGAGCTCAGTTTGGATCTCTTTTTCCCTCTCTCTGCCTCTCTCTCTCTCTCTCTCTCTCTCTCTCTCTCTCTCTCTCTCTCCGAGCCTGGAGCAGCCTGGAGTCCGCTGGAGGATTCCGGAGGCTCCAGTCGAGGGCGGCGCGGCAGCTACCTGAGTAAACTATCCGACAAACAGTCTCTCAAAGAGGAAGGAAGGCGGACTTTGGGGAACGTGCGGCGGCGGTGCCAGGAGAGCACAGCGGCCCGGGGTGGAGTGGGGCCGCGGCGGAGGAGTTGGTGCGCAATCTTTGTCGCGGGCCAAGAGGTGCGGCTGCTTAGAGCTGCTCCGCGGGGGTCTTTGAGCCCGCCACCTTCCCTACCGCGTCCTCTCTCTCTCTCTCTCTCTCTCTCTCTCTCTCTCTCTCTCTCTCTCTCTCTCGCCACTTCTCTCCCCGCATCTCTCTCCTCTCTTCAACGGGTTTCAGCCGCGGCGCAAACTGCGGGCGCAGCGGCAAGAACCGCCACTTGTACTGCACTCGAAAGCAGCCCCGCGAGCGGACGGCGAAATTGTTTCACAGCCCTCCCGAAATAATAGGGGGGGAAAGGTCGCGGCCCCGCGGGACACGCGTATTGTGCTCGGAGAGGGCCCCGCCAAGTGGCGCCCCAAGTGGTCATTGTGCGCCTCAGGCCGGCCTGCTCCCTAACCCCCCGGGGCTCCCCTTTTATTTTTTAATAAAATGTTTTCGGGGTCACGTTTGGGGACACTCACGTTTGTGGAGAGCTGGCTGGTGAGGGTGTGCACTTTCTCCTGGGCCTCGCTGAGCTCCCTGCGCAGCTTCCGGATCTCGTGCGCCTGCTTCTCCTCCGGGGTGCTGTACAGCGAGGACGCCGTCGACACCAGCGACACCGACGACCCGTGCACTGCAACAACACAAGGACCAAGGATGAGAAATTTACAATCTTAAAAATTGGTATTTTGGAATTTAGAATTTTGAAACATGGAAGCAGGGAGATAACGTTTTAGAAAATGCCACTGACACGAGAGGCGGCGGTCTGACAGTGTACGCAGGCGCCGGCCGCTCGCGCCCCATGAACCCCGATCGCATTTACGGCCTCCTCTACGCGATAATGCTCCCATGGTGGCGGCGGGCGGAGACGCGCTGTAACCGCCTACCGCTCGCTGTCTCTGTCGCACGCTACGGCCGCCGCCGCGGGTCAGACAGAGACAGAGACACACGCCGCGCCCGGCCGCGGCCATCACTTTCGGATACTATGCCGCGCCGTCTCATCGCCGCCACCACGACAACAACAGCAACAAAAGCAGCAGCAGCAACAACAACAACACTTTCGATTATTTTTTCATCCCAGCGACGACGACGTCGTGTGCAGTTCGGCGGCGGCGGCAGCAGGGGATTCATAAATTTTTCATACCGGTGGCAACTCGCGCGTGTTGCAGTGGCGGCGATGGGCCGCCCAGGCCGCAGATACCCGCCGCCTGGACTTCCCTCCCTCCCCTCTGTGAGATGAACAGCCGTGCGGTGAAATATAAATGAAACTGGCGCCGCCGGTACTCGAACCCGCGGACTTCATTATTGATTATCACTTGGACGAGGCGCGAACACGAGAGCGGCGCGCTGCTGGAGGAGCTCAAGTGTTTTGCATTTCAAATCTGCGCGCGCGCCGTGCAATCAAAAAAAAAAGAAGGTCGGCAAATGGATGCCGGCGGACAACTTATGCCTTCATTACTGGTCCGGAGGTGAAGCGAGATTGGGGGGTCAATAAAAAGTGGGCCGCCGCTGAGCCGCGGGGGAGCTGCTAGGCGCCGCCGCCCAGGCGCCACCGCCGGCGCTAACTTATGCAGGGACTCCCTGGCGGCGGCCGCGAGAGGGACTCACCGTCGTCGTCCTTGGAGTTGACCTTCATCATGCCCGAGTACGGCGACATGCTGTTGCGGCTGATGCCGTGGCTGGAGGCCGACGTCGAGATGGACGACATGCCCGGGTAGTTGAACCTGGGGTGGTTTATGAAAAATTAAGATGAGAATTTAAAAAAATACCCAACACAAAAATGGCATTTAAAAATAATGATGAGTTTACCTGGAGGCGCCCTGGGCCAGCTGGCCGGCGGTGGGGCTGGTGGGCTGGGAGGAGTGGTGGTGGGGGATGGCGGCGCCCGGGACGCCCACCCCCATCGGGTCCAGGTACATGATCTTCTCGGACTTGGTGGAGCGGATGCTGCTGCTGCGGTTCAGCCGGCCCGCCTCCCTGCCCAGCAGCCGCGGGTGCGTGAGGCTGGCGCGGTGCTGCATGGAGGCCGGCAGCGAGCTCAGCGACTCCATGCTGTCCGCCTCCGACATGCCCGCTGCAACACGGGCGCGCCGCGGCGCAGGGGTTAGAGCGCTCGCGTCGCAGAGCAAAGTCGCGGGGTTCGAGTCCCCGCGGTGGGCGAATGTGCGTGTGGCGTTTCCCAGTCCCCCTTAGCGCGCCTTTGAAGGGTTCCAAAAGGACTCTGAAGGGGCGGCGTGGCGGGGGGTGGCTCCAGAGAAAGCGCTTCCCCACTCTACACGCAGAGTTCCAGTACGCACGGCGGGAGACTTGGAGGAGGAGGAAGGCCAGGCTACACCTTCGTACTCACCCTCATACTTGTTGGACCTGGTGGGCAGCGAGGCCGTGTAGGCCGAGTGCTGGCCGTGCGAGCTGTGCCGCGCCCACGACCCGTACGGGCTGCTGTAGTACGCCTGCAGGTCGGTGTAGTTGGAGTCGGACAGGGAGCCGTCGCTGGGCCGGAACGGCCGGTGCGCCGAGGCCGCCGACGCCGCCGAGGCCGCGGCCGCGGCCGCGTACTCGCCGGCCGTCGTCGCGTTCCTGGGCAGCGAGTGCGAGCCCTGCATGAGCCGGTCCCGGACGCTCTGCGACAGCTGGCTGGCGGCCGGCCCCGTCAGCGAGTACGACTTGTAGTCCGAGGTGCAGGTCTGCGTGCCGCCCGAGACCTGCGGAAGCAGCAACAGCAGGGAGTTAGTCCGGAGTTCCGAGGCCGCCGTCGTCCTCCGCCCGCCGCCGGGGCCTCACCCACCTTGAGCTTGGTGCGCGGCACGGCGGACACCTGCGCGGTGCGGGCCTCGCCTTTGCCGCCGCCGCTGGTGGGCCTCTTGACGTAGCCGAAGCTGGGCGGCACGCCGCGGACCTTGCCGCTCTTGCCGCCGCCCCCGCCGCCCCCCGAGGCCGCCGCCGCCGCCGCCGACGACCCCTGGTGGTGTCCCGGGGGGCTGGGCGGCGCGGGTGCGGGCGGCGGGGGGTGGTTGGGCGGCGGCGGCGTGGGCTGCCCGTTGTGGAGCTCCATCCTGCCGGTCACGTTCCCATCCTCCTTCCCTGTAAGCAGACCCGGCCTGAGTCCCGACGTTCCCGCGTCCAAGTCTCTCACCTCTCCTCACACCGCTCGAGTTCCTACCCGGCGCTCTCCTCTGGCGCTGGTCCCTGTCCTGGGGGCCGTGGACGCCGTTGCTGGCGCCGCTCTTCCTGGTCGGGCCATTGCCCCCGCCGGCTCCGGGGGCGGCCCTCCTGGGGTCGCCGCCCCCAGCGCTGGCCTCGGCGCCGCCTCCGTTCACCCGCGAGTGGTCCCGGGGGTGCTCGCGCTCCCTCAACCCGTCCACGTCCCGGTGCTCCCGGTGCTCCCCCTTGGGCCGCAGCAGCTCCGGCCCGGCACCGCCCTCCACGAACTTCTTCCACTGCACGTTCGAAATTTGCCTGCGCGCCACGGAAATGAGCCATGTCTCAGTCAAAAAATCAATTTGCACGGAAAAAAATTTAAAAAAAAAAAATTGAATTAATTTTTTTTTGAAAATGCCAAACATTATATTAAAAATGTTTGGAATTTTGAGTTTTTAAAATTGGAAAAAATAAGTTTTTGAAATTGAAAAAAGGTTGAATTGACGAAATTTTAGTCATTTTTTTTGTACCTGAAGCCGCCATTGTCGGTCTGCTGGCCGCTGTCAGTCTTCTTGACGTGCGCACGGGCGCCGACCACGCGGTACACGACCTGCGGGTGGGGCCCATGCTGCTGGTGCTGCTGCAGGTTTTGTTGTTGTTGCTGCTGCAGATGGTTCTGTTGCTGCTGCAGCGGCTGCTTCAGCGGGCCGCCCGGGTGGTGGCCGTCGCCGCGGGCCGCGGCCGAGAGCTCCCCGATGGAGCGCGGCAGCGAGTGCGAGTCGAGCCTGGAGCAGGTGGAGCAGTGGGGGGATCAGCCGCACGGCCGGCGACACGTGACGGTATGAGGACGGCGCCTGCGTATCCGAGGGTAGGCCACACGCGTGACGCCCGAGCCGGGCGCGCTGCCTACCCCGCCGGGATGCCGGCCCGAGCCGGGCACTACCGACCCGCCGTACCGACGCCGGGACCACAGTCACGGGCCATCTCTCAACATTATTTTCATATTCTATGCACCAATTTTTTCGTGTAATTTTTTTAAATAAAAGAAATTGTAAAAAAAAATTAAAATATGTTTTTTTTCTAAAATTACCTTTGCTTTGGCCGCTGGTTACCGGGTCCCTCTCCTTTGCATCCCACGCCTCCGTTGGCCGACGGGTACCTGAGAGACAGACAAAGAGAAAGTGCACGATTAGAAACCAGATACAGAAGATCGCCAGCAGCATAGCGGCGCCAGGGAGAAAATTTGTCAGAGGAAAAAAAAACAAAAAAACGCTCGTGGAACAGTAACAAGATTATTGGCGCGACTGTTCGGAGCGGGAGTCACGGGGGGAGAGCAGACAGACGCTTTCGATATTGGTCGGTGCGTCGGCCTATTAGAGATAGGAAACGAAGTTCTGTTTCGCCCTCGTCTCCCTCCCTCCTCCCCACCCCCCGTCCCTCTCTCTCTCTCTCTCTCTCTCTCTCTCTCTCTCTCTCTCTCTCTCTCTCTCTCTCTCTCTCTCTCTCTCTCACACAGAGCGGCCTAAGTGCACCCTGCAGAGAAGCGCGCGACAGTAAATCGAACGGGACGAAACAGGACAGGGGAAAAAAATAACCTCTGTCTCCGTCGCCCATGTCAATCTGAAACGAAATCCGGAAGCTGCTAAAATGTCTCACGCCAGAAACTGAGGCTGTACCGTACAGTATTTCACAAAAAAAAAACAATCTTGCTGAAAAATAAATACTGTAAACTTTTTTTTCGGTGTGTTGGGACCGACCACCCCCAGTTCCTCCCCCACCCCTAATCACATTTCCCGAGGGACACACAGAGCAGAGGGGAGAGAGAGACAGAGACAGGGGGGAGGGGGGGGGGCGGGGGTTATCCAAAAGTCAACCGCCATAAGGTAAGGCAAGTCATGTCCCCTGTCACCTTTTACTTTCATTTTCTTTCCTTTTCTACAAAAAGGGGGAGAGCAGCGAAGTGGACACAGTTTATACAATAACGGACAGAGACGGCGGTGTATGCAGTGTGGACTGTCCCCTCCACAAGGGAGCTGCTATGCGGACGGGTTGAATGACCGCCCGACTCTATCTAGCTCTCTCTCTCTCTCGCTCCGTCTCCAAGTCTGACCGACTCTCACCCCTCCTCTTCTCTCTCTCTCTCTCTCTCTCTCTCTCTCTCTCTCTCTCTCTCTCTCTCTCTCTGTGGGGAGAGCGGGGACGTTTATCAGTTCGAGCGCCTCTGCTCACTTCAGCGGGGGCTCACCCACCCTCACCGTGACAGCAGCGAGCGATAGAGACAGAGTACGGGGAAGCCAGGGAGGCAGACGAGGACAGAGAGACAGAGGGGAGAGAGAGAGAGAGAGAGAGGGGAAACGGGAAGAGGAAACGAAGGTATGCACGGGGAGGGGGAGGCGTTGCAGGGCCACGTCCGATCGCGATAACGACAGAGGCAGCCGCCGTCGCCATCGCCTTCCTCGGAGAACGTGTCGGATGGAACCACACGCAAAAAAATTAATTTAAAACTAAATCATCAAAAATATTTTAAAGGTGTCGAAAATATTGTTTTTTTTCTGAACGCGACGACGATGACGCACCCGTCTCTCTCGCACTCACGTCCCACCGCGTTGCACTGCGCAGGGCAATCTTATCCTGCTTGCAAGTGACAACAGCCAGGTGGACACACATTGGAGAGAGAGGGAGATAGCTGACCATCCCCTATCGCCCCTCCCCCTCCTCGGACCTACCCCAACATTGTCCTTCGTGTCCCAGGACATAGATAGCACCAGGCGGTACACACACACACCTACAAGAGGAACATGCACACTGCGGTGCTAGATAAGAGAATACGAGGAAAAAAATAAAAATGAAACTTTAAAAAAAGCCGGGATTCGAACACACGTCACCTTGCCAGAATTTCCCCCGGTTTCCCCCAGTTTTCTGCGCCGTCTGGGGACGCTGGCCTTGTGTTTGTTTGTGCCCCCCGGAGCAGGACAAACACGAGAAGGACAATCATACCCCTCCTCTCTCTCTCTCCCTCCCTACCACCGCCCCTCTTTTTCAGCCCTTTTTACCCGGCCCTTCATTTTCCGCTCTCTCTCTCTCTCTCTCTCTCTCTCTCTCTCTCTCTCTCTCTCTCTCTCTCTCTCTCTGATTCGCCCCAGTTTCGGCGGCCACGAGGCCTCCTCCGGGCGCCCAGCCAGAGACACGTCATTTGCGGGTACAAAAACAGGGCTTTCGCGGGCGTCACGACCGCATGCCGCGGGTTCGAGTACCAGCAAAGGCTCCCTCCTTTTTCTTTTTCTTGTATGTGTGTGTGTGTGTGTGTGCGTGTGTGTGAGTGAGGAAAGAACACGAGGCGCGCGAACTCGGAACAAAAGCAGAATCAATTTATCCCCACCGCCTTGCTTCCTCCCCGGGTAATCTCCTCCAGCCATGTAAATCACACCGCCTTCTCCCGTGGACCCGGAAGAACGGGCGGCGAACGAACGCGCGGCGCGGCGCGCGCGGGAAAGTTTGAAAATTGATGAGAACGACACCGACACCCGGAGGAGGAGGAGGGAGGGGAGGGGGGAGGAGGAGGCGACCGACGGAGGACTCAGGACTCAGCTGCAGACCCCCCCAGACCCCCCCCCCCCCCAAAAAAAAGGACGACTAAAATTTTTAATCGATGCTGGTTAAAATGGCTGGCATACTTGTGCTGCCCATGTCAATTTTTCTTCGCTTTTGTTTTATGAAAAAATGTTGCGGGGCGGGTCTGCTGCTACCGAACTGCACTGCGTCGGACCCCCGCCAAACTCTATGAGAAATCGAGGCGGCCGGCGCGGAAGGGTGGGTGGGTTGGTGGGGAGGGGTGACTGATGGAGACAGAGAGGTACAGTACTATTAGCGAGTTGGCCGTTGGCTGTTTGTTGGTGGGACCGCCCCCGCCTCTGAATCCCCCCCCCCTCTCTCCCCTCCAACGGCCCTGAAGCGTTGCCACCCTAATCCGCTTGGCCGCAAAATGCAATACACCATGCCATGCAGTTGGCAAGAGAGTGAGGACAGAGCCGCGGGCCGCGGGACGCAGCGGCTGCCGCCGCGGCTGCCGCTCCACTACCCTGTTGCCCTGCCTCTCAGGGACGGTTTTTATCCTCACACATCCGGATCTGCTGCAGGATTTCCGCGCGCGCGCATGTACTTTTACAATATTATTTTATTTGCGTCGAACGAAAAAAAAAGTAAAAAAAAGGGGCCTGTTCTCTGCAGCCGAGCAGCGAGCGGCGGCAGCGGTACAGCCCCTATAAAAAGCGAACTGCCTTATACGACCCGACCCGCACGTGCGCACGCACGCACGCACACACACACACGCGCGCTCGGGGGTGTTCCTGTGCTGCTGTGCGCCATTGCAGATAGAGACAGAGAATGAAAAGGGGGGTCGGAATAAAAGGAGAGCGAGGAAGAGGCAGCAAAAAGAGAGAGAGAGAGAGAAAGAGGAGAGAGGGGTTCAAGTAAATAACATGTCACTTTCCGAACGGGGACAGTCAGCATGCAAGACGCGGAGGGAGAGAGAGGGAGAGAGAGAGAGAGAGAGAGAGAGAGAGAGAGAGAGAGAGAGAGAGAGAATGGGAGGGGGCACTCTGGGAAAGCGAGGGAATCATGGGAGAAAACGCGCGGGGAGGCGGGAGGGGGGAGTCGAACCCGGGGAACCAGGGCGGACGTGCCCGCGGCCCAGATCACGCGCAGGAAGGCGAGGCCCCAACGCAGTCACACACCCTTATCATCGTGTCAGTTCCAGAGTTCACTATGAGGTTCGGGTTCAAACCCCGCTCGGGTCGTGTTTTATTTTATTTTTTTCGTGACCAGAACCACCAGCGGCGTTATTGTCACATCATGGCGACACCATGTAGCTTCCCATGGCCGTCACGTGCTGTCACGTGCGGTCACGACCCTCGTCACGTGACGCCGTCGCGTCGTGTCACACCAAGCAGGCGGCAGACCGACCGGGGGGTGTCGTGACAACAGAGCAAGGCGTTGCCGCCGCCGCCGCCCTTCTCCTGTCTCACACGGCAATCCCTGTCGGGTCGTGGGCGGCTATAGCGACAGCGAGAGAGAGAGAGAGAGAGAGAGAGAGAGAGAGAGAGAGAGGGAGAGAGAGACAGAAGGAGCAGAAGGCCGCCCCCAGCCCGGCCCAGAGCTCTCCGCCAACAGCTCTCTTGGTCAAAGTTTTGATCCATTCTCAAGCCACTAGCAGTCGGCGGAGGGGCCTCCCTCCCTCCCTCCCTCCCTCCCTCCCTCCCTCCTCAGCTCCCCGCCCCCGCGGCCGGCGGTGTCCCCCCGAGGAGTGTATGCGAGCTCGCGGTGCTGGCTAAGTCCCGCACTAACCCCCCCTCCCCCCCCCCTCCACCGCCACCGCCAACAGCGAATCCCTGTCAACTTTTCAGGATCCGTACACCAAAATTCAGACCGGACTAATATTTGTATTTTTTTTTTGTAAATTTTAGAATTTTTTTTTTTCAATTTTTAAAAATTGTTTTTAATGATACACTGATTTCACATACTTCTCAATACATATCCTGTTAATTTTCTTTCACTACTGACAGGGTGCTGCTTTGCGGCGTAGAGACACAGCGGCTGACACTGCGGCTGGCCTGGCCGCGGCGGGCGCCGTGTCGGGTAGGCAGCCACCGCCCCGTGCCGCGCACGCGTGTCGTGCGGGCCGGCCTACCCCGGCGCTCGCGGGCGCTCCGCACGGCACGATACCAGCGACTCACGTGCGCCGAGCTCTCTGCTCATAAAGCCGCAGGAGTCAGCTGGGCCTCCCTCCCTCCCCTCCCTCCCTCCCTCCCTCCCTCCCTCCCTCCCTCCCTCCGTCCCTCCCTCCCTCCCCCCCCCCCCCCCCCCCATCCCTCCCCCTCCCCCCGACCTCCTCACTGCTGAACCGGAAACTGGAGCGGCACGCCGCGCAAGGCACGAAAGAACCGCGTGCAGCATATATATACAGCGAGACGTGCTCCTCAAGGCTTACGCTACAATGTCACAAAGGCGGAGAACAAGAAGTCAAGGCGGACAGAGAGAGAGAGAGAGAGAGAGAGAGAGAGAGAGAGAGAGAGAGGGGGGGGGGGGGGCAGCTTTTACCTACGGCAGGGCTGGTTATATTCGGTAAGGGCGGACCACTGGCGTGCGTGGGGTTCGGGGTCAGGAATAACCAGCGGGAAGTATACAAACGATATAACCGCGCCGACTCCCCGGCCCTGATAAGACGAAGTATCGCCGAGCTCCGTCCGCATTTCTGCTCCGACTGTACCCGAGGCCGCGAGGAGAGCGTCGTCGTCATCTACACCGGAAACTATTTTTACGTGTTTCTTTGTCTGGGTTGCGTTAGGTGGCAAATGGAAAAATCTGTTATCTTTCTCTCTAATTTATACACCGCACTCTCACTCCCTCTCTCTCTATCTCTCTACCCTAACCCCCGCCCCCTCTCTTTCTCGCACTCACAGGGGATCCGGCCGTTGACCGCTCTCGCTAATCCCTTTCACTCAGCCACGCCGAAAGTCACTCATTTAAAATGCATGCGGCGGGCGCGGTGGGACCGACCGACCCGCGCGCCGCGCGTGCGAGAGAGAGAGAGAGAGTCAGAGAGAGAGAGAGAGAGAGAGAGAGAGAGAGGCGCCCTCTGGGGGGTCCGATCATCCTTCCGTGCCCGCCGGAGCCCCCCAGCATAGCAGAGCATCCCGGGGATGTAACCGGACACCGCGGCCCGCGCGGCGCCCTGTTCTTGTCGAGGGGGTTTGCTTTTGGGGCGGACTGTACACCACCACCAAACCGCGCCGGGGCCGGAAGGGAAGAGCGGCCGGCAGCGCCGTAGGTACAGGCAGGCCAGGCAGGCGTGGCAGGACGCCCTCAGCAGAGTTTGTAATCGTGACGGCCCTTACCCACAGCTGACGCCGCCACATCATGTCCTCTCTCTCTCTCTCTCTGTCTCTCTCATGGCACGAGGAACAGGGGCAGCAGTGCAAAGCTCTTCAAGCCGATTTATTAGGCGGGGCATGGCGGCGGCGGCGGCACTGCGCCTGACCTTGGTGACCAGCGGGGCCGACCTTGTGAGGGAGGGAGGGGAGGGGTGGAGTGGGTCTGCACGGCACGTCACCACGGGCGCTGTGCAGCACCCCCTGTCCCACTCCACGCCCTCTCGCTCTCATGGCCTCTATGGGCGACACGGCCATGCCATGAGCAGAGAGCGCCAGCCCTGCCTTATCTCCCACACATGTGAAAAAAACCTCGTGGGGCTGGTCTCGAACCACGGACCTCTCTCTCTCTCTCTCTCTCTCTCTCTCTCTCTCTCTCTGTCCTGCTGTAAGCGCCGCGGCGCCGGTCTGGGACATTACTGCGTGACGCATGGCGCACCGATCCCTGACCTACCCCGATGACGCGCTGCGACCACGCCCCCCTGCCACGCCCCCCTCTGCCACGCCCCCTTCTGTGCCGCATAGTGCATGATGGATGCCGAGGGGGGCCTGTGCCGTCGGCGGCCTCTGTCTCCGCTCAACACACTCGGGGGGGCCGTCATCGGCGACCCCGCGACCACCCCGCCGAGCCCCCTGTCTGTCTGTGTGTGTGTGTGTGTGTGTCCGTCGAACGATGAATTTTTCATCCCCGGCCTCAGCATTGATCCCCTGAGCGGCGCGGGGCCGCAGCGGTGAGCCGGCCGCTTGCCTTCTCGACGCATGCCAACGTTGTGGAGGGGAGAGAGAGAGAAAGCGTAGGAGAGACAGACAGAGCGAGTGAGAGAGAGAGAGAGATTCCAAAAGTATTCAGACCCGAGCGCTCGAATTTAATTAATGATGGCTCGGAATGTTTCACATCAGTTCAAACATCTCTCTCTCTCCCTCTCTATCTCTGTCTCTCCTGACAAGGCAGAACGCGCAACAGCGAAAACCTTTCTTCATCCCCAATAATCCTGCCCTGCTCAGATAGGTCACCTTTTTTTTTTATTAAAGCAAAGAGAGAGAGAGAGAGAGAGAGAGAGAGAGAGAGAGAGCAAATACAGAAAAAGGAAAAAGTTAAAGAAAGCGGCTATTGGTCCGTTATCTATCTGCCCCCGTGGGAGAGGAGGCGGGAGGGGGAGACAATAATAAAACGGGATTTTAAAAGTAGGAGCAGCAAGAGTTTGCTTAGACTCGTAAACGGTAACGATAGCGTACGGAGTTGGAATCCAGTGCCAAAGTGGGCGATCGGACCGGCAGAAGGGCCGCGGCACACTCCGCCCCCTCTTCTCTCTCGCACTCTCTCTTACACTTACGCCCGCCTCGCACCTTAAAGTCGTCTCTCTCTTCCTCTCACTCTCTCTCTCTCTCTCTCTCTCTCTCCGCAGACGTGTCGGGTTAGAGCCCACAGAAAGTGTAGCAGCGCCGTCAGTGTGCCGCGCCTTCCTTCCTGGCCGCTTCCTGCCGAGCAGAAGGCTGCAATTAAAGTGCGAGAGCGCTCGTGCGAAGAGAGAGAGAGAGAGAGAGAGAGTGAGAGCAGGAGAGAGAGAGTGGGAGCAGGACAGAGAGAGAGAGCAGGACAGAGAGAGAGAGAGAGAGAGAGAGAGGAAATCTCATGAAATGAGGAGAAATGGCCCATCGGATCAATGGGGTGTGGTCGTCCCGTGTGGAGGGAAGCGTGGGAAGTGCGAGAAAAAGGAGGGGGGGGGGGGGGAGAAGGACGGACGATGACAATTTTCGCGCGTAGGATGAAAAGGAGGGAGGAGGACGGAAGAAGAGAGAAGAGGAAGGAGACAGTGCTGCCATCAGTCAGCGGTGCCGCCCTCTGGGGTGCCCCGCGCGCACCGCCGCCGCCACTCGAACAGCGTATAACGATGACAAATTGACAAGGCGGCGTGCGTGCCGTATGGAAAATTGCTGCCGCCGGTCTGCTTTGAGTTTGACGACTCAGTCCCGGACCAGAGGCCAGACAGCGTGGCGCTGCCGCCGAGGCCGGGTCCGAGGATGCGCGTCGCCTCCGTCGCTCCGTCTCTGTCACACTCGTGGCGTCCCTTGAGGGAGCGAGAGAGAGGCAGACTGCCGTTTCGAATGCTGCCGCGTCGTGGTGTCACGCGACCGCGGTGGGCAGCAGCAGTGTGGCCAACGGCCCTGTCTGTCAATTATACCAACCCAACCAATGCTCGTGTCCCGCAGGGAGAGAGAGAGAGAGAGAGAGAGAGAGAGAGAGAGAGAGAGAGAAAGAGAAAGAAAGAGGGGGTGGACTGAGAGTGGGAGTGAGAAGAGCGACAGCACGTACCACGAAAAGAGGCCGCGATTGCGAACCACACAGCTGACTGACTGGAACACAGAAGTACACTTGTGCGGGGGGAGGAGCAGGGGCAGGGGCGGGGGGGGGGGGGGGGGGGGCGGCGTTTCAGCAGCGCACGGCACAAAAAAGGAATCGGTGAGGGTGAAGTGGCAGTGAGGGGGGGGGGGGACTCCCACCACCACTGCACATCCCTAATGACGCGACCTCATTGAGGAGAGAGAGAGAGAGAAGAGAGATGAAAGAGAAGAAAAGGAGCGAGAGAGAGAGAGGGGGAGCACAGAAAATGGAACGGGCAAGAAGCGGCGGGCAAACGACGGCGAGGCGATGCGTTACTTTGCGGATTTGGCGCCGCGGGTCCCGGGGCGTCGCCGCCGTCGCCGCTCCTTGATGTCCGCCATCTGCTTTTATTTTCCTCCCGAATTCCCTGCTGTCTCTCTCTCTCTGTCTCTCATCTCTCGCTCTCTGTCTCTTTGCCTCTCCTTTTAATTTCGGCTCGGCGATGCCGCCGCCCCCGCCCGCGGACATGCCATGCCAGCGCCGCGGAGCCCCTTCTTCGGAGACAGAGAGAGTCTGTCGTCGTCCCGCTGCCCTGATTTCGGCAGAGGGAGAGAGATGGAGGTAGGGAGATTAGAGAGAGACACACACAATGGGATATTTCTGCATTTTCGTAATGATTCAAAAATAATTTTTGTTTGGATGGTTGGGGGCACTGGGCTCGATTGAGAGAGTACAAGAGAGACAGTACGAGAGAGACAGTACGCGGGAGACAGTGCGAGACACTGCAGGGGGTGTAATCCGCGCCGTGTCCCCGTCGCGGCATGTGTCGTGTCGGGCCTGCAGCTTGCGGCTGTGTCCGGGGCCGCTTTGGTGCCGCACCCCCAGCAGCCCGGGGGCGCGGGGGCCCTTGTGAAGGGACTGCCACCTGTGGTGAAGGGCGGGGCGCCCAGCCAGGCAGCCAGCCAGGCAGCCAGCCAGGCAGCCAGCCAGGCAGCCAGCCGCAGGGCGCCTCAGGGTGGGTCAGCCACGCCACGCCACCTCCCGACTACACAGTATTCGAACCCGCGTCCACCGGCCGTTAAATCGAATCATGTGCTCCGGTTTTGGCAGAGTGGGTCGGGGTCACGCAAGGTGACCCCTCCCCGCGGGAGCTCAAGTCGTTCCCGCCGGCGGCACCTAAAAAAAAATATGGTCCGGCAGCGAGCGCGCGCCGCCACCGGAGGGTCGAGGGTTCAAATCCTATTACTGCTTTTATTTCTCTTTTTATTGCGATGACGATACCGATCGCTCGCACGCCGCGGAATTAATGCGGACCGCGAACGCGGCGTATTTCCGTTGCTGTCAGCAGAACGCAGCACGGACCCCGGCTCCAGCGGCTCCAGCGGCTCCAGCCGCTCCAGCGGGCTCCAGCCAGCCGCTCCGGCAGCGACGGCACGCCACACGTTCCTCCGGTTCCCCGGCTCGTCGGCTTCCTCCCCTCGCTGCTGCTGCTGCTGCTGCTGCTGCTGCTGCTGCTGCTGCAGGGGCGGTGGGGATACGGCCCCTTTCTCGCGCTGCCTTTTGGGGGCGAGGCGAGCCCGGCGACGACGTCGTGGAGGAGAAAACGGCCCTCCCCGTCCTCCCCGCGCACCCCCGCTGCACCCCCCGCCGCCCCAGACGCGGCCCCCCCGCCCCGCCCCGCCCCGCACCCTCACACCCTCGTACAGCAGGGACCGCACCCGGTGGGGCCGGCCAGGGGCAGTCCAGGGCCCGCGCCGGTGTCCCCTCACCCCTCGCTGGAGTCCAGCGGCTGGACAACGTCCATGCCCCGCCGGCCCGCCCGGCCCAGCCCGCCGCAGCAGGGCCCCGACACCGCCCACCAGACCGCCGACCGACACCGAAAATGGGGAGCAGCCGGTATCCGAACCCGCGAGCAACCGTTAATACGAACGCGGCCACGTCGCTATGCTATGTCCACACACGTACACAAACACCGGGGGGTTTAAACGCGACAGACAAGGACACTGCGACACGCGCGGTGCGTGCGAGCGAGACAGCCTGTCGAGTGACGGGGGATCGGCACTCGGACTACGATGACGACGAGGACCCCCGCGAGACCCACCTGTGGCCGACGACGTCCCGCAGCTGTGCCCCGGCGGCGGCCGCTCAGGTGCGCAGGTGCGCGGGCCGTCGTAAATCCAATGTAAATCCTTGTTCGCGGGGGGCGCGGCAGCTCACCGCCGGTTATCGCTGCGACCGGCGTGCTCGCGGTCGACGTGCTTGTCGTGGAGTACGTACGTCGGGGGGCGCGGGGGGCGCGGGGCGGGGCCGCGGCGGGGGCGCGTCGGCCGTCGGGGGTCGTGCTCGAGCCGCTACTGGCGGGCGGCGGCAGGGACGGCGGCGCTGGGAGGCCGCGGGCCGCGCGCCGTGCCGAGCCGAGCGCGCCGCGACTGCGAGCCGCGCCGGGCCGGGGCCGGAGCCGAGCCCGGACACCCCACCAATCGATGTCCGCCCTGAGGACGGCGGGGAGGGCGCCGGGGCCGCGTCCGCGCGCCACGCCCTCCCTCTCTCTCGCACCCCCGCGGCCGTGCGACGGAGACCGAGGCCGCCGCGTCGGCGCGGACGCGCGCCGCCCGAGGGGTGGCCGCCCTCCCCCTCCCCCGCGGCCGTAACCCCCCCGCGCCCCGCACCACCGGCGGCGCCACGCCGGCCGCGCATCTGCGGCGCGGGGAGCTCGGAGTTGCGGGGGTGCGGCACGGCCGCCACCCTTCCGCCCTCCGCCCGGGCGGGCCGGGCCGGGCCCCCGGTGCAGCTGCAACTGCAGCGGCCGCGGCCAGTCGGGGAGCCAAGACGGATGGCGCGAGCGGGGAGACGCTGCTCATCGAGCCGCCGCGGGTCCCCGCCGTCGGCGCCGTCCCCGCCGCCCCGCCCGGATCCGATCCGAAGGCCGGCCGCGATATTATTTTTGGGGCGGACTGTCCGCACGCTCGGCTGACGCCGCGGCCGGTGACGTCACGCCGGACGGACCCGCGTCGAAGAGTTAATCCGGCGAGAGTGGAGTACAGACGTGTGTTCGGTGAGAGCCGTCGTCGGGTGTGCGGCTCAAGGGGCGCGGCGCCGTGCGGCGGCGGGGCGGGCCGCCCGCGCAGCCGGGGTGTCTGCCGGGCCGGTATCGTCGGGCTCGCAGGCGCTCGGCACCGAGGGAGGGAGAGATAGGGGGAGAGGGAGAGACAGAGAGAGAGAGAGAGAGAGCGAAAGGCACGCGGGGCACGGTGGGCGCGGGTAGATTGGTACCACCTGATGAACGCCCCCGCCCCTCCCCCTCCCCCGCAGACAGCCCCCGGGGTGAGTCACCACCACACCGCCGCACTGCTGGCGCCGCGCAGGGCAGCTGTCCTTGCGGGGGGTCCCGGCGCAGAGGTCCCACAGGAGCCGCCGATACCCCGCGCCTCAGGGCGTCCCTTCACGACGCGGCCGCCGCCGTCGGGGACGAATTGATTCTCCCAGCGGCACCGCGTTCACGTACCACGTAATACGCACGACCCCGCCCGGGTGGCTGGGTAGCTTGGTGGGCCAGCGGTCGGACCGATGACGGAGAAGTCCGAGGTTCGACTCCCGCCGGGGTCGTTCACGCTGGAGCGGGCTTTCCGATTTCGCTTTTGCAAGGCGGAAGGGATCTTGCGCTCGTTGCTAAGCTGTCCATTTCTAATCCGAGTATAATCAACGACCACCGGCCCCTTCCTTATCTCTCTCTCTCTCTCTCTCTCTCTCTCTCTCTCTCGCTCTCGCTCTCGCTCTCTCTCGCTATCTCGTCCGTCAGGTCTGCGCCCCTCTCTGCCATCCCGGAGATTGTATTCACAGGGTCTTTTCCATTAAACATTATGTTCCGAGATATTAAGGCAACACGCACACTTTTCTCCGGTGCGAGAGAGAGAGAGAGAGAGAGAGAGAGGGAGAGAGAGAGAGAGAGAGAGAGGGAGGAGGAGAGAGAGAGAGAAAAGGGGATGAAACCTTTTGGTCAGAGCGGAGAAGGGAAAATGAAAAAGGGGATAGGCAAAACAGACGAAGAAAGATATAAGTGAGAAGCACCGGCACCCCGCCAGGGAGACTGACAGAGACGGACGTAGGGCGGGGCGCGGGGCGCGGGGGGGAGGGAGGAAGAAGGGAGATGAGGCATTCATCGGAATGTGATAAACGGGGCCAGGTTCACCGCAGGCAGCCGCCCCGAGTCGCTTATCTGGAAGGGCAAGAAAAGGGGACGGTGCTGTCTCTCTCTCTCTTGCACACGCTGTCCTCGTCGTCTCCCCCCCCCCCCTCTCTCACTCACTCTTAGCGGTCGGTCCCCATCCCTGGGCCACAAGGGCGACAGATAGAGAGGGAGCGAGGGAGAAGGGAATAGATAGCAAGAAAGGGGGTTGACGCGGAGATGTGCTCCCAAGTTGAGAGCAGGGCGCGGAGCGGAACGGGATGGTATGGATGGATGGCCAGAACCGCTCTCGGCTGGGCTCCCTCAGGCTTCCAGGCCAGTTCCGGATACTTACCTGAGATAGATAGATAGATAGATAGATAGATAGATAGAGAGAGAGACAGAGAGAGACAGGGTGTTAAAATAACTCCACGGAGACGTGACGAGGTATTCGCAGCGCTGCCTCGCCTGTGAACAGCTTCACGCTCAGCTATTCACAGCAGGGAGAGTCTCTCTCTTCGTACGTTTCCAACCAAGTCCCCTCCCCCCCACGGCGCCCCCATCATCATAATAGCCCAGCACCTCCCTCTCTCTCTCTCTCTCTCTCTCTCTCTCTCTCTCTCTCTCTCTCTCTCTCTCTCTGGGCGCCAGGACCCGACTCGCACACTTTGTGAATGTGCGAAAGCGGAATGCTGCTGTGTGGACTCTAATGGCGAGCGAGCGGGGACTTTGAGCTCTCTCTCTCTCTCTCTCTCTCTCTCTCTCTCTCTCTCTCTCTCTCTTTCCTCTCTCACTCGCACTCCCTCTCACGGCCAGGACGGTCCAGCCCGGCCAAAAGTGCGAAAAGGACCGGTGGCGCATTAAAAGCTTTCCACAAGTTTCTCTGGGGAAAGGTGTGCGTGCTGCGGGCTGCGGCTGCCTGCCGCTGGAAGGGGGCGGGTTCAGGGAGGTGGGAGGGGGGGGGGGGGGGCGGAGTCTGCCCCGACCTAGGCTCCCTCGCAGCCCGGTGCGCCCCAACACCAGACGACGCCGCCGCCCGGGTTCGAAGCCCCATTAGCCATCGACACACCGCATTTTAAATTCTCATTCCCCTGGCGTCGTGCGCGTCTTACGGGCGGGGGCAAGGGCTCCCTTCGGGGCCGGCCCGGCGGAGGAAGCTAGAGGGGTGTGGCTGAAAGTTGCAGGGGAAACGGGGCGGAGAGGGGGAGGGAAGAGGGGGAGAGTGGAGGGGGGGGGGGGGGGGGGGACCGGACACCCGGGCGAAACGCCTTACTCACCACAGAACACGGCGGCGGCAGGGCCGGCGGCGCCGGGCCCTCTGGTTTCCACATGGGTCATAAGAAGGGGGTGGGCGGTGGGATGGGGGATTCAGGGGAAAATAAGCGTGTATTTCACACATGTCTGGCCCCCATCCGGGGCAGCCAAGGCAACAAAGGGTGTGTGCGTGTGCGTACGTGTGTGTGTGTGTGCGCGCGGAGGGGGCCCGGAAGGCACGCTTCGCCTATCCGCAGCTGAAGCTCTTCCCATCATCAGAGACGATGCGCGCACACAACTCTCTCATACTCCACGCCGCTAGCGTCCTCTCTCTCTCTCTCTCTCTCTCTCTCTCTCTCTCTCTCTCTCTCTTCTCATAATTAATACCCCCCCCCCCCCACACACACACACACACCGCGGACAGAGAGCCAGCCGGAGAAACTGTGTGCAGGTAACGAAATCAGCAAACTGTTAACTCAGTGAGCGACCCGTCATGATGGCCTGAGAGAGAGAGAGAGAGAGAGAGAGAGAGAGAGAGAGAGAGAGAGAGAGAGAGAGAGAGAGAGAGAGCTGCAGTCGGGGGTACCCGAGCAGCAGGGACGGCAATGGGGGTAAGTCTATGCTTCCCTGCCGTCGGAGCAGTCCACGCTACCCGAACACTGCACACTACGAGAGGGAGAGAGAGAGAGAGAGAACTTTGAGGGGGGCAGAAACTCGGGGTGAACGTTTAATTGACATTTCCAAGGGAGGTCCTTCAAAACAAGCCGGCTCCTCCTCCCCGGCAGCGGCCCTCCCCGAGGCCCCGGAGGCCCCCGCCGCCCCCCACGGCCGTGCGGCAATCAGTTCCAAACTGTGTTTCGTTCTCGCCCCCTCCCCACCCTGCGCCCCCCCCCCCCCCCCCCCCCCCAACCCCCCGCAATGCTCGCGCTCGTTCGCTCGCCTTCGGATCGCCGCCACAAAATTGAAACAACAACACTCGAACAAACCGACGCGACACGCGCGGGGGCGGGGTGGGGGGTGGGGGGGAGACCCGCGCGGCAGCGCGGGAGGGACAGAGAGAGAGAGAGGGAGAGAGAGAGAGAGAGAGAGAGAGAGAGAGAGAAAAGAGGGGAAAGTATGAGAGTGTTTGCGCCCCGACGCCAACGCAGAGCGCAATGACCCCGATCGGAAAATGATGTGAGTGTTTTGGAGAGAGCTTATGTGCTTGTGTTCCGTCCGGCTGACCGGCACGCCCGGCAGGTAGGCAGCTCTCTCTCTCTCTCTCTCTCTCTCTCTCTCTCTCGCTCTCTCTCTCTCTCTCGCTCTCTTTCTCTCTCTCTCGCTCGCTCTCCACACACACTGCGGTGGGCCATCTGTTCCGCGCTGACTTGTATTTGCATTTCGCGTGTGCGGTCCGAGCCATGTGGGTGTCGTAGCGCAGAGGCGCGGAAGGGAGGGGGGTGGAGGGGCGGGACCAAAGAGGAAGGGGGTGAGGGAGGGGATGAAATATTCTCACCTCGCATGTGAGCGCAGGCCTACCAACAACCCCGTTCCCTGCACACCAATCAGCCTGCTCTAGTCCCATGGTGGTCGCAAGCGGGGCCCGCTGGCCTACATGCGCATCTGTGTGTGTGTGTGTGTGAGTGTATGTGTGTGTGTGTGTGTGGCTGTGAGGGTGTGAGGAGTAGGCCGTCAGCACCGCATCGCCGATACCAACGGCGGTGTGGCGCTCCAAGACGGAGCACGGCGCCAAAAATATTTTTTTTAAAGAAAATTTCGAGCCCTACTCATAAGCGATAATAAAATAACTCCCGACGTTAAACAACTTAGGTCGGGTGATATTTTTGTTATTGACAATCAAACAGCTTGTTTTGCCCCCCCCCCTTCCCCACGGCGGCACCGCAGTGCCAACCTCCCCCTCCCAAAACACACAATACGCGGCATTGTCACGCGAACCCCCTCATCATTTCACTCCGCGTCTGCCTGACCAACCTCTGAAAAGTTGGGGGGCCAGAGAGAAAGAGAGAAGGAGAGGGGGAGAGAGAGGGAGAGAGTAGGGGGGCAGAGAGGGATGAGGTCAATGACACGTGTAACGGCACGCGATCAACATTCGGACCCACACACACACACACACACACACACACACACACACAGGCGCCTCCTCTGGATAATGAGGCAGATCCCAACAACAACAACAACATCCCTTAATTGGACCGACCCTCGCAGCCCCACATGAGTGACCTGCCCCGCGGCGTCATGCCCCTACCTGGAGGCGACGTAGTACTCCAGGGTGACGGCGGTGTGGGCGGCAGGGCGCACCGCGCACCGCCTTGTCCCAGAGCAGCAGCTGCTGCTGCAGCGGGAGGTAATCCGAGTGCAAATCCCTGGAGGCGGCGGTGACACACACACACACACACGCGGCGTGAGTCAGCACGCTGTACTATTGCGCTGCCTCCGGGGCGGGGTCACACACACACGCACGCACACACGCTCGGCTTACACTCAGGCTGCGCGGTATGAGAGATCGCTGCGAACGCGCGGCGCCGCGTACAAGAAGGGCCCCCGGCGCGTCGGCGGTGACGAACAAAAGAAAGTGTGGCGCGGGTTCGGCGGCGGCCTCGCGCGGACTTCCCCCTCCCTCCCTCCGTCCGTGACGGGGGGGATGACGTGTTCGCGGGGGGTCGCGCGGCGCCGACGGGGAGGGTGTGCGGCGGTGACGTCGTCGGGGCGCCGTCGTGCGCGGCCAGGACCGCGTCGAGCACCACGCGCGGCGCGGCACGCTACCCGACTACCGCGGCACCCGGGCACACCCGGGACCCTGGCCGGCGGCGGCCGGGTAGTATTTACTCGCGCTGCCCGCGGCCGCCCGCGGCCTCCACCCCCGCCGCCGCCGCCGCCGGGGACGGGGAGGGGAGGGGAGGGGAGCACGGCGGACAGAAGCCGGCGGCGGCAGCGGCGGCGGCGGTCACCCTACACCCTACAGTAGTGCCACGCACGCGCTGCCCCCCCCCCCCACCCCGTCCCGAGTGCGCGCGTGTGTGTGTGTGTGTGTGTGCAGCGTCTGGAGAAGGCAGGAGGGGGGGGGGGCAGTGCAATGCACCCTTGCCTCTTCGCCATGCGCGCGTGGCGTGTGGAGAGCCGCGCGCTTCCGCGCCAGTTCCTACCCCCACCCCCGCAGCCGGCAGTGTGTTACCTTGCGGGTACACACACACACACACGGCCGCGGGGGTGGGTGGGGGGGGGGCGGTACCTTATTAATTCCCCCTCCCTCCCAGATGTGTATGGCCAGTCCGCCGCCGGCCCGGCCACATGGTACTCCTCACCACCTTACAACCATAGTAAAATAAGAATGCGCGTACACGGCGTAGTGCGGACACCTCTCTACCCGACCTCGCCTCTCTACCTTGCTGTTGTCACGGAGTCATTAGAGAGTCGATAGGATTGATGGATGCAGTCTGTCGGGATCTCCTCCCGAAACGTAAAAAAAAATATATATATATCGACTGCACCGGTAAAAAAAGGAAAAGTTTTTCGTTTCAAACGACCCGCGCGCCCCGATCCGGCCGCGAAACGTGTTCCTTCCCCTCTGAAAGGCGGAGAGCAGCGATCGACATCGAAGTGACTCCAACAACAACAACAGCATCAACAACAAGGACAACAACAACTGAAAAGCGGGCAGCCCCCCCGAAATGGGGAAGTAATCTTCGATGGTCCCTTAGAAATGCTGTACTGACAGGAACAGAGAGGGAGGGAGAGAGAGAGAGAGAGAGAGAGAGAGAGAGAGAGGAAAGGGGGTAGGAATCGTGCGGGGTGGAAGAAAGAGGGAGAGAGGAAGAGAGGGAGAGAGGCGGGGGTGAGTGTATAGGCACACACTGAAAGCTGAAGTCTCGAGTCCGGATAGGTTTGGACATGAGAGGTTTCAGGGGAGAGAAGTAGAGGGAGAGAGAGAGAGAGAGAGAGAGAGAGAGAGAGAGAGAGAGAGAGTACGTTTATACCCCCCGAGCTGTGCTGTGCTTAGGGGCTGCTGCTTCTGTGCTTGGCTCTGTTGTGCGACGGAGCGCGCGCGGGAGAAACTCTCGCTGCCTCTGTCTAGCGCGTGCGGTGCTGCGAGCCATGAGATAAGCCCTCCTCCAATCAAGCCGTGAAAGTGGAAGTACCCCCCCCCCCCCCCCGAGGTCGGGAGAGAAGGTAGCCGTCGGCTGTCCTCCGGGAGGGCACGGCGCGCAACAGGAACAGGGGGCGGCGACCTGCTCGCCTCGAAGCCGGGCGCGTTCCTCCAGGGGGCACCGCGACGGCAGAGCGACATGGCCGTGGCACCAGAGGGAATGCAGGAGCAGCGACGCCATGCATATGGAACTGCCTTGCCGTGTCGCCGTGCGGCCCCGGCCCCCCTCGCGGCACACGGTGAGAGAGACAGTCGGTGTACTCACTGCGCCTGCTGCTGGCCGTGCTGCGGGTAGCCGCCGGCGCGCTGCGCGTGGCCGCCCTCGGACATGTAGCCGTCGGGCGGGTCCGGGAGGCCGCACTGGTTGGAGCGGCGCCGGAGGACGTCGCCGTCGGAGAGGTAGCCTGCGAGGAGCAGAAGCGGGCCGTGAGGCAGGCGGGCGTGTTGGCGCGGTGGAGATACCCCGCGACGCCGCGCGCGTGCGGCCGCGGCGCGGGGTATCGGCGTGAGCCTCGCCGCACGGGCGCGGCTCTACCCCGCGCGCGGGCCGGGCCGGGACTTCCCCGCAGTACTCACCCGACGACATGTCGCTCGAGTCGAGGTCGCCGTCGGCGGAGGACCTCTTGGGGTACGCGGCGTACTTGTTGTGCTGCTGTGGGTGCTGCTGCGTCTGGTGCTGCGGCTTGCCGGGTATGCCCTGGGGCGGGCCGAGGTGCGTGCGGCTGGCGCGGTGGTAGCCCTGCAGCAGCGGCTGCATCGGCTTCACGTTCATGGTCGAGTCCTCGTCGTCGAAGGAGCCCTCCCCGGCCGGGTGCCCGTTCGATTCCTTAATAATCTAGAACCAAGAAAATTTTAAAAAATCGTAATTTTTGCATTTTTTTTTTTTTGTATTTCTTTGAAAAACTTTGAACGTACCATGCTGCTGGTGTCCGACTCGCTGGGCCGGAACACGATGCTGCCGTCCGACGAGTTGCTCTGCCCCGTCGAGTTGCTGTTGGACAGCGACGAGTCGTTCTTGGAGGACACCGACGAAGAGTCGTTCTTGGACGAGGGCAGCGACAGGTCGTTCTTGGAGGCGGACAAGTCCGCCGGCCTGGCCGAGTCGTTGCTGAGGTCGTTCTGCGGCATGGGGCTGACCATGGCGACGACGCTCAGGTTGGCGTTGATGCTGTTGACGCTGTTGACCATGTCCGCCGCCGGGTTGTTGCTGCCGAAGGGCGCCGAGTTGTTGATGGCGGGGGGCTCGTCCTTGACGGGGGACTGCTTCGGCTTGATGACCAGGTCCTGCTGCTTCTGGGCCTCGGTCTTGATGCACATGAGCGAGCCGTGGCTGTCGGGCCGCGCGGGCTTGCTGGTGCCCTTGACGGCGGCCGTCGGCTTGGGGATGCCCGTGCTCACCGGGGTGCCCGTCGGCGTCCCGGCGGCCGGCGGCGGTGCGACGCCGTGGAACCCGTTGTGGCCGTTGTGCGCACCATTAAGTACTCCGTTCTGAGCCCCGTTGTGGACTCCGTTGTAGCCGTTGTGGCCGCCGTTGTGGCCGCCGTGGTGGCCGCCGTGGTGGCCGCCGTGGTGGGTGCCGTGCATGCCGGGGTGCGGGATGCCGATGTGGCCGCCGTTGGGGTGCGGGGCGCCCGGGGTGAGGGGCGACAGCGAGCCGTTGTACATGCTGCCGGGCCCGCTGCCCGGGCCGTTGGCCGGCGGCGAGGAGGCGGTGGAGTTGGAGCCGGAGCGCAGGTCGCTGACGCCGCTGTCGCGCGTGCTGGGCGTCCTGTCGTGCTCCGGCGTGGAGGCGCTCAGGCGGGACGTGGGCGTGCTGGACGGGGTGCCGCCGGGGGTCGCGGCCTTGGGCGGCACCAGGCAGGACGTCCGGTTGGCGCCCAGGTCGCCGCCGTTGAGCGAGGCCCGCTGCGGCAGGGCGCTCACCACGCCGCAGACGCTGCCGCCGCCGATGCCGCTGACGGCGATCCCGGACGCCGGGTGCTGCTGCTGGTGCTGCTTGGCCTGCTTGGGCGAGGCCTTCTTGTCGTGCTTCGGGGAGCCCTGGCCCTGCTTGTCCTTGCCCGCCCCGCGGGAGATCTTGCTGCGCAGCCCCTGCGACAGGGACGGCTTGGGGCTGGGGCTCGGGCTCGGGCTGGGGCTGCCGCCATGGCCGGCGGGGTGGCCGTGGTGGGGGTGGGGGTTGGCCGGCAGCGCGTCCTTGGACCTTAACAGGCGCGAAATTAATTAAATTTACATGGCACTTTTAAAACTGCTGTAAGCGCCCGGAAACATGTTAGACGCCGCATTACCCCGAGAACAGCTTGGCGTCGCTGCAGAGGCTGGTGGAGGAGTCGCTCCGCTCCGACCGCGCCGAGCTGAAGCCACTCGAGCTGGACGTCCTCTTCGACACCCCCGTCGTTCCTGAAACCACAATGTCATCTGGCGTAAAAAAAAATAATCGAAAATTGGCAAGACCTATATTTTTTTTTGTTTGTGCTCCTAATTTTTTGTGAAATTTACGAAGTAACTGAAAAATTTGATGGGACTTTTTAAAAGGAAAAATTTGAAAATGTGTATAGAAAACCTAAAGAAATGTTGGGAAAAATTCAGAATTCTCTTTTTGAAAATTCCCGGGTCGCCGGCACTCACCGGAACTGCTGCTCTTTATCTTGTCGCTCTTGTCCTTGTTGTTGAAGAGCTTGAACTTGTCCAGCATGGACGTGTTCTTGTTGCCGCCATTGGTGGTGGCCGGGGCCGCGTTGGCGCTGTAGGGGCTGGCGACCACGCTGGGCGTCCGCAGCTGCGAGTGCTGGCGGCTGCGCGCGACAAGGACACGTCGTGTGAGTGCGACAGAGAGAGAGAGAGGGGTAGAGAGAGGGGTAGAGAGAGGGGTAGAGAGAGAGAGAGAGAGAGAGAGAGAGAGAGAGAGAGAGAGAGAGAGAGAGAGAGAGAGAGAGGACCGAGGTGAGCTCTCCGTCTTACCCGTTGCCGTTGATGTGCTTCTCAGTGAGCGAGCCCCGGTTCCCGGGCTTCGGTATGAAGGAGTGCGCCGCCGAGCTGGGGCTTGTGGACCTGGAGCTGCTGGCGGACGCGGTCTTTAGGGGGCTCCCTGGGGACACGGGACGCAAACAGACCGTGATAAAAAAAATGCGAGGGAATTTTGACATATTTTTTTTCTAAATAATTGTTTTGATGGAGGCGTGAATTTGTCATACCCGGCGGCTGGCTGAGGGCGCCGGGCGGCAGCAGGTGCCGCGCCTTGTCCGGCGGGTTCCGCCTCACCGGCGTGGACGTGGCCGGCACCGGGATGCTGGTGGCCGCGGCCGCCGCGCCGCCATGCTTGCCGTACGGCGACGGTAACCTGCGGCACGACAAGGACCACACTCTCATACACCGAGGAAAACAACAGCAACAACACAGTCATGCAGGAATGTTCTTCACAGATTATTCAAACATTAAAAAAAAAATTTCAAACTTGAAAATGTTTACATTGACAATTTTTTTTAAAATTAAAAACGTTTTGAAAAATTTTCAATATATTTTTTTGTGAAGATTTTTTTGACATCAACAAGCACCCGTACAATGTGGCCCGACCGCGAATGTCCACTTGCCGTATCTCATGGCATAACACGCCTCCTCTAAAAACTGGCTTTAAAAAAGTATTGGTGAACGCGTCGCGACTGGTGCGGGTACTCGTCGTGCCGTACCCGCCATACTGTAAGTACGTACTGCGTCGCGGGTACCGCGGGTACCAGCAGCGGTAGCACGGAACCGAAGCCGGCAGACACTTCCGCGCTACTGAGCCCGCGCGCGGCCCGAGGCACGCCTGTCTGTCTGTCTGTCTGTCTGTCTGTCTGTCTGTCTGTCTGTCTGCACGCGTCAACCCCCGCGGCGGCGGCACGTACTGTGGGGTTGCAGTGCCCCCCCCCCCCCCCCCCTCCCTACATGCATGTGTACTGCACGCAGCAACAACAACAAGAACTCTCATTGCAGTGCGGCCAGCCGCAGGTAAAACACGAGAAAGAAGAAGAAGAAGAAAGACATGGTGGCGCCGCATCGCGCCAGGATTATTTGAGAGAGGGGGGGGGGGGGGGGCTGGAGAGAATGTGAACTTATTAGGCAGCCGTACGGAGGGGTGGGCGTCGGCCGGAACGGAGGTGGGGGGAGATATATGAGAAAGTGAAGGACACGGGAAGCTCTCTCAGGGCGCGCACAGCACATGTGTGTGTAACTAGAGAAGATGAGGATGCCCTCAGCACAAAGCAATTTTTTTTTATTTTAAAACTTTTGCCATAAATAGTAAACACGGTGTCGTAGTGATTGTAATTAATTCATCGGATCGCCGGCAGGCGGCGCGCGCAGCGTGGCAGCAGCGGCCGGTCATGAATTATGTGCAGGCAGGACAGTGAGTGCGGACAACATCTGCACGCGCTATCGGCAGCTACAGACGCCCCGGCTGCGTGCGAATAACAACAACAACAACAACAACATGAGCATGACGGTGGTGAGGGCCGCCGTCTGCTGCCGCTGATGCTCTCTCACTCGGGGAGAATTAATTTTGTTAACGAGAGGGGACGTCACACACATCATGTCGGGGAAGGGGGTGCGCCTGCGTCGGCCGTGCCACCACTGAAAACTGAAATGTCTAATGATCAAAAAATTTCAGAATTTCCAATCCACTGATTTGTATTTATTTTTAGAATTTTCCTCAGAATGAAAAAGAAAATATGATTTTCAGAAATTTTAACGAAATACTTCATACATTAAATTTTTAATGCATTCTTGTCATTTTGCTCTTCTCTGTGGCAACGGAACCAACAGGCCGAACGCACGCGCACCCGCCCCAAAAACAAGGATGTAAAAAAAAAAATTCTGCAAACTTGATGAATGAATGCAATTCTCTCGCGGAGAGATACCACGCGCGTGCACACACACACACGCACGCACGCACACGCACTCACACATGGCTGGGACGGTAACAACGTATCGGTCCGCACAGTTAGTTAAACGCGCGGCCTATTCCGTGTGGGAACTGAACCGTGAGGAGGGAGGGGAGGGGTGGGGGAGGGTGGTGGGGCGCCTCCCTCCAGGTGACACACACACACACACACACACGTGCGTGAGGGGAGGGTGAAAGTACAGTGCGGGGCGGCAGGGTCGGCTGGGGGGAGGGTGAGGGGGGCGTTAACGCTGGCGTGAATGAACACCGCCCACCCAGCAGACCGTGAGCCGTGCGAGGAGCCGTGCGAGCCCGCCGGGGTGGATGGTACGTGTCCGAAAACACACTCGACGTCTCGCTCTCTCTCTCTCTCTCTCTCTCTCTCTCTTTCTGCCCCGCAACAAGCCCCCTGCCGCTGCGCATGCGGAAAGGACAACGCGTAGGGAGGGAGGCATAGAGAGAGAGAGATGGAGACTTTTGCGGGGGAGCATCGCATACAGGGCAATAGAGAGCGAGAGGGAGAGAGAAAGAGAGGGGGAGTGAGAGAGACAGGCGACACCGTCGCGACGCCGCTCTGCACCCTGCGTATCTGTGGCGCCAGGAGTTTGGCGTACAGTCGGGGGCCGGTGGGTGGCCACGGTGTCACAGGCTCGACTTCATACCGCCCTGAGCGGAGCCCCCAGTGCGGTTGTGTTCAACCCTCCGCCCGACATGAACTCACGGCGTGCGGAAGTTTCAGTAGTGCGACACGTCGATCAGCGGCGGTGGCGGGAACAACAACAACAACTTTGAAATCACGCAGCCCCGCAGCTGAGGGGTGATATGCCCCGCCCTTCTCTCTCTCTCTCTCTCTCTCTCTCTCTCTCTCTCTCTCTCTCTCTCTCTCTCTCTCTCTCCGGATCCCCCGCAGACAGCGAGGGTAGCTTCCGACGTGGATCATAGCTCCCCTAATGAACGTGTCCATCCCCCCCCCTCCCCCTCCCCCGTCTGGTGAACCTCACCCGCCCGCGCGGTCCGTCTTTGCCCGGCCCTTCGGTAGTATAAAGCACGTTCCTCGACAAGAACCCCCTCGGGGGCGCCGTACTGCCCCCGCGCACCGCCGCCGCCCCCCAACCCCCCCAAGGACGTCGCGTACCCTTGTCCATCGGGAGACCCCCTCTCCCCTTGCTGTCTCTCTCCCTCCCACGGGGGCCGGCGACATTCATTAGACATCCTGTAACCCTCACGGCCTGCTCCCGGTGGGTGGCAGGGGGCAGATAGGGGGCGCTGTGCGCCGCGCCGTTGTCTCTCCCCTGCGCCGCACCCCCACCAGCTTCCAGTCCACAGGAGCCACGCAGTCGAGGCGCACGTTCAAAAAAAAAAAATTCGTGAACCCCTTCCCTCCCCCCCCCCCCCTAAAAAAATAATTTGTACGAGTAAGTAGACGATAAAATTGTGTGCGGGAGACGCAACGGCGCTAGGAATTTCCACGGTACCCGCAAAGCGTAATGAAATAAATTTCAGTAAAACTCCTGAACTCGCGAGTGATTTACCTACCCCCTTCCCCTCACTCCCCGTGCGCGGGCCCGCCCCTGGCAACGGCCGTGTCAGCACCACCGATCCGTCTTGTAGCCTGCCTCTCTCTCTCTCTCTCTCTCTCTCTCTCTCTCTCTGCTCAGCCTGGGCGGCCACTGTCCCGCAAATCACGGCTGACGTGCGGGAGTGCCTACCCTCCAGGGGCCCGTCGGCCGCGGCGGCCGGCTCCAGGAGGCTTTCACGGCAGCGGCAGCGTTGAGAACGCCCTTTCTTCGCTGCGAATTTTTCATGGGCTTAATTCTTCGCTTAAGAAATAGCCACACACGGCGGGCGTTTTCTTGGGCGAGAGGGAGAGAAGAGAGCAGAGAGGGGAGAGCGAGAGGAGAGGGAAAGAGAGAGACAAAGAGAGAGGGACACAAAGAGGCAGGCAGGGCGGGGTATCGGCGGGCCCTCGCGACGCGCGTGCGCCCGCCTCGCGCTACTCCCCGCGTCAGGGACTCCCGCCGCTGGGAGTATCGCCGCCGCGCGCCGCGCACGGCTGTTCAGGCCGGCGGCTGTTACTGTACTTAGCGTTAGCGCAGCGCTCTCTCGGTGTGTTTTGTTCTGATTCTAGCGGTGGCTGCGACGCACGACAACGGGCCAGGCGGCACGTATGAAAAACACGGTCTGTTTTCCCTACACACACGCACACACATCCACACACGCAGGCACACACAAGCCGCTCGCCGCGACAGCCGCGCACGGCTCTGTCCGAGGCTTGTCATTACCTTTTCTAAACCCCCCTTTTTCAATAACAACACTCTCTGGGCCGCGCCTTCCTCTTTGCAGTCAGGCAAGGCAAGACAGACAGTAGGGTAGTGGTGTGGTGTGGGTGGGGATGGGAGGAGGGGAGGAGAGGAAGAGGGGCTGATTGACATTTGTAAATGGTTGTGGTGGGGCCGCGCTCCGCTCCCGTCAATGGCTGCCGGGGCCCGCCGCGACTCTGACGCCTCGCGCGTGAGTGCGATTAGTGATTCCTGCCCTCCCTCCCTCCCTCCTCCTCCTCCTCCTCCTGCCCCCTCCTCCTCCTCCCTCGAAGGGCTTAAGCAAGGCACGTACCGCGTGCGCTGATGCCCTTCTATAAGCCAAAGAAAGTCCCATGAATACAGAGCGAGACAGCCGATGCATTATTATCATTGGCGAGAGAGAGAGAGAGAGAGAGAGAGAGAGAGAGAGAGAGAGAGAGGAGGGGACAACCTCTGACTCCCTTTCCGCGCGAATATTGCATGAGGTCGGGCCTGCTGGGGCCGAACAGAACCGAATCTCATCTCGACCCGATACGACGCGGATTCAAACTGCCGCGCCGCCACCGACCAGACCGATACCTCATTTTTATTTTTTTGGTCTCCCCCGACGATTTAAATTTCCCGGGCGCTGCGACAGCGGCGGCGTCGATATGAAAAATTGCGGTGTCGCGGGAGTTTTCTCGGATAGTATCTCTCTGTGGGGTCGAGCCGGCAGCGCGGTGGCGGCGGCTTAGAGGTGCAAAGAAGTGAATAATACATGACCCACTGCCGGGGGGGCGGAAGGGTTAAAAGGGGGCTGAAAGGCGTGCTGAAGGAGGCGGCGGTGTGCGAGAGAGAGACGGGGCGACGGTGGGGGAGCGAGAGCGAGAGAGACAGCAGCAGCTGCGCACGGTCCGTCGCGCCCGGACGTCGCCGTCGCCTCTCTAAACACGCTGGACGTCCGGCGGCGGCGGCGCTCCCCACACACGGTGCGGGTTCGAATACCCACCAGGGCCGCCCGTCGAAAAATTGACTTCAGAATTCGCTTTGAAATTGACTGCAAAATCCAAAATTATTAAAAAATTGACTCCAAAATTCATTCCAAATTCACTCCAAGATTTACTTCAGAATTCACTCTAAAATGCATTCATTCATTCATTCATTCACTCATTCATTCATTTACTCATTCATTCATCCATTCAATCATTCATTCATTCGTTCATCCATTCATTCATCCATTCGTTCATTTATTCGTTCATTCGTTCGCCTGAGCTGTGCACGATAGGCCTCGCGAATCAGAGGGCCCCGCCCACACAGATACACAAATGGAGCCGCGGCCGCGGCACGGCCCGTCCGATACGGCGACAGCGCTGTCACGCGTCGCCAGTGAGTCGGCCGACAAGCCCTGGCTCCTGATTGGCCACGCCCAGGGGGCCCGTCACCGCGGCGCCAATAGCGTTGCGCGGGTCACCGGCAGCGAGAGTGAGAGTCGTGGAGCGCGCGGGAGATATAAAAAAATGGAAAAGTCTGGACGACGACGTTCTCCAGATCAGTCAGTCAGTGAAACCGAGAGTTGGCAGCCCGCGCCTCCCACAACACGACACGGCCGGCCAAGGCTGCCAAACCGCTGTCAAGTGACCTGTCAGCGGCACCTGGGAGGGAAGGGAACCTCCTTCTCTCTCGGACCGCATTGCAAATCAGGCTGGCGTGGCGGGGCGTGGCGGGGCGAGCGGCGGGGCCCAGTGCGACAGTTATGCCGCCCGGCCGCTGGAGCCTGGAGGCCCCGGCTGGAGCTGGAACACACGCCTGGAGCCCGCTGGAGCCGGGGCCGGAGCTAAACTGATAAGTAACCGTGGAATGGACGACGCCATCCTGAGGAACCTCAGCAGCCGGGCTCGCCACGCCAGTTCCAGAGGGACCGTCATTAAAAATCTGGAGCGCGAAATTCCATACGTCTCAATCTTGCTACCTCTTCCGTCGTGACCGGGCCGAGGGGATTTCGGGCAAAAGCAGAAAGTGAAAAATTCGACCACTATACTACGGCACCGTACTTCTGGGCTGAGCTTTCATTCATTACCCTCCCCCTTCTCTCTCTCTCTCTCTCTCTCTCTCTCGCTGTCCCCCTCACGCTCTCTCTCTCTTGGACAAAGGAAATATGAAGTCAGCGGCCTCCCTGAGCCTATCCCCTCACTTCCACTTGAGTCCGCCCCCTCCGCTCCGTGCAGGGCAGAGCTGCGTGGGTTCGACTCCAGGCCGCGCCGCGCGCGCACATGCTCCCCGTCCTTGTTGCACCCGCAGTTTCACTCGCGGCGGAGGGAGGGAGGGAGAGAGACGGAAGATCGGCAGCATGGACACTGCCCACTCGACAGCAACACACGCCGCGGGTGCCGCTGGCAGATCTGTCTGTCCGCCTGTTGTCTGTCCGCTCGGCCCTGGGGCGGAGAATGAATGAAAGTGTCAGGCAAAGTGCAATCTGACAATAACGGACTGTGAATAACGAGTCGAGAACTGCGAATAACCAGAGACAGCGTCATCACCGGGGAGAGTCGTGGGCGCGGAGCGCCTCTCGCCAAGTAATTGGCTCGTACAGTTGCAAAAAAATGAAAGTTGCAAAAAACATTATTGAGTTAAAATTTTAGATCTAATTTCTTCTTGCGATTTTGAATGTAACTTTTTAAAACAAAAATGCTCTTTTTAGATTTTAGATTAAAAAAATGTTTTTTTCTCATGTTCCTGACAGTGTACGTGCGTGCTCATTACGCTGTAGTGTGTCGATACCCCGAGATTCAGATAAACCACACGACTCGCTCCTTTTGCTGTTCCCAGAGAAACGCGGCGGATTGTTCCCGGCGTCAGCAAGCGGCGTGTCATGAACCTCGCACCACCGGGCCGCACAATACTGCACATGACAGAACCGAATCTGCATACCTGCAGGCCTCAGCGCGTACACCTTTTCGCATGAGGACTGAAGGAGAGTCGTTGCGCAAACTTACTGAGAAAATAAAGTAAAAATGGCGTTTTGTGCTAGTTTCCCTGTTTCCCTGGTAAAAAAAAAATTAGGATGCCGAACCGCTCGCATGAGCCGAGAGAATGCGCGGAGGTCCCGTTGCTTTGCGAATCGGCTCATTAGAGAGAGAGAGAGAGAGAGAGAGAGAGAGAGAGAGAGAGGGGGGGGGGGGCACATTCCCTTCACCGCGGACACGCGGGGGGCACCCTGCCTTCTAAATACCCGGCAACGCTCGTAAAAGCATGGCACCGCTGCGGTCATGTTACACGGAATATATGACCGCGCGGCTCTAACCACGAGACTAGAATTATTTAAAAAATTACTTTTATTTTTGAGAGCGGAATATGAGAACGTCGCCGAGATGGGCGTCAGGAATCTGTTCGAGTTATGTAATCGTCAGCAGAGTCCGTCAAGCAGACGACACCTGATCTCGAACCCGCACCCGTACCCGCGGCTCGGATTGGTCCAGGAGGGGGGTGTGGTCCAGGTGTCAACCAATCACAGGAGAGCGACCGGAACACGCACCCATGCAAGGCGGCGGTGGCGAGGCGTTTCGCGAAAACAACGGCGTTTCATGACAAGGCGGTGGATTCCGCTCACCGCGCCCGATGTGGCCTCTTTCACACACACATCCGCACGCACACACACACACAGGCAGGTACCTGCCGCCGGGAGCGGTGGTGCAGGTACCCCCGCCCACCTCCCACAGCAACTGGTACCCGCCGGGCACGCCGGCCCCCCGCCGGCCCCCGCCCATCCTGTTCCTCCTGCTCCAGATACATCCAGGACGACGTCCAGGATCACGATTTGCAGGACCCCGCGTCCACGCTGTGTACCTGCGGAAGGCGGGCGACGTGGGCAGGCTCCGGGACTTCCGGCTGGAGCTCGAGTTGCCCATGACTGTCGTATCCGATCATAAGTTATGTATCCGGTCAGGGGCGGCGGCACCGCGACGTCGGCGACCTGGAGTTCGACGGCGACAACAGCACCGGGGCGGCCTCGGCGGCGAGGTCCCGGGCCGTGGCACCGCGGGGGCGGCCTCCGCTAGGTCCCCGACGATGCCGCACTCCGTCCGTCGGCGAGGTCCCGGACGACGTCGGCGACAACGACACCGGGGGCGGCCTCGTGCGCCGGTGAGGTCCCCGACGACGACGCTCAGCGACGAGCCACGCCGTCCTGCATTGTGTGATTTTGTTACGCGACTGAAGCACTTACTCCTCCCCTCACTCTCTCTCTCTCACTCCCTGGACCGGGACGGGAGGGGAGCGGCAGAGGGACGGAGAGGGGAGGAGGGGGGAGTGAACCCTACGCGGCGGGGGGAAGCAGACGGCGTGGCGGCGGCCGGCCCGGCGGGGTAGACGCGCCGTCCCACCCCACGCCGACGTACAATGCCACACTCCCCTCCCCTCTCTCTCCCTCTCTCTCTCTTCCAGCCTTTTCCTCTTCCTCCCCCCGCGCTGCTGCAGCAGCAGCAGCACGCTCCACCACGACCGCGCCGCCAGCACCAACAACATCAACAACAACAAGAGCAAGTCGTGCGCGCACTTTGGCACAGGCCGCGACAGTGTCGATGCCGACAACTTCACGAGTTGAATGCACTCCGCAGATGCTGAAGCTTTCTGACGCGGGCCGCCGCCGCCGCCGGGGACATGTCCTCGACGAGGAAGACGACGAGGACGGCGTCCTTCCAGCGAACGGTGTCTTAAAATTCGCGAACGTGTCACACCGTGAAGCGGCGGCCACCGTAAAGCCCGGAAGGGCCTGCTGCGGCGGTGTAGTAAAGTGTCCATCCGGCCGACGGATGCGTGGTGGCCACCCTAGGAGGGCCCGGCGCCACCGCAAGGGCCCAGGACAGGCCTAGGGGTGCACGGCGGGCACGGCGCCTCCCCCTCTCCCTCTAGGGCGCGCGGGACAGATCAGCCAATGGGGAAGAGGGGAGATACGCTCTCTCTCTCTCTCCCTCTCTCTGGGGCGCTACTCTAGAGTGATGGCAGGCCTGGGACCCAGCCGGCACACTGTTATGGACCGGAGCGAGACAGCGCTACGCGCCGGGAGCCGGGGCGCAGCCGGCGGGGGGAGAGAGACGGAGAGAGACGCATTACACGCGGGATAATGCCGCGCCGGCCCACCGTCCGGGGCATAACCAACAAACACCTGGCGCTCCCCGGCGGGGCCCGGCGGGGCTGATCGGATGCAGTCAGGGAGGCTGCGGCGGCGGCGTTGCCATGGCGACGTGACAACGCAGTGGCGGGGCGTGGCGGGGCGTGGCGCAGCTACGCCCTCCCCGGAGGAGAGAAAAAACACAGCGGAAGGGCCCGGCGCGCACTGCGCTGCGCCGGCAGTGGATGACAAGTGAACGCGCGGCTCCCGGGGCCCCTAAACGAAACGGAAACGCCGGGCGGCGCGAAAAACTCCCGCAGGGCCCCGCGGAGGCGCCGTGAGAGGGGGGCGGTGTGGCGGCCAAGGGCACTGCTGGATGCCGTGCAGGCCGCCGCTGCCGACTGACCTCTCCTCACCTCTCCGGTCACGACTGCCCCCCCCCCCCCCCCAACCCCGCCGGGTTTGTTCGGCAGCCTCCACAATCTAATCTCGTTATATTACCGCACCGAGTGCCGGAGGAAGAAAAGGAGCCGGGAAATGGCGCGCTGCGCTTTTTAGGGTGTGTACACACTCGAAAATAATGTTCAGACTGCTCGGCTTAACCGTTATGAGCGCGATCAAATTAGGGAAAACAGTAATCAAAAAAGTACTAAAAGCTTTCTGTAAAAAAAATCAGATACATCTGTCAAAGGTTCACAAAAGTCAAACAGAAATGTCAAAATGTCCCCCCCCCTAAAAACATTAAAAATTAATAGAAAATTTCCCACCAAAACAATTAAGCAATTAAATATAAAACAATTCCTTTAGATTGCCTTTAGATGACACAAAAAATGCCAAAAAAAATGGTACGTGTCCGTGGGATTTGAACCCTGACCGTACCTGTATGCGGTACGTATCCGGAGGGCCCCGCCCTACAGCCTGCGGTCGGGGCGGCAACAGCTGTCGATGCACTAACGCCCTGCGGCCACATGCGTCGTTCACTACATGTGTGTGTGTGTGTGTTATTTCGCGGAACACGACACACATGCACGCACACACGCACGCACACACACTCGCGGTCGCGTTGACGAGCCCGCGGCCTGAGACGGGCGCAGCTGGGCGGCGTGCGCGAGCAGACTGACTGCCTCAGCTGACTTGACTGGACTGACTTGAGTCTGTGTCCGGGCCTCGCTGCGGCGGCGCGGCCTGGCGGCGGGGGCCGCGGGGGCCCCGGGGGCCGGCGGCAGGCCCCGCTGCTCGACGCCTCGCCGCCACGCCCCACTCTAGGGCCCCGCGGGGGGGCAGCAGCCCAGTATGCATTTCATTAGGTCACGTGACACGGTATACACATGGTAGGAAGAAAGAGGAGAAGAAAACTCCCCATTAATTTTCGTAATAAATGGATAGGATTATTACACACGATGAGTCCGGACGTATATAAGAGTAAGATCATGAACGCCACAGGAGGCCACGGTTTTGTGAGCACATTTTATTATTAAAATGTTTGTGGTCAGTTTTGTGTTGTTTTTTTTTTGTGACCGCTTCGCCACCGCCTTCTGTAATCGACAAGGCGCGTCGAGCTCACATCCTCCCCGGCAAGGCGGCGGCGGCGGCCAGGTCATCCACGACTGCAGCAGGGCGTCCGAAAGTGACGTGCCACCCTCTCACTCCCTCTCACGGTGCGGGCCAGAGCGAGAGTGAGAGAGAGCGAGGTGCGGCTGCCGCTTCGGACGTGCCCCCGCTGCCCACGCCCCGCACCTCGCACGGTGCACTCGGACACGGCGCGGCACGGCCCCGGAGATACGGCCGTCTGCTGCACCGCGGCCCACGGCCTCCTAGAGCCACACCCGACCAAGTGACAGCCGGGCCGTAAAAAGACGCTGTCAATCGCTCACCGCGCGCTGCTTTCGAAAACGCAGCGCCAAGTCCGAACTCTACGCCTGATTGGGGGACGATATATTATCGATATATATCGATGGGCCCTCCCGCCTGCCGTCTGCATTGCAGCGGGCTCTGCACTGCTGGGCGGATGGTATGAAAAACTGCGCGACCAGCATGATCGATTCGCCCATCAAAATATTTCTCCACAGCAAAAAAAAATCGACATGGGGAGCATTTACGTATATTATCTTATCCCCATAGTTCGTTGCGGCGCAGATATTCTACATGCCGCCAAAAAGCCCCGGAACCCCTCCGACGTAAATATAATTAATAAATAATGATTGTGACCGTTGAGACGCTGCTGCACTTAATAAACAATTGCTTTATTACGCCGGTAGAGGGCGCTTTATTGCCACTCCCCTCCACAGCACGCGCGCCGCCGCCGCCTCTTCTGCACGCACTTTAATCAAATCAAATCACAGCGTGTGGCGCGCGCTCGTCATTCCCTTTATGACGGTGCATCTCTCTCCCTCCTCTCTCTATCCCTTTCCCTCACAGGCCACCCCCTAAACCCCCCTCCCCCTTCCTCTCTTTATCTTTTTGCTGTGCGTGTCACTGATGCTGTTGCACTGTCCATCTCCTGCCGCCGCCGCCGGCTTCCGGCCGGATGACGAGAGAGATAGATGGACACGAAGTGGAACCTCTCTCTCTCTCTCTCTCTCTCTCTCTCTCTGACCACTCTAAAACGCACTTTAATAAAATTTTAAACCTCATTCATTTCAATTTTAAAATGAAGGGAGAAAACATTTTCTTAAAAAAAATAGATTACCATTTTCTAACGAATTAAAACATAAAAATCGAAGTTTTGAAATAAATCAACATTTTAAGAAAGTCTCTTACACCTGCTTTTTGAGTGCGAGAGAGAGAAAGAGGCTGGCCGAGAAACTCCCGCGCTGATGTGCGAACACGGGGCCGCAGAGAGAGAGAGAGAAGATGATAAGTCATCGGAATCGATCAAAACTGACACAACAAATGTCCTCGCGATACGTCATCATTCCGGGGACCGGTATTCGGGTTCGAGAGAGAGAGAGAGAGAGAGAGAGAGAGAGAGAGAGAGAGAGAGGGGGGGAGAGAGAGAGAGAGAGAGAGAGAGAGTTGGAGAAACACGCGGCAGCAGATTTTCGTGGTTATTACTGTAAGTCTTAACGCTAAGTCCGCGAGCAGCGAAGACCCTGGAAATGGCCGCTGTACGGTATCGCGGGGTGTTACAGTGCGCGTGTGAGTGCGTGTGCGTGTGTGCGTGTGTGTGTGCGTGTGTACACCGCGGCCCCCTGCCCTCCTCTCCGCTCTAGGAGGCCGTGGATGAAAACTTGTGCAGGCAGTGTGCCAAGTGCTCGCGCGGTGAACCGCAACGGCTGTGTCTGCCGGCCGCGGGATTCCACGGCAGGGAGCAGGGACCAGGAGGCAAAAGCCCTGTGTTTCCGAGTCGGATCACCTAGGCTTGTGTGTGGGTGTGGTAGTGTGTGTGAGCAGAGAGTCCGCACACACACACACACACACACACAGACCGAGGCCTTTGACAACGATACTATCACATCATCTTGTTCCGGCAGAGACACCTGTCTGCGGGACACCACCTTACATGCCGATCGTATCCCTCCACCCGCACGCTGTGTGTGTGTGTGTGTGTGTGTGTGTGTGTGGTGACAATGACCTACACGTGATCAGGGACGGCCGCGGTCCGTTGCTCCTTGGCACACACACACACACACACACACACACACGAGTGCTGCCAAACGTTGTGTGTGCTGCCAGCGACATGCCTTTGCCATCCTCGATGTATGTCAAACCTGCGGGCGCCGTTACGATTTATTCATTTTTTTTTTTGACGGCTGGAATGTGCAAGCGGATGAACATGTCCGGGAAGTGGCGATTCATGAACCAAAAATTAGTGACGATGATCGCAAAATCAGTGACGCGAAACTAATCACGGCGTTGACACGTCACAAAATCCTTCGCGAATGCCGCTGGAGACAGAGTGGACGTGGAGACGGCGCCTGCAGGGTAGGCAGGCCCGGGCGGCGCAGTGCAGGCGTGCCGTGCGGGCCGGCCTACCCCGGCGCTGTCAGGCGCTACCCGGAGCGGCGTGCCGTCTTGTTCGGATCAATTGGCGCGCGCGTAGCCTGGGGGCCGTAAGCGGAGCTCCGCCCGTGAGAAGACAACGGTCTGTTTGCTTCCCATTGTTTGTTCAGTCTTTAGTCAAATGGCGCGGGAATGTTTTAAATATTTTTTTTTAAATCTTCTTCCTCTCCCGCGCTGTGCCCTGCGCCGTGCCACACCTCTCTCGGACACCGCGGCGCGCGGTCCGCGAGGCGATAGCCGTGGGAGAAGCGGTACGGACGCGGCGACCACCCCCACTCCCCCTCTCACCTACATTCGCCCGCATACCCCCCCCCCCCCACCTCCATTTTTTTTTCCGTGTGCTCTTCCGGCGTCCGGTTCGGAAAACGCAGTCTGCCATGACGGAGGGCGCGCTGCTCGCCGCTCCTCCGTAACCGTGAATCCGTGTCGTACTCGCAGCGCTGTAACGAGACCCGGTGGGAGTATGTGCACTTGATGTACTTGATGTACTTGATGCACTCATTACTGCATGCACGGGAATCTCGCAGCTGCAGCGATCAGCCGCGTGGCGCGCACTTGAGAATCCAGAGCGCCGCGAGCATATGCATGCTCAAAATAATATAATTCAAAACATTAAAAATATTTTTTTTTTAAATTTTCGAGTTTGTAAAATATTGCAAATGAAGACTTTTAATTTTTGTGATTTGTACGTGTTTTTTATTCCGCTGTGATTTTTTTTCTCCCTTGTGATTATTCCGTTCCTCGCCCGCACCTGTGACCGGCATCAGATCTCTGGCTGCGAGAAGTTGCGGACGCGTGGGCCGCCCTGACACACGTGCAGCGTGTGTGCAGCACGCCGCCACACAGCACGCATGTATTTTCTTTATCGATGACCAGTGAAAGTCCCGCACGTTTCCTGGTCAACGCGACCACGCGGATTGCGCACGCGCGTGCCCTATGCGTACGCACGCTATTTTTTTCTTAAATTTCGCGCGCGAAAGGTGTTGCGTGCGGTGAAATCTTTCGCTGACAAAACAATAGCCAATCAGATGCCACGTCGGACGTGCCCGCGCGTGACTGCGACGCGGCAGAGAGAGAGAGAGAGAGAGAGAGAGAGAGAGAGAGAGGGAGAAAGAGAGAATCCGTATCGGAAATACGGTTTGCGGCGCCGCCGCCGCTGGCACGTCCACCGCCTGCTGCTGCCGGCGCGTCGCCCGAGGCACCGCCTTTGTGACGTGCCAACGACACACGTCCGGCACGGCGCGTTATGACAAGGCGGTGCATCGGCATGAGAGAGACGGCGAGAGAGAGGGAGAGGAGCGCACATCCACACACGTTAAAGAGGGATTATACTAAAATAAATTACCAAACAAATAAAATAATAATAAAATTTTTGGCGATACATCTTTACGAGCGCGGCAGTGCGGCCCGATCGCTCGGCCCAATTTCCATGGTAATCCCCCTCTTGTGGGTCCCGTCCGGCGGATGCCTGCCGGGGGCCCATTGAGATAGTGCACGGCCCGAAGGGGGCGTGGCGCGTGGCGCGTGGCGCGTGGCGCGTGGCGCGTGCACGTGGCGCGTGCACCTCCCCGGTCACACTCGGCGTGAGTTAGTTAGTCATAGTGCCGCGTTCGGGGTCCGCGGAGCTGACACCGGCAGTGGTGACAGCTCCGCGGGAGTCGCCTCGTCAAAATTGAAAATATCCTGAAAAAATCTACGATTAAACTACAGTTTAAACCGTAGTTCCACAGACTGTAGTTGACCCGGGAAACTACAGTCTGTCTCAATAACCATCATAATTTTTCTACATTGGAACTGTGGTCTCCTGTACAAAAACTACGGCTTAGCTTCCTGCAGAAAAACTACGGTTTAACTGTAGTTTCATGGTGTAGTTCCTCCGGCGCGTGTCATTTCCACGTCCATCCACTCCGAAAATTTGTGAGAAGGCTCACCGCGGCAGCCAACAGTCCGCGCGGGGCTGCTTGGTGGCGGAGATAACAGGCACGAAGCAAATTGTGGTCTGCGAGTTGCGCGGGGGGTGGCGGCGGTGGTGGTGGTGGTGGGAGTGAGAGGGTGCGGGGCGGGAGGAGAGGCAGAGGGAGACAGAGAGAGACACGTGCCGCGTGGATCGGCGTTGCGTGCTGCGGCTTTCGCGCGCGCCGTCCTCTCTGCAAACACTGAAAGCGATCTGCTCCCCCACGCACCTCTCTCTCTCTCTCTCTCTCTCTCTCTCTCTCTCTCTCTTACTGTGAAGAAGCACACCGATGCAGTGGTGGTAAGCCTGCCAATCTCGCAGGATTATCGCATCGGTTGGTAACACTGACACCGCATCAGATTTTCCACGCACAGAAAAAAACAAACACTTTCGATATCTTTTTTTCCACCAGACATTATTTTGTCAGTCTGGAGGCGAACACACACACACACACACACACACACACACATTTCAAAATGGCGGCTGCTAACGCAGCGCAGGTCCCTTGGCGCTGCCGCCTCTGGTCCGTGTTCGGTCCACGGTCCTTTTATTTACGTTGATCGCCCTGCGGTCGTTACTCAGCCCCTCTATGGGGTTCTATGGGAGGCCCTTAGGGAAGAAATTGGCGCCATTAGCCCGTCGTCGCACTTCCTCCTATAGTATGCCGTTTCACTGTGGTGTGTGTGTGTGTGTGTGTGTTTAGTCGGTGCGCCGCGGTGCACTTGTCTGCAATACTGCCCCCTCCCCCTCCCACCGAAATATCGAATGTCACACACTATACTTGCCGGCTCAGCAAGCGCCCCTGGGGGGGGGGGTGAGCAGGATGATGAGGGGTAGTAATGGTGAGGGGAGTGGGGGATAGTGAGGGGGCTAGGGGGTGGTAGTGGTGGTGGTGGTGGGGGGGGGGGGGGGAGCTGCCGCCCGTGTTTACCACACCTCGTCGATGAGTGCTTCTTTCCCTTTGATGTCAGCAGGAAGGGAGCCCCCCCCCCCCCACGAAAGAGCGCAGGAAGGTGGAAGGGAATAAATATTAACAACAACAAAAAAAATCTGATGATTCCGCGCAAAGAAATGCGGGGCTTCCCAAGAAGATGCCGCTGGGGAGAATATATTCGATTCAATCGAATTATAATAAATTCTCGTATTTGAGCCGTGAGGGGGCACGGCGGCGGGCCGTACGCAGGAATGCAGTCGGCGCGAGCCCGCTGTCGGGTCGGCAGAGAGAGAGACAGATTGAATCAAAAAGTAGAAAGCCGCGCGACCGCAGTCGTCCATATTCGATCCGCCAGCTCCACGACCTTCTCTCATCCCGCATTTAGAGCGAAAATATCCAGTTTCCACGAATGAAACGCTCATGAATGGAATCCAATTAATTGGTCCGTTTGCCGCCCCGCACGTGGGCTAGCGGCTTCAATGAGCCCCGACTTTGCACCGCCAAACCGCGCGCGCACGTGCGCAGGGCGCGATCAATTTATACCGAAATAAACGACCGCCAGAGGCCGCCACCGTCGGCTCCCGGCCTCTCAGGTAAATTAGTCGGTTTCTGGATGACGCGGAGGCAAACTTCAGAGGCACCTTTCCGCGTTTATTGGTGTCGGCGCGCGCCGCCCAGGAAACTTAATAGGATTGGGATCCGTTTAAGCCCCGAGCTGGGAGGGGCGGCGCGGGCCGGCTCCCCAGACGAAATCAATAGCCCCCTCTGCCGACTGCCGCCGAGGGAAAAACTCTGCCCCGACTGATGCAAAAGTCTTGAGGGCCTGGAGGAGGACGGACTGTGGCAATTAATGAACGGCGACAGAGAGGCCGGAAGTTGAAAATTCGCACTCGCCCGCAGTGTCCACAGTTTTCGGAGATTTTTCCTCTCTTTGTGGTGCACTTCGACTTCGCCTTGCCGCTGTCTCTGTCCCTCCCCATGGCGCACAGGGGGAGGGACAAGGACACTAGACTCCCGCCCCCCGCGCGGATGCAGCCTCCATGAGCGTCCTTTGATTGCACCAGAGTGTCCGCACGCAGTCCCCCGTCGGTTTTGTGTCGTTCGGATATCTGACACGCTGCATCTGGAGATAGGAGAGGGGGCTCCAGAAGGGCAGGCTGCGCCCCTGCCGAGGCCCCCGCAACCCCGGCACAGCATTCGGCGTAATGGCGATCCAAAGGGCTGGAGCAGCAGCGGGGGCGTAGGGCCGCCGCCGCTCCAGCAGGCCTCTCCAGGCCTCCAGCTCCTGGGAGGTTGCCTGCCTCCCCCATCCCTCAAACAGATCGGATCACTGATTGGCTCCAGACCATTACACCCCAATCCACCATCATCAGCAGCCACCCAGCCAGCGGCAGCCCGCCCGCCTCCCTGTCCGAAACGGAAAATTATTTTTGTGCAGCAGGGCCAGAAAGTCCAACTCGTTCAGCTCCTTCTCCAGCACCCGGATGCCGCTGGAACAGCTGGAGCTTCCGAGCCAGGGCTTGATATTGTCGAATTTCCGTCGTACAAATGTCTGGAGATAACGCGGGATGCGCGCTCCGGCAATCGTGTCTATCCGTCAGGACTGTGCCTCCGGGAGACCCCCCGCGAATGGCTGTTGTGAATCATTGGGCTCCCCCCTTTGTGATAACCCAAACACCAGCAGCAGCAACAACAACAGGGCGTTGCATTGCGTCTGTTGCTTTTGTCTTGAGCAAGGGGCGGAACCGGAGAGAACAGGGGGGGTGTAACAAATGGCCCTGTTTACACGTCCTGGCTGCAGCCTCACGGTGCCGTGTGTGTGAGTGGGCGGTGGTGGTGGTGGTGGCGCCTAGTGGCGTGGACAAGCGGGCAAGTTTCCCGGAGGAAACATGGCAACCGCTGGCGCGTCAGTGCGGCGTCGCGGTGGCGCCGGCGCCTCTACGGTCGGAGGGAAAACCCCGCGGCGCGCCGCCCTCTCAACGTGATGGGGGGTGGCTGTGGCGGGGCGTGGCGGCGGGGCGTTCGGCCGCTTCCCGCCCATCATTTCCGCCCTTTCCCGCCGACTTGCAGCCAGAGGGGTAACAGCGAGCCGATGTGAGACTCGTGTGAGACTGCACAACTGAGAGAGGGGTGCAGTAGTGCAGTCTGGCCAGCGAGCTGATTTGAGACTCATGTGAGACTGCAGTTTGACACTCCATCGAGGGTCCTTACACCCCCTGGGAAAACCTTCATTGATCGTGAGGTCTGATAGAACCTCCCAGCTGTCATCTTGCTGTTCATCACAATGAGCTTCCGGAGAGCCTAAAGTGCTCCAAGACACCTTTGCTCACCGGAGAAATGTATACATCAGGGCGCACACTGAGACTCCACGGCCATCTGTACCTGAGCACATCACCCCTCCCCCTTCTGCATAGGGCCCCCGGCATCCGGACGGCACAATGCGAGTGCGACAAGGAAAAGAATGCCATCACTCAAAGGCGTATGAATGGTAAATAATGATCCGCCGGCTGCAGGCGCGTGCCGCGGAATACATTGAGGCGCCTACTCCACCCCAGGCGGCTGCACCCCGCCAATCTCGTCAAGTGCAGAAGCTTCAGCTCCGGCTCCAGCTCCAGCCTCCCTCCTGCAGTGAGCACAGAGGTCCAGGCAGCCACGACTTCCACCTGCAAATGTGAGTATCGATCCACCATCCCCTTTACGTTTGCGTATTTAACTTTCAACAAAATTCTAAGCAGCTGGGAGCTGATTACCAAGTGACGTTATTAAATTCATGAATTGTTCGCCATAAATCACGGACGACCAAAAAATACATATCAATAGCAGTATGCATATTTTCCGTTTCACCTCTGAATAAAAATCGAAAAACTTTGCCAACTTGCTTGGAATCCCGCAAAAGAAAAGGGGGCGGTCGGCCGCCACAGCAGGCGGTGCGGACTTCCTCCTCCCTCCCCGCCCCGTCTGTTGGTGAAAGTGATTCGAAATAAACCAGGCATGGCAATAGCCGGATCGTGGCAACAAAGTTACGACCCCAAAACGCAGCCCTGCGCCCGGCTGGGGCGCGGCTGCAGCCGCTGCGGGGGTCGCCAGCAGTTACGTGGGTCCGCGGTGGCCGCGACTGCAGGCGGGGATCCGGCGCGCCACATGCAGTCGCTACACCGTTTGTTCACTACGACTTTTTTCCACCCCCTCGCAGACCTCCGCGCGCCCTCCTTGCCGATTCACCCCTTTTTGGCTTTGCCAGTGCGCGGATCTCGGCCCCTGCCAGACCCGCTCTTTTCTTCTCCGACTCCCCCACTGTACGGAGAGCTATAGGCCCTTCTTTTCCCCGCGTTTTTCCTCTTTATTCCCCCTCCCTCACTCTTCCTGGTCCCTCGCGCCTCCGTTTTTAATTTCCCTCGCTGTGCATTTCCCTTACTTTTCCAAAGGGCGCAACCAGCAATCACAACACACACACACAAATACCGCTGTCAGCAGTGCGAGACACGCAATTTACTGGTGCACTGCCAGAAAAATGCCGCCCCCGATCGGATTTGCTTTGGAATGTTTAAAGTTCCGGCGCGGCTATTTCTCAGACAGCATTATTTTATTTTGCAAAATTTGCGATGACATTCCTGACAGTTCCGAGCGTCTTCGCCCGGCAGGGCCCTCTGTCGTGTTCACGCTACAAGGCAGCGGACACGCAGTGCGTACGGTCCGCCGCGCAGAAGGGGCTTAAGTTACGGCTCGGGGGAGGGAAGAGCGGGGGGAGGTTCTTAATTAAAGGGCGAAAGCAAGGCAACAGCAGTCATCATCCATCCATGCCAGGAATAACAACAAACTTGCCCAGGTTGGGGCGCGCAGGAATAACCTGGCGAAATGAGCGGCAGCGGGCCTCAGGGGGCACACGCGCGCCCCGCGCAGGGGGAAAAAAACAGTTGTCACGGAGATGAATTCACAGTAATGTTTCAGTTTACCCTCATTTTTCACGCCCCGCTGGCACGGCTAACGCCCCCAGCGCGCATCAAATCTCGTTCAACAATGAGAACCTCATACGCTGGGGAAGCCGATGATGGAAGAAGAAGTGGAAGGACGATGCGGAGGGAAGCGAGCGGAATCTAGCTGCCTTTGTCCAGGCACGCACACTCTCTCGGAAGCGGCAGGGGAGGGGCTGTGGAGGAGGGAGTGAGAGGGCTTTAGGGAAGGGGAGAGAGAGAGAGACGATCCGGCGACAAGCGTGAAGTTATTTACCAGGAATCTGCCCTCCACCCCATAGGGCTCTGACAGTGAACGAAAGGGCGGGTCTTCTTGTCACACGGTCCTCCGACCAAACCTCATCTCTTCTCCGATTTCAATTTCAGTTTCCTCCGCAGGCGGAACGATCTACGACGAAGCTACAGCTACAGCTGCAGTGCCAAACCTGTAGTTTTGTTGCAGTTGCACTGTAGTCGGTGCAATTTCTCTAAATTATCTAGTACTATTCCTCCCGTGCAGTTTTCTGTGCCAAAAACTACTGTAGTTTAATGGTGACCCCTTCAGTGATTGCCATTCGTCCTCGCTTGTCACATACAACGCCTCCGCACGGGGAGTGTGTGTACTATACGACTTGCGGTCCGGATAGCAGCCGGTCGATCGAATCGCCCACGTCAAAAAGTGCGCGGTACACATTTGCGGAACGGGGTCGATCGGCTTGCCGTGCAAGCGCTGATGGTGGCCGCCGTAAAAGCGAAGGCCAGTCGCGCGGCAGGCCAGAGTGATGCAACAGGGACTCTTAAATCGGAATTTTACTTGAGCGTTTCCATGCTGTTGTCTTTCACTTAACCTTTTAAATTTATGCTTTTTCATTCTGACAATGGTTTTAGGCTGTGAATTGATTTTCCCTCCTCAGTGAGTGCCGTTGAGGCGTTAAGCCCTTCGCCGGTTCGAATCTGGGCAGCGGCCGAGCCCCTTTCTTTCACGAGGTCTGTCTCCGCCTTGCGTGCTGGGGCTCCCTTTGGGCCCTCTGCGGGCCCCCGGCACACTACAGCAGCGGCCGCCCGGCCACTCGGCCAAACGCGATCCAAACTGTCCGAAATTGCTTCCGCGGACGCCGGCCGCCGGCTCGCCGACCAGCCGCTCCAGGGTGCAATATCACACACGCAGAGAAACCGAGGGAGAGAGAGTGGGAGAGAGAGGCGAGGAACAGGGGGTGGAAATCACCAAGGCCACCCCGCCGACAATGTACCGTAATTTCGGACACCAAACTTTGGGCCTGTGCTGTGCTATGGTACACCCTTTAAAAAATATAGGGTGGTGGCGGGGAGACTCGTTTAGGAGACTTGTTAGCGTTTTCCAATAGACCCTGTTTTTTTTAACGTTTTATTTGTTTGTCTTTGTTTTGGAAAAAGTTTGGATGCATGTCCCAGATATGGTGCCTGTACAGCTCTCTCCCAGCGGAGAGAGCGCGAAATGAAGAGGGGCCTAAACCGGAGGGGGGGGGGGGGGCAGGGGAGACGCGACGCGGCGGAGGCGGAGGCGTTAAACCCTGAAAGGAAATGAGTTAAATGAGTTTCAGTCTCGGCGTTCGGGAGGGTTTCGCCTCCCCTCCGCGTGCCTCCCGCCACACCACCACACCCTCCGAGGCCCATGGGCTCCCCTCCCGTTAAAGGGCGGTGTTTAGGCCCTTCCTGAAGGGCGGCTCGGCCGAATCAGGAGGCGCACACAGCGCGAAGCCCTTCTCTCCGAATTAGAGAGAGAGAGAGACGGCGCGCGTCGTCGCGCGTGGAGAATTGCAAAGCGCGACGCACCCTGGCAAAATTTCGACGCGATGCGTCGCCGTACAGTGCGACGAAACTTATCGCAGCGGCCGCTTTCCTTTTAGCCCAAATTAATTTTTGTTGCTGCAGAAATTGCTTTCTGCGAAGCTTCCGTGCCAGCCGGCGCCTTCTGCAGTACTCTCCGGGCCTCTCCAGTAATGGAACAACCCTTTGACGGCCACGGAGGGCTGGAGGACGGCGCCGCTGGAGGGCAGCAGGCCGCCCTAAGTGCACCGGCCCGGCCCTTCAAATTACTGAAGGGCCGCGGCCCGCAGGACCTCCCCGCGGGCCAACCGCCTGTTTGTCGCCACAATCAAGTCAGCGAATTCCTTTATTCAATTTGAATACATTGCCGGCGGAAATCAGGGGAGAGAGAGACAGAGTGAGAGAGAAAGAGAGCGGTGGAAAGAGGGGGAGCGAGAGAGAGGCCGGGTGGGGGAGGGCGCAGAAGGCCGGCGCCGGCGGCAGTCAAGGCCGCCGCTTTCAAGTTCAGGATCGCGCTTCCTCCTCCGCGGGGGCCGCGGCTGTGTGGCCCGAGGTGGCGGGGCGTGGCGCCCGGCGGCGGCGGCTCCCGCGCCACGCCGCGCCACCGCACCGCCGGCGCGCGCCTCCCCCACCGCGCCACGCCTCCCCCCACCACGACGCCGCCGCCGCCGCCGCCGTCGGCCTCCTCGCGCACGCGCCGGCCGGCGCGAAGGGTCTCCAGTCCGACAACTCCCCTAGCACCACGAGAGCACCCATGGAAGCATCGGTGGTTCAGTGGTAGAATGCTCGCCTGCCACGCGGGCGGCCCGGGTTCGATTCCCGGCCGATGCAGTCTTTTTTGAGTTTGAAACTTGAACAGACATAAGAAAGGTGTACTTTGAAAACATCGGAGAAGCCCTAATTTCCCTGGAAGAGTAATCCAGAGAATAATAAATTTTTTAATCTATGTTTACGCCGGCCGTAATTTTCGATACACGATTAGCTCTGTTTTGATAGGGCTCTGCGGACGCAACATACTATGTTCAGGTGTTCAAATAATTCTTCTACTTTTCAATTCCTATAAACATCGAGTATCTGTAAAATTAATTTCCTACAAATTTTCAGGTCAATCCCGCACGGATGCGAACGCTTGGCTCGGCTGGGGGCAACGACCCGACGCGGCGGGGGTAGCGACGGTGGCGATACACCACGGCTCCCCGGCGCACTGAGTATCTACGAGGCGGGCGCATGCGCGCGCGGGGTACGGCCGTCGCTACTCTGGCCGGCAGGAGGAGGCTGCGGGCGCTGGGGTTTTATTATCAGAACGCGCCCATCTCTGCCGTGGGAACGTGGCCCCGGGGCGTGACACGCAGGGCAGGGACGGGCGAACGGCCGGACCGCGCACCGGCAATCAAACAGCAACGACGCCGGGGGGGGGGGGGGGGCTGCGGTGGGGGGCGTGGCCCGGCGGGGGCACCGGGGGCACCGGGGGCACCGGGGGGGCGTGGCGGCCGGGGAGGTCACTAATTTGTTGCCCCAGACAGACAATTACAGGCGCAGCATCAGCGACGCACGCAGGGGGCGTATGTACCCCGCGCCTATGAGAAACTGTCCCGAACGCGTCCCGCTGCAGTTCCGGAGGTTCGGCAGCCGCGGGCCGACCTGGAGTCTCTCTAGGCCTACCCGGCGGGCGCCGCGGCTTCTGCTACTGTCTAGTCTTGTGCCACTCACCTGGGCATGTCCTCGGCGTGCAGGGCGGGGCCGGGGCCGATGGGCTGCGGCAGCCCCGAGCCGCCCAGGGGGTGCGGGTGGCCCCCCATGGGGTGCGGCATGCCGGGGGTGACCCCATGGGGGGCCCCGGCCGTGGTCACCGCCGCGGGAGCCAGCCTGCCGAGCCGGTCCCGCTCCGCGGCGCGCTGCAAGCCACAACAACAACAGCGTTATTTCTCATACTGCCGCCGGGGAGGGTGGCGTACTCCGGGGCCTGCGCCTCGTGCGCGCTCACCTGCGTCAGCTGCTTCTGCTGCTGCTTGTGCCGGGAGAGCGCGAAGAAGAGCCCGAGGATGGCCTTGAGGTTGCCGTCGCGGACGTCCTTGGCGCAGATGCCCTCGAGCAGCACGCCCTGCGCCTCCACGAAGGACAGCGTCCGCTGGATGTTCTCGATCTGTGCGACAGACACAACAACAGGGTCGTGAGTACTCATCCCAGGCACCAAGAAAAAACATAAACTGCTAAAAACTATATAAAAAAGTCAAAAATGTTTTCGAGGGAAAAACTTTTAAATCTCTGGTAAACCCTCCCAGAAAAAAAAATCGTAAGCAAATGTAATAAATTAAGCAAAAATCAAATTCCGTTTTTTTTTAAGGACAGTGCGCTGCTTGAGAGCGGTGGGGTATTTCTGCGGGCGCGGTGTTTACAAGGCGGTGCTGGCAGCACCAATATGGCAAGGCGGTGATCGCGGCCTTTTAGGCGGGTAATCTCACCGCCTTGTCGGAAAGCTTCCCGCCCGCCCGCCCGCGCCGCGCTCGAACGCCCCCTCTCTCTCGCTTTAGCCGTATTCCTTTCTCGCACACTGTTTTTCGGCCTGCCCACGTATGACAAATTGCTGACGACAACCACACCGGCCGCGTCCTCCGCCCCGAGCACTGGGCAGCTCAGCCGCGTGTAATGGTCGCCGTATTTCTCATAGTTGCCGCGTATATTTCTCATGAGGTGTGCAGCATGGGCGTGCCCGTAAGTAACGCTATCGGAGCACTGCTGCATAGGCGGAAGTCGCGACTCACTTCGGAGGCCGTCAGGAGCCAATCACAGCGCGGGCCGCGGCACGCGGCCACCGGAAGGCAACACCTTCATTGGTAGTGGGTCGGGTAACGTTTTGGAGCGGGTGTGCGCGGCATCGTTTGTCGTGCATGCACGAATATACTCCTAGAGAGAGAGAGAGAGAGAGAGAGAGAGAGAGAGAGAGAGAGAGAGAGAGAGAGAGAGAGAGAGACGGAAGGGTTGTGACGAGCAGCAGCAGCAGCAGCAGCCCCGGCCTCTCCAAAGGTTACCCTGACGCGCGGTAAGTAATTGCCCGTGTCCGATCCGTCCAGGCCGCAGCGGCGCGGCCCGTCCGTGTCAGTGTCTGTCTGTCCGGACGCGCGTGCGGTTTCACGCCCGCTCATAGGGCACAGCGAGCGCGGCCTCACCGCCCTCCAGAACACCTTCCAGAAAACGGCCCGCGTCACTCCGGAGGCCCTGGAGCGTCTGGACTCCGCGACCGCCGCCGCTGCACCACACAACGCAGCTCGGACAGAAACTGTGGTGCCGTGGCGCAGTTCACAATGGGGGCAGTCTAATTTCAACGTCTTGGTAGCCTCGCGTGTGCCCCACGGACACCCTCCCCGCCGGAATGCAATGTGTCGGACAATAATCAATGCAGGCAGTGTAATAACCAGCCAAACACGCGAGCACGAGCCCACTGATCGGAGCTGATGGACTGTGACTTTATAATATTGGCTCTCAACGATTAAAGGGTTGGCGGTATAGGGGAAGAGGAGGAGGATGTGCCCCCCCCCCTCTCTCTCTCTCTCTCTCTCTCACACACCGATTAGCTGGCAATTAGACGAGTAAATATTTAATTTGTCGGGAGGGATGGGCGTGCCCAGGACATACCCTGGTTGATGCATGTGCGCTGTCCCTCTAATAGTCCTCCTCGGGCTCCACTGCTGGACCTCTCACTCCAACACACGTACCTTTCCCTCTCTCTCTCTCTCTCTCTCTCTCTCTCTCTCGTGCAATAACGAGTCCTGGAGTGAGAATCGAGAGCAGCAAAGGGCCTACAGGCTCGCCCACCCGCCCGCCCACACACCCGCCCACCTCAGCGCAACAGAACCACAACAACAACACAAACGTCAGAATAATAACGCTGTCTTTTTTTCTTGTTGTTGTTCTGCAGTGTAAACCATATTCTTTGTGTGACCTTGTTCTAAGATATGCGTGATTACTTTTTAAAAGGTGCTCTCTGTAACGCGTGGGAGGGAGAGAGACGGAGAGCGATACGAGAGAGGGAGGAGGAAAGGGAGGTACGACTCATTGTAAATGGCGTGCGTCATACTTTATAATTCTCGTCAATTATCGCTCCCCAAAATCACCTTTGATTCCCTCGTTACTGGTTAACACTCGTCTGCACACACACACACACACACACACACACACACACACACACACACACATCCCGGGAACCGTCCGCTCTTATCGCGGGCCGCGGCTTTTACAGCGGCCATCGACGGCTTTTACAGCTTCATCGCGCGGCCACCGGTGTCACGTGGCGCTGTCTCTGTCGCACTCGCGCGGTACGCCGCGGTGCGAGTGAGACAGAGACAAGCAGTGATCGGAGAAGGCTCCAGAAGGCGAGCGCGGCTGCTCCAGCGGACGGTCTTCTTGGTGTCCACTCTGTACAAGAGAACGGAACGCCATTATTCAAATTTTCCCGCGCGCGCGCGCCCTCCGCCCGCCACAGTGCTGCCATCATTGCGGCACTGATGATGCCATTACTGCCGATAGCGGGGCAGCCGCTCGCGTGCGTGCCGGAACGTTTTGTTCCCTGTTGCTAAACGTTTTTGTACTCTTTTGCTAAACGTTTTTCTTTTCTTTTCTGAGTGCTGAGGAGGATCGTCTTATGTCTGCGCTGCGCGCTGGACCACCCACCGACCGTACCGCCACAGAAGTGCCGTCCGTAGGTGCCGTGTTGCGTTGCATTTTGTTGCTGTTGTTGCAGTGTTTGTTGTTGCGCAACAACGGCGCCCGGCCCTCCCCGGCGACAGAGGCACGCACAGTGGGCCCGGTCATCTTGGACAGCTGCAGTTACGACCCACGCCGCCGCTGCTGCCGCCGCCGGTGTGAAGTGTGTGATTCATGGAGTGGCAGCTCGGCAGCCCTGCGCCCCCCAGAACAATATAACCTGCCAAGACACTCACTTCCGTCCGCGCCACCGCCTCGCCTCTCGCGGACATTACCGGCGGGCTGTCCCCGCAAGGCGGCGGTGAGTTTTTTTTTTGTGAACTTTCCTGCGCTCCGCCCTCTCGCGCTCCCCCTTCTCCTAAGGGGTTGACCTTTGTCGAAGGGTTTGACCCGGGCCGGTGGTGCGCACAAGGGGTTTTATGGGCCGGGCCGGGAAGGGCAATATCTTCAGACGCAGCTCAAACACACCGCCGCCCAGGAGCGAGAGAGAGAGGGAGAGAGGGGGAGGGCTCCTCAGCCAATCGTGGCCACTTCCGGTCCGCGCGGGGGAGGACGCAAGGGCGTTGTGTTCCGATAGGCAAGCGGGCCTCTCGAGCAGAAAGGGGAGAGAGAGAGGGCTGTTGGAGAGTCCGAGACACAGCAGGGGCTCTAGCAATCACGCTCATTATTTTACCATGCGGGGTACGGAAACTCGCGTACTTCGTGTAATGAACTTTTACTCTGCTTTCTATTTTCTTCTTTTCCCCTGTTTTCATTGTTTAATTTTTTTAATCTTTTCAATATTTTTATGTTTGGTAACCATTTTTAAAAAATATCTCTCTTTCAAAATTGTATTTTTGGTTTCTTTCTAAAACAATTTATTAATATTTTCACGTTTTCTTTTTCCATATTTTTTCTTTTATTTTGTCTTTCCTCCAGTTTTTTTTTGTGGGGTAAGACTGAGCTCGCTGCCAGTAGATCCGGCGCCGCATTTTGATGGCCTGTATCGCAGTACCCGGTGCCCCATCATGCACTGGCGCCTCCATAAAGGCGATACCTCTTCCACGACGCAGGGTGGCAGACGATACCTATCTGAGGCTACCCGCCCTGCCGCCGCCGCCGGCGGGCCGACAGACCGGCAGGGGCACTGAACTTTGCTACCGATAGTGCCCGCCCTCCCGGCGGAGACCCACGGAACTGCGTGGAATGCACAAAGGAGCTGCAGGCACACACACACACACACACACATGGGTGCGGGTCCGGTGTGTGTCGCCACAGCAGGTAGCCAACAGGATGTGTGTGTGTGTGTGTGTGTGTGTGTGTGTGTGTGTACGAGATCGAACAAAGTAGCAGCCGTATCTCACCGAGATTGCAACAGTGCCCGCCAGAGCGCGCGGCCGTGCCCATGGGGCAAACACCACCCCGACAGCGGTGAAAAGCGGAGGAGTCATCCACACCGTTTGAAATAAACAATTTCCCCGCCAATTTGAGCAAGCCCTTTTCTCATCTCAGCCTCACCAGTGTATAGCCTAACCCTTTTTTTTTTTTTTTTGAAAGATACGATGTGCCATCTAAAAGAAAAGGCAGAATCGTTGAGAAGTTCATGACGCTTGTAATTTGAGATTTCCATGCGCCCCCCCCCCTGCCGCGCGTGGGCCGTCGAGCTCTTTGATTCCTCGCGTTGTTCCCGCCCTCTTTTTGTATCAGTCTAATTTTCACGTAATCCACCCCGTCTGGTCTTGGCTGCATCGTCGCGGCGCCGCGCCGCATGTCGGATGGATTAACGCCGAGTCCGTGCGTGACTCTCATTGGGGGGCTTATATCCCACACGTGTGCATTGTGTTCACCACGCATGCACCGCCGCTGCCATTGTGGCCGCCGCTGTCACACATGCGGCCAAGGAGGAGGAGGAGGAGGAGGGGGTGAAGGAAAACAAAATGCAACAACTTTCGCCTCCGCAGGTTACCGCACGTATTGACAGCCGTCTGCGGAGTAGGGTTCTCCAAAGGTAGTGACAGTTTTCAATGAAAACATGATGCAAACCACGATGAACAAATACTGTAAATAAATTCCGCATCGCTTATTTGCAGCACCGCAGAAGCGCTCTGCGTTCCCGCCGGTCTCCTCCAGGATGGCCACGGCGCTCGTCTGGTGATGACAGTCATTTCTGCGCAACGGAAATCGTCAGCAGTGGCAGCGGGTCCGCAACCGCCCGTTGCAGTCTAATGCCTGCTGTTGTCCGAATGCAGGCCGGCCGGAGGGGGCACCGCGCCGCGGGGACACACGAAAACATCGACATCACGCGGGGCATTCTGCTCCAAAAACACAGCGAGAGAGAGAGAGAGAGAGAGAGATAGGTCGCATCTTCCGACGGGCTATAAGGGGGCGTGGCCCCGGAGACGCGCCGCGTACCGAATACCACACGGCATACCAGCCTCCTCCGGCCGACCCCCGGACCTCGGACCCCCGGACCCCTCCCGTCTGCCGTGGCTCCCGACGCACGGCACTATAATCAAGGCAACCCCCTTTAATTGAATTTATAAACATTCCCCTCTCTCTCTCGCGCGCGCGCGTTCGTGTATTCCGAATGCGACTCTCCCGTCTCTCTCTCTCTGTTGCATGGCTGCTGTGGCTGCATTTGACCGGACGGTGACGCCCCGAAACTCTCCGCCCGGTGCGTTCGTACTCCCCGCACGAGTCTCCACAACTCTGCCGCGCCGCGCGGCGGGAGATTATAAATTACAAGATAAAGCCCTGTTTTTACAACGGGGAGAAGTCACGCGGCGGGAAGCGGGAATCGAACCCGGGACAAATCAGCCTCGCAAATCTCGGACGAGAAGCAGCGCGGTGGTCCTACCAACGCGACCTCATCTGCAGGAATTACACACGAAACAACTTCCCATTCACTGGCACCATGCCAATTACAAACACCATAAAAATGTAAGAAATAAGGAAAGAGGTAGAGAGAGCGAGAGAGAGAGAGAGAGAGAGAGAGAGAGAGAGAGAGGGGGGGGGGATTGTTTTGAGCAGCAGGTGAGACATGACTCGTGCAGCGGGGGCCTTGTAGGGTGCTCCACGCATCGCCGGGGTGAGCAGTCGGGTCGTGACGAGGAGCGAGAGAGAGAGAGACAGCCGCGTTAAAGCCGCTCCCCGCTAAGCCCCACGCCTCGCCCTGCGGCCGTGAACCGAGCTCATTGATGTGGGTCAGGGTTCGCGGGTTACATACGCCTAAGCTCGCCATAAGTGCGAGAGAAATGGCAGTACGGCACGCCCCGTTTGACTGTGGCGGTGCGAGAGAGACGCCCGGTTGGGCGTCTATCTCTCGCACCACAGCAGTCAAATGCGGCGTCTTGTCTCTACAGTTTAGAAAAACTATAACCGGGTAAACTACAGTGGTAACTGCAGCTTACAGTCAGACGCAAAAACGGCTCTACTGTTGTTGTTTGTTTTGTAGGTCGTTGGATAGTAATGAATACGCGGCGAGTCGCGGATGGGATTGAAATGCGCAGTAAAGTGGCGGCGGCGGCGCTGCCGCCGTGCGGAGTGAATGAATGCGGTACGGAACAGAGAGAGACGGAGACAGGCGGACAGACGGAAGGGCGCCGCGCCGCTGGGTGCGCGACAGAGAGGGCAACAGGACAGGTCGAGGTAACGGTCCGTTGCTGCATGGGTGCACCTGTCCTCTGCATCCGATACGCCAGCCCAGTCACGTGGTTCTGCATCGCTCCGACTCTCTCGCGGCGCCGCCTTCTCAATGGGCGGCTACACTTCTTTATATATACTTATTTTTTCTTATGATATTTCGGTATTCCGTTTCGACTTTTCATGGAATTGCATGGTGTGAAAATTTGTGTACGAAATAATTATTTTTTTCCTCGCCTTATGCTGTTCCGCTGCATCAGTGACACCCAGTGACACGCGTGTACGCGGCAGGCCACCTCGGATAAACATTTCCTCGAGTCTCCCCCCTCTGATGAATCGCCAATTAGTGAGGTGGACCCGAGAGAGCGGCCCGTTCGCTATTTATTCCTGATACACCTGCCAGGCACTGCCAGGCCGCTGCCAGGCCGCTGCCAGGTCCTGCCGCGGCGTCAGGCCGGGTCGTCGTCTCAATGGCCTATAAAGCAGCAATTTCTTACTTCCAGCATGAGCCCATTATTCGCACTACCACGACTAGAGTACAGTTCGACGACCCACATGCATGGCAAAGCGGGCCGAACAGGAGCAGCGCACGGACGCCGCCGATAAAGGATTTAATTTTCCGGGTCGACTCTTGCCGCCGGGGTGGAGAGAGAGAGAGAGAGAGAGAGAGAGAGAGAGAGAGAGAGAGAGCAGCGCTTGATGGATCGGGACGTGCAGCGGGACGCCGACTGCGACAGAGCGGTGGGGTGGCACTGAAATCAAACACACCTTGTTTTCGCGCCCATTTCAACGTTTGGCCCAAATTTAAAAATTGTTGCACCCGCACCCAAAAAGAAAAATGTTTGACGGAGTTTTGCTCTAGCTACTGCTATTCACGTATTGAAGATTTTACTAAAAATAAAAATAGGCGCAGAGAAGAAAGGCACATTCTGCCTTTAAAAATGTGTGTATCGTTTAGGTTTGCGAGGAGACGGTGGGACTGACAGCAGCCTGGGAGCCGTGTAGCGCGCGTGTAGTGACCGAACCAGTCCTCTCTTCCACCTCTACAAACTTGCAAAAATGATTTGCGGCATTGGATTACGAGCCGGCACTCCCGCGGCGGCGGCAAAGGATTTATTCATATCACATGGATGAGTGATAATCACATCGGAAGAGGCGGCGGCGGTCTGGCTGCCGGTCCCGTCAGAGCTGGCTGTTTGCTTTGGCCGCCTCCTCCGCGCGGGCCATACGGGTGTCTAGTTCTGAGAGGGACGAGTGATTTTGCGCGGGAAGACTAGACACGGTTTGAATTGTCAGCGCAAAAGCGGTTTCCAGATTTATGGCACGAGGCGGCGGTGATTACGGGAGGCGCCGCGGGCGGAATACTTTACGGCCTCCAATACGCCACGGCGATAGCCGATAGTACACTCTCAGAAAAGTGTGGCTCAGTCGACTTTACGATAAGTTTTCTGAGAGTGGTGGCGTCGGGATCGGGTTCCTCGCGCCTCATCCGCGGTCAGCTTCATTTGGGGGCGACACGCAGGGCAGGCGCGTCTCACGGAAACAAAGTCGGCGAACGCATCCTCGTGCATAGTTGCATAATTTCCCGTTCCAGCCGTGTTGCGGCTCGATGCCCGACCCGCGAGGTTCAGGTTCAGGTTCAAGATCCTCTCCAGTCGTCCCGCCCGGAGCGGCTAGCCTCCTGCCGCGCGCGGTCAGTGACCAATCAGCTGATGACTCCAGCAGCCGCTCCAGCCGGCTCCAGCGGCAGGCACGCGGGCCGACGTAGCGCTGCTGCCCGGCCAAAAGCGGGCCCGTATCGCTGTGCCACGCCCACCCGGGAGGGCCCCGGAGGGCCCCGGAGGGTGCCGGGTGCTGGACGAGGTTGGGGAAACGTTTAGAACGTGGGTGAGAAGATTATTCTTACACACACCTGGCTCTCGAAGAGGTAGCAAAGCCTTGCGATAACCTAACGTACACGATCGAGTGACAAATGCACTATTTTAAATAAAATTCAAATTTTAAAAAAATGTGACAGATATAACATTTACCGCATCAATTCATCGATGAACGTACTCTTTGCAGCTCGCGGGTTCACACATCCACGGCCCCCTACGTGGCGTTTACTGCCTGCTAGGACACACGCTTCAAGGCCTAATTCTTCCGGGGAACGGCCCTAAAATCGCGCCCAGATTACCATCTAACACGGCGTTCCCGACGCCATCAGAAGGGCCCCCGCGGCCCCGCGGCCGGCCTCCGGTCAGATAGGCCGCGTCCGGTCAGTCAATGGGGCCCAGCTGACCCGGAATCAAAAGCAATAGCGGGCCGGCCGGCCGCGGCAGCGTTGTGGTCCAGTTTTCAAGACCTGTCGAGCGGCGCGGCGGCAGCGGCAGCAACAAAAACACGACTCCCCCAATCAGTCAAGTCAAACCCCGCATCGGGAAGCCCGCCTGCAGGGGAGGGGCCGCAGTCGTGGAAGTCTGATTATCAGCTGTATGACAAGGCGGGCAGGGACCCCTCTGTGTCCACTGATGGAGGGTCGAGCACCCTCGACGCCAACACGGAGGACGGCGGCCGCGTCTTGTCACCCCTCTCATCCAAGCCGTCGCCGCATTACGCGGCCAGAACAATGGTCCCCGCTGGGTGGGTACCGCACGGGCCCCTGCGTCTGTGTGTGTGTGTGTGTGTGTGTGTGTGTGTGGACGGATGTGTCGAGTGTCCTTTCGCAAGAAGACGGGGCTGAATGAGATACAAGGAATGCAGTGCCGAATAACGAGTCATCCCATCAGGGATTTCAATAAAATTGCCGCGGAGCGGAAGGCAGGGGAAAATTCCCGCATAAGGAGAGAGAGAGAGAGAGACAGGTACATTTCATCCCAGCGGCAAAAATTACAAGTAAAGAGACGTCGCCACTGGCGGCCGTGTTCCCTGAAGAAGTCGGACAGCTCTTTGCTGGAGAAGGTTACCCGAGAAGCGCGCGGCACATGATGAGACACACCTCTACACACATTGCTGTTGAAATCTCTAACGCCGAGACCAAAGCCGACGGGTAAGCGTGGTATAAGAGGACTGTTTCTCCTCACGATCAAGACCGAAAACCGTTCAACACAATGTTCTTCCCCCGCGACGAAAAACAACAAAACGAACCCAGACACTCGCTTTTGACGCGCGCCCTGGAACAAAACCGAGGCAACGGTGCTTTGATTGGGCGCGCGGGGGCCGCCTGCAGCGCCGCCACGCGGCGGCGGGGGTAATTAGTCAGCCGATTGCCTCCGCGGCCCGATCGGCTGCGGCCCGGCGGCTCACATTAAACGGCGTCGCGCACAATGTTGCCAAACCTGCAACACTCGGCGACGCCTATCGCGGGATTGATTCGGTAACAGTGCGACTACAGTGAATCTCCAGTTTATGGAACTACAGTCCGGGCGCTGTAGTTCCAGCCGCGCCCTCGCAGCAATATCGCTAATGCGGCGGCCGGCCCCTCATCAAGGCGATGGTCCAGGGCGGGCCGGGCGTCGGGACGTGAGATGGCCCCGGCGGCTGGCAGCACGGCAGAGGCTGCCCAGACCCTCGGGCCGCTTCTGTCGGCCGGTAAAGTCACCGAACGTTATGGCTGCGTCCGCGGAGAGCGCTGCCGTCGCTACTCCTCTCTCTCTCTCTCTCTCTCTCTCTCTCTCTCTCTCTCTCTCTCTCTCTCTCTCGCCACTTTCGATTTCCTCGCGTGAGAAAAGTGTAGGGTCCGCGACACGGCCGGGGTGTGTTCGAGAAGTGTCCCCCCCGACGATGACAGGCCGCCGCCGCGGTGTCGGGTCCGGAGGCACGGCGCATTCGTCATTTGGGACAAAAGACAATTTGTATCGTTACGAGACAATGCGGTCGGGGTTTTAGAGCGAGGCCGTCGGAGCCGCCCCTGGTGGTGCGGAGATACGGCGGGGCCTAGGTCGACCGGTCTTATGTCAGCGGGCCCGTCACCGCGGCGGGCGACACACGGGCTCCGCGCACGCCCCGCTCAGATCCGGCCCGGATAAAGCGGAATCGTTACAGTGATAAGCGGGCCGGACTGGATAAGGACCACCCCGACCCTGAAATTCGTCATGGACGATTTTCGTTCCACACTGCTTTAGCATCTCGATATTCTCTTGGACCGATCTCACGGGCCTACACGGCGGGTGCCGCGCGGTGGTCTGCGGACTTGGCGAGTCACCGCACAATCAAGGTGGCTCCGTTCCCAGAACATATCGGTGGGCACCGAGGCCGCCGGGGACACCCGGCAGGACACCCAGGGCGCCGCGCCAGAGCCGCCGCCCCGCGAACCGTACCGACTCACTGACCGCGCCGGCATTTCCGTCCGCCGCACAATGACGGCCATAATGATGCACATTATGATGGTGATGACGACGGCGACGTCGCGAGACGCCACGAGAGCGCCGAGGATGACGCGCAGCGCCGCGCGGATCGGCGGCCATTCACGGATCCGGAGCCCGCAGCATCCGGAGGACGAAGGTGTGGTCCACACAGCGCTATGGCCGATCCTGACGCAAGGGTGCTGTGACAGCCGCAGGGCTCCGAAGCGAGCTGCTGACCAGATCTACATCCGTTCAGAGTTCCATTCCCGCGGGGCCTTTCAGCGTGAGCTACACCTTTAAAAACTACGACCAATATGTAGTTTATGTACAGAAAAATGTAGTTCCACTCCAAAGCTGTATAGTTTCTCGCGCTCGCTCAGAGAAACTACAATACAATAAAACTACAATTTGTTGAGCTACTGACGGGCGTACTGTAGTTTCATCTGTAGTTCCACCGCAGATTCTCTTCCATCGCGGCCGCGGACTGACAATTACATGGCGAGTGCGGCATGACACGCCGCCGCTCGGGCGCCACGTCACTTTATTACGCCATTGTGTGTGAGCCGTGTTTCTTTTTTTACCTCTCGTTCTTCCCCGCGTCTCGCGAAATGGCTGCCGCGCGCGCGCGTGCGATCTTGTTACCACCATCGCGGCATTGAATTGGAAATGCTTGAAACGTTAAAATGTGTTGCCCGCCAATGCGGAGCTGTCGGCGAGACACTTCCTTTCTGCCCTGTGGCTCCGCGCCGGCGGCGGGCGGGCGGGCGGGCGGCCCCTGAAATGCCTTCCCGCGTCTGTCAGAGGGGAGAGATACTCCAGGCCGGCCGCGCCAACAACTACACCAGATTGGTCTGCGCCATGCGAAAATTGAAGCTCTTGATTACAGAGCGTGCAGTCCGGGTCCGGCGGACGTCTGCCGACTGCTGTCTGTCCGAGTGGAGTGTCCAAGGACAAGGCGTCCGGCCCAGCGGAGCGCGGCCGCGGCTCGGCGGCTCGGCGGCACGGCGGCACGGCCCGGGGGCTTGGTAAAGGGGCGCCGCTCCAGACCCCCTCAGTCCTCCTCGCCCGGTTAGCATAGCCCGTCTCCGAGCCCCGAGTGTACAGTTAGACTCGGGTAATAACAGAAAAGCGTCACGTGTTATTCACGTGTCTTGAAAAGCGTCACATTGTTACTTCTTTTCAGTACATTATTTTTAAAAAAATTATTTGTAGTGACCGGTAGTGAAAATGAGCGGAAAACAGTGTAAGTAATACCGAGATATCAGTGTTACACGGTATTTGTTGTTGCGAGCTCGTTCCGATATCGCCGACGCATTGGAAGCGGGTCAGTGGCCGGACGCGTGCACCTAATTTTGGAAACGCATCGCGGATAGACAAGGAGACGCGATGGCCGCGGCACGCGCGTGTGCAACAAGGATAGAAAAGCAACAGCAGCGGGGCAGCGCTCTCTGTAAATACACAACACCGCCGCCCTGTCCATAGCGCCCCCGCGCGTTAGGTCCAGTCTATTTACTACCGGCGGCCGCTGGCTACTGCAGCCGGGTGCACGGCCGGGCTCCCGGCAGATACGGGGGTTAACACCGCCGCCCGTTCCTGCCGTGTGCGGCGGCTGTTTGTGGGCGGCGCGCCGACTACAACACACCGCCACGTGGGTGGCGGGCGGGGAGGGGGGCGGAGACGATTTCGGCCGTTGAACAGGAAAGGGTGCGTGTGTGTGTGGGTGAGGAGGATGCGTACCTCTAAATAATGAAGGAAGCGTATGAGAAATGTAGGGAGAAGGAGAGAGAGAGGACTGTATCAACAACAGGCAAATCGGGCCGGTTTCAACAACAGTGAGTCGCGCGCTCTCTCGCCCCGCTCAGTGAGACGTGCGTGTGCGATAGGCAGTCACTGCCTTCAACACACTGTGCTGACATTTCGCCGAGCCAATCTCGCGCTCCTTGCAGTCTCCCTTTGCGTGGAACACTTTGATATTATTCCGCGCGCGAGAAAAAAAAAGAATAATTCGTGCTGACATTTTCGCATCGGGTTGGAAAATGGTAACGGAACAAAACCGACAGCACCATCGCGACAAGATGACATTTCGCGCACTTGTGCCAACGCAACAGGGACCTTTGTAGTTCATCGTGTGCTCTCTCTCTCTCTCTTTCGCTGTCTTTTAGTTAGTCTCTCCCTCTCAAGGGCGCCGGTTTCATTTGCCCTGATCGTCAGCTCGAGGGGGTCATCGATCACGCAGCGCAGCATAAAATAACAATTATCTCCTTTTAAACTTCACTTTTCGGGGAGAAAGCGTTACGGAACGACGGTATTTGACCTCACACCGTCGGAGAGAGAGAGAGAGACGCAGAGAGCGAGATGCCTCATGAGGACCCCGGGGGGCGCAAAGAGATGGCCCTATCTAACAATTATTAGAAGCATTTAGTCGAAATTGGGTCTTTAGATTAACATGAGCGGACAGGGCGGCGCGGTGGGTCGGCGGCGTCTGCTTCGGCGGTGGCCACTCCCCCCCCCCCCCTCCCCTCTCACCCGATGGGAACCTGAGACCGCAAGGCCCCGTGGCGGGGGGCGCGGTCAGCCCTCCGCCCTAATTGTGGCTGACGTGTCCTGGAGATTGAATCATTCGCTCCCCGCATCCTTCGCACTTCTCCTCAGTGACGTCTCGCGCGTCAGCGTCCATTTAGTTTGCCTCTCTTATCAACCACCTTCAACATTATCCAAAACTCATTTTTTTGAAACTACATGATGTTCTGCTTTTATAAAGTTTGTGTTAAAAGACATGTACCCTGAACACTTCCACGGCGCGGCAACTTTACGATAAGGCACAATCGTATTTATTATTTCTTAAATGTTGACATTGAGGGGAGTTGATTGAAAAGGGGATTATTAAAATGCGTTCGCGTGCGCGAATTCGCGTCCCCCGTCTCGCCCGCACCGCACACTGCCCGGAATTTCGGAAGGGGGCGGCCGGCAGTGCCGACGTCCGCGTCGCCACTCGCTTCCGGGTCAGCGAGTTCTCGGAAAATACGGACGGGGTGGGGGTGTAAGAGGGTGGTAACAAAGGTGGTGGTGGCAGAGGGGGGGGGAGGGGGAGAAACAACAGCTCGACGATGATTAACTAAAAAGTCAAACTCAAAACACTCAACAGTATTTATTATTTTTTTAGTACTCAATTCGTTATAACATGGACGAAATTAAATTCAGTCCAACAACCTAATGTGCTTTTAAAAAATTCTTCAGTTTTATTTTTATTTTTGGAGGTTGGTGTGGGCGGGGTGAGGCGCCACGGAGACGGCCCGGCCGGGGAGGCGTCGCGCCGGGTGGCGGCGTTGACTGATGGCTGGCGATAGGTCCCCATTCGACCCCCGTTCGGATCGTTCGGTGTCCGGCGGCACTTTGCGGACGACAGAGCGTCATCAAGCCGGAGCGGCACTCCGGGGCCCCGGGTGGTTCCCCGGGCCGCCGCGCGCGCCGCGGCGGCGCCACCATCGCCCGATTGTTTACCGACGCCTCGCCCCGTTTGACTGATCGCCGATAACGACTATTGACTCCGTCGCCCCCGCGCGTCTCAGTCGCCGCCTTCGCTGCCGTGCTGTGGGACCGGAAGCGGAGCGGACGCGGCGCCGGAAGTGCATGCGCGCGGGAAGACGAGTCCTATTCAAAACGTCTGAATCAATCGGACGGCGGGCCGGTCGGTTGCGCAACGGTCCCATTGGACGCTGCATAGGCGGCGGTCGCATCTCACGTCAGTCGGAACGGCTCTCTCGCGGGGCCCGAAACTTGTCGCGCGAGGCGGCCGCCGGGGATACAAATGACGCGCCTGATCCCGGCGAAGGACACCTCATCACCTTAGTGACCTCACGGGTGTCGCAAGGACCCCTGAGGACCCCGGAGGGGCCCTGCAGGACCCAGAAGGGCCCAGCAGGACCTCCGCAGGACAGCCATTAGGACCCGTGTAGACACAGCCGCCCGGAGGAAACACCCGACGGCGGGGCACTACGCGCATCGAGATACGCACTGTGGAGAGCAGGGCCGAGGTGCGCCGACGGGCGAGATAACCCCTGCCGGCCGCCAAAGACGCGATTTCTCATCCTCGGCGCACTTTATGGAAACTTTTTGCCATTTCTACAGTGACTTAAAACTACAGTACCTTCTTCCGGTATTTCTGTACGTGTCCCTGTCGGGCACAGACGCCCCCCTCCCGGTCCCCATCACCGCAGACAGGGATAGTGTTCCATCGGCGCGAGCAGCGGTCGCCGCCGACAGGGTTGCAAATTGAGATGAGGCCGCCAGGATGGAAGGGGAGAGAGGGGGGCGCCTCGCCGACGAGCGTGGAGTTACGCGGGTTCGACTCGCGGCGGCGGCGGCGGCGGCAGCGGCGTCTGCGCGTGGGGGAATGGCCGACGAGGCGCGCTTCGGTGTCGCAGGTGAGTCGCGCGGGAATAGTAATGGAGCAGAGACGTCGGGTGGGAGGAGGACTTGATCACGGAGACGGCCCGGCGGGGGTGAGGCGGCCGGGGTGAGGCCCCCAAACCCCATCGCCTTGATTTGATTTCGTACGCGACACCGCCTGTCGTCCGCCCGTCCCGCAGACACCCGCCCTCCCTCCGGCCCGGACGCACGCCACGCGACAGCGCTGAGGTCTTCCCCATCGCGGCACACGGTGCTCGCGAACTGCCACAAGACTGCCGCGAAAGCAGCGGAGAGAAGAACAACAACGTCGCTGCCAGGACGCAGCGGCAGTGGCGGCGTTTGCCCCGCTGAGTTGCTGTGGAAGGATCATTATGGCAGTGTGTGTGTGTGTGTGTGTGGCTTTCTGGGACACTTTCCTTGTAGCAGCATAATGCAGTACAGGCAATGCATACAAATGGCATCATTGCCTTGAGCTCGTCATATCTGTGTCACCGGGTGAAATAATACGCGCACAGGAGCCTGCTGCCGCCTCGTGCGTGCGTGCGTGCGTGCGTGTGTGTGGTTGTGTGTGGGTGTGTGAGGGTTTCGCTCCGCACGCTCGCGTCGGCCTGCCCCTGCTTTCGGGGCCCCTGCGGGGGTCGCCCTTCACAGAGGGGGTCCCCACTGGGTCCCCAAAGGCGGCCGGAAAACCCATCTGTCCGACCGCCGCCCCCGCGGCCCCCGTCGCCCCCACGCACCCTCCTCCAGGCCACGCCGCCACCGTCTTGGAGGCCCCCAATCCCGCCGTCGAACTCTATTAGCCGAGGGGTACCCCACTGCTTCCAGTCAGTGCGCGCCTTCCAGTCCAGTCACTCTCCAGTCAGACTCTAGTCACGTTGTGCGGCTACAGTACCGGGAGCGCACGGCCGTCCCACACCGAAGCTCGGTAGCCGCGTGGTCAGCGAGTCCGGCCGGCGAGTGGCTGGTCGGATGTTCGACTCTTTGCCGGTCCGTGCGGGGGTCGTTTTGAGTTTTGGTCACGATAGGAATGACTTTTTAACCTATTTTGGGGTGGGTGACAGCTCAGAACACAGAAACCATAAATGACCGCAAAATTTTCATTCCAGTCAATGGAAAAGTCCGGTCCAGTCACCAGTCAGTGTACACCCGTCCGCGAACTGAGGCCCCCCTCGCTATTAGCCGTACGCCGGTCACGGCTGTGTGACGGGGGTCTCGGGTGGCCTCGGGGGTCTCGGGGAGGCCTCCAGGACGAGCAGCCAACTTAGATAGAAGACCCCCGTCGTCGTCGTCCTGGTGGCACGCCGCCGAGATGATGGTCGTCGTCGGGGAGGTGCTAAGCCGCGCACGTCGCGGGCAACGAGGCCGAGCAAGCTCCTCGCGCCGCCCATTGAGACCGCGGCCGGCCGCGCCTCTCGCCATTGAGCTCGCCGCTGCTGAATGGGGCGTTAGCCGGGCGTTAGCCGACGAGGTACGGGTGCTTTCGCGGGACGTAAAAAAGCGGGGCCGCCCTCGGCGGGGCTCGAACCCGCGCCGCCGCCGCCGCCGCGCCCCGCGGCTCGTGAGGGGGAAGTGACTCGGCACACCGTGACCACTCACATCCGCCGCACTCGAAGTACGACGTGCCACGCCTGCAATGACGCGGGTTCGATTCCCGGCCAGGCCCACCTCACGTTTTCTGCGCGAACGCGAGCGGATCAGAAATCATTATGGTAACTGTGTTGTCCATGAAGTAGACTTTCCGTGACACTTGAATGAACAACACACACACACACACATATGCCGACCCAACGACAAAATTTCTCTCTAAGGTCCGGCCGGCCGTATAATTGATACAGATTAGGCCCCATGGCGACTCTATGGGGATATTGCCGAGGGAAACGGGATTATGGTGTGATTTATGGGGGCCCTATGCGTTCACGCCGCGCGGCGGCGGGGCCGCATCTTATACGCGGGGTCAGGTGAAGTACGGCGGCCCCGACTGTTCCATCATCGATACGGGCTCCATCCGGCGGTGAGTCATGTCCGCGCCGTGCCGATAGCCGCACTGCGAATAGCGCCTGCGCTGCCGGCCTGCGAATAGCGGCATAGGAGCACTGTACACACAGAAGGTGGCGGCTGGGAATAGCACCGCGCGCTCGCGAATTAGAGTTCCCGGAACGGAGCCGTAACGAGCAGGCATGCGTAATGACGATAAGTACCGATGGCTCTGAGTGCTCTGTGCGGACATGCGAGCTACACCGATCTCGTGGAGCTGAAACTACACTCCGAAAAGGTAGACCCAGGGAACACGATGAAACTACAGTGCCAAAACTGTATTTCTAAAAACTGTTTTTATGCCTTTACTGTTGTCGACGAGGAGACCGATAGTTTGTCTCAACTATCTATTTCTTTTTCTGCAGTGCAAATGTAGTTTTTTGTAAGAATAAAACTACAGTTTATCTGTAGTTTCATGGTATCTAAAACGGGGCAGACGACAAGCAGAGGCGAGTAAACGCACATGATGACAACGCACACATCAGCGATTTACATCACCATCCCCTCTCCCACTTCATCCTCCTTATATTTCCTCTTGTCTCTCTCAGACAACAGTGAATTGACAGCCCCTCATCACCATCACCGTTTTGGTGGTTGTTTGGTCCACCATGACACCCCGTCGCGCCTCGCGAGGGCCGGGGACCATCGTAAGAGCGTGGTACTGTGGGGTTGTGTATGTGTTGTGTGTGTGTGGGGATGTTGTATATATATATATATATATATATATATATATATATATATATATATATATATATACGACAGGGCTTTCATCATGGGGGTGTGCAGTGGTGAAGGGGGTGGCTGGCCAATCAGCGACTTCCAGCGGACGAGAGAGAGAGAGAGAGAGAGGGGGAGGAAAGAGGGAGGTGAACGACCCGCAACACACATATAACAGCACTTCCTTCTTTTCCTTCTCGATAAACAGAACCCATTTGACCGGGCCTTCTCCGCCGCCGCTGCTCCGAGTTCATAAAACTCTCTCGCCCGCCGCCCGGCAAGCGTCACCAAAAAGAGCACACACCAACACACACACACACACACACAGCGCGGCTCGCGTCTGCCTGTTGCGCCGGGTCCCATACGTCATACACACCGACTCACGTTTGTTCTGGTGACCCTCCCTCTCTCTCCCCATTGGGTACGGGACGCACGTGTGAGTGTGTGTGTGTGCATGTGTGTGCGTGGGTCAACAGAGACTCTCACTCCGTCCGGACAGCCTATCCACCCGCCTCGGGGGCGTATAAGTGACGTCGACTTCGACCATCGGTATCAACCTAGAGTCCAAGTTAAGACTCTAGAACCAAAGTCTAGGGTCTAAGTCTAGAGACTAAGACTTCCTTCTATCGTCTAGGACTCTGACACTGCAGCCACCGCGGTATAAACCTTCCAAGACCTCCAAGGCCGTTTTCTGCATTAACTTTCTTACAAACACCGGCACCGATCATAACAACGAATAAAGTGGGTCGGGAGAGCGAGCGAGCGGGAGGCAGAGAGGTAGGAAAAAAGTTAATAGCATTTTGTTTGATTGGTCCTTGCAGTATAGCACTGCACAGACAGCTCGAGGGCGCGCTCCGTTCGTTATCCCAGCGCCCGCGCCTTCTGAGCACCGTATCTGTTGTGTGGGCACGGAAAAAAATGTTGTTGCAACGAATTTCTGCATTAATTTCCGTTGACAGTACAAAATTAACTCGTGACATTTACTTTATAGCAACAAAAGTTATGTGCCTCAGCAAAAATCAACAAATGTCAAACCTTTCACTGATTCAACAAACTAAATTTGCTGGCCGACTGCAAATAATCGAACTGTAATTTGTTGCGACAGCTAAGAACTTTTCTGCGTGTGCCCGCGTGATCAGAGCACCGTATAAGTCGGACACGAAAAAAACAATAACAAACCAAATGTCGGACCGTGCGCGCTGTACACACACCGGATGAGCTTGCGTTAATCAGCGCAGGGTCGCTGCCACACGGAAAGTCGGCCAAGAAAACAAAATCCCAGAGAGCGTTCGGTGGTATTCGAACCCGGAACCAAATTCAGACGTGACAGGGGTCAGGTGCAGCGTGAGACAACCAAACACGGCCGGCCCCGAGGTGCCCCGTTATGTTCCGGTGTGTGTGTGTGTGTGTTTGTGTGCGCGTGCGTATGAACGCATATAACAGTCGAGAAAGAGAGAGCGCGAGAGAGAGAGACAGAACCATCGATAAGTAAGCGCAAAATAAAACGACCCCAAAGGAAACAGGTTGTACGCCTGGGTGCGCGGTCACAAGACCGGTAGGGGCGGGAGGAGAAAGGGGGGGGGGGGCGTTTTCTCTGTCACGGTCAAGGCCAAAGTGCTCCGCCGTCCGCGAATGCATTCTTCGCGTGCACCTGGGTTTGATTCGTGCCACCGCGGGTTCGAATCCCGCGGCCGGTCAGGTTTTATCTTACTTACCGCTTGCGGGGTGTATCCGGTAAGTTATATATATGTATCCGATCGCCGTGGCACTAACACACACACACACACATACACAAAACGCAGTTTTACGGCGGGTGACCGGGCTGTAAAATCGCACCGCCTTGCACCGCCTGCACAGTCCAAACAACACGGCACCTTAACGGGCCGTGGGTGCGAGTGAGTCACGCGCCGCACGATTTTTCATACACCTCTTCGTCACTTTCCAGCCGCAGGACAACACCGGCCTGACGGCGTCCTCGCGGCCAGGACGTCGTCGTCGCCGTCCTGGCGTCCGCGGCGATCAGCTGACGGCGGCTGTCGGGTCCCCGTCGTCGGCGGCCAGAGCTCGAGGCTCCTCCGCGGCCGGCTGCCCAGCGAAGACTGGAGTCCTGCGAGGAGGGGGAGGCGTGGCGGCCCGCCCGGGGGCCCCGGGGGCCTCCGCCCCCCCCCCCCCCCTCCTGCCGCGGGTTCGAGTCCCGCCCGCTCCTCCCACCTCCGCGGCTAAAAGTGTGCCCTGGTCGTGCCTAGGTGGCGGTACCGACGCGGCCTAAGTATACACCCGACTTTGGAAACCAATCTCAATGTAACGGTGTCCGTCGCACGAAAAGTATTTCGCGTTATGTTGCGAATCCCGATCGTGCCTCGTCACCGCCGCCGCATTACCGCCTGCCAATACACCGGCTGCGCTAAACAGGTGGCGGGGGCTGTTAACGGAACTAATCGCAGGCGGTGATAACAGGCGGCGCGAATCCCGATGTGAAAGTCATCTCTGATCTCCACGCGTGTGCCTCAATGTGGCAGTCAGATCTAAACACGATTTCGGTTTGAGGGGAGCAGTGTGTCGTTCACGAGGACGAAGAAGGGGCAGAAGAAGAAGGAGAAGAATGGGCGGAGCCGTCGTGGTGCATTATTTATATGTTCTGCAACAATAAGTGATGTGATCCGAGAAAAAGAAGGCGACACAACAGAGAGAGAGAGAGATAGCGATGCCGCGCCGCACACCTGTCCGTGAGTGCGAGTGAGAGAGGTGCACACGGGCGGGGCGGAGGGACGCTCAGGGATGCGGGTGGCACCCCTGGGGCGGCGCGGCATTGTCGTCGCCAACCACAGATTCGCACAGATCAAACCGATTGTGTGACAGAGAGAGAGAGAGAGAGAGAGAGAGGGAGAGAGAGAGGGGAGCTGTCCCTCATCATCAGCAGCCGCACAGCAGTAACGCGTGATGTTTACTGCGGAGCGTCAAATTCGCCGACGTCAAATTCGTCGTCTGCCCGGCCGCTGTTTTGGCCGCCATCGCACGTCCTGAACAAGTCGTTGAGGCCGACGACGGATTTCGCTGGAAGCCCGCCGCCGCTGCTGCTTCAGGCCCCGAGAGAGAGAGAGAGAGAGAGAGAGTGCGGCATCACTGATCGTCTCTCTCACTCTGCATAAGCCGGCCGCCCTGTGGGATGCGGACGGCGCGGCCCTCGCGCGCTCGCCGGTTGACAATAAGTCATAACATCACGGGCTGAGCCCGGCCGGGCAGGCTGCGCCGTTCGTGGAACGGCCGCCGCGGCGTGGCCAGCCTCAGCTCGCGGCCCGCGGCTCTGTCACGCCACGTCACCGGCCGGCCGGCCGCGGCTGCACGCAGACCGGTGACGTCACGATGGCACGACCAGCGGAAGATCGGTGGTCGCGGGTTCGACGCCCAGTCACGTCCGACCATTTTCACTCTCCACTTCTCATCAAGCTCATGAACGGATTTTGTGTTCGTCTTCCAGCCAGGATTCTGAAAATGGAGTCGCATTTTGTTTTCGGATAGTAAATAAAAATGCCAATCCACCATAAAAATTCTAAATTCTAAAAAAAATAATACTTAGAAAAATAAAAATTGCGAGTACTGTAATGCTCTTTGACGAGGACTCGTGCAGCGCGAGGCTGATGGCGTGCGAAGCAATTGGTGCCGGAGACGCCGACACTCCTCTTTCATTAAATTCATGACGCCTCTTGACGCCTCATGACGCATTCCCAGACGTATTGTCGTCCCCTTTGTCCCTAATCCTCGCTGGATGTGTGCAGTGCGGGCCGGTGCGGGGCGCAGCGCAGCAAGGGCTCGCCTAGTCAGGTGGTGACGGCTCGCGGGGCACCGGCCATTATGTGCGCTTTAGAAAAAGGAAGAAGAGGAGAAAGAAAAGGCGGCGGTGGTGGTGGTGGGCGGATAATGCGCTCACGAGCCCCGGTGCCAATGTGGGCGATGTCTGTGCGGTACTCTCTCTGAAACGGGTGTGGATTTCGATATCAGAACGCGAGGTAAACGTCTTTCGAGGCAGTATGTTCTTGTCCCTCCACATTTGACGGGCACAGCCGGCCGCAGCCTTCAGCCAACTCGCCAGGCCCTCTCGGTCCTGCTTTGCAGGGTAGCCTGCTCCGCCAGCGCCCCGCCCGCTCCGCCGCCCTGTCAGGGATCACGCACTGAGCCCGGCAGGGGGCGCTGCTGCTGCTGGCTGCCCAAATAAGTCTCGCGGGGCGCTCGCCGAGCCGCCACTCCACACACAACCGGGTAACTCTCATGCCGCGCGGTGCGGCAGCGAGGCAGGTCAGGGGCGGCCCACTGTGTGCGCCGCTCCATTTATGTGCCCGGCTGCAAACACACAACGGAACATCTGCAAGCGTTTGCGATTTGTATAATTTCGCCGCAGCCGCGGCCCAGACAACAAGCAGCCATCGTAATAATGATTATGATAATCATTAACACAATCATCATCGTCACAGTCATCACTGTCATCACAATCATCAACGCAATCGGCATCATCATCGCAATCATGACCATCATCATCGCCACAATCATCAACATCACATTCATCGGCATCATCACGATCGGAAGCTTTTCGAATCCCACCGACAAGAACTATTTCGCGAGCACCACCACAGTACTTGCCCGGCTGATTTATTTACCCACATATTATCGGTCGCCTCTCGCCGCGCTCTGGTTTATCGAGCGCATCGGGGCCCGGCACAGCCCGGCACAGCCGATGCCGCGGCGGGGCCCGCCAGGTCACCACAGCAGCAGATCCTGCCTCCTTGTTAAGAGTTTATCGCACATCGGAATGAAAGCGGGATTCGCTGCACGCGCTTGTGTGTCTGTCTGTGCGAGCGTGTGTGTGTGTGTGTGTGTGTGTGAGTGTGTGCATGCGTGCAGCGGAAACCGAGCAGTGCGATACCCACGCAACTGGCAGCGTTTCCGCACCAGAGTCACGTGACGGAGCGGGCGATATAATAAGGCGGCCAGGTGATGATGCGCTTTCTTTCTTTCTTTAACGCTGCCGCGCAAAGCGGAGAGAGAGAGAAGATTATGACAAGGAGATGATGTGTGTGAGAGAGAAGAGAAGGTTCGTTTTCATTATTTTCCATCTCTTTCCTTTTTGTTTTGCTGTTTTTTTTTTATTAATGGAAAGATTACACTCGCTGTGGCTGTTCTCATGTCATCGTATTAGTTTCGATTAGTTCGCTCAGTGCTCTCTCTCGCATGTTTTGACACTCCATAAACTAGGTTGCAACAGCACTGTTGGACGTGACATTGCAGAAAGAAACATGTGATGTCATTAGTTCGGAAATGCCGGGACGTATCTGTACGCGATCGGAAGGACAAAAACAATAGTTTCCTCCTGAGCGGCCACCGTCCGATTACAAAGTGAAATGCCCCCACTTGGGATACATCAGCATAGATTTACTTGGCAACACAAAACAATCGTCTTCCCATGCTAATGCCCCCTTCCCATTTTATTACTCTCTAGAATATTGTTAGTTTTTTTTTCGCGACGTCGCGTCTTCGGTCGTCCAACGACCACCGAGTCACTGCCCCCAACACGTGTGTGTGTGAGCGTGTGTGTGTGTTGGAGAGTTTGTCGCCTGTGGGTGCCTAATGTGACGGCCACGGTCGTTCAAACTCGCCAAGGAACTGCCATCGCTGGCGAATAACTTGAATAGCAAATGAAGCGCTGCCGCTGAGCTCGGCCGTTCAAAGTACTACACATAGATTGCCAGCAGGAAACCAGCACAGCGTCCATCCATTCATTCAAAAAGAAATGTTTAAAAATATACTGCTATCTCCTTACAAACACGCGAGAAATTATGGAGAAAATCGGACGAATGAAAAATAAATGCATGACAAACGATTAAAAACTCCAAATGAATGAAATGCGACTGAATGAATGAACTGAATGAATTAAAAACGAATGAATGGCTCAGGAGACGAGCTCAGAAATGAATGAACATTCCGTCCGGTCGTTCATTTGCGGGAGCCGTGTTGGCGGCGGCGGTCAAAAGTGCCGCCGGCTGGCTTTATGGCTGTCCCGGCTGGCCGCGGTGACACTCCACCACTGGCCGGCGGCACGGCAGCAGCCGGCAGCCCATTGCGCATGCGCGACCATCCCGTCCCAGCCGCCAGCGGGCACCCGGACACTTGGCAGGCTCACAGCCGCCACCGTGCGTCAATATCACCGCCCTCCACGGCCAAAAATAATAAAATCAAAAAGATCGGTTGCGGAACGCGTCGATATCATTCGAGATTCTCGCAGTGTCGGAGCGGCGCTTGGAGGCGGGGGGTATCTATGGGATTTCAGCGGGGATACGTTGTCTGGGCGCGCGCGCGCCGTCGTGGTGGTGGGGGGCCGACGGGCAGGGTACGACGGCCGCGGTGTTCGACGGCGACCCTGTCCGCACGTAATCGGATCCCCCTGCCGGTCGTTTGGGCCGCGTCCAGGTGAGGAGAGGATAGAGGGACTTAGCCGGGCTGTCCGCGGCCCGGACACTGTAGCCGTCAGCGACATCAAAGCGGGGCGGCTTCCCGCGGATGGCGACACGTCGTCGTCGTGGTCGCCGTCGCCGCCGTGGTGAAGGCCGCCGTCGTCCTCGCCGTCCCCGCGCGGCGCGTTGCCCCCGCGGAGGTGCTCGCCGGCCGCCATTCCTCAGCCGCTGCCTCTGTGATTATCCCGTCCGCGGCCCGCGGGGTCCCGGAGGGTCCGCGGGGGGTCGGCGGGGGCCCGCGGGGGGTCCGTGGGGGTCCGCAAGGGATCGTCCGATCGCCGCCCATCCTCTCTGATCTGTGCGAGCGCGCCACGCAAGCTGCGGCCGGCGGGGGTCTACCACCGGCCCCGGACTACACTGCGGGGACTACACCGGGATACACTACGGGGATTACACGGGGACTACACCGCGATGCAGGCCCGATACTCCGGTGCATCGCCGCCGGCCACCCCGGGGCCTACACGAGCCAGAAGTAGAGGGGAAACGGCTGGTATTCGAACCCGCGACTGCGCAGCTCGGGGCGAGACAGGGCTGCGTGCGTGAGTCACCGTGCCGACCCAAACAGCACGTCCGGCGGTGTCAACAGGTGCACTCGCAGCACTCGCCGCCGAGCACGCCCGCCTCTCTCTCTGTCTCTCTCTAGGCCGTGCCGCCGTGCGGGTAGGCAACCCCAACGCACACGTGCGGAGCGGGACGGCCTAGCCGGGAGCCCGCACCGCGGGGATACCCCGCGCCGCCGGCGTCACGGACATACCCCGCGCCGCAGCCCGGAGGGGAGGCCGTCCTCCCGTGGCGGCGCCCTGCTCTGCACATCGCTGCCGCCTTCCTGGACGATACTCCGCGCGTGTCCGGCGGCGTTCAAAGGTCGCAGTATAACGCTTGGCAGATGGTCGGCGCGCGGCGTTGGGCCGACACCTCGGCAACAACAACAACAACAAGAAGATCGGGACGGACGTAAGGCACCGCATAAACCTCCACGACAAGGTATAAAAATCTGTCCGGCAGGTGATGGTCCTGAACGGCTGCCGGCCGGCCAGAGGCCGCCAGAGGCCGCCGCCGGCACAGGCCCGGCTCAGCCGGCCGTCATCGGACCAATCTCAATATTTCACCCGGCGGAGGCGGTGCCGCCGCGCCGCCGCGCCGCCGAGTCCTGTTCTCCCCGCGGCACCGTCGGGGCGCGCGCTCTTTAACCGTAAAGCCGATCCGAACCGCGCGGCTCGGGGAAAAGAAAAGAAACGCAGTTCGCTCTGCGGCGTTAAAAATTTTAAAAAAAGTTAAAAATTACCAGAGTTTTTTCAAAATTTTTCAAACGTTTCAAAAATAATACTGAGTTTTTTATAACATTTTTTTAAAAAATCAAATTTATAGGAAACTTGTAAAATTTCCGGGTCCCAATGGGGCGGCGGTCCTCAGTGGTTGGGCCAAGCCCCGCCGCCCGCAGCCTTCCGGTTATGCAGCCAACAGGTTTGGCGATACTCCGCGCCGCTGGGGACGCCGGCCGGCACCGCAGCACTCACGCGCCGCTGTACCCCGCGCCCCAGGGCCACTTGACACTCCAGCCACCACAGAGGGGCTGGCCGCTGTCGTTTTCTCGCCTTCTCTCTCTCTTTCTCTCTCTCTCTCTCCCATTTTTATTCTGTTGCCGCTCGGCGCGGCTGCCCGGAAAAGTGAACATCTTTTACGTGTTACGGTCCATTCCAGATTTCTCTCCCTGAGGCTGTTATAAGAGTCAACAAGGCGGCAGGCCGCGGCGGCGCGCGCGCGCACACACGCACACACACACACGCACGCACCGGGCTGGACGGACACTTGGGGGTCTTCTAATTGAGCTTGCTTTATGGTCTCGGAAGGCCCCGTCGGGGGGGAGGCAGGGGCGCGAGCTTGCGGACGCGGCGGGGTAGGAGCGCGGCTGGTGGGTCCGCACGGACGGGGGACGTAAGACCCGCCGCCGCGGACCTCATATATTCCAATTAAGGTGCCGGGCCTTGAGGCTTTCGGGGCATAAGACCCCCCGCGGGGCCCCGGACAGACCTCCGGCGCAGTGTAAGCAGGCTTATGAGACCACCGCCGCCGCCGCCGCCGCGTTCAACAGGAACGAAATAACGTTTTCGCAGCGCAGGCTGTGCTATTACTTGGCGGAGGAGGCGCTGAGAGGGCGCTGCCGCCAATGTCGCGCGGCATAGGCAGGTCGTGTTCAGTTAAGGCGGACATCCGCGTCCAGACGGAAGGGGCCGTTCAGTTATCCGGCTGGCGCGGTGTCGGGTTCGCCTCGCGTCCGGCCCGCCGGCCGAGGCACTGTGCTCTCTCTCTCTCTCTCTCTCTCTCTTCTCTCTCATATTCTGACCCCCCGCCGCGCCTCCCTAGAGGGTTTAAAAACTGGGCGGGTAACTGGCAGCGCTCCCGGCCGCCGACGCCGCACCCTCCGTGGCGCACTTCTCCGGGACGGTTACGACCCGGCCGCGCCCCGCAGCGGCAACTTTCAAAACTGGCGCCATTTAATTCCGACCCCCCTCCCCCTCCTCCCCCGGCGGGGCAGCCCCAGCAAAATAGTGTGGAGGGGAGGGGGCTCAGAAAATTTAGACGAGAATTTTCAAAAACATCTTGATCGTTTAAAGGTTTTTTCTGTAATTTTTTTTCGTTTTAATTTTTTTTTGCGCAATTTTTCGGAACGTTGCCAATTTTTACAATGTTTTTTTCTGCGCAACTCTTTGTTTTCTGCGCATAATTCTACTTTATTTCTGCGGTTGCATATGCCTGTGCTTTGATTGCGTTTTGAGCGCGTCGGGATCTCCCGCGCCCTCCTCCTAGCAGAAAGGGGAGAGAGAGAGAGAGAGAGAGAGAGAGAGAGAGAGAGAGAGAGAGAGAGAGAGACTCCCTTCGCCGCCCCCTTAGGCAGGCAGGCAGGCAGACGCGCTGCGCGGTCGGCGGCGGTCAGATAAATCACACCGCTGCGCCGCCGCACGTCTCCGCGAGATAACCCTCACCGGCTGCAGCGGACTGCCTCTCGGAAACTGGTGCAACGGCGCTTCCTAATTTATCGCCCGGACGCGAATAGATTGCAGAAATGAGATGCGCCTCCGCCCCGTCATTTTCGGGTTGTCACGCGTAAAAACTATTTTTTTTTAAAGACGAATAATATTTTTGTGCACCACCAACGATGGTGAGCGATGCTAATCGAATTAAAATGGCGCAGTCAGCGACTCACCATTTGGGAGGAGCTCTTGGGTTTCCTGTTGATGTCCGGAACCTTCTGACCAGCTGCAACAAGGGAAAACAACATAGCACCGTGAGAAATACTAAATTCCGTATGTCGTAGTATTGCAATAAGGCCCCTTATGTCTACGTATTTTTTTTTCGAGTGTTTCCTATAACGTTGTGCTCTTGTAAAAATATGCTCCAGACGTTCTCTCTCTCTCTCTTTTTTCTCTCTCTCTCTCTTTTTTTCCATTTTCGTTGCAGGGTCTTAGGTCCTGTCCGAACCCACGTACCACACCGTGCTCGTCCTGCAGGCGCTGGCTGCTGCGGTGCGGCCGAGCTTAGCCATGCATGAGCTGTGCGCTCTCGAAGCGTGATGAATGGGAAAATAACAAGATTTATGAAATCTGCAAGACACCCCCATCGAGACGAGAGAGAGAGAGAGGGATAGAGGGGGGTGTTCGACGAGACAGGGAAGTGGGTGGGCGGGACAGAGAGAGAGAGCACACATCCGATTGAATTTGGTCGCAGAACGCGATAAGGAAAATGTTTTCATTTCGCTTCCTGCCAGCACGCCCAAGGAAATTTTCTTTTTTCAAGGATTTTTTTTCCTGCTCTAAAGGGTGAAGATTACAACTTTTTTCTTTGGAGAGCCTTTCGAGTGATATATTTTTGACTTTCTGCGGGAGAAACGGACAAGAATGAAAACAGGATACACGGGGAATTACTGCTGCCGGTCTGTACTGCAGACCCATATCGGATCCTGCGGGCCCTCCGAGGGGCCCTCCGAGGGGCCCTCACCTGCCCCTCGACCGGACCCTTCCGGTCAAGCCATCCGCCCTTGGCGCAGCCCTCCCCTCCCTCCCCTCCAAGGGCGCGCTCGCCCAGCCACAGCCACAGCCCTCCACATGATATCAACGTTCCCCCTCCCCCATTTTATTTTTTCATCTCTTCCCTCCTCCTTTTCGGTTTGTGCGAAGAAGGTCTTACCCGCCCCTCTTAGCGCGGACAAACAGAGCAAAGCTAGCGAAAAGACGCGCGCACACACACAGACACACTACAGACTCGCTCACTCACACACGAACACACTCGCATCAAATACACATGGGGGAGTGAGAGAGGGTCTGAGGTGACATATCCTGTCCTTCAGTCTGAAAGATGAACATTTGATGAGAAAGGCTCCTTGGCGGGCAGCCAAAATCTTTCTTTTTCCTGCTCTAGATATGCTCTTTGCTAAATTGAAATTTATGGCGATGTTCATCAGGTGGCTGGCTATACTATGGTGCCGTGTTTCTTTTCCTCAATTAAACATACATATGACTGACGATCCTACCGTTCGAAACTAGTAGCCTTTTTAATTCAATAGATTCCTGGTTCTACTTAAGGGTGTTTCACGCCAGAATGAGACGCAGCAAAAATAAACAGCTCTCTGCGTGCATCTCACCTCCCTAACGCCCGTACGCCCCCCGCCATCTGCGGTGTGTGTAACTGAGAACAATGATGATGAAGATGGTGACTGATGGCGGGACGAGATGACGCCATTGTCTCCCGTGATTTACCGACGGCCCCTGCTGCTCGCGGACACGGCGGTGCGAGTGAGACGGAGACACTGCCATGAGCCCACGTGAGTGAGAGCGAGAGGGGGACACAGTCGTGTGCCTGAGCCACGTGAGGCCCCTCACAGCAGCAAACGAGGCCCGACACACTGTGAGACATTTTGAAATCGCGTCTGAAAACGCCAGGAGAAGTTGGGGAAACCATTAAAATCATTCCTACAATTTAGCGTTGAGCCTGCGCGCGAGGAGCGCCCTAAATTGTGCGGTAAAGTCAAGTCATCCATTCGGAGCTCCGGTTCCGCTTTTTCAGCCGGCCCTCGAGACCTTCCACCCCCTTTCACCCTCTTTCCGGGCCCGCAGCATTACCATGGGCTGGTCAACCCTTGTCGCACGGCGGAGAACTATCATTAATTCTACACCCCGAAAGGTCTCCAGCCTCGGGGCGCCTGACAGGTACAACCGAGGGGTCTTCCCCGGCGGGCCGGGGGTCGATGACCAGGCCAACGCCTTCTCACCAGCTACAAGAATTTTCTTGACACTTTTTGACAGTTTAAAACAACTTCTTGGACGATTTTTCTGACACCCTTTTTGACAATTTTTTTTGTGACATTTTTATTGTGAACTTTTTTTTTGTGACAAGATAACCCCTGACATACGGAATGTGTGGTACTTACTGACGGCCTCTACGACGTCCGCGAGCAGCACCCCGTCAGCGACGTCGGCCTGGAGGTCCCGGATGCGCCGCTTGCACTTGGCCTTCTCCAGGTAGTGGTTCGCCCAGTCCGAGTATATCTGCAACACCGGGTGAGACTCCTGTCAGAGACCCTGAAGCACCGGGCCGGCGAGCACAACAAGAAGTGCCCCCCGGAAGCGGCCGACGCGGGCCACCTGCTTCCATCTCCAAACAGCATCGCGCTCACAATATTTCCCGTGATCCTCAGCGTGGCCCCCGCCGCTCTCGCGCGTGGGGGGCGGGACGCAGAGCTATTTAGGGTTCCCCCGCCGTGCGGGAAAACAAATTCCAGCTCTGGGCCAAACGCACGCACTCGCTGGGGGCGACAGCGCCGCTAGCGCCGGGTGCCGCGGGGACGGCTGTTATCGGAACTAATCCTCCCCAACAAACACCCCGATCGTGCCAGAGCGGCTTTCGGGAGTTCGAGAGTTGTGTCATGTCTAATCACTTTCAATTTTTTTTTTCGGAGCTGGAGCTGCGATGACAGGGCGTAAACGCGGAGAAAAGACCCTTCATCCGAAACTCAAGGGAACACAGAGGAGGGGGGGGGGGGGTCCTTCGCTGACTGGAGGACGGAAAGGGTGGAGTGATGAGGTTCCCAGAGGCGGTGGCGACAACTCCATCGCCAGTCATTAATTATGCCTAGTTTCGGGGCTCCATGGGAACGGAAGCACATGCGGCGCGGGGCCCCGCCTGGCCCAGTAACCTTAAGCAGCCGAGTAATTGTGTTCGGAAACAAAAAAAAAAAAAAAGAAAATTCAATCTCACATTTATGTGTGTAAGACCAGAATTATTATCGGCCTATTTCGGCGCCCTTTTCAGTGGATGACACGTTTTAAAATAAACCTTGGCCGGCGCCCTCGGGCGGCCTTTGATGCGCTGTTTGTATTGCATCGCACCACACGCGTGTGCGCTGAGGAGCGAGAGAGAGAGAAAACAAACATCCTGGGCTGCGTATGCCTATGGTCCGCGGCCGTATGGATATAACGTATGAATCGACGAGGTACAATACTTTCAGATGACACCAGAACACTTGCGACCTAAAAATAATTTTTTTTTAGATACATGATTTTGCAAACTTTTTTTAAAAAATAGAAAATTGCAGAAAGTGCATGCTAAACGAGGTAACACACACACACACACACACACTTTTTTTTATTAAAATTAAAACCGTATTATTTTCCAAACTTTCCAGAATTAGTGGTTGAGCAGCCACACGGTTGGGGTCGCGGTCGTCGGTTACCTGGATGATGTTCTTGTGCTGCCGGGCGAGCGACGCGTTCTGGTCGTCCAGGGCGCTGGCCACGTCGGCCCGCGGGGCCCGGATGCAGGCCGCCATCGCTGGGTCCTAGCTGACGGGGGCCCCACGGGGGGCCTCACCGTGTCCACTGGGATCCTCACCACGCCACCGGCGGCGCCCCGCGCCCCTGTCTCCCGACCCACCCTAACCGCCTCATCATACCACTCTCTGAAAATCGCCAAACAAAAAAAAAACGTTCTGGAGAACCATTCAGATGTGACTTCTGCGCGCGATCGAGAGCCAAAACTGAAGTTGATTTTGTGTGGACCCGATTTACTGAAACTTTCAGCAGGGTGATCCGTGCCGTCTGAAGGGAGGACAGAGCGGCCGGTGTGTGTTGCCGGAAGTCACCTATCGCTCTCTGTCGCTCTGCCGCAGGTGAGAGAGAGAAAGAGAGAGAGAGAGAGAGAGAGAGAGAGAGAGAGCGGGGGCAGAAATAGAGCACCCGCGTCCCGCTTGCTCTCCGAGTGTCGTTGGCGGCGGCGTGCGTCCTGTGAAGTGGATGTGTCGTCCTGGCGGACACGCCACTGACGGGGATTCGCCGGGACAAAGGCCGGGAAGGGTTAAACAGATCCCCAAAGCCGCCTGATATTTTGTGAGCAGATTCCTTTTATATTTATTTTTATATTTTATATTTTGAGAAACATGTGAAAAAAAAACACAGTCAGAATTTTTTTTTTGCTGTGTAGCAGTCTCTTCGCAAGTCGTCCGCCAGTGCCGGACTGCGAATAGTCGCCTGGGTCCTGCTGGGTATGATGCGCACGCATTATTTGCAGGACGTGTTTGCAGTGGCACGGCCACGGGGCCCCCGCCGCGTGGGGTCCCCGTGGCCGTGTGTCCTGAGGTGCGGCAGGAGGCCCCCCGTGCCGCTGGAGTGTGTGTCTAAGCTGCACGACATTGTCAAGTTGGCCGCCGCGCACGCGGACACAAAGCTCACACACACACACGCCCGCACACACACACACACACGCACAGGCCGCGACTGAAACCAATACCGCCGCGACGACGTTTATATTTGCACGGAGGGAGGAAACTCTATTGAAGGCGGCGGCGGCGCCGGTGGAGTCAGAGAGGGAGAGAGAGAGAGAGAGAGTATGTGTGTGTGTGTGAATGTGCGTGTGGGTGTGTACACTGTGAGGGCGCCGTACGCCAGCAGCACAGCGTCACCACCTTGCATAGGGTGCTCTCCTCCCCCTGGTTCGAACCCTGGCCGTGTCGCCTTCCGTCGTCCTCCAAACATTATTTCTCCCCAATATCCTGCTTTCAAAAAAAAAAAAATTGACTTTAAAAATAAAATATAAATTTATTGGATAGGACGATACTGTCAGTCTTGCAGGCGTCGGGGGTTCGCGTCCCAGCCGCAGCCAAGTGTATATTCTTCTTTTTTTTTCACAGGTTCATCAACCCCGGCGGGGTCTGAAGGTGTCCGGGCCGCGCGACGCACGCCCATATGAGTGCGGGGCGCCCTAATGGGGGGGCCTCGGGTCTTGGCGCGGTGCCCGGCCGGGGGCCGTCGGTAAATGACGAAGGGCCGCCCCCTACGATATAACTGGGTCAAAAAAAATCGCGCGGGAAATTCCAAAAAAAATTATTGTTGAAATAATCGACTGACCGCCCGCAAAAACAAAATATATTGGGTCAAGCTCCAATGAGAGTTAAAATTGGCTATAAGCCTGTCTTAAAGGATGCATGCTGCTGTGTGTGTGTGTGTGTGTGTGTGTGCTGGGGCTTGGGCTGCGCAAACCGCGTTGCGGGGGTTGCTGGTCTGTATGGCTGAACTGACCCAGTTGGCCTGCTTTCCGAAACCAACACCACCAGCCGCAGCGGCGGCAGCGGTGGCAGCGCGGCCTGTACCGGTGGGCTATCTGGAGTAAACACTCCGGTCTTTCTGCAGGGATGTTACGCACGCTCGGGGCGTTTATGCGTGACCCGCACGCGTGGGGAGGCGGACAGCAAAGCGGGGGGCCTAAAGCGACCAGCAAGAGAAACAAAGTTAGAGTTTCAAAACACATTTCTGTGTGCTGCTTCATGAAGATGTGTTTAAGAAGAAAGATATCGATTTTTTTTAAAGACAGACAGTTTCCTTCGGTTTGGGTTGTTCATGCTACACAAATAAATGACGTCAAAAAAAATTACATTACCTTACCTATTTATTTTTAAATTTTAATTTTTTATATTTTTTTAAAGGGGGCGGTGGGGCCCCCGGGTCTGCCGTCTGTCGCGCTACCAAAACACACGTTCCTCCCCGGTGGACAATTCGTCTCTCCGCGCCCGGCGCCGCGGCCATCCATCCTGCGCGTGAGCGCGACGGAGACGGCTGCACGCCACGCCGGACCCGCTGCGTGCGTGCGAGAGAGACGCCGCGTCCGTCCCCAAAACGTCGTCGTCGCGGCCGGAAGTGCGCTCATATGCAGCAGCATCGTCGCCTTTCGTCGGCGGTGAGCCGCGTGGCGGCGCGTGGCGGGGCGCGTGGCAGGGCGCGTGGCGGCGCGTGCCGGGTCGCGTGCCGCCGCCGGAAATGCTGGCCACGGCCTGCGGCAGCGCATTCCGGAAGCCGCCTGCCGCCGCACGCGCGCGGCTTTCGGAGGTGTTTTACCGAAGAGTACCCGGACACTGGACTGACAGTTCCAGGGCGTACGGCAGGTTGTTCCGGTGGTTCGAATCCCGCTGCTGTCACCACGGTTTTCTCTCCCATGTGTTTTTAGTTTTCGTTTTAGGTCCTTGTCGGCGTGTCCTACGCGTGGTGCGCTATGCGCGCGCCGCGCCTTTTTTGTCGCCCTCTGAAAAGCGGCGTCAGGTGTTGAAACACACCTGGGGAGCGGCCGGGCGGGGACCGGCGTTAAAGCACTTGGGGGCACGAAGGCCGATAGCGAAAGAAGGGAGAGCGAAGAGGACGACGAAGAGGAAGGGAGGATGAAGAAGAAGAGGAAGAGGAGAAGAGAAAAAAGGGGAGAAGTCCTCCTGATTTCTACGTGCGGCTGTAACCAACGGTATACTATAGTAGTCACATGGCGACGTAAAAATAGCGAAAAGCGTGGCGCGGGGTGAGCGCGCTTTCTGAGAAAGAGAAGGGGGAGGGAGAGAGCGCGAGCGAGCGACAGAGAGAGAGAGTGAGAGAGAGAGGGAGAGAGTGGTGGGGAGGACGCCTCGATCAGATCACCACCACTCCTCGTCTCGGTCGCGGGGAGTCGTCGCGACGCGAGCAGGCGTCGTCGGCTGGGCGCGCGTGTGTGTGTGAGAGAGAGAGAGGGTTAGGGACGGAGAGAGACAGAGAAAAAGGGGGATGTGACGTTGGTAAAAACCCCTGAACCACTGCGGGCGTATATACGGCGTACGTACGTACATATACGTACACATGAAACTGTGTACTTATGGCCCAAACTTCCACCAGGAAAAAAAATTCGTCATGAGTAAAATTATTTCTGTTCACGTATTATTTTCAGTTTTGGCTACCGATTCGTGCACGCCGCTGACAGAGAATGTCCTCCCAATTTGTACACGTGGATAATTAATTTCGCAATTACAATTTGACAGTGTAAATGAGTTGCAGAGAGGTCAGACGTCGGCTGTCGACACTTCACTCGATGTCTTCATAAGATGGTGGGGTGTATATCCAATACGCACACAATTTTTCACTAAACAGAACTTTGCCGCTCTGCACTTTTCACACGATTTATCGCAATGCACTTCAAAGAGCACTTCACTATGCACTTGTCATGCTGCACTACGCGAAAGAATTGAATGGAAAAAAAAAATTCCGCGTCGCGGCCGGCACCGGGACTCGAACCCCGGCCGACACACACGGCGGCCGCGCGTCGTACGGTGTCGACAACACGTGTGTGTTTTGCACCCGCGCGTGAGCAAACACGCGTGCTCCGTGACCGCGTGCGAGCGTGCGTGCGTGCGTGCGTGCGTGCGCCCCCCGCGAGGCCTGTCAGCTTACTGGCGGCTAGAGCGCGCGGCCGCCATGCCCCCCCTCCCCCCCCCCCCCCCCCCCCCCCCACTCCCCCAGGACCTGGCGTGTCGTCTGCTAGCCGTCTGCAGCCCCCCACCCTGCCTCCCCCCACCGCCTCACCCCTCCCGCCGCCCCCTCACCCCCTCCCACCACCACCACCACCACTACCATCGCCTCTCTCTTTCTAGGTCTGTATTACTACTGTCAAGGACGGAAGTGTACAGGGGATTGCAAAAAAAAAAAAAAACAGGAGGGAGTTGTGAAGTTTACTCTTTTAATTTTAAGACAGCTATTTTTTTTTTTCAGAGCTTTGTAGGGTACCAGTCGGCCCGTGCCCTCGCTGCCGCGCCCTTCAAGGGCATCACGACGTATTGGAAGGGAGAGACAGAGGGGGGGGGGGGGGGGGGGGGCGTCTGGTGAGGGTGAAGGGAGTGGAAGGGGGAGGGTGATAGAGGCCTGGACAGACCGCAGCTCACAGGTGTGGCCGTGGCCGCGGCGAGTGGGTGAGGCTTCGTCTCGAGTTGTGGTCGCCGCATCAGATTCAACTTCTTTTTTTTTTTTGTATTTTATGAGCTTGAAAAAAATCTATTTCTCAACGTTTTCTAAAAGTTAAAAAAAAATCATTTAGAAAAAACGTGAGTCAGTATTCGAGCCCAGGGCGCTGGCGCCATAAGCGTCGTCTGCTTCGGCGGAGCCGCGTGACGTGTGTTCCGGGTGAGGTCGCGGCACGGAGGGGTGGGCGCGGACCACACGGCGCAACCCGGACAGCTGATTATGAGTGATGGCCAGCGAGACCCATATCACATCGCTCTCTCTCTCTCTCTCTCTCTCTCTCTCTCTCTCTCTCTATCTCTCACACACGCAGATGCAGTGAGCACTTACATACCTAACCGGAAAGACACGCACACACACACACACACACACACACACACACACACACAGTACGCACATCACCCTGATTAAGCAAACAGGCCGCGTACGCCAACGCCGCTCAGCGACGACGAGAAAATGGAAACGGTGAGGGAAAAAGAGAGGAGACTCAGAGAGAGAGGGAGAGAGAAGGAGGGAGGGAGGGAGAGAGAGAGGGAGGGAGGGAGAGAGGGGGGTAACGGGGTTTGCGGGAGGTGATTACCATCGCCAGCTTCGATTCCAGGTAAAAGTATCGGGCACATTGTAAACGCAGCCCGCGTGCTTGTGTGTGTGTGTGTGTGTGTGTGCGATTAGTGTGAATAAACGGCGCCCCCTCCCCCCCTCTCTCTCTCTCTCTCTCTCTCTATCTCTCTCTCCCCTTACCCTACCGTATGCCTCGCCAATCAGTCTTACTCCCGCTTCCCGTGCGGCCACACCGACCACATCGCCACCGGCACGGGAGTACACACACACACACACAACAGTTTGGAAACAGCTGACTACATCCCCCCTCCTCTCTCTCTCTCTCTCTCACACACACTCTCACTCTCTCCCACTCTCAACTAGCAACGACCTAATAATTCAATTTCCGCGCCGCTGCTGCTGTTGGCCGGTTGATTCGGTATCAACTCGATATCAACTCGTCACCGCGGCGCGTGTGTCACCGCAATGCGGGCCCCGCGCCGGTGTCAGCTGCCGCCGCCCGGAGAAATATTGCTCTGAATTATTTAATTAGCGCTGCCGATATCTCCGGTCGCTATCCTGCTGACTAACGCTCTCTCTCTCTCTCTCTCTCTCTCTCTCTCTCTCTCTCTCTCTCTCTCGACGTTTCGTGGCCTCATAAGTTCGAGAGACACGGGGCCGTGGTACTGGAACGTTTGTGAATACTTGTCACTTCGGTCGGGCTTCACACACACACACACACACACACACACACACACACACACACACAGGGTCAATGACCCGACCGGAATCACGTGACTCGTCCTCGGATCCGGCCCCCCCGAGACCGCCGATTCAAACCCCCCCGAAAACTCGGATTCTCCCCCCCCCCCCACCCCCCTCCGCTGCCGCTCTGAGGACAGGCGACGGGGAGCCGTGCCGCCCATCCAGCAGCTGTTAGGCCCCCTCACCCGCTACGGGGCACGCGACAGCCCCGCCGTACACGCTCCACAGCTGCCGCCCCATTGGTTGCCGTGTCAGGCCCCCCTTGTTTCCCACACCACTCCGGCCGTGTCGCGCGCGAAAGGATAATTATTAACAATGATAATAATAAAAAAATATTAAATAATTGTGAAGGGACACGGAGCGCCGCGCGGAGCGAGGCAGAGTGAAGGGCTGGTCACAGCGTGCGTGGCGGAGATGGGAGGAGAACACGACAGGAGAAAGGGAAACAGGAGATATGGTGATAGAAACGGGCACCCTCACAGACTTGCACTTACCACGCCACGAAATTTTAAAACTAAATTTTGAACATTTTTTTTGACGGTGTAACAAGACCGCCGGCAGCCAAGTACTTCGCTGTGGGCCGCGTAACGAGGGAGCGGATGGGCCGACAGGCTGGAATCCACACCCGTCTGTAACCTTACAATCACAAGCCCCTCCTCCCTCCACTGTCATTAGGACATAAGGGGGTCGTAGACAGAGTTAGAGCGGCTCTAGGGCCCCCTGACGTGTCGCCTAGGTGAGGCGGGGGGAGGAGCAATGCAGGGAAGTGCAGCACCGGGCGGCGGCGCAGCGGGCCCCAGCCAAGCGCAGCCACACACACACACACACACGCACTTTGCGTCTCTCTCTCTCTCTCTCTCTCTCTCTCTCTCTCTCTCTCCCCCTCTGGGCTGGGCTTTTCCCCCTGGGCCCCATGGTCTGCTAAAGATAGGCCGCGATCCGAAAGGGACAGCCTGCCGCCGCTGCAGCCGTGCGTGCGCGCGCTGCCGACAGGCCTGAGAGAGAGGGAGAGAGAGAGAGAGAGAGAGAGAGAGAGAGAGAGAGAGAGAGAGAGAGAGAGAGGCCGTGTCCACACTAACAAACAACAACAAGAGGGCAGGGACCGGCCCGCGAGGCCACACGGCTTCCCGCCGCGGCCCCTGCCAAGTCCAGGGTAGGCAACGCAACGCACGCAAGCAGGCCACGCGGGGTATTCAGTGGTCGAAGGTATTCCGGGAGCGGTGGGAACCGTGTCGCAGAGCGCACATGGGTTTGTAGCTCGGTGGACTAGCGGGCGGACCGCCGACCAGAGGGTCCGTAGTTCAACTCCCGTCGGCGAGGTTCACGTTTTTTTGTTCCTCGTTTCGTGGGACACAAGCGGACCGGCGGCCACGCTAAAGCCGGGGCGGGTAGGCAGGCCTCACGGCCCGTGTGCGTGCAGGCGGCCGTGGCTGCCTACCCAGCAGGCGCTGAGGGAGGGAGAGAGAGAGGGTGACGCAGAGAGAGAGAGAGAGAAAGAGACGGGAGGGGGCGACGCTGTGCTGACATCCGCACTCGGTGCCCTGGCAGCTCGAGTGCATAAATTTACGGCGGTCCGGGCCGCTGAAACAAAAGTTTGTCAGCCCACAGTGCGTAGGGGGGGCGTGGCAGGGGCGTGTCGGGGAGGGGGGGGGGGGGGCGTGTCTCGGCCGCGGCGGGCAGCTCATTACAAGTCCAGGAGCAAGCCGTCGGCCAGCGCCCCCCGCGGAGTACTCGCCGTGCCGGCGGCCAGCTCGGAGTGGCCGCGCGGACGGAGGGGGCGGCACGTCGGCGTCGACGGCGGCGGCGGCGGAGTTTGTGTTTTCGCGCGGAAGCGAGGCCGCCGCCGACGCTGCGTCGGTGCAGCGGACGGCGCCGCGCGGAGATGAAGTGTTGACGCTCGGCGGCGCGACGCGACGCCGCCGCCGGCCAGCGTCCGGCGTCCACCATGACGTGGTCAGCGACCACGTCGAGGAGGCGAGCGGCGCCCACCAAGGCCGCGCCGCGCGGCGTGTCGACGGCGTGCTTCGGGGCGGGCGGCAGCAACAGTTCACGCGCGGCTGCTGGGCAGGGAAATCCGGCGCCTCTCTCTCTCTCTCCCTCTCTCTCTCTCTCTCTCTCTCTCTCTCTCGCTCTCCTTCTCTCCCCCTTGGCCTGACTCCCGCACTGGCGCGGCCGGTCACTCCTTGACGGCTGCTATGGCCATTGCCCCGGCGGCAGTGCACCGGGCCTGCTGCGTGTGTGGGTGGGTCCTGCCGGGGTCCTGCGAGTCCTGCGTGGTTGGCGCCGCGCCAAAACGCATTTGTCGGGACACTCTTGAGTGATAAAGCGGACGGGGACCACCGAGAAACCAGAAATAATTCACCCGCCACTGTAATAAGCTTCTCACTGCTGTGGCTCGAGGCTTCCTTGCAGAGGCTGTGCAGAACCCGAGAGAGAGAGAGAGAGAGAGAGAGAGAGAGAGAGAGAGAGAGAGAGAGAGAGAGAGAGAGAGAGAGAGAGAGAGAGAGAGAAGGGGTGAAGCGGGCTGACTTTAGCTGAGGCAAAATAACACGACATCAAAAAGGAAGGTGAAAGACATAAAAAAGGGGGGGGGCTACGGTGCTGTTGGGGGCGATCTAGCCGGAAGTAAATGAAGCGTCTGTCACGAAATAAAAGGAGTTTTCGAAGGAGAGGGACAGTCGAAAGGGTGAAGGAGGAAGAAGAGCGAGCGAGACAGAGAAAAGCGTATGCAAAGAGGAGGGCTGAATAAGGGATCGTGGCCGACAGGAAGTAATGGGGGGAGGGGGGGGGGGGCAGGCAAGGCGTTCCACTTTTATTCGCCAAAAGACGCGCAAATACGTTGTATGTGCAAAAACGTCGCAAAAAGAATCGACTTCGTCGTTGGCCGTGTCAACAAAGGGAGGGCCAGGGCGGCAAGGGCGGTGCGCTAGGAGGAGTCTCTTTGAAGCTCGCCCTCTCTCTCTCTCTCTCTCTCTCTCTCTCTCTCTCTCTCTCTCTCTCACTCTGCCGACGTCCGGACTTGCGCTGTGCTATCCTCTGTGAAGAACTCAGTCCGTGCCGTGTGCAAAAACGGTTCGCGAAAAATTTGTTTGCAAAGGCGAAACCGGGATTCGAACCCGGGGCAGGGGTGGATCTAGCGGCCGGCCCGCCGCGGCGTCTCGACGGGGTCGTAGCCACAGTTAGCCGCGGTTAGCCGAGGCTCCGTCGCGGCCGTGTTTGTCCTGCTGACGGCGAGGCTAACTATGACAAACAAAGCCGGAGCGGCTGCCGCCGCGGGGCTGTGCGTCGGAGAGAGAGCGCCGCACACCGCCGCCGCCTGCCCTCTCCGTCGCACTAATACGGCATGCCGGGCACGTCTGCACGGAACAGCTAATTGTGGGGCGTTTCGGCCCGCCCGCCCCCCGGCGCCCGCCACCAGCGCTGGCGCCCCGGAAAAGAAAACGAAGAAACAAAGACGCAAGGAAACAAACAGAAAATTTTTGAATTATTTTTTTTTGACACATTGCAATGTTGAATTTCACGCACGTACACGGACAATTTCTGACAATTCAACGCTTTGGAAGGGCCGCCACGCGCATCTGAAGCCGCCTGCGCCTCTCGTCGTGCGCCTACCTTGCACCCTCTCTCGCTGTCTCTCCCCCACGCAGCCTGCCGCCCCTGTGTGTCTTTCTCCCTCCCTCCCTCTCTCCCTCTCTCTCCCTCTGATGCAGCGCAGCGCTTCGCTAACCCTTCCCCGTATCCTTTCCCTTAACCAAACCCCAAAGCCAACGAGCCTCTAATTAATTAACGTGTACCTGGAGGCGATTTGTTAGCAGATGTAGGGTACAGGGCCGCGCGGCACAGGCATCAGCAACAACAACAGGAGCGCAGTGCGGGGAACTGCACTGCATCACTGCCAAAGGAGATTCCACTTTCTCATACCCGCGGAAGAAATTTTTCAACGGTGGTTTTAAACAATTTAGATATCCTAAAAACCTTTAAAAAAAACATTATTAGACCCAGTTATTAATTTTTTTAAAATAATAAAATAATTGTGAGCTAAATTTCTTGAGAATATTTTAAAACATTTTTCGAAGATTTTTTTTTGCAGTGTCTATCGTCCGCCCTTTCATGCGCCGATAACCACTCGAGGCTTATCACCCGCTATCACTGCTGATGAGGACCGCCGAGCACCGACCCTCCCGCGCTGCTGCCGGCTCACTCCACACCAGTCTTCCGCTTCCCTTTTGCCGAGGTGTTGGCTATTTTGTTAGCGGGCAATGTCGGTGGTGGTGGAAGAGAGAGAGGAAGGAAGGGAGGGAGAGAGAGAGAGAGAGAGAGAGAGAGAGAGAGAGAGAGAGAGAGAGAGAGAGAGAGAGAGAAGGGGAGGGCACTTATCCCGCTTGGCTTCCAATTACAAGGCGGAAACAAGGCCGAGAGCTAGCAGGCGCACCAGGACCCCCGGACTCGTCCTTTGAGGGGGCGCCACGACGACCACGGCCCCGCAGGATGCGCAGACAGCGGGCAGACAGCGGGCAGACAGCGGGCAGACAGCGGGCAGACAGCGGGCAGACAGCGGGCAGACAGCGGGCAGACAGCGGGCAGACAGCGGGCAGACAGCGGGCAGACAGCGGGCAGACAGCGGGCAGACAGCGGGCAGACAGCGGGCAGACAGCGGCCAGACAGACGGACCGGCTGACGTTGCGGAATCAGGAGCGGGAGTCGTTATCGAAGAGTGTTTGGCCAGCCAGGCGTGAGGTCGGAGCCGGCGGCGGCAGTCGGCCCGCCCCGCAGCCCGCACGGCGCCTGGGAGGTAGGCAGCGAGCGGGGCCCGCAGCGCAGGCGTGTGGTGCGGCCAGCGTCCGCTGCCTACCTCCCAGGCGCCAAGCGGGGCGTGTGGCGGCACCGGGGCCTGCTTAGCGTTGGAGCGGCGGGGGCCTCGCAGCGGTTAGCGCCGCTCTCTCTCTCTCTCTCTCTCTCTCTCTCTCTCTCTCGGAGGCCCCCCCGTCGGCGGCCACGCGATAAGGTGTCCGGTATGAAAAGGTCAGAGCAGACGACAAGGGCGGTGGTGCGGGGGACACCGTGCCAGCAGCACCTCCTCGGGGGATATGGAAAAGTCTCTTTTGCAAGAGGCGAGAAAAGGCGCTTCTCTCTCTCTCTCTCTCTCTCTCTCTCTCTCTCTCTCTCTCTCTCCCTGAGAGTGTATTGACCCCCGGCGGGGCCCGCCACGCAGCCGGGGGCGCGCGCGGTCGGCGGCGGGTCTCGGGGCCGCACACTCCGCCCCGCCAGGGCCCCGCCAGGGCCCCGCCAGGGCCCCGCCAGACCCAAGTGACCCTCCATCGCGATTGCCGGTGTCATCCCTTTAACCCCGCCGGGCCGCAGGGTCCCCCCCCCCCGCGGGGCCGCGCGGCCTCGCTCGGACCCTCCTTCTCTCTCTCTCTCTCTCTCTCTCTCTCTCTCTCTCTCTCTCTCTCTCTCTCTCTCTCTCTCTCTCTCTCCCTTCCGGTTTAGGGCGACCCCCGGCGGGGCTCCGGGCCCTCCCGGCCACCACCCCGCGGCAGGGGGGGTTTTTGTTGTACATACCAGAGGCGGCCCCGGCCTGACGTTTCGCGATCTCACCTTCGGGGAGTCGCCCCACGCCCCAAGTACATTCCCTAACTCGATCCGCCCCGCTCCCCTCGCACGGCTCCCCTCGGGGGGCGGACGGCCTCCGGCTAGGGGCGCCCCACGCAGCCCCACGCCCCAGTGTATCCCATTTACTTTTATTTCCGACGCCGACCCGCTTCCTAGTTCCGGTTTCACTGCCGCCGCGTCGAGAAGGTGTTGTCTCCCTCTCTCTCCCTCCCGTCGCTCCCCGCCCACTCTCTATTTCCCTCTCACTCTCTCTTGACTTACCAGACACTCGCCACGTTTGACCTTGTATATTCATACTCTGCCCAATTTTGTCAATTTTTGCATTTTTAAAATTTTCTTTTTAATTTTTTTTTTTTTTTTTGAACTCATAGAGTTTTTGTGGCACCACTTTGGCTAATCCGGGGCCCCGATATGAGTTCGCTGCACTCGCTGCGTTGCTGCAGCGGCGGCGGGCGGCGCCCGGAAGGGTAGGCAGCCCGCCAAGCGCAGCGGCCGCCAGGCGCCATGGCGCCACTATCCCTAGCTCTCTCTCTCTCTCTCTCTCTCTCTCTCTCTCTCTCTCGTTCTGACTCGCACCCACAAACCCTCGCAGAGGGAGGAGGGTGTTGCGTGGTAAATCACAAGGCAGTGCGGGTACTCGCTTTGCGGCGGCTCCGGCTGGGCTCCGCTAGGCTGCGCTAGACAACGCTAGACCGCGCTAGACTAAGCTAGACAAGGCTACGCTAGGCTAGGCGCGGGGGGCAACGGCCCGACGCCACGTAACAGTCCCCCGGCGGGTACTCTTGCGGGGCGGTCTGCCTTGGATTAATGGTTGTGGTCGCGGGTTCGAACCCCATCGTCCGCGCCGCTTCGCAGAACCCGTAACTTTCGAGAGGGGCCAATAGCAGCAGCAGCTACCCTCATTGCTGGAAAAGACAGCGGAGCTTGTAAAGAAATGACGTCATCATCCTCAATAAATCGTTTTCCCTCGTGAACAATAAAAAAATCTCTCCTACTTGCTTGTTCATTTTTTTTTTAATTTTCTACTGCTACCTGACGTTTTCTCCCCGCAAAACGGCAGCCCACTTTCCGGTGGTGCCCTGGGGGCGGCCGCCGCCATTCAGTCGTGAACTGACTGTTTCTCAGCACTCCAAAAGTCGGGCGGCGCGGCGGCGGGGCGGGGGGCGGGGGGCGGGGGGGCGGGGGACGGGGCCGGCCGCGCGCTGTTGACGCGGACTCGGAGCGTTTTCTCTCCGCCGAATCCATTCATTCATTCAGCCATTCATTCATTAATTAAAGCCCCCCTCCTGCCCTGGAACTCCTTATAAAAGCTACACGCAAGTGGCGCCCTCTCGCGCCGGGGGAAACAAAACAAGGGCGTCGTCTGCTCACCGCGGGGGGAAGCGAAAGGGATTTCCGCGAGCAGACGACGCCCCGCCCCGATCCTATCACGACGTGGTCGGGCCCAAATCATTCCGGCAGCTAATTCCCTTAAAAACAAGAAGGGCGCTTTCTCCATTATCAGCGGCGAAAAAGGAAAGAAGAGGAAACAATTTCTTGATGACATTACCGCGTGGGGCCCTCGGAGCACCACGGCGGGCACTCCGCCGCGAGGCTCGTTTATAAACGGGATTTTACTCCTGCGGGCAAAGTTAAGTAAGCCCTTGTGTTTCACTTTGTCATTCCTGTGCAGGGGGGGGGGGGGGGGGGGGGAATAAGAAGAGAGAAGTCTGCTGCAATGAAATCGAGAGAGAAAAATATTTTAGAAACCCAGGACAAAAGTGCGTTTTGGGCCTTACCGACGAAACGCTCAGACGACCATTTTATCCCCTGTCATCCCAGCGAAGACACAGGAAAAATTTGAAGAAGTGGCAAGCGTTGAACCGACGACCTTTCGGTCGTCTGTGAGCCACCTTAACCACGCGGCCACTGGCAGTGCTGTGATGTGATTGGGATGCATGGCGGGACACCGCCGCCGTCGCCACCGACACCAGCGATATATATATATATTTATTCGGGTCCAATTTTCCCTGAACAACCAAACCGTGGCCGTTTGCCTCCACAATGTCACAAACGTACGGCAAGGGGGCGGATCAAGGGAGTTTGGTGGGACAGAGAGAGAGAGAGAGGAGGGGGGGGGGGGGAGCCACGCGGTAGGCCTCTCGCAAAACGCGGAGACCCAATTAAACTGCCAAATGAATTCGCAAATAAACAGGACATGCGAAATGAATACGTAAAGCCCCCCGCTGCACCCTCGGCATGCGCTGCGAGCAAGAGAGAGAGAGAGAGAGAGAGAGAGAGAGAGAGAGAGAGAGAGAGAACTAGGGGATCACCCTCTCCCAGAACGGTGATTAGTAATCATCACGACTTTTCGGCAAAGTTTCAAAACTGTGCCTCGTCGCCGCCTTCGTGATTTCTCTCTCTCTCTCTCTCTCTCTCTCTCTCTCTCTCTCTCTCTCTCTCTCCATTTTTTTTTAAAATTATTTTTCGACCAGTTTGTATTTTTTTTTTTAAATAAACCCCGTCGCTGTACGTGTTACAGGCCCCGTCTCTGACAGTGTGTGGCCACGCGGCTGGCTGCGACACGGCCGCCCGGGGCCGTATCATGGTTGGGGTTGCGGGGGCCCCCGCAGGGACCGCGACCCCAGCCTCACCTGAGGGAGGGGAGGGAGGGAGCGAGCCGCGTCCGCCGGCCCCGCCAGGGCCCCGCCAACGGCCCCGTCGAAGGCTGAACAACCCCGGCGCAGATGATATTAATTATTGTTAATACTTTCTGTGCCTTCGGCTCCATCAACAGCATAAGTGTCACCGGAACCGATGCGGCCGGGAGATAATGTTGGGTCCCCACTTTCAGCTGGTTTTATGACCAGGCGATGTCTATGCAGTGTACCGTGAGGACAGCATCTGCCGAGGTGCGGTGGATAGCGCGGTTGCCTCCGGTGCGGGCGGTGCGGGTTCGAATCCCTGCACTGGGCGCCGCTGTATATATTTATTTTCTTATTTTTTGCCTTGTCCCCCCGCTACCTCCGCGGCGCCGCACCCGCAGTCGGTCTGTGCGCTCGCGTGCCGCGGCTCGGTCACAGGATCGCATTATGTGGTCCGGCACAGAGATCCTCCGGGATGCTGTGGGTCCAGCGTGTGGGGTCCGAGGGGGCCGGCCTTCATTTGCGGTGATCCCTGGGATGAAGTACCACCGCAGCGGCGGCGGCAGGGCTCTCGAGGAATGTACACGAATGGGGACGCAATATAAGGGAGGGCGAGAGAGAGAGAGAGAGAGAGAGAGAGAGAGAGAGAGAGAGAGAGAGGGGGGAGCTCTACTGGGTCAGAGAGCTCGGCAGCCGCAGCCCTACTGGTCCACACTACGGGTCTGGATCACATGACCACGCGTCTACTGCCACGTCCATCAGGCCGCCGACATACGGAGTATCGATGACTCTTACTCCCTCTCTCTCTCTCTCTCCCCCCACCCTCTCCCTCTCTCTCTCTCTCTCTCTCTCTATTTCTCCCTCACGGCGTATAGTGCAGTGACACCGCGCTCTATAGCTTGCCCTTAAAAGCCTCCAAGAGGGCGTAAGCAGGGGCGCTGAGGGTGCGGGTGTTGTGGTGGTGGTGGGGGGGGGGGGGGGGGGGGAGTGGTGGTCCAGAACATCACACCGGCAGCCCGAAAGGGCGCTGGCCTTGTGTGTCTGTGTGAGTATGTGCGTGTGGTGCGCCGGCAACTGTGAAAACAACACAAAAGGCCCGGGGAGGTGTGTGTGTGTGTGTGCTTGAGGGGCACAGGGAGTGTCAATACTGACGTCAGACCTCACCCCGACCCCGTCCTCTTTACACACACACACACACACACACACACACACACACACACACACACACACCTGCACCGCCGCCGTTTCGTATCAGAAAGCGCCTGCCCGGGTGGGCAACCCGACTGCAGCCGTGCCGCGACGGTGCCTATCCGGACGGCTGCAGGCTGCCAACGATGCGGAGAGATGAGCGAGAGAGAGAGAGGGAGTGAGGGAGAGAGAGAGAGCGAGAGAGAGGGAGTGAGGGAGGGGGGGGAAGAAGAGGAGGGCGAGGCGGCACCTGTTTTGCATACGACATAGCTTTGTTCTTTCCGTGACGGGTCCCGAATAATTAACCGGAGCGCGGCAAGCCTAACGTTCGTATATTTATTTATTTTATTTTCTTCTCGGCGTACATTTTAATTCCTCTTTAGATGTATTCTTTTTAATGAAAAAATTTCGACCGGAGCATCGCACGCCGTCTGCAGGGTTTAGCATATAATAGCAAAATTATAGATAACGGCAACAAAAAATAAAGTGGGAAATCTTCCCTTTTTATTTTGCCCCAATAGCCCTCCGAATTTGGCTTCGGCTTGGAGGAACAGGCCTGTGAGCGTTTCCCTGCGCGTTAGGCTATGGAGCTCTATTGGCAGTGCTCGCGTGTGGTCCAGCACTGCACATAGCGGCAGGTCACGGTGGAGGGGGGGGGGGGGGGTCGAGGGCGTATGTGGATTTATAGCGAAGTGCGCGTGCCGGGGCTGCGGGGGCTGCCGGGGCCCGCCTCCGGGGGCGATCTGCCCATGTCGCCATGCCATACGCGGCCCAATGTCCCGGAATACACAATATATATTCGGCCAGACGGCGGGCTGTCAGGGCCGGCCGGGGCCCGCCGGGGCCCGCCTGCCCACGGAGCAGCCCGCGGCCTTTTGTTTTATGCGACATTTCGGAATCAGCTGCGACGGCCGCGCAAGCAATCGGAGAGCCAAGCAATCGCTAAAACATCAATTTCTGCTACGAAGAAAAAAACGTTGTTTTTCAGAAAAAAAAATTCGATATCCGCGACGAGACTCGAACTTCGCCTCCATGGACCGCCGGTGTGCCTTGCAGTCACATGAGCTACGGCGCCTCCGGTAGCTATTGGGCGCGAAAACTGAATGATCGAGAAGCGTGACCTCCCCCTCGGCTGCAGCCCCTAACACACACACACACATCTCACTCACTCTCTCTCTCTCTCTCTCTCTCTCTCTCTCTCTCTCTCTCCACCCACACAATGCCCGCGGCGCGGATAACGAGAGTGTCAACGTCTTGGGATAGAAGGACATGCAGGACACCGGAGGGAGGGAGGCACACGATGTGCATGGCTGATTCCCTCCTCTCTCTCTCTCTCTCTCTCTCTCTCTCTCTCTGGCTCGGGGCGTGGTCGCCGGTAGGGTAGGCCGCCGCCGGGCAGGGCTGCGCTGCGGCCTGCCTACCCCCCGCGGCGCTCCCCGCAGACGCCGCCGCCGCCGCCGCCGGCACCGCACGCAGCCTCACCAGCCTGTCTGTCTGCATGTCTGCCCGTCTGTCTGCCCGTCAGCACCGCGATGGGGGCGTGCCTCATCGGCGTGTCTGTCAGTGCCCCCGCTGGCCGCCCCCGCCGCCCCCGCTGGCCGCCCCCGCCGCCCCCGCAGGGCTGCCCCGGGGGCGGCGCGGGGGCGGCGCTCGCCGAGATCGAATCCGTGCACATGGACTGCTTCGGTTGACAGAGCCATTCGGATTACTCGCCCCGGAGTCTCCCCACTCCTGTCTCCGTCCTTATCTCCCTGCATGACTCTCTCGCTCGCTCGGAGGGTCAGTAGGGCCGCTGCATGTTTCACACCTTTCCGTCACAGAAAAAAAAAATACAATTATGTCGCTTTTTGAAAAAAGTGCTAATATTTCTATAAATATTTTTTTTTCAATTTCTTTCTTTTTTTCTGTGCCGCCGTTTTGGCAAGCTCGCGAAAGGGTCGCTTCCGGACTGTTCAGCTCAGGGTGAGCAACCACCCGGACGGTAAGGCCTTACTGTGGACCAGCCCGCATCAGAGCACGCGGCAGCGGTGGTGGTGGAGGTTGTAGCGGTGGTGGTGGCAGCGCTGACAGGAGCAGCGGCGGTAGCTGTCAGATCCGCGAGTGACCCTCGGGCGCCGCGGGGCTCGCTCGGCAGACTGCTGCAGACGCCGGGGCCGCCACCCCTTGCGGAGGGGAGGGGGGGGGGCGTCATCCCTCCAGGGATTGGACTGCACGGATCGGGGTGCATAACAATTGACGGCAAGTGTCGGCTAAACACAACTACTCACTCACTCTCCGCGCTCTCTCGCTCGCTCTCTCAACCCCGTCACCCCTCCCTGCCACCCTTCCCTCTCTCTCTCTCTCTCTCTCTCTCTCTGCTTGAACCAGCACAACGCTTCGCTGCGTCCCTCTCTCTCTCTCTCTCACTCCCTCTCATTGAGCATTCCTCGACTCAAATCGCGCGCGCTCCCGCTCCAGCAGGCGGGTCGCCCGCTCTGCGATCCGATGAATGAATTCAGCCCCGGCGCCACGGGCGAGGAGCTGCCGCTGGAATCCTCTGGATCCTGGAGCCCTCTGGAATTCAACCGCGGAATCCAGTCGGTGGGGTGACCGCAGCGTACGTCAACACTGCGGGATGCCGGTCAGTTCCATCCGAGGGGTACCTCAGTTCACGGACGGGTGTACACTGACTGGTGACTGGACCGGACTTTTCCATTGACTGGCGTGAAAATTTCACGATCATTTATGGTTTCTGTGTTTTGAGCTGTCATCCTCGCCCAATAGGTTAAAAAGTCATTCCTACCGTTACCAAAACTCAAAACGAAAATATTTTTGTTTCGCTTAGAAACATGTGGATGCTTATGTGGGAGAGAAACTTATACATACATATGTGGATGCATCGGTTCTCTCTCTGTCTGTCTGTCTCACTCGCGCCCTCTCTCTCCGCCTCTCTTCCTCTCGCAGGGCTCGGGTGTCGCGGCGAAAGGCGCAGCGTCGCCGGGAAACAATGAAGACAATCTGACGGCCTGGGGGCAGCCGGGGGCGGGCAGATCTGCTCACACCCCGTGCTGACAGAGAGGTGACTCACTGCTCTCCGTCTCTGTCGCACGCGAGAAAGGGAGAGGGCAAGAGAGTGAGAGAGAGAGAGAGAGAGAGACGGCAGAAGAGGGTGGCTGGCGGCGGCGGCGACGGCGGCTTCCGTCTTAACACTAGGGAGTCCCGCGGTGGAGTAATCAGTGATCAGGGACTGTCTTAGCGGCGGGGGAGGGGATGGAGTGAGACAGAGGAGACGGCGACACTCCAAAAAAAAATTAAAAAATAAATCCGACATTTTTTGTATTTATGAGTTTTTAAAATTTATTTGAGGCTTGGGGTCTTTATTGGTGGACTCAAGAAAATTGGCCCGGAATTTTTATTTTATTTTTGGCTCGAGTTTTCGAAGCATGCACCCGCCTCTGCGCACGTGTGGAAAAGCAAAGCCTCTTTCCCACACACACACACACGCACACACGCGCGCACACGACACACACACACACACCTTCCATGCAGGAGGGCCAAGGGCAGGACGATAAATCAGGGCAGGAGAAGAAGGTCCCGACTAAAGCAGGACACGTAGACAGGAGAGCGGGGGCTCGCCGGGCAGGTAGGAAAGAGAGAGATAGAGAGCAAGAGAGAGAGAGAGAGAGAGAGAGCGGCGAGGGTCCCCGGGGAAATATGCCGCTGCGGTCGCCGGAGAGGAGAGAGCGGCGGCGGCCTTGAAAAACATTAAAGTCACGTGGTAGACGGTGCCGCCGTGCCGGGCCCGCGGACAGGGGGCCAATTCCTTATCCGCCGAACTCTCCCCGCCGGGACCTGAACGCGCGCGACCGCTTCGGTGTGGGAAAGAGAGAGACAGAGAGAGAGAGAGGGGAAGGGAGAGAATCATCGTGTCACACTTGCAGCGCAATGGCACCCACGCCGCGGCCACGCCACCAGCCCGACAAAACACCCCCTCCTTTTACACGCGATATAGAGCCAATCAAATCCCCACTAGTATCCTTTGCAGGGGCGGTGCGGTGTCGGGGCCTGGAGGGTGGAGGGGGGAGGGGCGGCGGCGTCGGGCGGCGCAACCCTTGCAAACATTTCGTATTCATCCCAGTGGCAATTACCTCTCAGACCCGCGCCCGCAGGAGAGAGAGAGAGAGAGAGAGAGAGAGAGAGAGAGAGAGAGAGAGACGCCCGCAGGACCCGCAAGCAGCAGCAGGACCCTTGGTGCACCCCTCTCGCAGGACCGAGCCCGTACTTAGTGCGCTAAACAACGTGAGATCCGGCAAACGCAGCACCACACGTAACGTCACGTAACGCGCCATACACGCACGTGACGACGCCACAACGCCACGTGACATCGCACGACGTAACGTCACATTACGTCACGTAACGTCACTGCGGCCGAGTCACTGAATGATAACGGACCCCATATTTTACAGCCGCAGGAACGCATGTAAATCCCCTGTAATCCGCGGACGGCACGCGGACCGCCCCCCTCCTCTGTCTCTCTCGCACCGCCGCACCTCTCCGCCACGCGCCGCTGTCAGCCGTCTCACTCGCCCCCACACACTCGATCCGCGGCGCATGCAGGGGGATCTGCCTCGCTGGTATTCGAACCCACGACCCTGTCGGCCTCCCCCCCCCCCCCCCTCTCTCTCTCTCTCTCTTTTACTCCCTCTCTCTCGCTCTCTCTTGCTCCCCCGCGTTGTCGGTGCCATTCGCACGCGAGCCTTTTTGATGGCGTTGCAGTAGCAATTGTCTGAGAGATACGCGGTGCCGGCGAGGCGCCACTTTCAAACCGCCCCGCGCCGCCCGCCCCGCCGCCGCCCTCCCCGCGCCTCGTTTCGATTCTACTTATTCTTGAAGAGGCGCTGCCTGTTATTTTAGAGACGGATTCCCTCTTTTTTACGTCTCTCTCTCCGACACACTTTATTATTGCATCACCTCCGTCACGCGATCGGCTATGAAAAGAACTGCACTCAGAAAAAGGCGATTCGTCCTGAAAAAAAAAAACCTCTTTCAAAAGCTCGAGGTGACGACGACGACGACGGGGATTCGAACCTAAGAAATTCCGCGATTCACCGTTTGATGACGTGTCCATGAGATATTTTATTTTTCTCAGTGTGTGTGTGTGTGTGTGAGAGAGAGAGAGAGAGAGAGAGAGAGAGAGAGAGAGAGAGAGAGAGAGAGAGAGTTTCTGGTCCGTTTTCTGGGCGGGCGCGGTGACGGTGTAGGCGGAGGGGCGTCGGAGATGCACCGCGCGCCCTGCAGCAGCAGCAGCAGCAGCAGCAGGGGGACTGTGCGCGCCCCCGACTGCTTTGCACATCAAAGAGGCCCTGCCCCTGCCGGGGAGCGACTGTCTGTCTTGCCTCGCTAAATAAAGTCTCCTTGAGTAACCCTGGGTAAACACGCGTGCCGCGGCCAGGGCTCGAACCCGCGTATCTGGGGCCGGCCGAGGCCGCGGCTGCGCTGCGGGGACCCCGTCGGAGGCGGCCGCCGGGGTCCGGGGCCCTCGCCGCCGTGGGGTCGCGGGGGCCCCCGGGGCGCGCCCGTGTCAAGTGCAAACAAGCCGGCGCTGATATGAGAAATGCAGCCGCGCTCCTCCGAGTTTCTCATACCGCGCCGCTCCATCGTGTGCCACAGCAGCCGCCCTGAGTCTTCCCCTCTCCCTTTCTCACTCTCTCTTTCTCCTCTCTCTCTCTCTCACTCTCTATCTCTCACTCACTCTCCCTCTCTCGCGGCGCCCCGCGCGCGACACGCGCATTCTTCCCCAATTTGGGGCCAATTATACGAGCGGGTCCTTCTCAAACCAATTTGCACGTCATTACCAGAGTGTGGAGGGGAGGCGGGCCCGGCCTATGCGGCCCGGTCTATGCGGCCCGGCCGGCCGGAGGATGAGAAATAGGGCGGCAGGGCAGTCGGGGGACCGAGGGAGCGATGAGAAATTCGACAGAGCGGGATGAGAAATTCGACGCAGTATAAGAAATTCAAATAAGAAATCTGAGAGTGGCCGGTAAAAATGTTTAGCCCGAAGGCAGACATTTTCCTGGGTCTACGACAATTTTGAGTTGGTAGTTTTGGGTCGCAAGGGATGAGAAATTCGTTCCGTGAACGTGAAGAATCATTGCGGCACACTCACGACCAGGCTGCGCCCCGCCACACGGCGCGGTTGGTACCCCTGCAGCGGACCGCTCACCTGGAACAGACAAGGACAGACAGAGTGAGATTCGGCGGGTAAAACGAAATACACAGCGAATATTCGGTTAGCAGTGTGGCGGGGCGGCGACGGAGCGGGGCGGGGCGGGGCTGTTTTGGCGGCGGAGTTTGAGGCGGGAAGCAAAACTTTACTTTAAAGTGTTGAACTGCTAATCAGAGAGGGACGTTAGCGGAGACGCCGCCAGCAAACTTTGTCACACTTCCACAGACACCCCCTCCCCCCCGTCCCGCCCCATTTCCGAGAGGTACTCGAGTGTCTATGCGGTATGAGAAACTAAATTCAATCTCCCTGTTTATTCCCGTGTGTTTCGCACAGGATGGGGGGTGAGGTTAGGTGGTGTGCGACGGGCAGGGCGGACGGGCGTGCCGAGTGGGCGAGCCGCCGCCGGTGCAAACTTCACTAATTGTAGGGGGGGGGGGGGTGATCCTCCGTGCAGCGACTGATTGCGAGTGAAAGCCGATATGATTATGACAGGGGGGTGCGCGTCGCTGCGCCCCACCCCCGAGCAGCGCTGCGCCCCCGAGTATCTCCCGCCGGACGTGGGCGTGGGTAGCGCACCCGGTACGGAGGCCGGCGCCCGGCTCGGGCGGCGCGGGTTCGAGTCCATCCGAGGGGCGCTTATTTTTTGTGCTAATTTTCCTCACAGAATTCATTTAGCGACCGAGTGCCCCGCCACCGCCTGCCATCTGCATCCGACTCGGGCGGCGCGGGTTCGAATCTCAGCCGAGGCAATCATTTACTTTACGGATTTTTTTTTCTCGCGAGTAGGTAACGATTTTGTGACGGAGTGTCCCGCACCTCATGACAGGCGGACCGCTAATGACCCCGCCGCGCCCTCCTTGTGGACGCAATCAATACGGCTCGGCCGGCTTTGGCTGATAACTCCGGGATATTATCGATGGGTCCTGCCGCCGGACCCCCGCCGCCGTCCGTGGGGTGCGCGACGGCTCCCCTCTCCGGGACCCACCGGGACCCGCCGGGCCCCGGCACGCCGCCGGTGACGCGGTCCAGCCCCGGCCACTGCATTGTGGGGGATGACGGATGGCCTTTTTATTGGTTCACCGCACGTGTGCGTGTGTGTGTGTGTGTGTGTGTGTGTGTGTGTGTGTGTGTGTGTGTGACACCAGGACAGAGGCGGGCAGGACCCGGCAGTGTGGCGTCACCGCCGACCTCTTTCCTGACCCCCTTTTGCAATAAAAGGCCACTCATCGGGCGTGTCCTGCTGTACCAACGCCGCGCGGCCGGGGCTTCTGTCTCCGATCTGCCACAAGCTGCCGCCGCCGCCGCTGCTGTGGTCAACGAGGCCGCAATTGTGGCCGGCAAACAAGGAGGAAAGAGAGTAGTAGGTCAGAAGCGTTAAAAAAAATTATTTCAATAGTTGAGATCTTTGTTGTTTTTTTTTTGTCTGTTTCCGCCGCCTGCTTGCGCGGTAGAGTGTCTTGCCGTCACCTAGACGCTCGCGCCTGCTGTGTGGGGGTGACTGACCCCGAGGGGGTGGGGGTGGAGGGGGGACAGTGTCATGACGGGGATGTCGGCGTGTGCCTTCGTCTCGTCAGGTCCCCCCGCAGCTGCCCCCCCCCCCTCCTCCCCCCTGGTGCCGCCCCTCCCAGTTGCGCCATTCCCGCCCAGCCATCTCTCCCCTGCCCCCCTTCTGCTAGGGCCGCGTATGACCCGGCAGTCCGCCCTTATGGCGCGGGGCCCGATCTGTCTCGAGCAAGTCATAAAAGCGTGTCCGTGTCGCGGTGTGTCGGGGAGGAAGAGCGGCGGAGGAAGAGAGAGGGAGGAAGAGGGAGGGAGGAAGAGCAGGAGGAGGAATAGAGAGCGAGAGTGGAGCAGGAAGGTGGGGGGAGGGGGAGGGAAAGGGATAGCAGACGCACCAGACAGGCTGACTGACAGCCAGGAGAGCGGCAACGAAAAGCGAAGGAGTGAGAGAGAGGGGGGAGTGAGAGAGAGAGAGAGAGAGAGACAGAGAGGGGGGGGGGGGGGCGGCTGCAAGACACGCCAAGACAAGGCTATATAGCGAGAGCGCGCCCTGCAGTCGGGGAGGCATTGCTGATGCATGTGTTTTATACGCGGCATCACGCGCCTTCGTACGCGGGGCACAGCCGTCACACTCGGACCTCTTTCCCCCCCCCCCTCTCTCTCTCTCTCTCTCTCTCTCTCTCCATCTATCTATCTCTATCTCTCTCTCCCTCTCGTACATCCTTACGGAGCATCCCACGAGTGCGACAGAGACAGAGCAGCCGGGTGAGAAGAGGGAGGCCGCCTAAGCGATCGTGTCAATACTCCGCTTCGCGCACCGCCCTCTACGAGGAGACGCTGGCGTGTCGTTAAACTGTCATTTGCGCGGCCGGAGAGCGCGCGCAACTTTGAAAATCCGCCAGGAATACATTGCCCGCCTCGTAAGCGAATATTTGTAAAAATTTACAAAAGTGCAGCTGTTTTAAGTTTTTTTTTTCAGGGGGGTGAGTGAGAAGAAATTCTTTAGGTATGAATACAAATTATCGTGTGCGGAGCAGGGTCGAAGGGAGAGAGAGAGAGAGAGAGAGAGAGAGAGAGAGAGAGAGAGAGAGAGAGAGAGAGAGAGAGGCTGGGGGTGCGTTGCACAAACTAGTAGCATTGCTGCTGCCGGCCGGGGAGGGTGAAGCACAACGAAAGTAAGAGAGGCAATCAACCCCCCACCCCTCCCCCGGCACGCCCCCGGCACGCCCCCGCCCCGGGACGGCGCCCCCGGCGCCCCCCGCCCCGCACGGCCGCCGCACCCCTGCCAGGGCAGAGGCCCCGGGCGGGGCAGGCGGGGCAGGCGGGGCAGGCGGGGCCGAGCGGGCGGGCTTGTATGATATTGGCACTCATTTCGGCAGAGGCAGCAACAGCAGCAGCCCCAGCAGCAGCAGACCCCCCCCCCCCCCCACACACACACACACGAGGCGTGCGCGCCGTGAGCGAGGCGCCACCGAAACTGTAGGCGCGACTTAAAAGTTTCTGTATTCAAAGCGAAAAAAATTAACATTTCCCGTATTTTTTCTTTCAAAAAATATTTTTGACTTAAAAAACAATTCTCCCCCGAAAAATATATTTACCCCGAAAAAAGTTTTGCTCTTCTCTTTATTAGTATTATCATTACTTCCTTTTTCCCCTCGGTCCGCACGCTGTAGCTACACAATAGTTACAGGGGCCCCGGGTTTACAGCGGACCGCTTTGCCCCGGACGTGAGCGGGCGATCGGCGAAGGCGGCAGCCACTGATGGCGGTGCACCCCGAGCCACTATCTCTCTAATCCAATTACGGCGAAAGAAAGTCGTTAATTCAATGATTCGTACGGCTCGGCTCCGCTCGGCGCGGCGGCCGTTTTTCAGGCCGTCGCCGCCGGTCTTAGCGGCAGCCGCGGTCTGCTACTGCGGTAAATCCCCGCGGAGATGCCGCTCTCTCTCTCTCTCTCTCTCTCTCTCTCTCTCTCTCTCTCTCTCTCTCTCTCCCTCTCTCCCTGGGAAGCAGAACAAGGACAGAGGCAGCCCCCGGAAGCCGCACTGCCTCCAATACCGCCGCCGCCACCTCAGCCTCCTAAGCCAATTAAATGCCGCCCCTGGATACGTCGTAGGGAGGCGCCGCCGCCGCCGGGGTCCTGGTGGTGTGCGGCCGTTCCTAAACGTCGGTACAACCCTCGGCCGCGGAGCACTACAGGTGCGCGACGACGGTTAGGACCTGGAGGACGTCCTCGAGTCGGGACGCGGCGGGCGCGCGCGCGTGCCGGAGTGGAGGTGCTCGTCAAAGTTTGGAGGGTCGCCGTCGGCCGCCGTCGGCCGCCGTCGGCCTCCCATCGACGGCCTCCCTCCTCCTCCTCCTCCTGAGGGTCAGATCGAACGGGGATCGGCAGGGGCGCGGGCGCACGCAGCGGGGGTGGCGGCGGAGCCCTGATGAGGGCGAAGGACACCGCGGACACGGAGGGGAGGCGGGGCGGAGGTCCGGAGGGTGGCCGTCGTCACGGGTCAGCGACGGCAAGGGTACGTCCGCGTCAAACTACACGGAGAGGGAAACCGTTGGTAAATAAGATGAAGCTGAACAGCGGGTCCGCGCAGACTCCCTGCCGCTGCCGGGGGTGGAGGCGGTGCGGGGGCGGGGGCGGTGCCTCCCGAGGGCTGCCGGCCCCACATTAGGCTCGGGGGCGGCACGGCGGCCAGGCACGGCGGGCAGGCACGGCGGCGGCGGGGCCGTCGCAAGGAACTTGTCTCATTAAATATTTGGCACGAATACGGGGAAAAGTGTCGGGCCAGTGGAAACGCAGGCTCGGCGCCGGCGGCGGCCTCCCCACTAGCGGACTGCTCTGTGGGGGGGGGGGACTGTCCAGGGCACCGGAGAGGGAAGCTGGCGCCGGAGAGAGAGGGAGAAACAATCGTGCACTATTTAAGAGGGCCATCACCTAATTAGCTTCCAGGGAACGCGCCCGAACTTTATTCACCTTTCGCTTTATCTCTCTGTCTTTCCGTCTCTCTCTCTCTCTCTCTCTCTCTCTCTCTCTCTCTCTCTCTCTCTCTCATGTCGCCCTCCGTCACCTCTCCGGACAACAGCACTGGCAAAGACAAACATTCACTTTAAAAAAAACATCTAAATTCTTAAACGGCATACAAAGTTTTTAAAAATCAGGCTTTGCAGGCCTCAGCCGCAATCATGACTCAGAGTGTCGCCTCTCTCTCTCTCTCTCTCTCTCTCAGTGGCCCCTGGCCCACAGGAGGCCCACACATCATGCCATGATATAATTGAATAATTGAAAAAATTGCGCGGGTTGCCTCCATCCACTCTCTGTGTTTTTTTAGGGGGTCGCGGCGCCCATTTCCCCTCTGAAATGGGGGGAGAGGAGAGGAGAGGGTTATGATGCGGCCCTCCGGGGGGTCAGGCCGCGCGGCCTCTGCTGCTGACGTGATTATCAAAGAGCAGCAAAGCGGAGGTGGGTGGGATGGAACAGCGGATCACATACGGCGGCCGATGGCCTGGTGGTCACCGTGCTTCGTCTGCGGAGCGCGCGGCTTGGGTTCTACCCTCGGTCGATGCTCGCTATTTTCAAGCCGTTTTCTGTTTCTCTTGAAGCAGCATTTTTAAAAATTGCTACACAAAATTATTTTATGCATGCCCCTCCCCCCCCCCCCCGAAAAAAAATACCGGTGATTTTGCGTCTAGCACGGGTGCGGTGATGAAGCTTTCATGACGGCCGGCTCCGGGGCGGCCGCGGCGACCGGAGGCGGCGGCCGCAGTGTCACGAGCGTTGCCAGGGGCAACGGGGGAATCAGCCGGCAGAGAGAGAGAGAGGGGGGGGGGGGAGGAGGAAGACCTTATGGAGTCTAGGCCTAGATGCCCGCTGGGGGTGGCGGGCGCAGGCGGGGCCGCGGCAGCATCTTGACATCGCGCTGGCGGCGGTCCAGGAGGGAGGGAGGACTGTAACGCCCCGGCGAGACGCCGTCCTGCACGTCGTCTGGCCGGCCACCCTACAACACCTCCAACACCCTCAAAAAAAAAAAAAAATTCCAGCGCCACTGTACCGCTGGCTTGCACTCCCACGTACCCCGCATACTCCCGCATACCACACCGCTGTAGTTGTTGCAACTCGACCATTTTCCGTCAGGTGACTCATACGGTCATTGACAATCTGTGGACAACGCTTCATGAAGTTGCCATGACTAGGAAAGGGTCTAAAACACACCCTCGACGTTTAACAACTTAGGTAACTTTTCACCAATTTTTTCAAGTTTTTTTTTTTTTTAAACCGTTGGTAGCGGGTTCGCGCGGCGTTGTTTGAGAGTAGTGCGGTGCAGAGTTTGCGGGTCGCGTCTCCGTGCGGCCGCCGCGTCCACAACTTCATCCCCTCGAGGGGAAGACGGCTGGTGGCTGGCGGCGGCGGCGCAATAACTTGCGGGCCGGACCACAACTAGCCCGGCCTCGCCACGGACACGGACGCCGGCTGGCCCCGCGCGGCTGGCGCTGTGCACTGCCTCCACACCGTCACCGAAAACTCAACTCACTCCCAGAAATTCAATCAACTCTCAAAAATTCAATCGGCTCTCAAAAATTCAACTCGCTTTTAAAAATGCAATCTACTATGAAAAATTTAATTTACTTTCAAAATTTCAACTGACTCTCAAAATTCCAGTGACACTGTTCCACACCGGTCCGAGGACCCTCACAGTGTCCTTGCAGTGTCCTCGGCGTCCTCGCCGAGGTCCTCACCCCCTTAGTGTGCTTATGCACGGTCCGTCCCCGCAAACTTCTTGATTACTCCGCCACGGCCACGGTCATGCCCAGTTGTGTAGAGATTAGTCACTGCCATCCCGACCCACCCATAAAGCAGCGAGCGGCGCCACAAGCGGCCTCCGCTACCCTGCGAGCAAAAAATATGTCACGGCCGCCCTCAAGGCCGAGCCGGATGCCCCAATTTTTTTTTTATTTCGGGTCTTGCTTTCGCAGGAAGGTTACGCCGCTTGTGCAAATGGCTTTGGAGCTGGCCGGGAGGTAAACGTCTTACTACGCTCCGCCCGGCTCGTGCTCGGGGCGGCGGTCGCAATTTCGAATTACCCGCGCGCGACATCCTTGAGCGAGAGAGAGAGAGAGGGGGGGGGGGAGGGAGAGACAAGCTTCCAAGCGACATCCCCGGCGCCACTCAACAAGCTCATAACAATCAAACCATAATGGTCGCCTGGCCGTTACCGTCATAAGAAGGACCCTGCGGACACGAGAGCGAGGGAGAGAGCGAGAAAGAGAGAGAGAGAGAGAGAGAGAGAGAGAGAGAGAGAGAGAGAGAGACCCCGCGGGGCCCATCAGCATTAAAGCACCGCCGCGACAAAACTACCATTTCATGCTCTGACTGGGAGTCGCACAGCCATCCGGGGCGCAGCGGAGAAGAATAAGAAGTGGAGCAGTGCGATAATCACCCCCCTCCCCCCCCCCCCCCCTCCCCCTCCCCTACTTGAAAAATCCTCCCGGAGGCGTTTTCCCCGCTGCAACGCACTGATGACAACAGCAAACTGGCCGCACCCCCGGCACGCGGCACCGTCACCCGAAATGTCGGAGGAGGGGCTGCCGCTTCCCTGCGGGGGGCGCCGCGCCAGGACACGAAAAAAAAAAAGCGCAATTACTTTTGTTGTTTTCGGAATTTTCTTCGAATATTTTAGTTTTTGTTTTTTATTTTGAGAGGAAGGGACGTACTGTACTTTTGACAAACCATTCCACCGCATGGCCGTCGTGCCGAATTTTTCATCAAAGTGTCTTCGCACGGCATTCCGTTTCCCGTCCTTGTCACACACACGTTCTGCTCGGAGGTCTCCATCCTGACCCCCTTGCTCCCCCTTTTCACTCCCGCCCCCTCGCCCCCAGAAATGAATTCATCCCCCCTCCCGTGTATTTTTTTTAGGGCCGCACGCATATGATGATGGCTTGTGACCCCTCTCTCTCTCTCTCTCTCTCTCTCTCTCTCTCTCTCTCTCTCTCTCTCTCTCTCTCTCCTGTTCATGACAATCTCTCTCCCCCCTCCTGCTTGTTACATGACCGGGACTTCCCCCGGCCCCGCGTATCCAACAACGCCAAACCGTGCAGCGATCATGTTTACGGCCACCTCTCTCTCTCTCTCTCTCTCTCTCTCTCTCTCTCTCTCCCCCTCTCCTCCTTTTTTACTACGTCGTGTTGGTATCGGGATCGTAACCTGCGACACCTTCCTTCATCCGTGTGCATGTCGCAGATATACGGGAGCGGGAGAGAGAGGGAGGAAGGGAATGAGGGAGAGAGAGGAGGGAGCCAGAACGGGCCCGCGGGGTCGGGTTATACCTTTCTCATATTTTGTTTTTATTGTTGTTGTTGTTTTTGATGAGGTTGTGCTGCGCGGGTCTAATCAGGTGTGCTGTCGTTAGGGTTTTCAGACAGCCTCCCAAATTTTATGTTTGTTTTTGTTTGTTTCTTTACTGCTGCTGGTAAAATGAATTTTACACATACACACATGACGGTGTGAGAACTGAATTTCGCATTTCGTCCGATAATAGTGTGAGAGAGACCAAGCGTCGTGTCTCTCTCGCACTCACTGCAATAGCAGCTCCCAGCTGATTAGCAGGCGGCGTCGGTGTTGTTGCGTCAAGTCGAGTGTCGCCGAACGACTCGACGCTCTGCAATCTCCTCCAGGCCTCTTATAGTACTCCACGCTTCCCTTTTGCGAAAATCGCTTTTGCTGACAAACGCGACCAAAGTTGCTGTTAACTCTCCCTCTCTCTCTCTCTCTCTCTCTCTCTCTCTCTCTCTCTCTCTCTCTCTCTCTCTCACACACACACACGCACACACGTCCACACACATACGTACACTCACAACTTGAACTCGTGAAAGTCTCCCGGCGTTTCTCCACCACCCCAGCAGCTCTCGTCTGGGCGTAGCCGCGGGCGCACGCGACGCGAAAGTTATTTTACTTTGATTATTCTCAACTCAAACAGCCTGAGGGGGGGGGGCTGTGGGGGGCTGCGGGGGCCCCCTGAAGGGGAGCTGCGGGGGCCTCAAACGCCCCACCTGACGGACCCTCGTCTCGCACCTCATCAGAGGCCGGCAGGGGCCGACGCCGGGCGCATAGCCCCTAATTTCGTCACGCTGCTAACCAGCGCAGGTGCGAGAGAGAGAGAGAGAGAGAGAGAGAGAGAGAGAGAGAGAGAGAGAGATCGTTATCAAAACGGTAGCGGGCGTTTAGCAGCGGATAATCACCGGCTATATTCCGGTCGGCCAGCAGTGCGGCCTGTGTGTGGTGACTGTGGGGCAGCCAGGAGAGTTTGCGGTGCTCCGCGGCGGAGCCCGTCGCACATGTCTCCCAGGAGTAATTGTCCGAAATGCGTCAGTAATGTTACTCCTTTCATCTCTGCTTTCAGCGCACGCGCGCGCGTGTGCACGCTATCCATCTCACTCGTATTTCGCCATTCATCGCTGTCTCTCTCTCTCTCTCTCTCTCTCTCTCTCTCTCTCTCTCTCTCTCTCTCGGCCCCCTCATGCCGTGAGCAGAGGACCGCCTATCCTATATCCTCCCTCTCTCTCCCTCCCCCGCACACTGCCCCTGAGCGCGAGCAGGACGGAGCGGGTACAAGATGTAAGAGGATTAAAGGCTACAGTAACTTTACAAGCAATTAGATTCTGGCGACGCGCGTGATTGGGCCCGCCTGTCCGCCTGTCTGCGTGTCTATCTGTCCGCTCGCCCGCCACAGTGGGCAGGGCCCCCCGGAGCGCACGCCTCAGCGAACCCAATACGCGCAATATTCCATCGATACGCAAGCGCGAGTACAGTCCGAGGAGGAAGGGCCCAAGTACAGTCCGGGGAGGAAGGGCAAGAGAACAGCCAGCCCCCCGGGAGCGTCGTGAAGTATGAGAAATTTCGCGGGTGATGGAGTGGCTGGGCACGTGGCGAATCACCGGCGGAGATTGACGTTTTCGAGTGGAATTACCGACCCGGGCACAGAGAGAGAGAGAGAGAGAGAGAGAGAGAGAGAGAGAGAGAGAGAGAGACAGCAGCGCGTCATGCGAAAAAATCTGAAGGCGGTGGCCTATGCTGGGCGGGGCGAGGACCTTGCAACATTACAATTTTTTTTTTTTTTGCTTTTTACCAACTCAGCAACCGCGCCGCGCCCCATGGACGGATATACAATTTTTTTTTCTTCTCTCTCTGCCTGTCTTTTTCTCTCGCCCTTTTCCGCCCGGTGTAACTTCCATCTCCCCCCCCCCTCTCTCTCTCTCTCTCTCTCTCTCTCTCTCTCTCTCTCTCTCTCTCTCTCTCTCTCACTCTGCATGGCGACACGCAATAACCGCGCGGCGGCACAAGTGGTTTCACGGATGAGCACGGCTGCCTGGGCCGCGGCCGCGAGCACACGGCCTACGGACAGCCGGGAGGATCTGAGTAGAGGAACAGCACTGCCAACCCCCCGTAAAAAAAAATAAAACAAAAAAATATTTAGAAAATCTAATTTTGACAAAAAAAATATCAGCATTAATTTATTTTCTCCTGGAACTGCGAATAGTTTTGAGCCGGGGGTATTGGCAGGACTTACGGCGGCGCTGCCACACGCAGTGCTGGCAACCGCCGCGGCGGGCGCCACCTGGGGCCACAACACACCGGCGGCCGTGCATGTGATGAATCGTTGCGACAACACAAATGAATGAAATGTGTGCGTGCGCGTGCCTGCTCTCTGTCCCTCTCGCACTGCAGTGCGGCACGGCGCCGCCGCCGTCGCTGTCCTTGTCGCACTCGCAGCGCGCGTGACGTCGCTGTTGGCGGAAGGGGAGCAGACGGCTCGGCGGGAGAGAGAGAGAGAGAGAGAGAGAGAGAGAGAGAGAGAGAGACGGAAGATGACAAATTCGTAGGCGCGGTTACATCTGGTGCTTGTCTCAAACAAGAAAAGTTGCGCCCCGTCCTGTCCTGCCGATGAGTTTGTCGGAGCCGCATTGTCCACTCCAGCAGGCCGGGAGGCCCTCTCTGGACACTTCCAGCTCCAGGACTGTGGCAGGTTGTCACGTCAGCCGCTCCAGATCCTCCAGGACGACACCTTGTGGACCCCCCCCCCCCCCCCCCCGGGGCCGCATCAGTCACCGTGTCATCCACGAGATGGACCCTCAGTGGCCCCCGCACCCCACCGCCGCCACCCCAGGCACCGCCTCCCCCGCACTCTATTTGTCATTTCTCTTCATTTCCCGGTCCGATATTTTCATGTTAGGGCGCTGGCACGGCGCGTCCCCCCGCCAGAAAGTGAATCTCGGTCGCAAGAGATACCCACACCGCCAGGAAAACTATCTGAAAGGCAAATGCTATTTTTGTTTGTCTCTTTCTAAAATTTCAGAAAAAGGAATTCAAAATAAAAAAAATTGGGGCCAAAAAGTAATGCAAGTTAGCCAGGTTGGGATTATTTTTTTTCGTAGATTAGTATAGTGAGTTTCATAATTTTTCGACGGAACGCTTCTTTTTCTAAAGTTTTGCCGGAAATCGTTTCCGGTGGAGACAAAGTGAAGGCAGTTCCACAGAGCGCGGCGGGGCGGCACGACGGCCAGGCGGAGCAGCAGCGAGCCAAGTCATTGAAAATTTACGAATGCAGCCAGATGACTGGGATGTCCTCCTCCAGGACCAGGGAGTGCCGCGGGCCGCGGACTGACCGGGAGGGGAGCCCCGCGATCAATAAAACATCCGGGCCGCCGTCAGCCGCCGCCGGCCGCCGCCGGGCCCGACCCGGAAGCGATCGCGATTCGGGACGCCCCATCGGGAAAATATTTCACCTCGATGTTGGTTTCCCTTCAAGCTCAAGCCTCAAATTTTAACTCTTCAAAAAAAAAATCCCATCTCTCCATTTATTTTTTTTTTTTTTATTTTTTTTTGCAACGTTGGCCACACATGCGGCAGTGCGGCCGAATCAGTGCTGCCATCCCGTCACCTTTTGAGGGAGCGATTTGCCGCGCCCGCCTGTGCGCTGCTCCCGGCGGGGCGAGAAAGCGGGGGGCCCCCAGCCGGGGAGGAGAGAGAGAGAGAGAGAGAGAGAGAGAGAGAGAGAGAGAGAGAGAGAGAGAGAGAAAATCAATCTATCAATCTATCAATCAATGTCGTTATCGAACTGCACCTCACGCGTCTTGTCTGCAGCATCCCTGCACCCCACGCCCGTAACACACACACACACACACACACACACACACACACACACACACACACCTGTCACTCGACGTTCACCTCGCCGTCCATCTGTCCTATGGCTTCTTGCTCGACTACCCTCCCTTCCGACCCTCTGCGTGTCTGCGTGTGTGTGTGTGAGCAGCTACTGTAATCCACTGCGCAGCGACCTCACATCCCTCTCAGACTGACCGATGGACAACCACTGTGCCGCACGCTCGCACTTGGCAGGGAACTCATCAAACGTGTTGCCATCTTGTTCTCCTGTCCTCATAATAATTTTTTTTTTTCAAAAAAATTTGGGCGTGAATTTTTATTGAAAAATCGGTTGCTAAAAAAATAAAAAAGGCGCATTAGGGAGGGGGGGAGGAGGGAAGTGAGGGAAGGGCAGATAGAGAGAGACAGAGGAGGGGGGGGGCGGAGAGAGAGAGAGCGAGGAGAGTGTGGACGATGATAAAAAGGGCCTACGACGGTGGCGTTAAGCCCTTCGAGGGGGGTAAAAGGGCGCACTACTGCTGCCTGCGCCCTCCCGACGCCTTTCCCTTTGCCTAGGCCGAAGCGCAAACACTGCGGCCGAGGTGATGGAAGGCGCTGTGTGTGTGTGCGTGCGTGTGTGTGTGTGTGTGTGTGTGGTAGAGCGCCGGCCGATGACGCCCCCCCCCCCCCTCTCTCTCTCTCTCTCTCTTTTTTGGTCTGCGTGGCTCAAAGAAGGTGGATGATTGGTAAAGGTTCGCGTCCACGGAGAGCGTACCACTATAGGCAGTGACGGGGGAAAGGGGGGGGGGGGTTGAAAAGCAGAGGGTTAGGGGAGGAGAAAGGAGGCGGAAAAGCATAGGGTATAGGAGGGGGTGCTGCTGGGACGGTGCGGTGTATGCGAAAATATCCACGCGTTGCACGCAGGTCTGTTTGCAAAACCCAAACTGTTTTTTTTTCTTTTGCTTTTTTTTATGCGAACAACGCGCCGCTACGCACGCGGTGCGAGTGGGACGGGACTGTAGCGCTGCGTCTCTGTTGCACTGCTGCATGCAGGCGGCAGCGGGGGGAGGAGGAGCCCCCTGTGGGGGTGGTGTGGCGGCTGCCCCTCGTGGGGCGTGGCGGGGCGGGGCGTCGGTGCGGCGTCGGAGTTAGTATCTTATGCACGCATCAGCGCTGTGCGGCTCAAACTGGCGAAAGAGACGGTGGGCTGATAGCGAGGGCTGCTTCCGGGAGAGAGAGAGAGAGAGAGAGAGAGAGAGAGAGAGGCGCACGCAGCGGTGACCCCCCGCGAAGCAGAAGGGAGGCGCAGAGGGATTACCGAGTCGAGTCCGAGTCGCGGCCTGTAAGGCCCCCGGGATGTGTATATACAGTCATTATTGGCGATGCTGTGCGCCCAGTCAGCGCATTCAGACCCGACCGAGACCATCTCATCACCGTGCCACGGGGGCGTACAGCGCTGCTGTGCTGCAGTCCTGGGGGGAGCGAGAGGGAGAGGCGCATTAACGGAGAGAGAGAGAGGGGGGGGGTGATTCTAACGTGCAACGCTCGGGCTCAAAAACCCGAAAAAATGATGCGTGACATTTTTCGTCAATATTGCGATCGCCTTGCAACACTGTGTTTTCCACGTCGTGGGGCCCGAATGACGACAGCCAACCAAACGGACCCCTGCAAAAAATAAAAGGGAAGAGAAAAAAAAAATTCGTGACGTTAGCAGGCTGGTGGGGTCGGGGGCCCCGCGGCGGGACTTAGCGATGCCTGTCTCACCTCCTCCTCCTTCTTCCTTGGCCGTTATCTCTCTCTCTCTCTCTATCCAGAAATCCTCTTGCACGGCCCCAACGGCACGCCACCTCGCAGCCCCTGCGCCCCCGCGCCCCGGCCGGCCGGTGCAATTCTTGAGGCGGTGCGGAGGCCCCAGCCGGGGAGAGTAAGAGAGAGAGAGGGGGGGGGGGGGAAGAGGGAGGAAAGGAGAGAGAGGGAAAGGCGCCTGCTTTTCCCGCGCAGCCGGTGGTCTAATACTGTCCCTATACGTATGCAACAAATAACAAGGCTCTGAATGAAAAAGACGGCAGCAGCAGAGCCCCACGTTCGGGTGGGGTGAGAGAGAGAGAGAGAGAGAGAGAGAGAGAGAGAGAGAGAGAGAGAGAGAGAGAGAGAGAGAGAGAGAGAGGAGGGATGCGTACCCGAACTCAGCGTGTGCCGTTCGAAAAAAAAATATCGGATTCTGTTTAGTTGCGAGCAGCAGCGCCGCAGGGGCGAGGCGGGCAGGGTGCCGGGCGCGGGTGTGCGGCGTGGTGCCTACCCACCGGTCCGCAGGCGTCGAGAGCGGCGCCAGCGGCGGAGCGGGTACCCAGTGCTGCGGGGGAGGATGGGGGGAGGAGGAGGAGGAGGAGGAGGAGGAGGAGGAGGAGGAGGAGGAGGAGGAGGAGGAGGAGGAGGAGGAGGAGGGAGGAGGAGGAGAAGAGGGCCTCTCCGGACACCCTCCGGACACCCCCGGCGGGGCCCGCGGTGTCTATGAAACGGCGAAATGGTTCGTCTTGCGGTGCGCGGCCTGTGGCCCAGCCTCACCGCGCGCCACCCTCGTCTCTCTCTCTCTCTCTCTCTCTCTCTCTCTCTCTCTCTCTCTCTCGCTCCCGCTCTGCCAGAGATCAATTTGTGAGCCCCCAGAGGGCACCCCCAGGGCAGGCCGGCCGTGTTCTACACGCTCTTGGTGGCCGTTTCCAGACGACGGCCTATCGCCCCTGCACCGCACCGCCCCTGCACCAGGAAGAGAGAGAGAAACAGAGAGAGAGGGAGAGAGGTGGAAGAGTGTGAGGTGCGCAGTGCAGCACTAAAAGGTGTGCGCACTGGCACTGTACGTTTTAAAAAATAAAACTTAAAAGAAAGTTTTTTTTAAACCTTTTTCACTTTTGTTCTCACACCTTGGGGCGGTGACAAGACAATGCGCGTGTATGAAATGTTTCCCCGACAGTGCCTAAACACCCTTATATCTGAAGGCGGACCGGAGGGGGAGGGGCGCGGAGGGAGATAGAGAGATTAGTCCTAACGGCAGATAGCAGACACACGACGGCGTAGCCCCTTTCACCGCCACCGGGAAGCCTAGAGAAAGGGAGAGAGACAGAGGGCGAGAGAGGGGGAGAGAGAGAGAGAGAGAGACACGCGGTGAATAACGGTCATCTTCTTTTGTGGGCCATGAACTCTGCGTGTGTGTGTGTGTGTCACTGCACACACTTACTCGGATGCCCCGACACGGAAAAGCTCTTTTTTTCTGACGGGAATCACAGTGCAAAATAAGTCAACGGGACAGAAAAAAAATTAAAAATTTTCTATTTAGTATGTATTTAGATTTTCCTTTGCCACACACAGTGATTCTTTATTTTTCTTGCCATTAAAAAAAGAGAAAAAAGTGTTGTATGTTTTTGTGCGGCGGACACAGCCGCACGTGCCATCGGTGCACCGATGGGGAGGGCCCTCGCTAGACACCACGCCCCCGCCACGCCCCCGCCACGCGCCGCCACACGCACGCCCCACCACACGACGGCCACGTTAAGGTCGATTGATGGTTTCGCGGCGAAGACTTTCACCTTACTCTCTCCTGGCCGGGAACTCCCGCTCCTACGATGTCGGTGTAGCCGCGCGGTGTAAGGCGTTGAATCGATGAACAGATGGACGCTGGTTCGAACCGAGCGCTTTTTTATTTTTACGTTCATAGAACAGTTAACCCGCTTTTAACATTGTAAATCCTGGCCTCCGATGACTGCTCAGTGGTTTTGGTTCATGATTTTTTTTTTCTGCGTGGTGCTGAGCATCCCCAGGAAATATCAGTGCGCTACCAGGGCATTCTAATTTTTTCGTCGCTATCTCTGTCCTCTCTCTCTCTCTCTCTCCTATCTCTCTTGCTCTCTTTACGCTCTCGGGCGTGATAATGATAATCCTCCTGTGGCCCCCGCGGCCCCCGCGGCCCCCGCGGAGCGTCGAATAGGTTGTAAGCATCGCTGACAGTGATTGCAACGTGGGGGGGAGGGAGTATCGAATGGTTAGCGGACGTGTGCGGGGTGGGGTAGGAGGGACGGAGAGAGAGGAGGGGAGAGAGAGAGAGAGCGAAACAGAGAGAGAGAGAGAGACTACCTGCGCCGCGTGTTTTCACAGTTCCGGTTCCAAGGCACACCTATCAATAATTGATGCGGCCACGCCCCATGCCGTTGCTGTAGAGTGAGAGAGACAGAGAGAGCGGGCGGAGCGCTAGGGGCGGGTGTGCGAAAGAGAGAGAGAGAGAGAGAGAGAGAGAGAGAGAGAGAGACGTGCAGGCAGGCAGTCCCAGGTTAAAAACGCCTGCTGCGGGGTAGGGGAAAGCCGAAGCCGTGCGGGCGGGAGAGTTTTAGTGAGGTGGGGCCCGCGGGGCGCCACGCGTGGGGCGCGGTGGGGCCCCGGCGCCTCCGCCGCCACCACCTCCAGCGCTGGCCGGCAGCGTTGTCAAGTCGCGGCCGCAAGGCAGAACCACCGTGGACTTGGCCTTGAACGGTGAGCACGGGCGAACTGTCAGATAGCGATTCCAGCTCGGCTGCGTATAATACATACCCGCGGTGCTACGGTACGACGCTACAGCGTAGCTCCACCTCCTGCAGCTCCACTCGCACCCGGGCTGAGAGTACATAACGCCTGCGCCTGTGCAATGCCAGTGTGTGTGTGTGTGTGTGTGTGTGTGTGTGTGTGTGTGCGGAAGCTCTCGCTTACTGCGATGTAAAACACACCTGAGCGCCGTGGCGCCTCTCACCTGACGATGAGGCATGAGACGCCGGCGACACCCCCAGCTCCTCTTCGCGGGGGGTCCTCGCCACACCTGTGCGCTATACACCCTCCATACCACTCTGAGAGGGCGTCCTGTGTCTACATGAAGCACTCCCCGCGGCGGCGCGCCAATGGCTGCGAAATACTCCCCCCCCCCCCCCCTCCCCACTCCCCCGTTCAGAAAACGCTTCGAGGACCGAGGCAAACTACTGCCCCTCCTCCCCTCCCCCACCTCATTGTGGTGGCAAAGCCCCCGTCTGACAAGAAGGACAGCCAAGTCGTTTGAGACAACGTCGGTAACACTGCGCCGCACGCTCCCGTCATGGCTGTGAGACACGGCGCCGCCCATGCGGCCAGTGTTGCATTATATATTTTTTATTTTCATTTATTTTTTCATGCGCTTGTTGTTGCCCTGGCTTTCCATGTTGGTCTCCTTCATTTTGTTGTTGTTGTTGTTGTTGTTGAGATGTAACGGAGGCACACCATTGCAGGAACCGTGTGTTTGTGTGTGAGTTTGCATGCGTTTTCTCTGCCCCTCACACACACACACACACACACACCTAGGCGAGAGGTGATGGTGGCTTGTGGTCCAGCCAGCCAGCGGCGGGAGCGCAGTGCAGCGAAGGTCGGCTTTGGATGGGAGGAGGAAGGGAGAGGGGTGGGCCTGTTTCCTGCAGCAGCAATGACTTGGGGTAAGGAAGGGCGGCGAGCGAGGGAGCCAGCGAGAGAGAGAGAGAGAGAGAGGAAAAGAGAGAGGGGGAGAGAGAATGAGGGAGAGAAGGAGAGAGAGAGCGTTACTGCTTGCGGCCTTCAAATTAAATTTAGTGGAGGAATAAGAGTGGTGTTCCCTGCGGCTACAAAAGAGCGATTGCAGCGGTGCTGCTGCTGAGGCCGAGGTGCGCCGCGCCGCGGAGTCTGCCGCGGCGCCCGTATTCCTCCCCGCTGCCTAAAGCCCGTTACAAATAACGGCGGCAGGGGGGAGGAATATAAACACTCCAGGCGTGGCGTGGCGTAGCGCGGCGAGCCCCCTCTGCGGCACGCGCCAAGGTACACCTGAATATGGTCCCCGCCGTACCCAAGGCAGAAGAAACTACACGGAGAAACTACGGTTTGTACACTGCCCGAGCTGTAGTTCAAAAATTGGATACTGCAGTTGCACTGTGGTTGACTCGGAAAACTGCAGTAAATGATGTATTTTTCTCCGAGGGAACTGTATACAAAAACTACATCGTAACTATTGTAGTTTCGCGGTGTAGTTCACACTGGAGACCCTCTCTCCCGTGGGCCCCCCGAAATTAATTTTGGGCAGCGGATCTAATTTGCGTCGTGGAATTGTTGTGCTGCATCTCAAAGGGCCAGTAGTTTGGCGGCCGCCGGGTCCGCGTGCGGCAGACGCTCCAGCCTCGCCTCCAGCCTGGCCTCCAGCCTCGCCTCCAGCTGCCCCCGCGCCCCACGGCCCCCGAGGGGGTCTGCGCGCTGGACTGAAAAATCACGTTTTGATGTCCCTGACACGGCATTACGGCCCTTGTAATGTGCCGGGGGGCAGGTGAGGCGGGGGGCGGGGGCCGAGCGGGGGCGGCAGAACGCTCGCGGCACGGCGGGAGGGTGTCGGGCCGCCGTCACGCACTTGACGGGCTCGGCCGGCGAGTTGCGTGGGTGCGCGGCGGCCCCCCGACGACAGGTCAGGTAGGTGATTACGGACCCTTGAGCCGCGGCCGGCCCGGCAGCGTATGACGTGAGGAAGACAGATTGGCTTCGCAGCGGGGTGGGACGGACGGGGGGCGGCGGGGGCGGCGGGGGGGGGCGGCGGGGGCGGCGGGGGCCGACAGCACAGCGCCGCCGCCGGTGACGGAAAAGTGACGGTGCAGCGCCGGGTGAAAAAAAAAACACACATCATCTGTCTTCTCTATTTTGCATGTGGGAAAAAATATGACATTTAAAAAAAAATTGAACGAAAATTCGGAGTGCGTAAGCGTCAGGTTTAGGAGTACTGTTTCACCACTGTCCCGCGAACTGAGCCGGAAGAACACGCGGGCGGCCCCGACGGGAATCGAACCCGGCATCCTCCGGCCCGCCGGTCCGCCCGCCTGCCCACGACACCACCAGACCTCCCCCTCTTAGCGGGCCCGGGAGTGCAGTCATATGGCTGCCCGACCTGGCAGAATTTATTTCGGATGTCGTCAACAGCGAAAACGGCTCATTTCTCGGCTCGTTTGGCGGTGGATGAGACCGGAGCGGCTGGAGAGACTGGAGCGCAAGGACAAGGCGGCGGCGCACGGTTATTTCAATCCCGCTCGCGGGGCCGGTAACTCGCTTAGTTTGAAGAGCCTCGCGCCCTCGGAGGCGGCGGCGCGGGGAGGGGAGGGGGCCGACCGGGGTATCGGTTACTCGCGTGCCGACTATCGCCCCCGGCCTCCCTCTCTCTCTCTCTCTCTCTCACTCCCCCTACAGGAATGCGGCCATTACGCCCCTGCTCAACACACTAAGTGCCACTACCGGCGGCGCGGGCAAACGAGCCCCCGCCCCCCGGATAACACTAGAGGGATTCCTGTTTTCCTACCTTTTTATCATTCCGGGTCTGTCTGTCTCTCTCCCCCTCTCTCTTCTTCCCCTGCCCGCGCGAAGGGGTCCTCGCTATTATATCTTCCTTCTCTCTCTCTCGCTCTGTTTCTCTTCTTCCAACTGGAAATTAGACCAGAGATAAACAACAAGTAAGGGAGAGAGAGAGAGAGAGAGAGAGAGAGAGAGAGAGAGAGAGAGAGGAAGGGACACGGCGTTGGAAACGCAACCGGGGTCGCCTGTACAGCCGGCCTCCCATCCTAACCGGAATTGACATCATCCCTCTGCCCGACATGCGAGCACCGCCGCCCCACACCGCGACGCCGCCGCTCCGTGTTCGCGTGACGTGTGTGCGTGTGTGTGCGCGTCTGTGTGTGTGTATGTGTGTGTTTGGCGCCGCGGCGGGACTATGAAAAATATGTGGCCACATTCTCGCAGGTCCGACCACCGCTGTAAAAACCAATCGCCCACAGCAAAAAGGAAAGTATTAAAAAAAAATACAGAGGGGGAAAAAAATTCGAGGGCGTGCGCGCGCGGTTGGGTTGGTCGTGAGGAATTTTTGCGACGGCATTTCGGCAAGGCGGTGGCGGTGGTGGCGGTGGTGGCGGTGACCCCCCCGCGCGGACCGTCGCAAGGCAGGCGGTGCGAACCACGCAAGTATGGCAGATTTGCGGGGCGGATGTTGTTCGGGTCCGAGAGGCGCGGCGGCGGCGCGAGCGAAATGGCGAGGACAGTAATCGAACGGCTGGATGCGGGCCTTCGGCAAATACGGGAGGAGGGGGAGGAGGGGGAGGGATAGAGGGTGGAAAACGGAGGGAGAGCAGTGGGGCGTCTGCTGTCGTTCGTACGTGTCACGCGCGTGCTGCAAAGACACGCGCGGGCAGGCAGGCAGGCAGGCAGGCAGCCAGGCAGCCAGCCAGAGCTGCCGTGCGCAGTCCAAGTGCCGAGCTCCATGCGATACTTGTTCCGCTTACGTACTGCGACACATCCCTGAGTGAATACACACGGGAGGGGAGGCCGGGGAGGGGGTCTGCGGGGGTGGCGGTGGTGGTGGTGGTGGTGGTGGGAACACGAACAGGTGCCTCGTGCGGCACGCCAGGCAGCGCCACCGCTGCGCTTTCTGTCACTCACTTGTTGTATTCAAATTCAAATGAGCCCGCGCGCGCGCGCCACAGCAGCGGCTGCCGCCGCGGATTGTCGTGCCGTCTTTGTCGCACTCACGGCCGAGGTGGGGGGAGACAGTAGGAGAGAGAGAGAGAGACAGACGTGTAATTGGGCCTCAAGTATATAGTAAAAGGTTCGTCTGTGAATTTGGAAAAGAGATAATAGTCGGCGGCACGGAGTGGAGTGCGGCGGCGCTGGAGTGGAGGCCGGCCCGCTCCAGCGGCTCCAGCGGCTGGAGCGCCTGGAGAAGGCCATCGATGGGAATAACAAACCGGGCCGACTGTTTGTTTCTTCGGGAACAGAGTCATTATATTCGTGTTATTGTTTTATACAGGGGTCACATCGCGATGCGGCTCCGTCTTCTGTCTCCCTCACGCACAACCCCTTTCCTATCCCTCTGGAGGAGAGTGAGAGCGAGACAGAGAGAGAGTGAGAGAGAGAGCGGGCTGCTCGCTGGAAAATGTAAGGAAAGAAGTGAGGTAATTTTATGCTGAGCAGAAAGGGGAGAGAGATGGGGGGCGGGCCTGTAGCGGCCCGCAGCCAGGGCGCAAAGTTAATTGGGTGATCAGCTGCTCCGGAATGATTTACTGTCGCGACGCGGGAAAGCGTTTTCCGCGAGCGAAAGCGATGAGAGTCGTTCGTTATACGGTGTACGCGGCGCCCCCCGCGTTCTTTCGCGTTTTGTTGTGATTGTGTTCGCGGGGGGGGGGGGGGGGGCAGGGAATAAATTACTATTCCGAATGTTTGGTATCCGCTGCGCCGCTTTATTAGAAAACGCCCCGAGCAAACATTTTGGCCGGCGGGAAACCGGGCAGTTATACACCCCATCACAGCAGCCCGCGGCCCGGCAGGTTTGCAGGTTTCACTGTGGTTATCTTATAAATAATGATTTTCCTATAAAAGTTTTGTGTGAAATTTCAATGAGTCTACTTCAAAATTTGTTTCCAATTTTCTGTGAATTCCCTATGAATTTTTACGAATCTCCTACACAAAGTTTCAAAATATTTCTGTTACTGATCTACGACTTTTCCATGAGTTCTCTGAATTTTCTACGAAGGAGCCGTAATGCCGCCGCCCTTCACACGGTCCGCCACCGCCTGCTGTGAAAACACTTCTCAAATCGCACCAGCCAGCCAATTACAGTACGGTCCGTGGCGCTGTGTAACTGAGACGGAGCGGCGCCGCCGCCGCCGGCGCTGCTGCTGGGAGGCACCGGTATGAGAAATTGCCGGTCATCAGTCAGCTCGGCAGGCCACTCCGGTGTGGAGAGAGAGAGAGAGATGGGGACGGACATACAGATAGGAGGCAGAAAGTATGGGGGTGGGAGAGAGATGGCCGACGGGGGCCGCGCGGGAGGAAGGGTCTATCTGCTTTAACGGCGCCCGGGGTCGAGGACCGGCGGCGGCGGCGGCCAGGCGGCCAGGTGCGCAGGTGCGCCAACATGACACTCACCTTCTTGGTCTTGAGGCTGTTGTTCTGCACCCTCCAGAGCGCGGCGGCGGCGCTGCCCAGGTCCGGGTACTGGTACGGCGAGGCCGGGTACGGGTAGGGGTACTGGGCGGGGCCCTGCGGGGGGCCCTGCGGGGGGTAGTGGTAGGGCGACACGCCCGCCAGCACCACCCCGCCGGCCGCCGTCGGGATGGCGGTCGGGTACTTCCCCCGGCACCCGCCCAGCTTCCTGCTGCTCGCCTTGGCCGCCGACATCGCGGCCGCCTCACGCGCGGGGTCGCCGACGGCGGCGGCGGCGGGCCTCCAGGACGGCGATGACGACGACGGCCAGGGGCCGGCCGGGGCCGGACGCGCACCTCATCGTCCGTTTGAACCTCCCGCCTCGCGCGGCCGCCGCGGTGACGTCATCGTATTCATGAGCCGCCGCCCCCCGGCGCCCCCGCCGGCCTGACACACATTTGCAGAAGGCGCCGGTGATGGAATACAAATGACTTTATTTCCGGTGCCGCCTCCTCTGCTCCTCTTCCCTCTTCTTCTTCTTCTTCTTCTTCTTCTTCCCCCTTCGCACTCTCGAGGCCCCGATCACATCTTGTAAATGTCTCGGCAGACGTCTCTCCGTCGCTCACTAGACACACACGCCCACATCACTTTAAAAAAAAATTGCGGGAGCAAACGGAGGAGAGAAAAAAATGTTTTTCTTCGGGGCATAAAATAATTTCACGGAGCATTTCTTTTAACAGATTGTGACCTATTTTGACCCAGTTAGTTCCCGGGCTGAGTGGACGACGGATCCCCTTAGCACACACACACACACACACACACACACACACACACACACACACACACACACACACACACACACACGCTGATCTGCTGAAACAATAATCCGCTGGACCGGACGCGCGCCCCTCTCTCCCTCTCTTAGTTCGATCGGCCCTTCCTCCCCAAAAAGGGCCTGTCGACAAAACAAAAGCCTGTTGGCGCGGCTCCGCAGGGCTCCGCAGGGCTCCGCAGGGCTCTGCCGGCGAGGCGAGGCGGCGCCTTCTTTGTGCTGTCTCTTCTGCGGTGGCGGGAAAACAAAAGCCAGAAATAGTCCACCGCCGCCTTTCGCCTTCCCGCCGCCATCGCCATCGCCGCCAAGCAGGCCGTGAAGACCGTCTAGAAGGCGGTGAGGGGCCGCCGCCGGCAGTTCGTTGCCCTCGAAGACATGACTCCATTCACGTCTAGGAGGTATCCGTGCCACCATTAAAGCCATTTTTTTTCTACACAGAAATTTTTGGATTTTGTTTTTGGAAGGCGTAGAATTTTATTTTTACCGATTTTACTGTTCTGACTTTTTTTGTGGTGCAAACCCATCTAGTACAAATTACTCGTTACAAAAGTTACTTATTTTAATCTTTTTTTTCTTATCGCAGGGCAAAGTTCTATATGGCAAGCTCTTAAGATATAGAAGGCGCGGCTATATCGCTCGGCATTTGTCTGGGCCTTCCCGGCGGCGGCGGCGGCGGGCCGAACGAGGCGCGTATGGAAATCCGCGGCGGCAGACGAATATAAAATATTCGCAAAGTTTTCCGGGGATGCCCCCCGGTCTGCCGGCCAGCCGCACGGGCCGTCCTCTCTCTCTCTCTCTCTCTCTCTCTCTCTCTCTCTCTCTCTCTCTCTCTCTCTCTCTCCCCTCTCTCTCTCTCTCTCTCTCTCTCTCCTCCGCCGCCACCGCCGGTGACGCGTAATCTGGCTATAAAGTATACGAAAATGGAGGGACAGCCACGAATCCGCAAGTAAAAAAAAGACAAAAAAAAACGATTTTTCTTGGCGCCGCTGCCGGGTATCGAACCCGCGTCTATTGGTATTCATGCCGCGGCTTCCCTAGCTCGGCTCCGCGGCGGCGGCGTGTCACCTGAGAGAGTGTTTTATGCGTTTTTAATACCCTATTAATATCGCGGCACGTCTTATCGCCGGCTTGCATCTCCGTAATTACACAGCCAATGAGAGAGCCGCTGCGCCGCGGCCGTGTCGCGTGGCCGCGGCGCCATGAATTTACTTTAGGAAATACCTCAGACACGAACCCTCCCGCCGCTCACCGCACCGCCGCCTCCCAGGGGAGCCACGGGCGGCGCGGCGGCGGCGGCAGGAGCTCGTGGCGGGAAAAAAAAAAAAAAAAAGGAAACAAGGCGTGCCAACAACGTACTTATATCGTTCCGCGAGTGTAGTTACGACGATCTGTATCGCAGAAAGAAATAATTATACAGAGAGAGAGAGAGAGAGAGAGAGAGAGAGAGAGACACTCCTCGTCATTGTCAACTGCTTGGTGTGGATTTGCACGATTCCGAAATAAAAAAAATAATAATGCGGAAGCAGATCACCTTTGTAAGATTTATTTCATCCGCGTCACAGTACGACTGCATTAATAAAGTGCCAGATTTTACACGCTGCCGCGAGCAGTATAATAAAGATATTGCCAAGTCGGCGTGCAGCTCTCACGGGCGGCAGAAGCACTCACTTGTTGTTTCACAAAGTTTTATGCACCTCTGGCTCGGGTTCAAACACTGCCGGCGGCGGCCCCCCATTTTTTTCTTTTTTTTCTTTTCTGTCTGAGTGAGGCCCCGTGACAGACGCGCGGACACGATATCTCCCTCCCGCAGCCTCCCGCCGCCGCCGTCATCTGCTCGCCACGCAGCGTCCGCTCTCCCGAAAAGCGCAGAGGAAAAAGTTTTCATATGAATTAGAACAACTTCTGTCGGGGGAGAGGTGGCTGCAGCGGTTCATTGCAGATGAGGGGGGGAGTTCGAGGGGGGGGGGGGGGCAACCACATAACAGAGGGGGCGAAAGTGCGAGTCTGTCCTGAGATAAGCCCCCCACCCCCTCTCTCCCCTCCGCGTTTTATGACCCAGAATACGTTGCGAAAATCAGCCCCCGGGAAGCAACAACAACAACAGCGGCAACATGATCCTAGAACAATGCGGTCCGCATTGATAGAGGGTCTTATCTGTTGACGACGACGCCGGGGGTCCAGAGGGTCCGGAGGGGGGAGTCGAACCCGGGACCCCCGGCGGCCGTAACGACTTATGGCGCGGGGAGCTCGCGATGGCCGCCGCCGCCGCCCGCTGTTCTGCGTCCGGCGGTCCGCGGATAAACGGGTTGTCCGTTCGGTGTGTGTGTGTGTGTGTGTGTGTGTGTGCGCGCGTTTTACACCGGTCCAAGGTCACATAAACACACTTGTATCGTAAAATCAATAAAAAAATATCTATGGAGTCAATATTCGGTTTTTGAACGAGCGCATGTTTACACAGTACACTCTCAATTTTCGTTCAGTTTTCCCGGCGTTCTCCCGCACTTTTCAAAATATGACGCAACATTAAAGGCGATCATGGGTACATAATTTTTTTTCTTTTCATCCGCTTCATTTTCCCCAATGGCTCAAAATAAGGTCACGACTGTTGAAAATGGATATCGCCAAAAAAAAAACAATTTCCAATTCAGCAACACCAAAAAATAAAGTTTTGCAAAAATTTTGCAAAAGTTTGCAAAATTTGTGCAAAATTTTGTTTTTGGCGGTGAATAGTTTGGCACTGCACACGCACACAACTGCACTCGCGGGCGGGGGCGCGTCGCCGTGTAATCCAGATGGCGGTGGGGCCGTCGGGCCGCGGCGGGTCGTGCTGGCACTCGCGCGGCTCGCGGGCGGCGGGGTCCGCGGTCTCGGCCTCCGTGTCGGAGGGGAGCGCGGCGCGGTCGGGCCGTGCGAACGTCGCGGAGCCGGGCCGAGCACTGGCGGCGGCGCGGGGTGGAGCGCCGAGCCCCCGGCCCGCGTCCACCCCCTGCGAGGGCCCTCGGGGGCGGCGGCGCGCCCCTCTCCGCCGCCGCCGCCGGCCACGCCGCCGCCGCCCCCGAGCCGCTGCCGCCGCCGCCGCCGCTGCCGCCGCCCGGCCTGCCGTGGATGCTGGTGCCCGAGGGCGGAGGGGTGCTTGCTGGCCAGGGCCCACCTCTGGACCACACGACCTGGCTATGTATGCACGTGTGGGTGTGTGTGTACTGTAAATCATTTGGCAAGCAGTGCGCACATTTGCCATATCACTTGCCACAAACATCCTGCGTGATTTCAATTCTAACCGTGCTACTTACATACTCAACTCAGACAAAAGCAGAATTATACACTCGTGCCGATATGTTTGACCTTTCATAATTCCAGAAAACTTCATTTCTTCAAATTAAAAAAAATCCTTATTTTTTTTTGAATAGTAACAACCTTCATATTTTTTCAAATTGCCAAAAAAATTCGCAAGTTAAAAAACGGCTTTTATAAAATTTTACATTTTTTTAACGGTGCCACAAGATTGCCGTTGGGAGTGTGTACGAGTGGGCCTCGCGTTTTGGTCAGTTGGTTCACGTCCACACGGCGGCCCTGCACCGCCGGCCCGCCTCCCCCGGCAGGAGCGCACCGCACGCCGCAGTCCGCTGCAGCGGCGGTGGCAATCGAGCCAATTTTCCGATGGTCCTAACAAGATGACAGCTGTGAGCGGCCCGATGAGCATCGAGGACCGCTGGAGGCGGCGGCGGCGGCCGCTCCGGGGCGGGGGGAGATGTTATCAGCGCTGGGGGCTGACTTAATGGAGTGTCGGTAGGCGCCTCGGCACGCGGGGCGCCACGCGCCGCCACGCGCCGCCACGCGCCACCACGCGACCGCAGCACGTCACCGCACTGACAGCAACAGGCCGCGGCCGCGGAGACCGCGCCAAAGATAACCCCCACAAAGGAAAAAATTGGAAATAAAAATTCGCATCCATTCCACGCGCGTGCAAGATATTTGCAAGAAAAAAAGTAGAGGTGACTTTCTTTTCGGTGAATTTTTTTTTTCAGATGTGAGCCAGTGAGCCCATTTCCAGCCGGGTCCAGCCCCGCGCCGCGCGCCTGCAGTCGTGCCGGCGGCCCGGCCTGCGACGCACCGGTGTGCGGCGTGCTGCCTACCCGGCGATGGTAAGGCGCTGACCGCGGCGGCAGCGGCCCCGCCGGCTCTGTGACGGGGAGTGGAGTGGAGAAGGGTGGAGTGGGGAGTGGAGTGGAGTGCGGAGTGGAGTGGGTGGAGTGGAGTGGGGAGTGGAGTGCGGAGTGTACCGGACCGGAGAGATATAATTGTCGGGTTTCGGCTCGGGCAGAGCTCGCGCTTCAGTTTCCCGCTGACTTGCATCTGCATTCGCGGCTCCGCCCTCCGCCCTCCGCCCCCCGCGGGGGTTTCCCGCCCGTACGCGTGGGGTATCGACACCCCTCCGCGCTTGTCGCCCAGCACCCGGCACAGTTCAGCGGCCCACCGCTAGATGGCAGCACTGGCCCGGCGAGCGGCGTGTCCGCTCAACAGGTGGCGGTGGTTGTTTGAACCGACGACCGCGACGCTTAGCTATCCTCGCTTCGTATACAAAAACTGCGCGATTCGCTACATTCGAAGAGGCGAAACAGTACACTTCACGTAGTGCCCAAAGAACTCAGTCAAAAAAAAAATCCCCAAATTTTTTAAAGGATAGTTCTACAAAAATCAAGACTGCTCCAATGAAAAATGGATTGATAAATAGACAGGTCGTACTGTACCTTGGGCGTTTTGACGGCGTCGGTGCAGGTCATTAGGTGCGAGCGGATAGGTGTGGCAGCGGGAGCACCACTCACCTGGGGGGACACAGGGAAAAAAAACTCATTACAATCATGACCGGCACTTCCCTTTTCATTTTCGTTCGAGCACTTTTTTTTTTCATTCTCGAGGAAGAATGCGCCGCGAGGGCGTTGGTTCCCCGGCGCATGTGTGAGCGTGATGAAATCCACCGTTATCAGCGGGAGACACTGCGAGAAAAAAGAGGCGGCGGCGGCGCGCGCGGTGAGCGGGATTTGAACCCGCGCGAGCTTAATGATATCCCTTTAACCCCTCGCTGTGGCGGCGCGTGCGGCCCGCCCCCCCCGGCACGTGTCCGGCGGGTCATTTAAAACGCTTCAAAACAATCATCCGAACCGACGTATCTCGCAGCGACGGGGCCGCCGGCCGGCCGCCGCCCGCGGTGATCCGATTCAGTTTGACTTCTGTGTCGGGGGCGAGAGGGGTCTGTCTGCAAACACTGCAGCGGAAACGTTTGATAACCATCGCTGCTGGAATGCTCGTGCTTCCGATCGGGAAAAAAAAAATGAAAAAATTAAAATAGAATGAACGGACTGAAATTTAAAATTTTTCAAGTTCGTCATTCCAGATTGGTTAAAATTTTCAAATGGGTCAATTTTAATCAAGCTTTCCCAATTTTTTTAAAAATCGTTGCAAATATATTTTTTCACACAAAACCACACTGCCACGCGATGCAAAGTCGGAAGCGGATTTAAATATCTCTGCTGCGGGCAGTGGAGCCGGCGCCGCCCGCCCCTCCGTCACCTGGTCACCCGGAGGCCCGGAGGCGGCCGGAGCCGACGAGGCGTGTAGTCAAGGCAGTCGGCCTCCGGCTCGCAGCGAGACATTTGAATCACAATGGGGGGCCGCGGCGCCCTGTCAGAACGACGTATCCGGTGCTCTGAGCCGGGGCCGGCCGCGTCGCTCGGGTCACCCTTCCGCTACACCCCTCCCTCCGACACACCCCTCCCACCCACCCCTACACACCCCCGCCCCTCCCACCCTCACTCATTCGACTTATGTTTTACGTAATCGCCTTTGGCGGCTCTAAGTGGTTACATTACGTGATCTGATCGGCCGACGCAACGGGACGTGTGTTTCTAGCGGAGCGAAGCAGCCGGACGAGAGACAAAAGCCCACTTCCTGTATCTATTTCAAAAAAAAAATAATACTACAGTGCTCACAGTAATATGTACCTGCGAGGGTTTCTGGTACCATTAAAGATAGAATACTCAAAAAATAATTTTCTTGCAAAATCCAAATAAAAATAGCGTGACGTGGGGATTCGATTCGGCGACGCGACGATTTCGGGCGCGTGCTGGATTCTCACGTCGGCAGGAAATGAACACCATTAGCCGCTGCCGCGGTCCGGACGGGCGCCGGTGTTTGCGGGGCGCAAACATCGCCAGACAAACGAGGGCCGACAATCTGTGTGCTCAGACGGGGCAAATAGTGTCGCGGGTTCGAATACCGCGCGCGCGCCCGGGAAACTGGCGAATTCGACAGTTGGTTCCCGTTGCTTTCCGCAATTTCGACTCACTAATGAACAGCAAGTCCCCCACCCCCCCCCCGCGCGCTTTCTGGCCCTTTAATTGCTGTGCGTGTGTGGGAGTGAGAGGGGTGCGGTGGACACGCGCGGGGCGTGCGAGAGAGACACACCGACATGATGAGGAGGAGGAGAGCCCCTCCCCAGGCTAGTTAGTTAAGGTCAAGGGGAGGGACGGAGACAAACAGCGCGTCACACGCAGTCTCTGTCGCACTCATTGGATTTTCAAGGGCGCCGCGCCGCGTCCCCAGGCGGGCGGGGGACCCCGCGGAGGCCGCCGTGTCATGCGGGTGGGAGTGAGAGGGAAGAGGGTTCTGCGCGTGACTGTATGCGAGTCCCGAGTCCGTATAATCCTCGGACTGCACTTTAGTTTAATCCGGTTCATCTTCTTCTGAGGAGTAATGCCCGTAAAACATCCGCCATAACATTTTCTCGGCCGCCTCCATACCTGGCGGTGCCCACCCCCATGAGATCCACAAATCTCCACTCGGCCCAGGATTTATCCCGATATCAATGTGAATAACGCGCCGCGCGCACTTGAGACCGCTCCAATCCATTTTGCCCGCGCGGTGGCGCTCTCTCTCTCTCTCTCTCTCTCTCTCTCTCTCTCTCTCTCTCTCTACCGGTCACTCCCGGTAAAAGCAGATCAATCTCAATCTGAATGGACTAACGCCCCGCCGGACACTCGCGACTGCAGCGCCCCCCCGCGGCGGCGCGTGGCGGCACTGCCGGCCGGCACGCGGCCGCGTGACAGCGGCCATCAATCGCGGCCGTGCGAGGGAGACGGAGAGAGAGACTGTGAGAGAGAGAGCAACAGATTCCCTCGGTGGCCATCCCCCGGCTGCGGATGACTCACAGAGGAGTACAGTGCAGCACCGCGGTGCGCGGCCGAGTCAGAACTCCCCCCCCCCCCCTCCCTTAACACCACCTGCGCCACAGTGAGATAAAAACACTTTTCTTTTTCGGAGCCAAGATTATTGGATAATTTTTCTAAAAATAATAAGTTGAATGGAAGTGGTACTTCTATTTCAAATTTCGAGTAGGAAGAAAAATTTGAGTGCAGGTGAGAGTCGAACCCCCGACCCTTCGGTCGCCGGTCCGCCGACCATCCCGCTAAGCTACCGAACCACGGCAACATCGCACGGTACTACCGACCCATAGTGAGGGCGTCGCCGCCATGGCGGTCCGGCCCACAATGAGCGGTAAGTACGATCGATCCGCCCCGACGTCTAGATTGTTTCCTTGTTTACTCCTCGGCATGGCTCTCTCTCTCTCTCTCTCTCTCTCTCTCTCTCTCTCTCTCTCTCTCTCTCTCTCTCTCTCTCTCTCTCTCTGGCAGCCGGTCAGCGCTACAAGGGAAACCCATATCCATTTATCTCCGCCCCAGCCGACCGCCTGTGTCCGCGGGGGGTCTTTTCTATCCGCGTCTTGCGGCCGTTTGGTCTCGTTGCCACCGTCTAGCCGCGGTCCAGCCGCGGAACGAGTCCAAAAAAAAAATAGGTAATATGTGTAAGAAAATGTGAGAGCGAGCGAGAGATAGCGCGGGGATAGACAAGGACAGGAATGTTTAGTTGTTTGGGAGTGAGAAGGATGCTGTGGAGAGAGAGAGAGAGAGAGAGAGAGAGAGAGAGAGAGAGAGAGAGAGAGGGGGGGGCAGAGAGAGAGAGAGACCGAATAAGTGCCTACTCACACTCCTGATAGATGGTCAGGCCAGGAAGCAGTACAATATAGCCTCTCCAGGATAACGGCGTGTGGGAGAGAGACGGAGCGAGAGACCCTCCCCGCACTCATAACTCCCGCGCTTCTGGCCGCACCGCGCGCCTTTCTCTCTCCTTTTCATCCGGCCGCTCCAATCGCCTCGCCGCCTCCCGCCTCCCCTATCGGGCGTCCCTTACTCAGCCCGTCCCTCTCAGCCGCGGCCTCCTTCCGCAAGCGTGTTCTCATAATCGTCTGTCTCCGTCACACACGATGCGCGTGCCACAGAGAGAGACAGAGAGAGAGAGAGAGAGAGCCTGCAGTGACCCCTCTTCCGGGCGTGGTGCCCCTCGGCCTTCATGATGGCGGCGGCCGCGCCCCAAGCCCCGCTGCTGAGGGCGCGCACACGCCGTGCTTTACCTTGGATCCCCTCTGGCCGGGGCAGCCGACGGCCCGCTCCAGCTCCCGCAGGATGAGCGACGACAGCGACTCGGACGTGCAGGCCGCGGACGCCGACGGCGAGGTGTCCGGGACGGCGGCGCGGGGGCTCCGGGGCGGCACGGACGTGGGCCAGGGCGGCCGCGGGTGCCGCAGGTTGCCGTTCTGCTCCGGGGACGGCGACGAGTCCGAGGAGCCGTTGGCGTTGGACGCCCACGGCCTGGCCAGCAGGGACGCCGGCTTGGAGGGCGACCTCCGCAGCACGACCCGGGACGGCGGCGCGTTGTCGCAGACCTCCGGCGACCTGTGGTTGTCCAGCGGGGAGGTGACGGCGGTCGGCGTCCTGGCGCCGCGGGCCGCGGCCCCGCCGGCCGCCACCTGGCTGGCGCGCTTGGCGGCGGAGCCCGGCGCGCGCAGGGACCCCCGCCGGAGGGTTGCGGTCGCGTCGGCATCCTGGAAGCGCCGCAGCTCCAGCGTGTTGGGCTTCTTGAGCTTGCTGGCGGCGGGCGGCAGGTTGCCGTTGCGCCTGGAGGCCTCGGTGCCGGGGCTGGTGGGCGAGGACGGCGACAGCGGCGGCCCGCTGCCGGTTGGGGAGCCCATGCTGGACGAGCTCGCCCGGTCGCCGGCGAGGTCCCCGACGGAGGGGCGCCGCTTCACCGTGCCCGTGTACGTCGACGGCGAGTCCCAGTCCACGAGCTGCGCGTTGGACTTGCGCTGCGCGACGGGGAGCGCGATCCGGGACGAGGCGGGGCCGCGGCGGGGGCGGCGGTGCACCACCGTCGACAGGTTCAGGACGTCGACGGGGCTCGTCGGGGACCCGGAGGCGGCGGGGGCCGCGGGGACGCCGCCGGCCGGCTTCACGTCGAACAGCATGCTGCCGTCACGGCCCCGGCTGCCGCGGCCCCTCATCCATCATGGCGGCGGCGCCACGCGCGCGGCCGCGGCCCCCGATTGGATTCTGCTGGGTCATTACCTTGCCCGGCTGCAATGAGTGCGAGGCGCCTCCCTCTTTCTCGGTCGGACGCGCAGCGGCGCTGCGGCAGCGGGAGCGCATGCCGATTCAGCACGCCTGCGACCCTCCAGCCACCGGCCCTGCCTCCGCTGCCGGCGCCAGCGGGGGTGGCGCGGCGCGGCGTGGCGTGGCGTGGCGTGGCGTGGCGTGGCGTGGCGTGGCGCGGCGTGGCGCGGCGGGCCGTGCAGCGGCGCGGAGGCACTCGGAAGGGTTGCACGACGCCACCCCACGCCCGCGCCGGTTTTATGCCTGTCGCCGTGTGAAAAGCGACACTTTGAATATCCCGCCACGCCGCTCCTTACCCTCTCCTTCTCTCTTCCTCCTTATTATCCGCGCATCTCGCCGCCCTTCTCGCTCATACGCGACGTCGTCGTCGTCGGCGGGATGGTGCCGGTGACGTCATCGGGGAGGTGCCCCGGACGCGAATATTGCCAATATCCTGGCCGGCGAGAGAGAGAGAGAGAGAGAGAGAGAGAGAGAGAGAGTCATCAGTCTTCGTCGCCTTCGTTTCCGGCGTCGTCGATCACGAGCGGAGGCGACAGAGGCGACCTGGATAACAGTCCTGGAGAAGCCCGCTGGAGTCTGCCTGGAAGACGGAGGCCTGGAGGTGTGGTGGTGCTGCTGCAGGTGAGGTCAGGGCTCGGTCACCATTCGTCCAAAAATTTAAAAAAAAAATCTTGAAAATTTTGGTTGACGAGGGTTTTTTTCTGGTGTACTTGTGCACTTCAAGTCAATCGGAGTTTATCGGAAAATCGTTCTGGGACGAAAAGGTCCAACGCAGCCCGTCATCTGGAGGCGTTCTGGAGCCCGAGGCGACGCTGCGGCTGCGGCGGCTCTCTGGGGCGGCTTGGGGGCGGTCCGGGCCCGCGGGCCGGGGGCGGCGCGCGGGGGCGGTCGATGTAACGAGATCACGGCTGCGCCGCCGCCGCCGCCGGTCCCCGGCGCACACGTGGGTGAGTCATCCGGTGGCTGCCGGCCACCGCTGCTGCACCAGCGCTGCCAATAATCCCGAACCTGTCTCCTAGGTCCGGTGTGCTTAATACTGTTCTTGTCTTAAAACGCAGTTTGTATTTTTTTTTAATTTTCAAATATTTTTTTTTTAGTTTGGTCTAGTGGCTAGTTCCGTCCGAGTGGGAGGTAAAGATGACCACTGAGTGAGCCAGGCTAACCAGCCGCAGCGGCCTCAATAACCGCTGACGGCGCCGCTGCCCCGCGGCTGGCAGCCGTGCGGGAGCTGTCACTACTCCGTCACCCGCAGGCTGCCGCCGCCGCTGCTGCTGCTGCAGGGGGAAACCTTCCCCCGCGGACGCCGTGCCGCCGTGCCGCCGGCGCGTAAAATCCGATCATGTAAGTCTATTATGCGGGCCGGGTAGGGGGACAAAGGACTTCCAGGATGCCGATGGCGACGACGACGACTTTGACGACGGGGTCCTCCCGCGGGCTACGCCGCCAGTCCTTTCACTTTCACCTGCACTTTCACTTGCACTTTCACACGCAATCACTGCGACTGTACCGCGGCGTCGATGACGAGGACGACGGCGCGGTCCCGGTGACCGCGTACGCGGAGGACGACGGCGTCCTGGGAGGCACGGCGAGGACGGCGGCGGCGGCGGTACGGCGCGGCGCGGCGCGGGGCGGGGCTCGACCACGCGGGGCGACGCCTGTTTGTGTAGTGTTGCGCGGGCTCCGAGGGCTCCGAGGGCTCCGAGGGCGCGGAGGGCCGGGCCGACGACAGTATCGGCATGACGGCGGCGGGGCGCCCTCCTCCCCCACCACCTCCCCTCCGGCCAGGCACCCCAGGGTCACCGCCACCACCACCACCACCCCCGCACACAGCCGGGGCGCAGCTCATTCGGATGAGTACGAGAGAGACAGAGAGAGAGGGCGAGGGGAAAGGAGGAAGGGAGAGCGAAATTCTCATTCCGCGTCGAAATCCCTATCAAGCATCGCCATCCAAGTGCTCTGTGTGTGTGTGTGTGTGTGTGTGCGCCTCCCCCACCCACCCCTCGCGACACACTTGCACCCACAATCACCATTTACAGCGGCGCTGCACCCCTGCTCCGCGCGATACACCCCCGACACCTCACCCCTCCCTCCCTCCCTCCCTCCCTCCCACCCTCCCACACGGGTACGCCGCACAGCCGCAGCCAGTGTGTGCCCAGCCGCTGCACCGCACACACGCACGCGTTCAAGGAAACGCGTACGCGAAATTCAATTTTCGGAACACGGAATTGGTTTGGTCACGTCTGGCGACTGCTCCAGGAGCCAATAATTGGCAGCGGGGGTGGGGGCGGGGTCGAACGCTGCTGGGCAGCGGAAAGAGTAAGCGCTGACCTTTCACCCCCGTGTGTGTGTGTGTGTGTGGAGAGAGGGGGGCTTGCCGGGGGGGAGAGGGGGCGAAGACGTCGTACAGTACGCCAAGGGAATGAGTCCTTGACACAGGGGGTGGGGGTGGACGTTGGGAATTGGCCACGTCATGGTCTGCGCGGTACCCGCCCACACACACACACACACACACACACACACACACACACACACACACACACAGGCCGCTCACTGTGACACACCTCCTAGCGGGAAACCCGTGCGCCCCACCAGGTCACCCCGCACAATTTCTTCATAAAGAAATACACTTCCTTTTTTTTTTGCGCCACGAATTCACGGTGAGTGCTTCTGCAGACTGCTCCGTAAAAGGCGTCAACCCCATTTAAAGCTGGTCGGGTCGGGTCTTAACGCCGACGGGTCCAAAGAACCCGAGAGAGAGAGAGAGAGAGAGAGAGAGAGAGAGAGAGAGAGAGAGAGAGGCTTCTAAGCGCATGCTCCGCCACCCCCCCGTGCCTGCATACCAGTAGTACCCACCCCTCCCACCCCCACCCCTTCCTCGTCATCCCCCGCAAAGCCCGGCGCTTAGAGGCGTTGAGACCCGATGACGTGTATAAATGCTGGGCACACAACACCCCGCCCGGACGCCCACCTCGCCGCCGCGCCGCGCCGCCGCTCAGATGTTATTTCGAATTCAAACGGTGGCGCGCGAGTTCGACGCCGTGCAACGTGCCCCCGCCGCCCGGCCGGCCCCGGCTGAGTAATGGTGTCTCTGTTGCGATGACGTCACCGGATGCCCCCGTGGTGGTCACACACACACACACACAGAGGATAGGTGAAGTAAAAATAAATGGTAGTGATCGTGAAAGTAAAGATTTATCCTCCAAAAAAAACAAGTTTGAATTTTTACACAAGTTCCTCCGGCAAGCCGGTACTTAATGTAGATATCAACGAATCTGTCACAGCGGAGCAACAACAACAAGAGCAGCCGCAGCCAAAACAAACACAGACAAGTGACGCGCGATCTGTAATTTGACCAATATGTCCCCCAGGAATAAAGCTGGCGCGAAATGCGATGTGCAACGCTGCTGGGGGAGAGAGGAGAGAGAGAGAGAGAGAGAGAGAGAGAGAGAGAGAGAGAGAGAGAGAGGGGAGTAGGGGGGAAAGGGGTGGCTGTTTTCTTAGGGGGTGCTGATTACATACAGATATTACGCGCCGGGGCGATCGCGCGCACAAAGCGAGCGCGACAGAGACAGAGAGGGAGGGAGGGACAGTCTCCCTCTCTCTGTCTCTCTCTCTCTCTCTCTCTCTCTCTCTCTCTCTCTCTCTCTCTCTGGCCTGTTTTATGACGGAGGCGTTCTGGCATCGCGCCGCCCCACGCCGACCCGCGAGCAGTGTGGTGGCTTGTGGTTAGCAGTGGGCAGGGGTGCTCTGCCGCCGCTGCCGCTGCCACTCCGTCTTTGCTGCGAATAATGCCGACATTCTTATGCGCACCGAGCGGCGAGTAAACAGGAAGGGTGGGGCCCGAGCCGATGTCGTCGTCGTCGTCTGCTAGCGAGATGAGATACCGCACGCCGCGTTCATGAATCTTTAAAGTAAAAAAACTAAAAATAAAATTGGACGTAATTTTTTTTTCAAATGTTTGAAACCGCTGGGCAGTTCTAAAACTGTTCCGTATTGTACCGCGGGGTCTGGTTGTCGTGGCCGCGGGTTCGAACACAGCGAGCTTCTGGCGCAGTCGGAGCAGATGGTCCTGGTCAGGGGCGTGGCTGCGGCGGCTGCGGCGGCTGCAGGGTGGGGTGGCGCGGGGTGGCGCCAGTGCAGGGGTGGCGGCGGCGCTCGGGCACCGTGTTAGTGGGGGCGCCACGGGGCCGGCACGGCGCCACGCCACGCCCCACGCCACGCGGGTGCGCGCAGCCAGCGGAAATATTAGAAATGCGAATGAGATAAAGGGCGGCGGGGTGTCGGGAGGGAGGCCGACGCCGAGGGGAGGCGGCCCCGACGGCCCCGCGGCCCCGGGGGGTGCACGACGGCCGGGCACTGCATGGGCGTGCGGGCTCCGCCTCCGGAACTGGGGCACAAGGGACTAGGTCGGGGTGGCAAGCCCGGTACCAATTTTTTTTTTACACCAGAAACGATTTTATTTCTTGTCGGTATTTGAACCCGGTATCTCCGATACGGCGAGCGAGCGCGGTACCTCGTCGCCACGCCGCGGTCCCGCTGTGAGCATCATCCGCAGTGCTCTGCACTCTCCTGAATTTCCCCCGGCGCGGCTCGTAACCCCGGCGCGCGCCGCCGCACAAGACGTTCTCCGGCCGGCGTCGCCCCGCGCACCGCCTTGTCGTCGCCGACACTCCAGCAGCGCCGCCTGACACCGACCGACAAGCAAACAAGGCGGCGGTGGCGGCCGTATATTTGCATGCGACATTAATGTAAAACGCATCCACAAGTGTGTGGGGCTAATGAAAGTCTGCCGCCCCTCGCCTCCCCACGCCGCACGCCGCACCCCCGCGCGGGCCGGGTGGGCGACTGCAGGGGCGGCATTGGGTTACGGGGGCGGAGGGGGTGGGGGTGCGGAGGATATAGAGGTGTGAGGTACGGGATAGACACCGGAGGATAGAGAGCACAGGACGGCGGGAGATAGACTGGCGCCTGCCGGGTAGGCAAAGCACTGCCGCGGCACGCACGCGTGTCGCGCGGGACGGCCTACCCGTGCCCTCGCGGGCGCCGGCCGTCGACATTCACCTGTCCGTTCTCAGACCACGTGACCCGTGGACCCCGCTGTCCCCGTGCGGCAGACCTCGGGTTACGTGTTATGTGAACACCACCCCCGCGCCGGCGGTGCAGCGCCGTGTGGCGCCCTCTGGCGGCGCGCCGGCGCACCTCGGGCACCGCGGCGGCCGTCGACCCGGCGTAGTTGTCCGTCTGGCCGCCGCCGCCGGCTGGGGGCGCCACCGCCGCGCGCGGGGGGGTTTGTTGTGACGGCGCCGCGCGGAGGCACGCGCCCACAGGCGCCACCCCCACCCCCGGGGCGCCGGCGCCTCCGTGCGCAGGGTTGCCTACGCCGCAGCGGCGATACTCCGCGCGGCCACGCGTGGGGTCTCCCCGGCGGCCAAAAACGCTGAATAAATCGAAACGAAATTATGTTGACGTTTTCTTGTGTTTTTCGTGCGACAGAGACGTGCTGCTTAGTTCGACACGGTGTTGGCGGATCCGCCCACACGGACGCGGCGTTCCTCCCACTCGCGGGGGGGGGGGGGGGGGGAATGGAAGGTGACGGGGCGACGGGGCGGCGGAGATAGAGGAATCTGGAACGGCGGCGCCGCGCCACGCCACGCCACGCCGTCCCCCGGGGAGGGAGGCGGGCGGAGAGGTAATTCAGCGAACGGCCCCGCCCGGCCGGGCCCACGCAGTTAGGCCCCCTCGCGGGGAGTGCAGCAGGCAGGCGGAGCGGTGCGAGGCGAGGCGCCGGGCGGCGGCGCGGCGCGAACCGGCATTAAAACGCCACAATATTGCGCAGAAGAAGTGCAGTTCGGCAAATCCCCCCCGCGGCGGCGGCGGCAGCAGGCGGGGCCCCGGAGAGTAATAGCAGCCTCCGGGATCCGCGGGAATGGGTGCTCGGCACGCGACGCGCGACACCGGGGAGCAAGGCGGTGGGCGCCGCCCGCCCGACCGACAACAGGTAACCGAGAAGAACAGACATCGGAGGCAATGTCGTGGAAGTTAGACATTTTTAAAAAGACGGAGAATGTTTTTAGGAGAAAACTGTTGCGGAAAATCGAAGGAAATCGGTACAAGACGTAAAACAAACCTTCGAAAATTCATAGTTACAGGTTCAGAAAATGTCGCAGATCTGAGAAGAATGTGAAACAGCGCCTCTACCCTATTTTAGCTCCAACTTTAGAGCATTAGAGTCTCACTCCGACTCTTATTCGCACCGCCGGCAGGTATCGGCCCTTACCTCCCCGGAGTTTTTCCTCGTCTTTCCCTTTTTATCCTTTTTCCCTTTTTTTCCCTCCGTCGCCGCGCTGTCCCATCTGAAGGCTCTTTCGCTTTTCACCCTTCTCCTTCACTCCCCATCCCGCTCCCCGACTTCTCTGTCACTCCCGCGCCCCCCCCCCCTCTCTCTCTCTCTCTCTCCCTCCTTCTCTCTCTCTCTCCGACGCCCCCCGCCCCCTTGATGACAGCGTGGCCGTGAACCGTGAGCGGAATGCGGAAAGCAATGACTGCCCCGCAGTGCGGCGCGGCGCGCCACGTCCCGTGTCGTCTGCTACAGGTACACAGCCAGCAAAAAAAAATGTCCTCAGAAATTGCAGCGGATAAATTTCTATAAATACTGAAATGGCGCTATTGAACACAAAAAATCATATTGTTGAAAAAAAAAGTGTGTTCCTCAAAAAACTTTAACCTTGATTTAACCAAAAAAAATTCTACACTAGATTTTGAAAAAAAAATGTTGACATTGGGGAAACCAATAGAAAAGTGCGCCGGGGCAGCCTTTAATTTCCCAGAAACTAATATTACTGTCGGTACTTAAACCCGAGACACCCTCTCTGTACTGCCTTAGGCGGTGGTGAACAAACGCGATAAACTCAAGTGTGTGGCCGCAACGCGCTGATCGCTTGAAAGGCGAAAACTGGCCGGGCGATGCTGTGTCCCAAAACAGTTTGGGTCCGGACGCGGGGGCGGCGGGGGCGGGGGGGGCGGGGCGGGGAGTGGATAGCCAGCCGAACAGTCTCGCAGATCCTTTTCGCAGAGGAAACTTTTCAAAGTGGGTGGTGAGGTGGTGTGTGTGTGTGTGTGTGTGTGTGTGTGTGTGTGTGATCGCACATGGACGTGTAGGTGCACTCACACACGTACAGCACAGCACGCAGCGGCGGTACATCCACACACACACACACACACACGGCGGACTTCAGCACTGCAATGGGGCTCCAAACTTCCCGGACAGAAGACGCCCCCCCCCCCCCTCCCTCTATTTTCGCCGGCCCGCAGCGACCAGCACGCAGGGAAGGTGCACAACGACCTGCGAAATGCAGAGAGAGAGAGAGAGAGAGAGAGAGAGAGAGAGAGAGAGAGAGAGAGAGAGTGACGGAGGGGGAGCGACAGGGACGGCACGATGCCATTGCGTCTATTAGATTGGCATTCTATCCACGGTGCCCTCCGGACAGGACAAGGCTGGACCTGCCGGGCGGCCGGCCAGGGGTCAGGAAGGGGGGCCTCTGCCTCTCTCTCTCTCTCTCTCTCTCTCTCTCTCTCTCTCTCTCTCTCTCTATCACACACACACACACACACCTTTACATGATGCACCCGCCTTCCTGGTCACCCCCTTGGGCCATTCTCTGTCTCTTTGTCCTTGGTCGCCTTGGTCATTCTCCGACATGCTCTGGCGTTCTCTGGCCTTGTCAGTAAGGATCGGCGGGACTATTGTACGAGCGTAATAATTTTCAGAGCAGACTACTCGGGTACCCACGACACCTTGCGACACCGCTAACATTCTCATACCCGGCGGGCCCCCCCGCGGCCCCCGCAGCCCCCGTCAGGCCGACGGCAGGGCCCCGCGGAGGGTATGAGGGGCGAGGGTCGTTTGGGCGTTGCCGACGAGAAGGAGTATTGGCCACATTGCATTAAACATGTGAGCAAAACTTGGCCGTTTCGCAGCCCGGCGCTGCGGGGGCCGCCGCCGTGGAACGGAGCGCCCCTCCGGCCTCCGGACCCCACGCGGGGCCCCCGCCGCCCCCGGCAGGCAGCGCCACGCCCCGCCGGTCCGGGGGCCCCAACGGGGGACCGCGGCCGGAGGGAGGGAGAGCGAGAGAATCAGCCAAATCCCAGAGGTGGTCGAGTCGTCTCGTCCCGCCTCCTCTCTGTGCGTGGCGCTCCCTCTCGCTCGCTCTCGCTCCCACGCCCGCCCCTTTTTTCCATGCCCCCTCCTCTTTCTCGCACTCGCGTCTCAGAAATGGATTTGGCCCGCGTAGAGTGGCTGGACGTGTGCGGGGGAGCGGCGCCCACAACCCCGCAGCTGGAGGCGGCTGCATCTGCAGCGCGCCGCTTCACTTAACTTCTATTCAGATCCAGAAAAAAAAATACCAGCGCCACTAACCGCTGACTGGCCTTCGGGGGGCAGCAAGTCTGCAGTAGACGGAGCACGGCGACGATACCATCGCAGCGTAGTAGCGCAGTGGATACCGAGATTCCCTTCGGAACGGGCGGTGTAGGTTCGACTCTTTGCTCCCGCCCGCATTTTTTTGCCTGTCTACCGCTCGGGGACGGTGGGTAAAATAAACCAAAAGTACGGGCCTCGGTGTGCATGTCTGATTAACCGTGGACTCCTCGCCAAAAATACCGCAGAACAAGAAATGAAGATTTATTTTTTTAAATTCCTAAAAGAGTGTTTTATAAATTCCAGAGCGCGCTCGCTGCGCTCGTTAGCTTGGACGCGGCTAATGCTCTCGTCTTTCTTGCTTCATTTCTTCGACACCGCGGTGCAGCCGCTGCGGCGGCAGGGCTACGCGAAAATAATTAGAGGAGGGCACACTCCATGTCGCTGCTCTTGTTGTTGTTGTTGTTGTTTGTTGGGCAAGGGTCGAGAAAATGAGACTCGACCTTTCCGTTTCCTTTTTTTGCTCTCCCCCTTCCTCTCTTTTATTTTTGTTAATTTTCTTTATTTCCCTTTTGCTATGTCCTGCTCTTGCCGATGCTGCTGCGGCTCTCGGAATGGACCCGCCGCCGTCCTCTGGGTGCCACGTGGGCGACGCGTGGGCGCCACGTGGGCGCCACGTGGGAGACCCTGTTATAAATTCCGTCTCCCCCCCCCCCCTGTGCGGTCATTAATTGCGAAACTGCGCGGAAACTTGTGTTGGAGGCGGTGGCAGGAAGACCGCAGGGCTGCGCGGGGGAGGGGGCGGGGCTGTGTGGGTGTCCGGTGCAAGAAAAGTTACAACACACACACACACACACACACACACACACACACACACACGCTAGGTGCTGCATGTGCTGCCCTCCCGCGACACCAGGGCCAGCAGACAGGGTGTCTCCGACCGTCGCGAAAAAGGCGACATAATCCGCCTGTCACGCAGAGGGATCAGTTCTCTCGTTCGGCATAACGCGGCCTCCTCTTCCGCCGCCCGGAAAGTCCCCGGAAGTCGGGCCGACGCGGACACCCTCCAGACCGGAACCGGAAACGGGCGGCCGCGCGCGGCGGTCACGGGTCACGGGGTGAGGGTCAATGCCATCTCCATGTCTCTCCAGCGTCTGACACCAGACGGCGGCGGCGGCCTCCTCCCCACTCTCGCGCCCGCAGGCTCTCCCCCCCCCCCCTCTCTCTCTCTCTCTCTCTCTCTCTCTCTCTCTCGCCCTCTCTCCCTCCGCCACCCTCGTCCCCTCTGCCCGCCGGCCCCACGGAGACACACCTCAATGACAAATGGACGGCGGCGTTCCCCACGGCGGCGCACGCGAATCCGCCCGCGCCGCCCGACCCGACTCGCCTCCCGCCTTCCTCTCTGCGTGCCCCCCCCCCCCCCCTCCTCCTCCTCCCCTCCCCTCACCCGCCCCTCCTCCCGAGACTTATCCTCTCGCCATTCCGGTCATCTATATTCAAAACCTGCAGCCATCTCCGTAAGCGGTGCACGGGGACGCCGCAGGGAGCGGGGCGGCAGCGGGGGCAGCGGGGGCAGCGGGGGCAGCGGGGGCAGCGGGGGCAGCGGGGGCAGCGGGGGCAGCGGGGGCAGCGCAGGACGGTCGACGGCGAGGTGGGGAGAAAGTCCCGGTGACGGGCCGGCCGATAAATATCACGCGCACCGTCGGCCACCCCCTCGCCGACGAACGCGCCTCCTCCGCAGAATCTCTCCTCACGCCCTTCCGATCTCTAAATTTTCTACGCACCCGGAAGATTTTTTTTTTTGAGGGACGCAAGTCTCCACATAATGCCGGGCCGGACACCGGCACATCTGACCTCTCTCTCTCTCTCTCTCTCTCTCTCTCTCTCTCTCTCTCACTCACTCTGTCTCTCTCCCGCTGTCCGCCCCCGTGCTCGCCTTCAGGGTGGCCAGATGGCTGCTTTATGTGGTCGTTAGCCCACAGTAAAGAGTACGGTCACGTAGCAGCCGGGGAGCCGCTGGCTGGGGGGTGTGTCCCCGCCGGCCCCCGCGGGTGTCCCCCGGACAGGCGGGGGCTTCCAGGGGCTCCGGCCGGCTCCGTGGGCCCCCCTCGGGGCGCAGCGAGGCCCCTGCTCCTGCCGCCGCGCGCCCCGCGGAACGCGGAACAACTGGGCGGCGTCGGAGCGGCACGGAATCGCAGCAGAAAGGGGCGAGTGGCTGACTGCCACCCCGCTGGGCCCCGCCGGCAGGCAGGCCAGGCGGGTGCATCAGCCCGGGGGCCACATATTTATGCGAGACTCTCGGCGGCAGCAACAGACTCGACATTTTTTTTTAAATCAAAAAAAGAAATTTTGATTTTTTTTTTTTTGAGCCCTCGGACCTGTTTAGACTGCCCCCTTGACATGGTCTCGTCTCCGCTTCCGGTCTGCGGGGCTCAGCGGAATACCCTACTGAGCCTCCTCTTTCTTCTGTTTCCTCCCCAAACCGTGCCGTGCATTTCCCTGTGCGGCTACATTTCGGCGCCTCCGCCGTGCGGTTTCGCTGCAGACGCGATAAGCCGCTGCCGCCGCCGGCACCGCCGCCGCTGCAAGGGCGTCGGCGTGACCGCGGGGCCGCGTTCGCTCCTTACCTACGAGCCCCAGGGGACCCCCCGCGGACCCCCCGCGGACCCCCCGCGGCGAGTGGGGCGGGCGGCGGGTGCAAGGACCGCACCATGACCGTGGCGGTGCCGCCGCCGGGGAGGTAGGCCGCCCGCGGGCACCGCTGCCCGGCGGGCTGCCTATGCAGCGGACTGCAGGCGCCGCCCTGTGACGCATGGCGACTCTATGGCGAGCACACACACACACACACACACACACACACACACACACACACACACACACGGAGGAGCCACGTCATGTTTCACTTAGGCCGGCAGCAGTGATCCTAGCTAAGCCCGGAGGAGGCTGTCACAGGCACGTGGACCCCCCCCGCCCCCTGCAGTTTTATATCTGCTCCGCTCTCCCAGACAGAGCGGCGCCCACCTCACCTGGCCGTTACCGGCCTTGTTGCTGTTGTTTGTTGTTGCTCTTGTTTGATGTCGTTTGCTGCCAGTTCTGAAAAAGGCGTCTCGGTCTCGGTCCATGAACCCGCCCCTTCCTGCTCCTGCCCGTAGGTTCGCCAAGGCGCAGCGGCGTCACTCGTGGGTACACGGGGAGAGAGAGAGAGAGAGAGAGAGAGAGAGAGAGAGAGAGAGAGGGGGGGGGGAGGGAGACAGACAGAGACAGAGAGGGGGGAGCAGGTAATCCGCGCTCGGCTCGGAGACACGCACCCCCGAATGGCTCCGCGCGTGTTATTGTAGGACTTTGTTTCACGACGTCCTCCGTCTTCTCTCTCTCTCTCTCTCTCTCTCTCTCTCTCTCTCTCTCTCTCTCTCTCTCTCTCCTCCAGTATACACACATTTCTTCTCCTTTAACATCAACACTTCGTCAGCAAAAAAAAAAAAGTTTTGCAAATTTATTTCTTTTAATCTCTGCGGAGAACGCTATTTCCAGATGAGCCACATCGAGCTCCAGTCGAGCTGTGCGCTAGCTCAGGTCTAGCCGGGCCTAGCCGGGTCTAGCCGGGTCTAGCCACGCCCCCCGCGGTACAGGCAGAGGGGAGCACGTCAGCGTGCACCGCGCGGGGCGAGCCCTTGTTCGTCGTCATCGTGTCTGAGGCGGTTATGATCCCAACTCTGAAAGCTTTCCACCATTCCGGGCCGTACTTTACACCGCTATCGGAGGGAGATGCAGTGGAGAGTGAGAGAGTAGGGAGGGAGACAGAGAGAGAGAGAGTAAGAGGGAGGGAGAGGAACGGAGCACGGGTATCCCGAAAGAAAGTAAGTGGTTCCGGTGAAGCACTCGGTACCGGTAAGAAGTTGGCCGCCGTGTATTTACGATAACAACCCAAAGTTTGGGCCCCGGGAGGGCGCGGTGTGTTCGGGTCCGGGCCGGGCTCCCTAACTGGAACCGAGCCGTGTCCGGGAGTGACCCGGCGGTGGGAGGGAGGGAGGCAGGGAGGGCGGGAGGGAGACGGAGGGAGGGAAGGAGTGAGTGCGGCCACAAGTTCCCCCCGGCCGCGCGCCGCGAGTTAAAGATCCACTGTGCGGTAATTCCTTTGCCAGCACACTTTACGTCGTTCGCGGCGGTAAATTTTCGCGCCCAGAACCGGTGTGCGGTGCGGCCCTGAGGGGGTGCACCAAATGCGACGGCAGCGGACGTCCTGTCTCTCTCTCTCGCTCTCTCCGTCTCTCTCGCTCCGCCACGCGCGGCATCGCTCCTTCTCTCTCCTTCGCGGTCCGTATATGGCGCCCGCCCGGTAGGCAGCCGCGGGCCGCCGCGCGCACGGGTGCCTTGCGGGCCGGCCTACCCCGGCGTTCGCAGGCGCTCGTCGCAGCACACAGAGGGAGAAAGAGAGAGACCGAGACAGACATAGAGAGAGACAGAGAGAGAGATAGGAATTGGCTCGGAGAATTTTCGCAGCAGTCACTCCGGGCAGAGTGGCGGAAATCCCGACAACGAACCAACCGGACACACCGCGCCCCTCACTCTGGAATGGGTGCTTACGCCGGGGGTCCGGGAGGGGCCCCGGGAGGGGTCCGGGAGGGTCTGCGCTGGCCGCTCCGTTCAGACGGTCTGCAGCCGCCCCCGGCCGCCCCCGGCCGCCCCCGGCCGCCCCCAACAGCAGATCCATGTTTACTTTGGAGCTGCGGGGCTGCGGCCACGGCGCGCTGGAGCTGGAGCTGGAGGCCAGGGCCCCCATCGCCCGTTTACACCATATTGCCTGGATTGCGCGCCCTCCAGCGGACCACCAGCCGCGATTCCAGCGGGAGGACCAACGCGCCGCCGCCGCTGGCCACAACAAGAAGCGGATGCGTTCCAGCGAGACGGGGGGAGCGAGAGAGACAGAGAGAACGAGAGTGTTCTCTTAATTGACTCCTCGCTGGGCGCGCGAGCCCATTACTGAAATACCACAGCAGCAGCGACCGAGTGGGGAAAAAAAATCACGACAGCCCGCTGCAGCCGGTATTCGAACCCGAATTTTATTTTGGGTTCTGCTGGAATGTGGAAGAAATAAGATTCCCCCATGTGTTTACTCGTTTAAAAAAAATGTTCAGTTTTTGTCTGTCACATGTTTTCCTTTTTTCGCTTTTTTAATTTTCTGTCTCTCTGCCAACTCTACCACACACACACACACACACACACACACACCTCCTCTCCCGCGCTCACGTTTGCGGCTGACATTTAAATTGACTTGGCGCCCTGATTGCTGCCGCCGGGGGCTGCCGGGGGCTGCCGGGGGCTGCGGGGGGCGGAGATGCCGATCCCCGGCAGAGATCCGCCCGTCCGTCAGCGCAGCCGCCTCCAGCCATCGAGGCGGCGGGGTCGTGATCTCTTCTCCGCCCGGCCTACCAGCCCGAGCAGCGCCGCACCTCACCAACATTTCTAAATTCTTATTCTATACATATATTTTTTTTATTTCAAAATTCTGATTGCATTTTTAAAAATAGCTCGAAAACTGTATCACTTTTGTTTTTGAATGGTTGTGTTTTGTTTTCGGGAGAGAGAGAGAGAGAGAGAGAGAGAGAGAGAGAGAGAGAGAGAATTCGACGACTGCAACGCCACACGCGCGGCAGACCCGCAAAGCCGCCCTGGAGCTTCATTTAATTATCTAAATAGACTCCCCCCCACCACCACCACCACCATGGAGATCTCTGTGGAATCATCCCCCCACCCCACCCCTCCCCTTTTCTAGTCAGGGTGCGTTTGCGTTTGGTGTCGGAGCGCACCTCACGTAGGCATACGCATGCAAGTCGACCCCCAAAACATAAACTGTCGGAACAATGAACTGCACACAAAACTTTTGAACCCCCTCCCTGTACAAACCGTCCTCTCCTCCCCGCACCCGCGGGCCCCACCGAACGGCTCCTGCCCTCCATTACACGCACACACGCACACACACACACTCACACACACACGGAGCAACTTTTCCGCAGCACTCTCGGCAAGTATTTAAATCCAGCCACCACCGCGCCGCCACCCGTACACGCACACATACACGCACACACACACGCTAGAGAGGGTTGGGTCCTCCACCACTACCACCACAGCGAGCAGTTCTGCGGGGCTGTCTCATATGTTGGTGCAAACATACGGTAAATAGTAAACTACCGAATTAGAGGGGATGAAGAGAGAGGGAGCGAGAGAGAGCGTGAGGGTGGGAGGTCGAGTAAGAGTGAGACGGGTGAGCTTACATTGGCGCCCGGCCCCCGTGGGCCGCTGTGTGCAAGTAGTTTAGTCGTATGGTGTATCGCCCCCAGATTTTGCCTAAAATTTAACGACCTCCGCGGGCACTGCTCTGAGATTAGAGAGCACACATTCGAGAGGGCCGCCGTGGGCGGAGGAGGGTGGAGAGGCCGCGGTAGAGAGGCATCCCGCCTATGAGAATTGGGTCACCCATTGAGAGAGCAGTTTTGGCAAAGCGGTGCCGCTGCCTTTGATGCGAGGACAGGTGTTTGCCACACACACACACACACACACACACACACTTCCACACCCTCACTATCTTCCTCCCCCCCCCCCCCTTTTCTCTCTCTCTCTCTCTCTCTCCTCCCCTCTCCTGCCCCTCGCGCCGGTGGGCGATGCGTGTTAGATCGAGCGAGGCAGATAAAAGACAGGAAATTTAGTAGCTAGTTTATGCTTACCGGTGCATCTGTTGAACGCGTCGCGCCTTTAGGCCTCCTATAGGGGCTCGGGGAGACTCTGTCAGAGTTAAAAAGGGCGTTAAAAAATTACTATTTCCACACATCTCCATTTTATGGACCGATATTATTTTATTGACCATCGTTACGCATAGTTGTCAATATTCGTGACTACGTTTTTATTTCTTTTACGAAGGACATTATATTGGGGTCCAGTTTCCAGTTCCCGGTTCGTTGGTCTGTGCCCTCTCTCTCTCCCTCTCTCTCTCACACTCACTCTCTCTCTCTCTCTCTCTCTCTCTCTCTCTCTCTCTCTCTCTCTCTCTCTCTCCGCCATAAATCCCGCCAGGTGTCGAATAACTCATCACGCGTGGGGCCACGAATCACAATCATACGAACCGCTGCTGCGCCACTGGCCTGCCCTGCTGCACTGCCCAGTGCTGCCCCCTCCACACACACACACACACACACACACACACACACACACACACACACACACACACACGCACACAGCAGAGCGTTGCCGATGGCTGCGTCAATACGCCGCGCCGTCCGGCAGCCAGCCCGGCGCATGCAGCCCGGGGGGTGATTATTAAAACCCCCTCGTCCGGCTGAAACGGGGGAGGGGAGAGGGAGAGAGGAGAGGAGGGGAGAGAGAGGGAGAGAGGGGAGGGAGGGCAGGAGGAAACGGGCAGGTTGTCGCAATGGCTTCCTCACATGCAATTACGCCCTGCATGGCCCGGGCCGCACACACCGCTGCTGTCGGGGCCGGCCGCACTGACCGCGCCGCGCGGTCGCGGGTTCGAATACCAGCAGCGGCGGCAAAAAACAACTTTGATGCAATCTTTCGAGAAAAAAAATTTCAGCGCGATTTTGTCTCTTCGAGAAGGAAACACCGAAAACATCGTCCAATATGAACGGCCGAGTTGAGATATTTTCAGACAAAAAACAGGAGAAATCACGGCGGGTGCGGGGCCGCTTCCGTGCCGGAGATGCACTTGCCGCTGCACTTGACACCCCACTTCGTCATGCTATGAAAAATTAAGCTGTGCGCGGCCGCTCCGCGGGCGCCACCTGATGGAGTCCATAATAATCCTGGGCCGGCCGTAAAGAGGAGGGCGGCCGAAGCAGTGAGAGCGAGTGAGAGGGGCGGGAGAGAGAGAGAGAGAGAGAGAGAGAGAGAGAGAGAGAGAGAGAGAGGTGCCCCTTTGCGGCCGGTGGGTGTGACGGAAATGACTTTATACATGCCTGCTAGTCTCCATTGGCACCCGCCTTTCTCTCTCTCTCTCTCTCTCTCTCTCTCTCTCTCTCTCTCTCTCTCTCTCTCTCTCTCTGTCGCTGTCACGTGATTGCCCCGAGCCCCCCCCCCCCTAGGTGGTTAGCAGCCGTGGGTCAGCGAGGTACCGCGCTGTTGCGTGCGTCCTGCATTGGTATCCCCTCCTATCGCCCTCTCCCTCCCCCCTCTCTCTCTCTCTCTCTCTCTCTCTCTCTCTCTCTCTCTCTCTCTCTCTCTCTCCCTACGCACTAAAGCCGTCGTAAAATATTTTGTGAGTTTTCCAGGTGTGAAATGGGCGGCTGGCACGCGACGGGGAGCGTCCAGCACGGACACGTGTCCACTTACTGCCGCCACACGCCGCCGCCCGCACACGCGGGAAGCGGCGCGCCGCACCGGAGGCAAATTGATTTTTGCAGCAGGTCTTAAGTGAAACCCGAAAAAAACAGAGGGGGGGGGGAGCAAAAATTATGGGGTGTACGGCGGCGGCGGAAGTTGTGCGCGGATGGAATGGTAATAAGCGGTCCCGCCTGCCGCTGCGGCGTTATGGGTTATTTATGGCTGCGGCGCGGGAAATTTGAAAAATACCGGCACACAGAGTAGTAGCCCTTGAGGGGAGAGGGGTCACGTTGATATGCGAGCATCTCGTAGTGAGGCGCACAATTTTTTATTCTTCGATTTTGTGCATATTTTTCGCTCTAAATCGAACTTGATCTAAAACGGCGCCTTATGAGACTTTGACCACGAGGCGCAAAACCTATATCGCCCCGGCTTCCGCCAGGACCCTTGCCTGCTGCTTCGGTGATCTTACGGGAACCGGCGCTTCCGGCTGCTAGTTGGCCCCGGGGCACAGCACGAGAGCCCGCGGACGGACCCCCCGGCGACCCCTAGCCCGTGCTCCGCACGAGGCCCCCTCCGCCCAACCACGGCCTTTGGAGAACTCCATCATACTGTAGTCTCCTAGACCGTGGAACGGTTCGGACCTGAAGATCCGCCCCTGCGAAGATTTGGGGGATATAGGTTCCCTGGCGTACACGACCGAAGCCGCTGTACTCTACAAGATAGACCTGGTGGCCGCTCGAGTAGTGGCGTGTCCGCTCGTGCCAGATTCCGAGGGGGGGAAAACAGAACTCCGAACCCTAGGAGTTCTGTAGCTTCCCCCCGAGTCTCCTCTACGAGGCCGTAGCCTGCAGACACACAGCCCCCCCGGGCGGGACCCTGGGAATCTAGGGAACTCGAAACCAATCGAACCCTAGAACCCAGGACCGGGGGTCAGCCCGACCGTGCGCGAGCATCTCTCAGTGACGCAGCACGCACGGCCGCTTGGACAGCCATACCGGCGCCGCGTTCGGAAGTATATTTTACGTTCCGTTCTCCAAGCCAAGGCACATGAAAAAGTTGGGGGCGTGGCAAGAGTCGAACCCACGACCATCCAGTCGCCGGCTCGCCCCCTTACCCACGCAGCCGCCGAGCCGCTGTAGAGATGCCAAGCGCGCTTCCTATACTTCAGCCACTGCCTTCCTGGCCGCGGGGGCGGGGCGCCGAACCAAGTATCGTAACTACGGTTCGTCCAGTGGGAGGATTAAAAAGAGCGCCGAGGCCGGGGAAAAGGGCTCCTCGCTTCGCTCGGTCCCAAAAGCAAAAACATTGGTCGCGGGGATTCGAACCCGCGCCTCACAACGCCTCGTCGTTGTCTTACCTGAACCGTCTCGTTGGCCGAGTACTTCCGGATAGATGGTTTCGCATCGGCTGCCTGAGTCATGTCTGCACCATCCTCAGGGGCTGCAACACACACACACACACACACTTATTTTTCATCTCCGAAATTCTTGTGATAGAAACAAAAAGATTCCAAAAAAATATTGTAAAAAACGTTTATAAAATACAATATTTTTGTTAGTGTTCGGTGGAAGAAGATGAGGGGTCCTGTAACAAGGTGGGGCACTAAGCGGGTCCCGTGTACTCCCCGAGGCACCTCTCTCTCTCTCTCTCTCTCTCTCTCTCTCTCTCTCTCTCTCTCTCTCTCTCTCTCGCGGGGCCTCCTCTGGGGGATGCCGGGGGCGCGCAAACAATTTATTTGTCTCTTGTTCTCATCCGCGTGGCGCGACACTCGCATATCGCCGCCGCCGCCGCCACGGCAGCAGACGACAGGGAGCAGAAAGGGAGAACTGGGGGGCGAAATAAAAAAGTGGCGGCAGCAGCAGCGGCAGAGGGGAGAAACCACGCGCTGCAGCCGGGAGAGAGGAGGGGCGGGGGGAATTGGAATGGAGAGACAGGCGTCGTTGTCGCACCGAGAGAGGATACGGCTAAATCCGTATATAGTAGCTGTCTAGACAAGGAGCACGCCGGATTTGTTCTCCTCGCGCCGCCCCCGCCGCCCCCGCCGCCCCCGCCGCCATATACCCCTCCTGCTGCCCCGGAGCGCACGCAGATTGCACGCAGGTACGAAGACCATAAAAAAAATGCTACCAAAAAAAAATTCAAAGAAAAAAAATTAATTTTGCCAAAAAAATGTTTTTTTTTAATAACCGTGAGAATTTTTTTTTGTATAAGCCCGTAATGTTTTTTTTAATCCTTTTTCGGTGATTTTATTTAGACCTCCCATAAGGCTTGTGCGAGCACCCCACCACCTTGTCCGGCCCGCGTCCTCCTCACAGGACTCGCGGAGGATCCGTTTCTCCGCGACGCCACGCCACCCCTCACTGATAAGAATGGCGGTGCCGACGCCACGAGCGCCTCGCCCTTATCTCGCTTCCTTTGTGCCCCCCCCCCCCCCCCACTCCCTCCCCTCCGCTCGCTCAGCCGGGGTGGTGAAACCTTTCGCACCTTTCTCGCACACCCCCACCTCCAGCCCTGTTGTCTGTCCGACTGACTACTGTCTGTTCGCAGAACGGCCAGAGAGAGAGAGAGAGAGAGAGAGAGAGAGAGAGAGAGAGGGCGAAGGGAGTAAGAGAGGTGTTTGACTTGTGTTTTTACTGCACGCCCCCTCCCTCCTCACTGTCGCTCTCACACGAGCGCAGCGGCGCGCTGTCCGTCTCTCTCTCTCTTGCGCACGTGTCTCCCCGTCTCGCTCCCTCTCTCTCTCTCTCTCTTTGTGCACAAGACCACAACGGCGGCGCAGCAGTCCTCCAGTCCCCCTCAGCCCGTCTCTCTCGCACCCACGCGCACGTGCGCGCTTACGCCTCCGCTGTTCGACAGAGACAAGTAGCGATGCTGGCGGCAGGTGTAGCGCTGGGCCCGGCCGAGTGTAAAGGGGTATTTACAGGCTGCAAAAATAACGCGTGCGACGTAGAGGGCGTGCCGATGACAACCTCAGAGAGAGAGAGAGAGACAGCTGTTGAGGGGGCACAGAGTGAGAGAGAGAGAGGGGGGGCTGTCGTGCCCCTGCCCAACCTTGCCCCACCAACGCTGTGGTGATACCATTTGTGATTTTGCAATATGCTCTCTGCACATGCCGCTTGCCGCTGCTGCTCTTCGAGGAGGGGTTGCGGGGGCCGTCGGCTAGGGGGGGCTAGCAGGGGAGCTGCGGCGGGCGGGCGGGGGGGGGGGGCTGCTCACACGTGACCTGACGTGAAAAACAACCCCGCCGCACAGCCCTCCGACCTCCCCTGCCGCTGCTGCCGCCGCCGCCGCTGCTCCGCCTCCTATATAGGCTGTCACACACTTTGGCGCAAAAGTTCCCGTGCACCTCCCGCCCGCTGCTGCTGCTGCCGCTTCTTTTCCGAAGGGTGCAAAGGCGTCGAGAGGGGCGGCGGCCCGGGTGCAGGCAGCGCGGAGAGAGAGAGAGAGAGAGAGAGAGAGAGAGAGAGAGAGAGAGAGAGAGAGAAAAGGGGGGGGGGAAAGGACGTGCGGCAGGCCACGGACTGTCTGCAGGGCTACTTGTTCCCTAACGTGAGAGCGCCAACGATCTAAAAATAATTTACATTTTACATTTTACAATTTACATTTACTTTTTAAACGCACGCACCGAAAAAACTTTTTTTTTTTGCAACTGGTCACGGATCAGGTTTTCAAAAGATTTTTTCTTCGTGACAATTGTTTGCGTTCGGGAAACAGAGTAAAAGCCACGGCGCGCGCACACACACACACACACACTCGCCGACGGGGGCAGCGTAGGCAAGCCCGGAGGTCCCGGAGGTCGGCCGGGTGGCCTACCCCCGACTCCGCAGGGGCTCAGGCGGCGCCGAGGCAGCGGCACGGCCCAGCATAGGGGCCCAGCTGGGGGCCGGCAGGGGCCGGCAGGGGCGGGACCGGAGGGGGGTTTTGATTCCACTTCTCTCCTGGGCCTGTGTCATCGGATTAGCCAGGAAGAGAGCGAGAGAGCGCGTCAGGCAGAACGAGCGAGCGAGCAGTGAGAGAGAGAGAGAGAGAGGGGGGGGGGACTTAGCCGCGGCTTTGCCACGGCTTCTGACCCATTAGCCCTATACGCACCCCCGCGTGGCTCGACGCCACAACCGTAAACAGCCGGATTTGTAGCTTCCGTCAGCGCGAAAACGCCGTCTCTCGCAAAACAAAAAATGATATTTGTATTGCCTTTTTCTATTTCTAATTTATGATAAAAGCTTCGACAAAGATTAAAATTTTTGAAAAAAAAATTCATAGCATATTTTACATGAATTCTGCTTACAGTGCACAAGGATGGGAGGTGAGTGAGAGAGAGGAGAGAGTGGAAGACAGAGACATAGGGAGCGGAGGAGGAGGAGGGGTGACGAAAATTATTACGACAGATTAAGTTAGTTGCACGTCGTTGAAACAACTACGCACTAGCGCACGGCGGCGTTGCGCACTTGTGGGGACAGATTTCCCTCTCCTACCGGCGCTTGCGAGGAGGGTGCGAAATATGGGAGAGGGGTGAGAGAGAGAGAGAGAGAGAGAGAGAGAGAGAGAGAGAGAGAGAGAGAGAGAGCAGATGATTGTAACGGGGGTCTCCTCGTGTTTTACAAGATGCACTTCTTGTCAGCTGTGGCGAGGCGCTTGGCGCCCCAGCATCCTCGGATTGTGGCTGTCCTTTTAATTGGTGGAAAAGTCGTTTCGTCGGGTCCGTGGGTCCGTGAGAGGAGAGGGAGAGAGAGGGAAAGAGAGAGGGGAGGAGGAGGATAAGTGAGACAAACCAGAGTCCAGAGAGAGAGACATACAGACAGAGAGAAAGGACGTGCTGAAGCACCACGTCAGATATGTCACAACCAGGGGGGGGGAAAATCAGAGAGAAAAAGTTGGCTAAACCACGGTAAAATGGCCTTTTTCTCGCGAGAAGAAATAGTGCTTTTGTTTGACATGAGGAGCATCTTGGGGACTTCGCCGCCATCCGCTTTTCTCAAATTATCTCTCTCTCTCTCTCTCTCTCTCTCTCTCTCTCTCTCTCTCTCTCTCTCTCTCTCTCTCCTTTCTCCCTCTCACTTTCCGTAGTGCATCCTTCGTAATGGCTTTTTCGTCGTAAACTGGCGTGCGGAAGAGCATAGCAGGGGGAGTGACAAAACAGAGGAGGGGGCGGACTGGGGGGTAGAGTGGGGGGGGGGGGGGGGGGGGGGGTGCCCTGCGGTGGTGGCCGGGGCCCGCACCAAGTGTCACCTCCACTTAATTTAAGTTTGCGTGACAAATTGGAGGAGAAAAGGAGCAAGGAGGCGCCCAGCCGGCCTCGTCTCCTTCATAATAATAATAATAATAATACTCATAATAATAATATAATAAGATTACGCGGCGAGGGGGGAGGGGGTCACTTTGCAGAGCGTCGCGACGCGAAATAATCGAAAGTCACTTCGAGACAGAGAGAGAGAGAGAAGGGGGTGCGGGCAGAGAGTGAGAGAGAGATGGAGAGAGCTCTGAGCCGGATAGTTTGACAAAGCGCGTACTCTTTGGGCACTAATCTCCCGGCTCCGCGCGCTCCGCATTGCGATAATTCTCTCGTGTAAAATATAAGTAATTGGAGCAATTATCGTTTTGCCAACCGAAAAGTTTGTCGTCGTCCTCGTCGGTGCGATAATCGAGACGAATTTCCTTTTACGGAGGGCGTCATAATGGAATGAGAGGGGAGGAGGGAGGGGTTAGTTTATCGCTGTTGCAAAGTAGCTGTCGTGCGTTGCCGTGCTGGCAGCTGACGAGCGGGGCGCCAGAGGCAAGTCTGCGGGGCGACAGTCATGTTAAGTAACACGTCTCTGTTTTTAAGTTTGTTGTTGGATTTTTTTTTCCCCTTGCGTTAACTTGTAGAAAAGGCGCGTTAACTTTGGCGAAAGTTGTGTGTATGTGTGTGCGTCTCGCAATCAGACAGTCTCTCTGTCTCTCTCCCTCTCGCGACACGCGCGGGGCAGCAAACGGGGTGGCTGCGGTGGCTGCGGGGGCTGCGGGGGCTTCGCGCAGGGCACGAGAAGGTCCCCGCCTCCGTCCCAGAATCTTGCGTGCTGCTGCTGCTGCTCCATAGGCAATGAGGGAGGTGAGGGAGGGCCCTCCGGCCCCTCCTATACGCAAGAAACACGTGACCGCCACAGTGACTACAAGGGGGTGTCGCGACGAGCCCCCGCAACCCCTCTCCCCTTCCTCCCCCATCCCTTACACCCGTCAAAACAGGTGAGCGGGGCACACAGCAGTATTCATTATTCATCGCAGCGCGCGTGCCCAATCCCCCCCCCCCCCACTGCTCACTCTCTCTCTCTCTCTCTCTCTCTCTCTCTCTCTCTCTCTCTCTCTCTCTCTCTCTCTCTCTCTCTCTCTAGCATTTCCTCCACATAATTTTTATTTTCAAAAAATTTCCAGGTCTTGAAAAAAAAAGTCTCAGTCTCGGTTAGTACTCGTACCCCCGGATCGTTTCCCCGCAGACGAGCGCGTTGACCACCGCGCCACGGAGCCTTGTCACTCCGTCGACGACGCAACGAGTAAATAATGTGTTTGTTCTTTATAATTTCTGCTTTTTCGTTTGAAACGCGCGGCTGAAATCGATATGAACGCGCTTGAAAGGGGAGAAAGATGGGAAATGGAAGCAGGAAAAATAAGGGGGCTCGCCGCGCCGCGTGGAGCGGGGCGTATGACGAATACGAATACGAAACGCGCGCGCCCCGAGTTCTACAAGGCGGGGCCATAAAATATTAAATCAGGATCCGGCGCGGCGCCGCGGCGCCTCTAATTTATTGCTCCCTGACCGTCATTAAGATGCGGCCCACGCCGGCCGGCCGGCCAGCGCCGCGGCCAGCAGTAAAGGCTTCCAGTCTGCGAACGCCGCCGCCGCCTGCCCCGAGCTGCCACTCACGGCTCACTGACCAAAGTCAATGAATCAATGCATTTTTGAAAGAATTTTTCAAATGAGTGAATTTTTTCAAATGAGGGAAATTTTTAAATGAATTCATTTTTTTGAACGAATGAAATTTTTCGATGAGTGATCATTTTAAATGAATTACTTTTTTTTTTGAATGAATGGTTTTTTTTTAAAAAAATATATATATTTCGAAAAGATGATTTTTTTTTGGAGTAAACGTCATTTTTGAGTAAATGAATTTCTGAATGAGTGAAATTTTTGAGTGGATGATTGAATGAACGGCGCGCAGAGGGTGTGATTGATTTGGCCGGCTTCCCCCCCCCCCCCCCCCCCGCATGCCGCCCGCATCGGCGCAGTGTCCCGTGCCCCACGGCAAAGGCTTCCCCTCCCCCATTAGGCGGCGCAGACGAGGTGTGGTCGTGGCGCCGCCGCCGCCGCCGCCGCCGATGTCCGGCGGCCGATACCGCAACGACTACAACTACCACTACAGCCCCCACGGGAGCCGGCGGTAGCGGCAGCGGCAACCCGCCCGCCCGCAATCCGGGCCAATCAAACACCGCGCCGGCGGCGCCGGCACGGCGAGATTCCAGCCAGGACCCGCACATACGATCTCTGACAGTCCTGCCTCTCACAGAGGAAGGCGTTGCGCCAATAACATTCTCATACCGGATTATTTTTTCGCCTCCGGCGCGGCGGCACCGCCACCAGTCCGTCAGAAATAGACAACAGCGGCCCCGCCCCCGCCCCCGCGCCGCCGCTTCCCCCACCACTTTACGTTCGGATCGGCCGCCCCGCCGCCCCTCTCCATGATTCCCGCGGCATTCAGCCCGATAGCTCCCATTATAAATGCATTTCCCCATTTTTCCCCGTCTGTTTTATTAGCTGCCCGCCCCGGCCGGTCGGAGCGCGGTCTGTCCGTGTCTCTCACAAAAAGCAAAACACAAAAACAAATTGGTCCGATTCCGATCTGCGAGTAGCAAGCTGATGACGCGAGTCGAACCTCTTTATACGAAAAAGTGTGTAGAATCTAGTCGGGTTCCTGGGCACGTTCTTCCAAAACGCAGCCCACAAAAAGAGAGTATGAGAACTTCGCGGTGCCGCTGCCGCTTGGCAGTGTGCGAGGGGCCGCGTTGCGGAGGGCGGTGACGGAGGGGGCCCACAGCGGCGGCGGCCCGCTCTGACCGGCCATTTATATAATCGAACATCCCCCACAGTAGCCCGGCGGGGCGGGGCCCGGCACGGGGCCCGGCAGCCGCCCCCCGCAGACAAACAGACGCCGGGTTCCTCCCAGCATCCCACCACCACCGCTCGACAGATATTTATTTATTTTTATTTTTTGTCTATTTGCCCGTGAGGCGTTGATGTGCAACCAGAGAGAGAGAGAGAGAGAGAGAGAGAGAGAGAGAGAGGAGGGAGGGAGAGAAAGAGAGAGAGAGGGAGTGGGGGTGTGCGTGCACCCCCGGCTTCTCGTATTCACCTGACTTTCGGAGGCGTTGGGGCCCGCGGAATCACCCCGGCATTAGTTTTCATGGTGTCGCGGGCCGCAACCCTTACCTCCCCCCCCCCCTCCTCCTGTTACGTGGTATCTGCACGTCGCGGCTCGGCCCCCGCCGCCGTCTCCTCCTCCTCCTTTTCTAATTGTTATTAGCGCTGTAAAGAAGCGTGCAGGCGGCGGCGGCGGAGACACCCCCTGCAGCAGCAGCCGCCACGCAGCCAGCCAGCGAGGGGGTGCGCAGAGAATATGAGAAATTGGAGTGCGCTGCTGCAAGGAGCAGGTCTTCGCGTCTACCAGAATGCTGCAGCAGGCGCCCCCGGGAGTCTACCTGGAGTTCACCAACCGGGAAGAACCAGCCCGAAACCTCGCGGTTTTTTTCAAATACTTTATTACGTGCAATTTCATCCCTGTCCTGTGACAAAAAAGAAACAGGGGAAGAGAAAATTGGCTTGGGTGGACATAAATGAGATGATCGTCGCCGTCTCTCTCTTTCTCTCTCTCTCTCTCTCTCCAGACTTCACACCTTCCCCCGCTACGTACTCTGCAGACGAGGAGAGAAGAGGAATTTCGGCGCCCTTTCTCTCTCTCTCCCTCCTCCTTCGCATCACAGCTTTCCAGCGGAAGAGAAAAACACCACCTCTCTCTCTCTCTCTCTCTCTCTCTCTCTCTCTCTCTCTCTCATAGGGTGCGAAAAACATGTTTCGGTCAGGGAGGGGCTCCGATGCTTTACGCTGGAGGCGTGACCGGAAGACTTGAAAAAGGGGCAGAACAGAGCAAAAGGGTGGGGGGAGGGGAGAAAGAGCATGAGTGAGAGAGATGGTAGACATGATGAAGAGAACGGGGGAGAAAATTCGCGCCATTCAAAAAAGGAATTCGCAGCGCATAGCAGAGCGTACCGGACCAATGTCAACGCTGGCAAAAGAGGGGGAGGGGGGAGGGAAGGAGAGAGAGAGAGAGAGAGAGAGAGAGAGAGAGAGAGAGAGAGAGAGCTGCTGGAGGCTGAGTGAATGTTGAGTACGAGTACCGCCTTACACCACTCTCCATTCAGGAACCCCCTCCCCCCCCCCCCCCCCCCCCCCCCCCCCCCCCCCTCCCTCTTCGCGGTAACTGGCGCACACCTCTCATGTGCGCACGTGCACGCTCGTACAACAAGACTGAGGGGGAGAACGGGGAGAGGAGGGAGGGAGGGAGGAAGGGAGTGAGAGGGAGGGAGACGTGACGCGCACAACGCACCGCCTGCTCAAAAGTTCCTGTTTTGTCCATTATCACTGGAGAGGCCGACAGGGCAGTTCTCGTAGCGGCGGCACTTGCGGCGGCGGCAAATCAGAGAGAGAGGGGAGGGGGGGGGGGTGCGGCGGAAGGGTGTGGGAGGGTGGGTCTCTACGCCACCTGCGGCGGGACAAAACGCTGCGGGTAAGGTTAGCTGCTGAGACAGAATTTAGCGGTAACTCGATCCGCCGGAACCGGCCCGGGTTCGAATACCCGATGTGAACTTTGGATTTTTGGATGTTATTTTATTTTGCTAAAGAGAGAGTGATGGGGGTGAGAGAAAGCGAGAGAGCGGTGTGGTGAAGAGAGGGGGTGCCGGGGCGGGGGAGGTGAGGGACAGGAAAGTGTGATGGAGGGAGAGGGCCAGGGGGTTGAAAAACGCGAACGGAAGTTGGCCGCCAAGGCTGCCGCCGGCTGCCGCCCCGGCGGGCACGGCAGGGGCGGGGATGAGGGGGGGAGGGGGGCAAGACCTAGACGGGGCCCCAGCCCAGCGCGGCCCACCAGCATGAGGGGAATAACAATGTTGTCTCGCCCGCGCGGACGCTGCCGCCGCCGCCGCCGCCGCCGCCGCCGCCGCCGCCGCCGCCGCCGCCGCCGCCGCCGCCGCCGCTGCCTGCGTCCCGGTGCGGAGGTGAAGGGTGAGACGCGGCGGCAGCGGCGGCGGCGGCGGCGGCGGCGGCAACGGCGGCGGCGCCCCCGAGGACAAGAGCCCCCTCAAGAACGACCGTGGTCCAGAGGACCGACACCGAAGATCCCAAAAGTTGCTCACCACCAAAGAGCATTATTACAAGCAAAATTATTTTCACAAAATAAAAATGAAAGCAAACGGCTACCGCTGTCCGCGAGGGCAGTCAGCCGGTCGCTACCCCCCCCCGGAGCAGGGCTGGGACCGAACTCAAAATCAAGATGGCGGCCAAGTCCGGCCGGTTTCGGGGGAAATTAAAGAAACCACGCGTACCCGTTGTAACCTCAGGCACACGACACCGCCCACACCGGGCGCGAGCTCAGGCCGCCTCAGAGGAGCCCTTACCTTACAGTACTTCTCCAGCTGAGACGGCAGAAGAGGGCGCCGCGCCGGCGTCCCGCCAACACCCTCACTCACTTTGAAAACGTCCATACATTTGGACCACAATTCACACGCGCGCGCCCGCTTCGCACGAGATTCCTTGCGTCCGCCCGCGTCGTAATGGCACACGATCGAGTTTTCCATTACGCTGCACAATAAAAAGGAATCGCGAATGCCACACGGTAACCGAAACGATTCAAACCGCGAGCGAAACTCACGCCGACTAACTGCCGGTATGAAAAGTTCGTCGCGCTCTGCGGTGGCGGCAACGGCGGGTCAAGCTGAGCGCCGCGCGGCTCCGCAGCCAACAAACGGCAGCCGTAGCAACTGACGCAGTTGAGGTTAGTACCAGTACGCGTATTTTCTTTGATGTCTACTAAAAATCGGTCGGATTTGCCACCATTTTGATGGACCTTGTAGCCAAACCGTGGGTAACCGTAATGTCTGCCAAAAGGCCAGGCAGTTTGTTTGAAATACCACCTACATTTCTGTGCCAAATGGGTTGCCGAAGGTGTCTAAAAAAAAAAACTCAGGGACACCTGCTACATAGAGTTGCAAAGCCCTATTTTCAAAATATGACCCAAGAAAAATTTTGAGGAACAGACACTCGGGAGAATGCGGGTTGCCAGCCACCGGCTGGGGCAGTGCAGGCCGGCCGGCGACGTTCTCCAAAGTTACACCCCTCTTGTTGGCGGGGGCCCCAATATCCTGCGAGCCGCGAAACGCCCCGCGTCATGTTGCCGTGTCGCCGCGGACCCCGGCGGGGGCCTCCGGGGGCCCCGTGCGGGGCACATCTGCTGCCGGCGCCCTCCCCGCCCCCGCGACACTACTGGCGCCGCCCGTGAGAAGTCGTTGGCGCCACCTGGTCTGCCCCCGCCTGTAATTGAAGCTCAGATCCCGCGGTATAAATCAGCAAAGTATCGCGCCTCCGCCCCCTCTCCTCCTTCGTCCTCGTCCTCTGCCTCCTCATCCTCCTCCTCCCCCTCCTGCACCCCCTCCCCTCCGCACCCCGGGGCAGGTCGCACACAGCTCATTCGTCCTGTTGCTGGCCCGGCGCGGGTTCGATCCCCGGTGGCGGCTCACAGCAGTCTGGCAAGGCTAGGCAGCGGTAGGAAGACTGCCTAACAATGCCGCGAAAATTTTTTTTAAAAAATGTGAAAAACCGTCTCCAATACTTACTTTACGTTTGCAGATGTTTGCAGGCCTGCTCGGCCGCGCCGTGCACCTCTATATTCCGCTAATGACACTTATCTAAAAATTATCTAAACTGTTCGAAAATTGAGCTAATTGCGTCCGCTGTCGTTAGAGCGGCGGCTGGCCGGCGGACCGGCGGCGCGCGGCCGACGTCCACGCCGGGGGCCTTGTTGACGGCGTCCTCGGCGGGCGCCGCGCCGCCGCGCACCGCGCCGACATCACGGCGGTACCGTCACGGAGTCACGACGGCGGCCTCGCGTCACGTGGCGTCCTGACGGCGTGCTGCGGCTCGCGGCGGGGGGTCCGGCGCCGGCGCCTGCGTGCGTACGGCGCCCCTCGGCTCGGCGGCTCCGCGACCCTCGTCGGCCCGCGACTGCGGGCGCGGCGGCCGGGGCCTCGGGCCGATGCAGCGGCGCCGGCAGCGCCGGGCCCTCCGGAGGGGGAGGGGGCGCGACTCCGGGTGCAGGGCGGCGGCGCCTGCGGGCGGGCGGGTAGGCCGGCCCGCACGACTCGCGTGCGTGCACCGGCCGCCGCTGCCTACCCTCCAGGCGCCACCGCCGCGCCGATGGAGCCGATCAAACCGGGGGCCGTGCCATGCATGTGCAGCCGTTCAAGAGCCGACGGAACCGCGGGGTGCTGAGGGTGCGTGCGAGCGCGGGGGCCGCCGGCGGGAATCGAACCCGCAGCCCGCAAGGTTCACTGCACCAGGGCAAGTCACGTGCTTTGTGCACGCCCCGTGTGGTGTGGCGGGGGAGTGAGGGCGCGGGGCGCGGGCCCTGGCGGGGCCGGCAGCCACTTCCGCTTCCGGATCCCGCCGCAAGGCTGCCTGGGGGCGCCACTATCCACCCGCCGGGGGGCAGGCCGCGTCAGAGGGAAGGCCGGGGGCGGCACGCTCCGCCACGCCGCCGCCGCCGCCGCCACTGCCGGGGTGAGCCAGGGTGGTCGACCCGAGGCCGACACCGCGACCCGAGGCGACCCGGCGGCGGCCCGCGATGTGCTGGCCTCCTAAAGCACCGCGCCGCGCCTCTCAGTGCCGCCTGGCCCGCGCTCGCCGCCGCACGCCGGATCAATAGCCAGGATTTAGTCAAAGGCTGTGGAATATTTTGTTTGAAAATGGACGGCGACGCGGACGGCGCGCTGGACTACGACGGCAAGGGCGACGGCGGCAGCGAGGCCGTGAAGGTGATCTGCCTGGGGGACAGCGCGGTGGGCAAGTCCAAGTGAGTACGGCGGCGGCCGGGGCTGCACCACCGCTGCAGCGGCAGCTGCACCCCCGTGGCCTGGAATGTGGCCTCGGCTCTGTGCCACTCCGTGCGCCGGCCCGGGCTCACTCCTGGAATGTGTGTGTGTGTGTGCGCAGGCTACTGGAGAGGTTTCTGCTGGACAACTTTAAGCCGCAGACCATATCGACGTACGCCCTGACCCTGTACAGGTATTCGGCCAAAGTGAAGGACACTGACGTGGTTGTTGGTGAGTTCGTTTCTGCATTTATTTGATTTGTTTAACTTCATTTATTTTTTTAAAAATTGTGTTGTTGAATTTTTCCCCACAGACTTTTGGGACACCGCAGGTCAAGAGATGTTTCAGTCAATGCATCCATCCTACTACCACCAAGCTCATGCCTGTATCATGGTTTTTGATGCAACACGCAAAATCACCTACAAAAATCTGGAGAGGTGGTACAAAGAGCTACGACAGTATCGTCCTCACATACCAGTCTTTTGTGCTGTCAATAAGATTGACGGTAGGGATCCTGCGCTTCAACAGTGACTTTATTCTTTGCAGTATTTAATATGTGATTACTTTGTCGGCACCTCAATTTCAGCTAACATGGAGGTAACTCAGCAGCGATTTGCCTTTCCTGATAAAAATGGTGTGCCCCTGTATTATGTATCAGCTTCGAATGGAATGAATGTTGTTAAGGTACAGTTTGTTTGTTTTTTTACTCCTCTTCTTTTCTTACAATCATGTCCTTGTCTGTAGATAAAGGAATTTTCAAGGGTTAAATTATTATCCTAATTGAGGTGTTTTATACTTTTATTTATTTGCAGCTGTTCAGGGATGCAATAGAGGCAGCATGGAAGTACAAAAAGGATCCAGCAGATGAGACGGACCAGATTTTCCAGGAATTACAAAGGTTGTGAAATCAAAATCATCAAGAGGATTCTATGTACATTCCTGACATCCAGCTCACACATACACAGAAACAAAAAGAAGACAAAAGTAGAGGTAGAAATGATTTTTAATGATAACTGTGATGGGACCAAGTTCATATGTAATGTTCATTTGACTGAGGGAAAATATAATGGAAGACAAATTAACTGTTGCCTTCAAGACTTAAAGGATCAGAAATATGTTTGTGGAATTCTATTACAGGTTTAACAGGACAGTTGACCCAGCTAAGGAATGTGCATTAATCATTAACAATGAAATTCAAGGTCCTACTTCTTTTCTTACTGTTTTTAATTGTTATTTATATTGGCAAATGTTAAAATTTTTGTTATTGTTGTATGACTGATTGAATGACAGTAAATCAATATGGAAAATTATGAACTTATGTGTATTGGCCCTATTTCACATCATGAACAGTTTAAACTTACAACCTCCAGAAAAAGTCTATTGGCAAGTCACTATGTTTCTCCAGCACAGATATCAAGATTTGTATGAAATAATCCAATATGTACAATACACATCATCCCTCATGGAATGCAAATAGCACATTTTGCCTCTCTAGGTTTCATAACAAATGCAAACTGCATTTTCAATACTGAAGAAACCAGAAAATCACAGATGTTGAGCAAATCATAATCTGACCTCTGTTTTAAGAAAAGGTCAGTGACCAAAAAGTCACTTAATTTACTTATGAATAAAATTATTCAGTAAATATTCAAGGCACAGAAAACTAGACTTTATATCCACAGTCAAATATTTCTTTTCATCCATAGAGAAATTAAATTCTCTTCATTATGAAACTATTCTACAGTGCTTTAAGAAAAAACAGCCCTTCTAATACACATCTGGCAACAGTTTCTTAATACAGCTGATAACTTTATCTCATTTCTTCTCGAGCCTGGGCAATGAGAGGCATGAGATCATTTCTATAGAGCGGGTGGCGCTCACCGTGGCTCACTTTCAAAATGCTCTGAGCCTTCATAAGCCAGCCCAGCGCTTCCTCCACACACTGCAGAAAAAGATTTAGTTTCCCTAACTTTAGGTAGAAAATGCCTAGAAGAGGATGGGTGATGCCATAGTATTTCCTGTAAAGAGAAAGAGTGTCACTGATGCTGTATTACATGAGTCAAAATTACAAATACTGTGTAGCACCTACCTATATCCGGGTTCAACCTCTTCTCCAAATCGCTTTGCGTCCTCCCATGCACCTACATCAATAGCACTTTCAAAAGCTGCATCTAAAGCTTTAATTCGGAGCAGGTTCATTGGGTGGAATAGGCCATCTTGTTTCTTCAAACATACTTTACACACATCTAAATCTGAAAAGAATGTTAAGGAAAGACATAAATTTTGTAGATAAGGAGTCAGAGAAACATTTTTAGCTGAAGGTAATGCATCTCAATACACATCACTAAAATAAACATAAAAAAGGATACATGCAACATCTTTCATAGACTGAAGGTGCTGCTGTGTAAAATCAGTGATATCAAGGTATTCATTTATCCGTGCTGGCTTAACATGTTCATTGCACTTGTTACATAGTTTTCCATAGGTTTCCTGAAACCAGAAAATCATGTCACTTAAGGAGATAATAAACATAAGGTATCTTCTATACCTTCAAATAAAATTATAGAGTACCGTTTGGAAAACTGGAACAGGAGCTCCACAGCTGTTATTGGGACAGAGCATAGACTTCTGAAGCTCTAGCTCAGGACGATCCAGACATCGGGTGCACTGGCAGAGAAAATAGTATGTTGCCTGCAGATCATCTTGACGTTCCCTTGCAGAGTTCAACAAGTCAACATAGGTAATATACACCTGCGGATCCAAAGATGTCATCATTTTACCCCCAAAGGGCAAACATACAGATGAAGCTTGAATAAACTAATTTTTGCTCTTACTTTACTCCAGTCCATTTGTGGTAAATTTTGCAGGGCTCTAATATGTATGGTAGTACCAGTAAAAACTGCAACAGCTGTTGGGTCACAGGAGTGATCAATTATTGACACACCAATATAAAGTCCTGTGCCGATGCTCACCATCTCTGGGTCTAAAATGTTGAAACCATTGACAACCATCTGAAAACAGTAAAGAAACTTCAATTTAAAGCTGGCAGGAGAATAAATTTGCAGCTTACTTGAATACATCGACCCACAAAATAAATACAGAGTATCATACTGAAATTTTTCTTTCTCCTAATATGCCTTTTTCATACGGACTAACAAATATCTTACCCTTCCATATATTCCTAAAAGTTCTGCAGAATTGGGAAGTGCACTTTCACCAAGGTATTCCATTAACACTGCACAAAGTGATGTGAAATGCTCCATCCTCTTTGAGTCTTTTTTAATATCCGTGTAATCTAGTCAAAACAAAAAAAAAACATAGCACTATAAGATGGATGTTGGGGTTTTTTTTCAATTTTACAGACAAAAAAATTTTGATAAAATTATTTTTGTCAAAATTATATACATACGAGACATTAGGTCTTTGAACATTCTAAATCCTGTTTTTGAATAGAAGCTCTTCTCTTTATCCCCTCCATTCTGAAAAAAAAATTAAATAATTTAAGACCCCTTAAAAAAATAAAACTAACATTAGGCGATGACCTAAAGACAAACCTGTAATTTGAAAATTATCCTAGCCAACAACCTGGCTGCATCTGGAACAACGCGTGGAGCAACACGCTTGAGATTAGGGCACTCTCTTTTGTGTATTGGCCAAGACGCCTTCTGGCAATCTCGACCACAGTAGAACACATATTTGCAGCCCGAGCACTGAGATAGTTTTGTTCTGTAAAATTTATAAGAAGCATAACTTTAGATGCTTTTCATAACTATTGCATAAGAGGACATAACATAAAACCGAAGGTACATGTGAACATGTTAACTAAAACCTCTGAATGCAGACATGGTCAGAACAAACAGGTTGCACAAAAATGGAAACATGCAAAATGTTATGGCTATTCCTATTTTGTCAATCGTGCAGATTTCAATAATACACTCATGCGCAGGACACCTCCCGTCCAAAGAGACAACAGTCATCTCGATTGGCATATGACAGATGATCAAGGTGAGTGAAAAAGAGCTCACAATAAGAGCAACAAGTACAAATTTCTTTTAGGGCATGACTTCTATCTACTATTATTCTTTGCATGCTGTATAGTACTCCTAGTACCCACTCGGCCCAAAGGGTATCGAAATCCCACCAATCATCACACGAATCTTGGGAGTCCCACGGGAGTCTGGGGCATAGTGGGAAACGTTCTGGTCTAAACAAGGGAAACAATAGGGCAATACCAGATAAGTGGTTACCATTTTGAGTATTTTTAAAAATACTGTGATGCCTTCTTTGAGTGTTGCAGCACAAAACTGCCTTGAATAGTTCTGGAATGGTACTTAACTAATGCCTGCAAAAGATTATTGACAAATAAATGACTTTGAGTCAATGACTTTTGAATGAGATAGTATCTCATTTAAAGGGTAAAGGTAATCTGATAAGAGAGAATTTTCCTAAAGTGCAAATACCCACTACCATTTTTCCTATCAAAAGCGCTGGGAGAAATCAATCAAAAGAAGATGTCTGCTGAAAGATCAAAACAAATTTGAACCATTTTGTACCTAGAAACAGGTTATGTTATACATGTTTACCTTTCAAAACAATGATCACATCGCTCTCCCTGCAGTTTTGATTTGAGCACGTGCACGAACGGCTTCTCTGTCAGCAACGTAGAACCAGCCAGAACGGCAAAGTCACTTTTCATTTTCATTGCCTTTGCGGTTACAGCAAGGAGTGTTGCTTTACGACAGGTGAGTGGTAGCGGCAAAGAGGAAGCGAACTAGGTAGTCGCACCAAAAATAGAGCTCATCTGGCCTATTAATAGAGCGCAAGACGGGCCGTGTTGAGATAACTGGGATTTGTCACTCGCATTTCGTGTCACAGTGCAACACGGTAAATTTAGACGAGCGCGTCAGCATGTCAGACGTCAATGTCGAATGTCGATGCTTGTTGATACCTCAATCAGTAAGAGTTGTCTGCTGCAGCAGACGACATAAACATTACGGCGATAAAATTTGCAAGCCGAAAGTAGAAAAAACACAATGGGAATTTCAGTTGAGGTAACTTATTTTGAATGTAAGATGCGCTTCCCAATGATAACAAATTAAAGTTATTTTCTAAAATGGAAATTTTCTGATGCCGATGAGACTATGCGCAACCTTTGCCGGAGAATAAACAGCCTCAGAATCAATGAAAAAAAATAATTGCAGAATACTGATTTGTGACACCACATCAAACGACTTGAATTTTCGCTTCCGTCTCTCTGTTTTCAACCACTGGACCGAGTCAGACTCAAATTCAGCGCCGTGAAAGGCATTTTGTTGGCCACCCTGATCACTGCCTGCCAGCACGACGCCTTTCGCCTTTCAGCTGATCCGTCAACCTTTACACTTACACCCACCACCCACCGAACCATACAGTCCATCGAAAATGGCTACTATGTTGAAGAGCGGAATTCTTCCTCTGGAAGCTATTATCAGAAGAAATGGAGGAAAGGTAAGGTCTCTAATATGCCCTTTCGACTTCGGCATTCGCGCGGAACGCTCGCATCCCGCAATCAATGACTGTGCTTGGTTATCTTCCACATGTAGGTGGGACATGATCATGTTACTTCTGTCACCTTCAGTCTTTCAGCTTACATATTGCAAGGATAAAGGTCAAGTCTGCGGTCTTGTCAACAAGTCACACCTCTATATCATTTGGGAGACAGCACCTTCTCATTGCTTCCTTAGGAGGAATTTGTCAGTGTAACATATTTTACTCCTACTGAAATACTGCTTTAAAATAGAATGATGTATTTTCTAAGTCACTTTAATTTATCAACCATTTATTTTTAACTATTTAATATTAATTCCTGTGGCATTCTTCTGAGCCTCTACGTTTTTCCTGTGCGCCGCAGTTGTGGTTTACATTTCTTCAACCTTTGTACCACTGATATAGTACTGTAGCCAAATGATATCTTATCAATACCAAAGACCTTCCTCGTCTTAGCTTGGGATTCTGTTTCAGCTCCTGGGTGCTGCTTCATCATTACCAAACCTCCGACAGCCTCAAAGAAACTTGAATTTACATGAACATATGAGCTATACCTTCTTGAATGAAGCTGGCATTGAAACACCCAAATTTGGTGTTGCCACAACCAAAAAAGAGGCCATTGATATCGCAAATAAGCTAGGCACCAAAGATCTTGTTGTGAAAGCCCAGGTTCTAGCTGGTGGAAGAGGCAAAGGATCTTTCAAAAATGGTTTCAAGGGTGGTGTCCGAATGGCATTCAGGTGAGTGTGCTAACAAATTTGGACTTGAGTCAAATGTCAATGCAACTTGTCTAATGCTTGTATTGAAATTTTGCAGCCCTGAGGAGGTTGCCGATATATCCGAGAAGATGCTGAAGCAGACTCTGGTCACCAAGCAGACTGGTGAGAAGGGAAAGATTTGTAATGCTGTGATGGTTGCGGAGCGAAGCTACCCTCGCAAGGAATATTATTTCTCTATCATGATGGAACGAGCATTCAACGTAAGACCCTTTATTTAACCACTATTGTAATATTTTGTCAAATGGTTCAATTTTCTAAATTTGTATTTCAAACTTTTATCAGGGCCCTGTAGTTATTGCATCTAGTCAAGGTGGTGTTAATATTGAAGATGTGGCTGCAGAGAATCCCGATGCCATTCTGTACGAGCCCATTGATGTTGTGCAAGGTATGTATTTAGTATTAATATGTAACCTTTCCTGATTGCTTTCTTACTGATACCTGTAGTTCTTTTTTTTTTTTTTTTTTTTTTTTTTAGGACTGACCAAGGAGCAGGCTCTTAAAGTTGCTGACAAAGTTGGTCTGAAGGACCAAAGGGATAACACCGCTGAGATGTTGTTGAAATTATATGATTTGTTCCTCAAGAAAGATGCCTTGCTGGTAGAACTTAACCCTTATGCTGAAAACTCTGATGGGAGATGTATGTATCTGTCAACCAAAAAAAAATATATATATATATATACTCATTCTTGTAAAACTGCTAATTTTCTCAATTATTTTGTAGACTTGACTCTGGATGCCAAGATGAACTTCGACGACAATGCTGACTTCAGACAAAAAGAGCTGTTTGCAAAGAGAGACTTGACCCAGCAGGATGAGAAAGAAGTTGAAGCACTCAAGTACAACCTCAACTACATTGCCCTGGATGGTTGGTGCACGGCACTTCCCTCTTCAGAAACCATATGGATGGCCAAGATTGGTTTAGTATCTCATGTTTGTTTATCTCCCCCTTTCAGGAAGCATTGGTTGCTTAGTGAATGGTGCAGGTCTTGCCATGGCTACCATGGATATCATTAAGCTTCATGGAGGTAACCCTGCTAACTTCCTCGATGTTGGTGGTGGTGCTACAGCCAACCAGGTTAAGGAGGCATTTAAGATCATCACCTCAGACCCCAAGGCAAGTCTCAGAGCTTTTTCTGAGTTTGCTCTGTCAAATATATTACCATTAATTGTCCTATTGATTGATAATGCATTGGTCCTGTAGGTTCACACTATTCTTGTTAACATCTTTGGTGGCATCATGAGGTGTGATGTTATTGCTGAGGGTATTATTGCTGCATGCAAAGAACTCAACCTCACAGTTCCTATTGTTTGCCGATTACAGGTATTGGACAAGTTTTCTCCTTTTTATTGTGTTGTGCCCCGAAAGGTTCTAAATTTGATTCTGTTTGGTTTAGGGAACCGAAGTGGACACCGCAAAAGTACTTATTGCCTCTGCTGGTCTGAAGATTCTTCCCACCGATGACCTTGATGAGGCAGCAAGGCTGGCTGTTAAACTGTCCAATATTGTTGGAATGGCTCGCTCAGCCAACCTCAATATTAATTTCGAGATTCCCATTTAAGCTTCTTGCACTTATGTTGGTGAGATAAATTTACAACCGTCTATTTAGCTGATTCAGACCTTGTGTTTATAGTATTCTTTCTTTATTTAAAGGGCAAGAGAATACCAAGCAGCTTGGGCAGACAACATCTTGAGCTGCAGCAGGGGAGTATTTACCACCACCAATGTACTCTTACCAAATCAACCTTAACATTGAATGATGCACAGAATTGTTCTGTTGGTTTGTTTTGGAATCGAATTGTATGAAAGAAACCTAATTTATTGTACCTTCAGTGTGTTCTTGATGGAAAGTGGTGTGAATGGCTTAAAAGGACTTCTTCACCATGCTTACATTCAGCACATCTAATGTATTCTTTTATTTGTATGTGAGTTTTCTGGTCAATCATCCCATTTCAAAAATGGTTTAGAATGCTTTTAGATATTTCTCTTTTACGTTTACTTTAAGATTTCCCTGTAACTTGGTGCTGTTTATCAGGCGAATTTATCTATTTTATCCTTGTAGCATTTTATGCTTTCATAGTTCTTATTAATTGCAACAATCACCTCGCTACTGCTTTCATTATATTTTAAGCATCTTGTCATGACATTACTGCATTTTCAGGACGTGAGTGGCTATGAAGTTAACATACAGTTATACTAGTGAATGTCATTTCTCACTGCCGTTGCGTAGTTGTACATAGTTGTCATGTAAGCGAAGACCCAATCTGCATGCAAGCTGCTTTTGTCAATGCAAGAACTTCCTCTAAGCTCACTATCTGCTTGCACACGTATTGTTATGAATAGGCATGTTGCTCCATTCAAATTGAAGTTGTTATTACATTTATAAGAACTGTCATCACAGAATTATATTAATGTAAAAAAGTAGGATTGTGCAAGACTGACAGACATCTTTATAGTCCTTCATATTGAACAATGGAGATGCTGTATTATCCTCTCTCATCTTGGACCCTCAAACTTGCACAATCCTGTTTTTCACTGAAGCCCATGAGTTTAATTTATCTTATATTATTTAAATTGAAAGCTGTACAGGGTTCTACAGCTCTATAATAAAGTCTAAATTCCCTTTATGACGATGGTTGTGAAGTGTACAGTCCCTTTTCATAACAAGCATCTAACACATACCTCTGCTGTTGACTGAGCTAATTTACAATTCACCAGTACTCCACTAACCATGGACTCCAAAGATGGTTGGTGGTTTGTACAAACGTCAGGAATGTAAGTTTAGATGTGTATATGGATTTATACGTGAATGTGTATGTGAAGTATTGTTGAATCTGAGATTTTCGATAATACTCAGTAAGTTAAGTAGGTGTAATCCTGAACATATGTATGTGAGCAAACCGCAAACCAATGAAGTGCACTGCAGGCTGCTTGCAAAACTCCATGCACATCATTTCCTGAGTGTTGTGGTGTGTTCTTCACAAATACTGGATATACAGTCAATAAAGATCACAATTATTATGGACATGGACATTCTTTTCTTTCTCTCATAGAAGTTTTAACAATTTACTTACCCTAGTTGAAGACACGGATCAACACAGAAATTTTATGGGATGTAAAGATAACTATTACATATTCTTATACACCTTACACAAATCTGTTAGCAAGTTTGTATGCTGCTTGACTAGCTTTCCAACAGCGTTCTTTCATTGTTTGGGTTGGTACTGTAAATTTATAATCTACAGATAGAGTCTGAAATTTTAAACTGGGTGCAGATTTATGGATAGCAACATGTTCATCAGACTCGACCAAATGTGGAAGAATCTTGTTTATCCAAAGCAGAGCGTTAAAATTTTTGGACACTAAATCCTGAGAGTGAACAGAAAACTTATGTAAAGTTTTGGAGAAACAACAAATTTATAACATACAGAGAAGGTATATCAAAGGCATCAACATTACTAACCTCAGGAATGGAGCAGCAAACGCTTAGTTTGTCTTCACATGGTGCGAACAGCATAATAGGAACATGAACTTCTTTGGTATATTTCTTGAGAAGTCCAGTCTCCAATAAAAGTTCAGACAGTTGAATTACATGTGACACAGCTCTTGAATTTTTGATTTTCTGGCGAATTTCAAGTGCAGACAAGAATCTAGAGTGAAAACATAGCATTAATTTGAGAATGGACGAATGCTTCATGGGTTTGAACACTACACAAAAAAAAATAATGTGACATACTTTGCCATTTGATGAATTTTCTTTGAGCCTTCATTAAGTGCAGCAGCGACCATCCGATATGTTACGAATGAACATTTTGTCTTACTGTCTTGAACAAAATCTCTTATCACATTGTGGCTATTTTTTAACTTAATCATCTAAAACATCCAAACAGAAATTTTAAAAAATTAAGAAAAAGAGTTTTAAAAACTGATTTTTTTCCCCTCATAAATAGGAGGGAATAATTACACAAGGCCAAACCTCATCAATGTGAAATTGCAAATCTGGTACAGTTTTAGATGTATCAACTTGTTTACCCAAACTTGACAACTCTTGTTCCATTTTAAGAACTAATTTGTTGTAGTTGTTAACATTACTCAACATTTTCTCAGAATTAGATATTGCTTCTTCAACATCAGAGCCTGTGATGGCAAAGATACAGGTCTCTTTGGTATTCCTAACATTTTCCTTCACAAATGTTTGTGTGATACAAAATTGGCCGATATCCTTGGTGTTTTGAACATGAGTGCCGCTACATGCCTCTCTGCAATTTAAATAAAATAATAATGGTTCTTAAAGAACAAAATGTCATAGTTTTTTTTTTCAAGCAGTTCCTACTATATAGTACTACATTACCTTGAAATAATCAGATTTTCTCTTTTTATATCTATTACAGAGATATTATCTAGCGGATAAGTCTCATCAGGCACAAATGTTGTTCGGATGGGTAGCTCCCATACATTTACTGTGCGCCGTTCAACCTGCAGTCCATCCTCAACCGCACGCATTATGGCATTTTCAAGAAGTTTGGCATCTGATGCAAACAGAAAATGATCTAACTATACACATGACATTTGTAATGGAAAACAATAAACTAAACACTCACGCTCTATTGTGAACTCTTCACCATAAAGAAAATAATTTATCTTTAAATAAGATGAGTTAATCACACATCTCTTTTGAACAGCAGCAGCAAACAAATTCTGCATTTCTGCATGAATGAGGTGAGCTAATGTGTGATTTCGCATACAACCCACTCTGTTTGATTCATTGATCTGGGTAACAACATTATCCCCAATATTAAAGCTGAAAACAAAATATGGAGGTCATCTTTATTATTAAAGCCATGCTAATTTTCACTGCAAGATATCTCCCACTCTCACCACACTCACCATCCCTTTAACTTTCCAAAATGAATTATGCAGTCTCCAACTTTTGCAACTCTTTTAACCATTAAGTAACAATCTGGCCTTGAAGAAGCAACAATTTTACCACTGTCACATTCTTGACCGCCAGCTGTGTGGTAAAAGTTTGTCCTGTCTAATATCACACCACATTCTACACCATCTTCTGCCTCTCTTACAAGAACACTCAAAATCTTTGCAGAAACAGAAGGAAAGTTGTACTGTCCATCTCGTCGACGGCATTCATAGATTGGCTGGTAATTTGTTCTGGGCACATCTGAAGTAGCCACAAAATTGATTGGACTGTCAACACTTAGTATTTCCTTGTTTCTGAATGTGTGCAAATAATTTTCATAAGCCGCAACATTAAATTTTTTTCCTAGCAAACATAAAAGTGGACACTGAAGAAGAAAGCTCACAAACAAATTATTTAAAAAAATAATTTTTAAAAAACGTACCATATAAAATTGCAATTTTGCCAATCAATTCAGCACTGAGGCCAAGGGAGCGAAACAATGGGAATGCTACAGCTGGAGTCACCTCACGTTCGTGAATGGAACCCATTTTCTTACATGCTAGTGACAGTGTAATTCGATTGGACCCAAATTCTAAGAGACTTTCGATGTCAGGTTTTTTACTACGAAGTGATACCCAGCTCTTAGGATGAACCTGCTTTATAGCTTTATAAATTTCTGCTTCTTTCTGAATTATTGTTTGAACCTGTGTTTTGTTGGGAAAATAACAAGAGTTTTAACAAAATCCAGTTGATGCTATTAACTGATGAGTTAAGGGGAAAGAAAAAAATAATTTACCTTAGATAAGTTTTCTCCTACTTCAGGAAAAGTGGGATGTAAGGAATCAGAAACCAAATTTGAAAGTTCCACGAGTAATTTCTCATCCTTTTTCATAACATCCGATGCTACATTAAGAGATCTTCTCAGAACCCGGTGCATTTGATATCTTGAGCATGACAAAAGAATTAGTGCCAGATTTACAAATTTTTAAAAAATTGCCAAATTTTTGTAATATCCTGACAAACACTCACTCATTATGGGGTAGAACGCTGTCAGCCAGAGCTACTGTCAGTAAACGAGCGTGATCACACAGAATTCTATATGCTTGATCTATGTGAAAAGCTTCATGAGTGGGATCAAATGTTCCAGAGTATGGTGGACACCCAGTAGCCTGAAAATGAAACAGACACTTTGTTTAAGTGTCTCTAACTACATTCATGGAATATATTTTGTCAATATTAAATCTTACTTTCTGAATAGCTCCAATTAAAGGTCTGAAAAGATCAGTGTCATAGTTAGATTCTACTCCATTGAGCACAGCCACTAGTCTTTCCAATCCCATGCCACAATCGACATGTGTTTGGTTTAAATGGTGTAGGGATCCATCTGCATTTCTGGAACAGCAACATAAAAAGTAAAACATTTCATGAGGCATCAAATGGGTGGAAACAAACAGCAGTTTTATATTTCTTTACCTGTGAAACTGGATGAACACGATATTCCAAAGTTCTGTGAGATCAGGGAATCCTGCATTGACCCTTTCTCCAGCATTGTTACGTTCGGGAATGCGGTCAACATGTATCTCTGTACATGGACCACAAGGGCCCACTAAATCCATTTCCCAAAAATTTTCTTTTCTGCCAAAAGGTAATATATGGCTCTCTTCAACACTGGAGTTCAAACAGAAACATTAAAAATAATTTTGCACTTTGAGCTGATCTTACTGTATTTCAAAATGGAAACCTGAGTTTGGTGGGAAAAAAACAGAAAGCACTTACTTCAGTTGTCTCCAGATTTCTCTTGTCTCAAAATCAGGCTTCAGTTCCATTTGGCTATCACCTCCAAAATAAGTAACATATAATCGTTTTGGATGTAGGCCATAAGACTGTGTTAGCAACTCCCAGGCTAGTTTACACGCTGCTTGCTAGAATAAATATGAAGATTATCTTCAAAATAAACTTACAAAGGAAACATTTTAGACACACAACACTGATGTAAAGAAGTGTACCTTATCACAGATTCCAAACGACCAGTTTCCAAGCATTTCAAAAAAGGTATGGTGGTACCCATCTGTACCGACGAAGTCAAAATCATTATACATTCCTCCAATTCGAGCACATTTTTGACTGTTTGCTACTTGTGGGGCAGGAGGTAATGTTTGGCCTTGCAGGACTGATTTAAACTGAAATAAAATTATGAAAATAGAATGAACTGTGCTCACCAGTCAACATTACAAAAACATCCTTCATAAAAATGCACCAACCTGAACCAGACCAGCATTTACAAGTGCCCCATTGATTGGTTTCAATGAACATGAGCGAATATGGTTGTGATTTTTCTCAGTCACAAAATAGTCGATGAAACGGTTCCGTATTGCAGAGGATGATGACAGGGGCTCATTACTGTAGCACCTGATGAGGCTACAGTACTTTGGAGTGCAGCGAGGAGATAACATTTTTGTTAAGAATAAAAAACTTTCTGAAAAGAAGCAAAGTTGTAAATGTTTCCATTGAGCAGACACTCCATGTGAGACCGTTGTTTCACATGACCACATACGGCATTACTTTGGTTATTTAATTGGCTGAGTTAACAGCAAAATGCAATAAAGTCAGCTTTACGTAAATACAGAGATTATGCCGACTTGTTCATTTGGGACCAAAGCAGACGGTTGTCTGCACATAAAAGCAGCGGAGAACCTAACCTTTCGACGACTGCGTTCAAAAGAATAGAACCTTGTCAAACGAGTCTGACATGTCGCATTGTGAATCTAGTGAGATCCTCCACGCATGTCTCAAATCACTGCCGAATAAAACGCTCGGTTTTTCGATTTGGTTATTCATTAATAACACAAATACTCTGCGCCGACGGGTTCGGCACGGCAGCTCCATTCATGAGCCCTGAGTTGTGAGCGTAGGGTTTCTCATAGCGATGGGAGGGGGAAGGAGGTGGTGGGGGGGGGGGGGAGGTAGAGGTTGTTGTTGCTGCTGGAGGGGCAGGGAAGGCCATTCAGACTCGGCCCAGCTTTCTCTGGCAGTGTAAGTTTTCTTTATTATCTAAACGTGTGCAAAACAAAATATTACATAAATACGTGTTAATCTCTACTGCTTCCGGACGCCAAACTTGTAAACCATGTTGTACGTGTACAGCGACCCGGGCCGGAGCACGATCCTGGGGAAGCGCTTCACGTTGTGGACGGCGTTCGGGAAGTACTGCGGCTCCAGGGTGAAGCCTCCATGCCTGCGGTAGGCGGCGCCGTGCTTGCCGAGCAGGGGCTCCTGCGAGGAACTGCAGCCGGACATGAACAGCGAGTTGTCGGGACGCGCGCCGCCACAGGGGGACGATAAATGAGCGAGTTTGTGACCGACTTACTCTGGCATTTTCCCACACGAGTAAAAGTGGAGGCCGGGCTGGTCGGAGTACACCTCCAGGGTGCGGCCGGACGGTTCGTGGACGGCTCTGCGGATCAGAGAGAGAGATGGAAGATTTAAGAAGAAATTCTCCTGGCCCTTCTTGCCCGCGAGACTCGAGGTAGACTGCCTGCCTGCCTACCCGGCCACGTAGATGAGGTCGCCGGGCTGCTCGTAGCCCCGGGTGACGACAAAGTTGGTGTCGAAGTCCTGCGCCTGCAGCACCTCCCCCAGCAGCCGCGGGGTGCGCAGGTCCATGGCCGTGCCCTCCACGGGGGGCATGGCGCCGGTGGGGATGGAGGCCGCGTCCGTCTGCGTGTAGCGGTCCGCGTTGAGCACGACGCGCGTCCTGTAGACGCCCTCGGCGCCGGAGGCCTGCACGGAGCGGAGCAGGAGCAGGGTCCTGTGTGAGCGCACGGACGAGCACCGAGCCCCCGGAGCCCGCGCGGGTACTCACGTGTCCGCCCAGGTTGAAGTAGGCGTGGTTGAGCATGCTGACGGGCGTGGGCTTGGAGGCGATGGCCTGGATGTTGATGAGCAGGCGGCTGTCCGGGGTCAGGCGGTACGTGACCTGGGCCGTCACGGCGCCCGGGAAGCCCTCGTCGCCGTCGGGGGAGTGCAGCGTGAAGGTGACGCCGTCCGGGTGCGGCGACGCGCTCCACAGCGCCTGCGGGGGGGCAGTCCGGGGTCAGTGATCGTCCTGGGCGGGGTGCCGACCCCGCGGGCGTCGCCTACCTGGTGCCAGCCCCGGAGGCCGCCGTGCAGCGTGTTCTTGCCCTCGTTGGCGTACAGCCGGTACTCCTTGGAGTCGAGGGTGAAGGCTGCGTTGGCCAGCCGGTTGGCGACGCGGCCCACGGTGGCGCCGAAGTGCGGGTTGTCGCCGCTGAGGTAGCCTGCCGGGGGTGAAAAAGTGTGTGTTTGTTTGAGCGACAGAGAGAGAGAGAGAGGCAGAGTGGTGAAAGGAGATAAGAGGCCCAGGCCGTGACGTGAGATAGTCGCGGGCGAGCACAACACCACCAGCTCGGCGGCCTTGTCGGCCTCGGCCGCCGCCTCACCTTGGGGGCTGTCGAAGCCGAGCACGACGTCCTCCTCGCGGCCGTCCCGGTCCGGCACGCGCACCGCGGAGATGGCCGCGCCCACGCCCACCACCTGCACCGTCACCTTGCCGTTGGACAGCGTGAAGCGGGGCACGGCGGCGTCGCCCACCCGGCCGAACACGTCCTCGGTGACCGTCACCTCGCCGAGGGACAGCGCGCTCCAGTCCAGGTCCACGTCGGTCATGGCGTCGGAGGGGGTGTTGGTGGCTGCGAGGTGGTGGACAGTGGTGGACCCGCGGTGGTCACTGACGAACAGCCGAAGCAGCCGAGGAGAAAGTGATGCGGGGCGACGGCTTTCGGAGCGTCTTCAGCCAGCCGATGTCACACAGCAGCTGATGCCGCACCGAAAGAAAGCGCGATACTTATCGGAAGCGGTGGTGAAATGGGGACCCGCGACCCGCGGGTGGGCGGGGTCACGCGTGGGCGTGGCAGATAGAGAGGGAAATAGGAGGGGGCGACGACGCTAGAGTTCGGACGAATCTGTTATTCAAACCGTGGCCCAGCTCCGCGCCGGCCGCTGCCAGTCCACATTCACATTGGCTTTCCCCCACCACTTGAGAAGACAGGTGCGAGGGGCGGGAGGGGCGGCAGCGGGGGTGTCTTCCGAATTCCACAACAAACAGGAGTACCGACACCGACTCGCTGGTTATCGCGGTGTCGGGGAGTCCGGCCTCGCTGTAAGTGAACTGTAAATGTGCCCACGACTCCCCGCAGCGCCTCGCCGCGCTCCCCGAACTTGTCCGCCCCTGTAAACTGAATGACAGTGCGTCTCTGGCCGCATCCCTGATGCAGGCGTATTCCATAACCTTTCCCTACTCACTAAACCCACCCGTCTCACCGCTGTGTTTCTCTGGTTCTCGGTTTCCTGTCGCTCAGCATGCAGCAGAACGTTTCCAGCCTCACGGGCCGTGTTCTTCGGTCGGCCCGGACGTCCGCTGTGCAGACCAAGGCCTTCAGTGCGATCCCCCCAAAAGACTTGAAAGTCGAGCATAATGCCAAGCGAAGTGAGTTCTCCATGTGTATGGGTGTAGGTAAGTCTTTCGTTGCCATTTCTTGTGTATCCTGCATCATATGGTATGTACTTATTTATGATCTCTTCTCCCTGTCTCCAACCATAGACTGCGCTGTCATCCAGTACAAAAAGACCGATGACGTACTAGATTTATATCATACTGAAGTACCAGTGGTATTCCGGGGACAGGGTGTTGCAGCACTTCTAGCCAAGGTATTTTCCTTGTCGATAATAGATCTGGTTGGTCTTCTTTGCCGTATTTCTTTTCTCCATTTTCTTATTTATTTTTTCTGTTTTCTTAGGAAACCTTTAAGTATATTCAACAGAATAATTTAAAGATGAAACTGTCCTGTGACTACCTCCAAAAGTACTACCGAGAGAATGAAACACCAGAATTAAAGAAGATATTGGTTTGATGTAGATATTTGACCATGATAGTCCCCTTCTTCAAATAAAGAAAGTCCATTTGACACTGTTATTGTTGGAAATTGCTAGCCCATATTTGAAGCTGCTCATATTCCAACAACTTAAAATGGATTCAGAACAAGACATCAAAGCTCGAGTCTTGTACTTGCTGCGAGCTGGTCTCTTTCACAGTGCTCAAACTCTTGCTCTTGAAGGAGTTAGGAGGTACCCAGCTGATAATGTCTTTCGCATGTACAATGGGTGGGCTTTGGCGTTGGGTCATAGACCACAGGAAGCAATCCGGGAGCTGGACTCGCTATCTGGTGACAGGGATATCTCACTTGGTGTCATTGTTTCACTTTTACATGCCCACAAGTAAGTTCCTACACAGTATCTCTCACATAGAAATTTTTGCACCAAAATAGTTATTTGACACACTTGGATGCACTTACTAGATTGTGCTCGACAACTGATCACGAAGCGGTATCAAGCTTGGATGCTCGACTGAAGGAAGAAAGGAGATCTGCTGGAGAGCTTCCGCTCTACCATGCTGCGTACTTCCTCTGTCTCGCTGGCAGAGCAGAGCGTGGCAGGGAGTATGCGGACAGATTGCTGAAGGGGAGCCCTCAATCCTATTGGGGCCTCACGGTCCGCGGCTGGATTGAAATCAGCCTTTTAAGAGATGCGGTATGAGTTCATAAATTTTCCGTCTTCCCCAATTTTATGTTTCAAATGTCAAGTACTTACATTGTGCCTCTTCACTGGTGCAGAAAGATGAGAAATCTCCAGAGACAAGGGCTAAAAATGCTGCTGACTATTTTAACCGTGCCCTTGATCAAAACAAGGCTCATACTGATGCTGCTTTCGGGGGGGTTCGAGCCCAAGAACACCTGGGCAATCACACTGGAGCAATGAATGTCCTCAACCAAATGATTGTCCGCTTTCCAAGCGCAACACCTCCACTTATGGAAAAGATGCGGAACCAACTGGCGCAGCATGACTGGGGACAGGCTTCAGATTCTGCAGCTCGAGCACTGGCTATCGATACCAACAGTTTAGATGCTCTACAGGTAATATAAGATTACTCTATCCATTAGCAAAAAAAATTAAAAAATAACAATGATAATTTTAATTTGATTTTAAAATCTTGTGTTGCACAGGTAAATGCTTTGGTTCTGCTCTGTCGCGATGGGGACTATGAGGAGGGCGCACAGGCTGTCCGCAGACTCGGAGACGCCATGGAGAAGATTGAACCGAAAAACTCTCACCTCTACCTCGAAAACGCTCAGGTAAGCTTCCAGAGAATCTATGGGGAAGACCTCAGAGTTAATTTTAGAGGTATAATTTTTATAAATGCTTACATTTTTTTCCCCCTATAAGTGGAGAGAGCAGTAAATAATTTTTTTCCTTCTAGCTGTTCTCGCGCGTGTGTGGACGGAACGCCGCCGTGCTGGCCGAGACGTACCGCTTGGCGGAGCGCGCCGCCAGGGCGGAGCCCGCGGGCGGCGGCGCCGCGCACGCGAAGCACGCCGTCGAGCTGGGGCAGCAGTGCCTGCTGGCGGGCCGGCTCGCGGACGCGGCCAGGCACTTCCGCGCCGCCACCCGCGCGGACGAGAGCTCCGTCGGCGCCCTGGTGGGGCTGACGGCCACCCTGCTCGCCGACGACGGCTCCGCCGTGCCGCCGGCGGCCCCCGGCGACCGCGAGCAGGCGCGGCAGCAGGTGGAGTTCCTGCAGGAGGTCCAGGGCAGCAACCCCACCGCTGACGTCCTGCTGATGGCGGCCAGGTAAGGACGGGAGCTCCTCCCGGGACGGTATTCGAACCCGCGACCACCTGTCGTGTTCTGAACCCCCAGGCTGTCCGCCGGCGACTCGGAGCGCGCGCTCAAACTGCTGGACGGCGGCGTGCAGGCGCACCTCCGGCTGCTGCGGGGGGAGGCCTTCGGACCGGCCTACCTGCGCGCGCTCAACCCGGACATGCTGCTGCAGGTGGCCAAGGAGTACCAGCGCCACGCCCCCGACACGGCCCTCGCCGCCTCCCCCGGCATCACCCCGCCCACCCCCGAGGCCCTCAAGTAGGTGACCGAGCCCGGCGCGGCGGCGGCGTCCACCTCGAGCCGTGTCTGATCCCCCGCTCCCACAGGCAGTGCATGGCCGTGCTGGAGCTGGTGCGCGAGGCCTGCCCCGGGCTGCTGCCCGCCCACCTAGCCCTGGCGCGCACGCAGCTCATGGCTGGCGATGTCCGGGCGGCGCAGAACACGCTGCGCCACGTCCTGGACACGGTGGACTCGACCTCGGCCGACGGCCACCTGCTGCTGGCGCAGGCGTTGCTGCGGCAGGGCAACGCGGCCGCCGCGGCGCAGAGCCTGGAGGTGGCCGTCAGCTACAACTTCGCGGTGCGGGAGCGGCCGCTGTTCCACCTGCTGACCGCGCTGGCGCAGCGCGCTCGCGGCGACCTGGACGAGAGCCTCAAGAGCCTGACGGCGGCGCAGGCGCTGTCCGGCCTGCGGCCCGGCAGCGGAGGCGGCGCCGGCGGCCACGGCCACGCGCTGTCCCGGTCCGAGCAGGCCACCGTCCTGCTGGAGCTGGCCGGCCTCCACCAGGAGCAGGGCCGCTGGCCCGAGGCCCTCCTGGCGCTGCACGACGCCGCCGAACGCTTCCGCGACACGGCGGAGGAGGGCCGCGTGGCCATGGCCCACGCCGACGTGCTGCTGGCGCGCGGCGAGCCCGGGGACCCCGCCGCCGCGCTGGCCGTGCTGGGCGCCGTGCGCCCGTCGCAGCCCTACTACCTGCAGGCCCGCCACAAGATGGCGCACGTGCACCTCAAGGTGCGGAAGGACCGGCGCGCCTACGCCGAGGTGTTCCGCCAGCTGGTGGACGAGGACCCGAGCCCGCAGAGCCTGGTGCTGCTGGGCGACGCCTACATGGCCGTGCAGGTAAGGGGGTGCCGCCCGGGGGGTAGGCCGTCCCGCCGGGCAGCCGTGCCGCGCGGGCCGGCCTACCCCGCGCTCCGCGGGCGCCCCGTGCAGCGCTGACCGCGTGCCGTGTTCCCCTCCGCCCGCCAGGAGCCGGAGAAGGCCATCGAGACCTACGAGCAGGCGCTGCGCAAGAGCCCGCCCAACCGCAACCCGGGCCTGGCGTGCAAGACGGGGCGCGCGCTCGTGCAGACCCACCAGTACGGCAAGGCGCTCAACTACTACCGGGAGGCGGTGCGCGGCGACTCGGACCCGCAGCTGCGCCTGGACATGGCCGCGCTCTGCCTCAAGCTGGGCCAGCTCGACAAGGCCGACGCCACCCTCACGCAGGTACGGTCACGGCTCACGCACAAGTTTTTTTTTATGTTTTAAAATTTTCAAAAATGTTCACGGCTTGGATATCGTATGGACATTTCCCGCTGCAGGAGCTGGCCAAGGAGCCGTCCGCCAACGACGCGGAGGCACTGTCGGTGCGCGTGCGCCTGCAGGAGCTGCAGGCGCGCGTGCGGGAGCGGCGGGGCTCGGGGCCGGCGGGCACGACGGCGGGCAGCGTGCCGGGCGTGCAGGCGGCGCTGGCGTGCCTGCAGGAGGCGCGCGCCACGCAGGCGCGCGTCCTCAAGCTGGTGGCGGCGCGCGAGGGCGAGGACAGCGCGGCCGCCCTGGAGGAGCGCGCCGTCGGCGCCCGCCTCTGCCGCCAGATGGCGCTGCACGCCGCGTCGCTGCGCGACAACGCGGCCGCCGTCCGCCACTACCGGGAGGCCCTGGTGCTGCAGACGCGCGCCGACGACCAGCCCAGCCCGGACAGCGCCGACACGCTCATCGCCCTGGCCAAGCTGTACATGCAGGTCGGCGACCTGGAGCAGTGCCAGGCCACGTGCCAGACGCTGCTGCTGGCCGTCCCCGAGCACGACGCGGCCACCGTCATGATGGCGGACCTGGCCTTCCGCCGCGTCGACCTGGACGGCGCGTGGCAGCACTTCTCGGCGTTGCTGCAGCGCCGGCCCGTGTACTGGACGGCGCTGGCGCGGCTGGTGGAGGTGTCGCGGCGCCGCGGCCAGCTCGCCTCGAGCCTGCCCTTCTTGGACGCGGCCGAGGCCGCCGCCGGGCAGCGCGCGCAGGCCGAGCCCGGCCTCAGCTACTGCCGCGGCCTCTACTCGTGGTACTCCGGCAACAGCTCCCAGGCGCTGCACCAGTTCAACGCGGCCCGCCGCGACCTGGAGTGGGGGCAGCAGGCCGTGCACAACATGATCGAGATCTGCCTCGACGGCCAGGCCGCGGCGGGCGACGACGGCGGCCTCGGCCTCCTCGGCGAGGACCGTGACGCGCGGCAGGCGGCGCTGGCCACCGCGGAGCGGCTCCTGGCGGAGCTGCGCGGCGCGGCGGGCGGCCCGGAGGAGGAGCTCAACAAGCGCCTGCTCGCCAACCAGCTGCTGCTGGCCACGGCCGACAAGCGGAACGTCGAGAAGGCGGTGCAGGACCTGACGGCGGTGGTGACCGCCGAGACGGAGAACCACCGCGAGCCGGCCGGCGCCGTGCTGGGGCTGGCGCAGGCGCTGCTGCTGCAGAAGCAGGCCCAGCGCGCGCGCAACCAGCTCAAGCGGCTGGCGCGCACCCCGTGGACCGTGGAGCAGGCCAACCACCTCGAGAAGGCGTGGCTGCTGCTGGCCGACCTCTACATCCAGCAGGGCAAGCAGGAGCTGGCCGCGGAGCTGCTGCGCCGCGTGCTGCAGCACAACCAGGGCTGCACCCGGGCCTACGAGAGCCTGGGGGTCATGGCGGAGAAGGAGCAGACGTACCGGGAGGCGGCCGCGCACTACGAGCGCGCCTGGCGGCTGGGCGGCTCCGGGGCGGACGCTGGCGACGCGGGCGCGGCGCGCTCGCAGCCCGCCCTCGGCTACAAGCTCGCCTTCCAGTACATGAAGTGCAAGCAGTTCGCCGACGCCATCGACGTCTGCCAGCAGGTGCTCGCCGCCCACCCCAACTACCCGCGGATCCGAAAGGACATCCTGGACAAGTCCAGGAACCACCTGCGGACCTAGGAGTGGGCCTGATATCTTATCCGTCCATGCTTAGTGTTAGTTATATCATATCCGTCCATGCTTAGTGTTAATTCTATCCTATCCGTCCATGCCTAGTGTTAAGAGTGCACTTGTGATTTTTAGGTCACTTTGATCTCATCACTGTTTGTCGTTGATCTCACTTTAATTCGAAATAAACTGGAGATTTTTCATTTTCTTGTGTGTAAGTTCCTCAATCCCTTGCGAAGACCAAACGTCAATGCTTTCCTCACAGCCACCTCAGACGGCCAAAGGGAAGGTCCATTTCGCCCTCCCCCGTGCCGGCCGAACCCGGCGTCCTTCACTTGTCGAGTATCGTCTGCTGTAGCAGAAGCGGTAGTACTGTCCCTGCCACAACATGGCATCAAGGTTAGGAGTTAAAGCGATTTTAACATTTAGCGCGGGCTGGTTCGCCAACTCGGCGTATAACCAATTGTATGGGAAACAGTCCAAAGAATGTGAATCTGTCCTGGTAGACGGGCGCGTGATAAGCAGACGGCCAGCTTTGCCAATATTTGGTGTAGTGTCTGCTGCCACCCCTTATGACACCAACAGTGGCGCTGATGCTCCTTCAAGAGTATCACAGGTAATTGACGAATCCTTTTTTCAAAGTGATTTGTTTATTTTGATTCATTTTCTCAGAATGCACCACAATATATCATTTTATGTTTCCAACAGATTATGCAATATGGTTTCCCAAGCCTGGATAATATTCGTTCTTTTGATAACTATGTACTGTCATATGACAGGCGAAATAGAGTGGCTAATTGGGTGTTTGAACATTTGACACCTGAAGGAGTGAAGCACAATGATGCCGTGGACCGTGCCAAGTGTGATTTTACAGAAGACTTATCTATCCATCCATTCTTCAGGTGAAAATTAGAAAGACGTCCGCAATGTGTACCTGGCAGGGGTTTCCACCAACTAAAGGCAAAACTTTTGAACAGATCCACCAACGCCGATTACAAGGGGAGTGGATATGATAGAGGCCATCTCGCCGCTGCAGGAAATCACAAAGCCCATCAAAAGCATTGTGAGCAGACCTTTTTGTTGTCAAATATGGCCCCCCAGGTGGGAAGAGGGTTCAACAGAGACTCATGGAATCGTTTGGAGAGGCAAGTGCGCAAGATGACAAAAACTCATCCCAACGTATATGTATGCACGGGACCCTTGTACCTCGCCCAGTAAGTACCACTTCTGCAAGTCCAACTAGTATTATGTAAGAATTTCAGTTACAGTATGTACTCTGTGCAGGAAAGAATCAAATGGAAAGTCTTATGTAAAGTATGAAGTCATTGGAAAAAATATGGTTGCTGTGCCCACCCACTTTTTCAAGATAGTTGTGGCTGAAGACCCGAACAAAAATTTTATCATGGAGGCCTACGTAATGCCCAATGCGGTAATCAGTGACGACACTCCACTGTCCAGCTTCATGGTAACTGCCCTCCCTCACCCATGGAGTGTTACTGAAAGCTACTCGTAACTTAATTTTACTGTGGCATTAATTTTTCAGGTGAAGCCGGAAACGATTGAAAAATTGTCAGGTCTCCTCTTTTTCGATCGTTTTTCTCGTGACAAGTTAAAATCAATCAACGGGAAGAAAGCCTAAATGTACTAGCTAGTGTATCAAATTTTACAATTTTAACAAAATGCAGTGGATTGTGGAGATAGTCTCTTTGGGTTCAAAGTGACGTCAAATAAAAAAAACTGTATATAAATAACAATTTGTATTTCTATAGACGTCATCAGTATCACAATACAAAATCACTGAGGACTGCTCTGATAGCCAAATTAGATTTAGACAATTCATAGACACCCCAAAAAATGAGGTGCAACTGATAATAAATACATTCAGTCTTCAAGAAATAATTTCCATAAAATACGGCTATCCTGCAGACCACACAGCTACAAAACATTCACAACAAAGATCTAGACTAGAATTTTACCTTTAAAAAAATACAAGCGAGTTACTGTATGGAATCAACATGGAATTAACACGAAATAGTGAGCTGAATGATCACAAATGGTTCATCATGCAGTAAAGGAAGCATTATTTATGGATGGTTGTGACACTTGTTACAGCTGAAGCAAGGTGGCAATTCAACATTCTTTACAATAAAATAGTAAACTTAATGAAATAACTACAAGCAGGTGACGAAATAAATATTGAACATATGGCATTCACCGCGATATAACAAATACAAACATAACACTAGAATAACTTAACAATTAACAGCAGGGTTTGAAAAGACCGAGGAATGTAACAATATCATTTACGATAACACATGACTTGGAGAGGACATGCACCTTGCATGGAAAAGTTCCAACCATCAATATGAAAAAATACAGCAACAAATTGTCAACAATCATTCAAAGGCCGCAAAAACACATTATCCACAAATTATGGGACTCGTTCACTCATAAACACCACGCAGGACACGCAAACTACATAACATACCTAAACTTGTTTTAAAACTTTGTAAAACTCTATTTGAACTAACACATTGTACAATGGGCTTCAGTTCGTCCCCCGGAGTGCTCAACACTCCGTCAATAATTAAAGCTAGGTTTGGTCCGAGCAGACCACACTGCCCCGTCCCGGGGCGGGGGGGCGGCCTGCGATTTGAGCACAGAGTTGGTCCTTAAAGGTACTGAGTAAACGACACTTGAGTATTAGAGAACATAAACAATTGTTCCACACATTGAACTACCAGATCGGAGACGGGCAGCGATAAACCGCCGATCAACGGCGTGCACCCTGCATAAATATTAACGAGAGAGTCTAACATTCGGACGCCGCAGCGACGCACACGCACGCACACACACACACACACACACACGCACTGGCACGCACTCTATATGCTAACTTTCAGACACCAAAAAATACTGACTTGGACCACACCGTGCAGGCCGGGCCGGGCACGGTGTGGCTCCTCCCCACGTGAGTCACATCATCTTCTTATCCCCGTACCTCGCCGCCCGCCACAATGACTGAAGAGAGAGAGAATATAGGCGGGCAGGAGAGCTAGAGAGAGAGGCGGGACAAAAAAAAACAAAACACAGCGACCGACTCTTGCGCCGGTTCGAACCGAAGGTGACTAGACGGCCGGCCGCCACCGTTAGTTAGGCCAGGCCGCGCGGAGCCTGCGAATACTGAAAGGGCAGTAACGGCAGCAACGGCAGTCACGGCCGCGCGGCCACCCGTCACGCCGGCGACGTCACGCAACGCCACGTCACAGCGCCACGACCGGACACGCGGCCGGCGGCGCGGAGCACGCCGACGACCCCCCGCGACGACGACAACGGCCGCCTCAGCAGGAGTCCGAGTCCGGGGACTCGGACGAGAGGTCCAGGGTGCCGCGCTCGCGCAGGAAGAGCCGGCGGCAGAGCACGGCCGCGGAGGCGATGCCGCCGGCCAGGAACCCGTACATGAGCAGCAGCTCCAGGATGTGCACCGTGAACGTGGCGTGGTACAGCAGGTTCTTCAGCTCCGCGGGGTAGTCGGTCACCAGCTGCGGGCAGAGAGAGAGACAGTCAGAGACGGTGCCTCGCGAGGGAGGGAGAAGGACAAGCAGATTGGGGTCTCACCAGGTCAAACCAGGCGATGGGCAGCACGGTCTTGTCCTTGAAGTGGCTCATCTCCTGTGTCATGACGTTGCTGGCCAGGCGCACCTGGACGTTCACCTGCAGCCGGCTCTCGCCGCCCAGGGTCAGCCCCAGGGTGGGGTGGACGTCCACGTACATGTCGTGCTTGGCGACGTCCGGGCTCAGGCCCTTCACGTTCTTGAGCAGGTCGGGGTCGCCGTGCAGGAAGTGCGGGAACGAGAAGAGCACGGGGGCGCCTGCAACAACAAGAGGGGCGCGGGTTCAAACACCAGGCAAGCATCCGGCGCTCGCGTGCCACACGACGAAACCGGCCCGAGAAAAGGTGAATCTCAGCTCGAAAAAAAGAAAAATAATTATGCAAACGACACGAGGGTCATGTCATGCTGTGCACGTGAACCCAACGGGGCTGCCTGTATCTCATATCGATTGTCACTCGATGAAAACAAGACGTTTCCCTGCGATCGCAAGCCGCCGCGCGGCGCCCGGGGTCCATTAAATGCACGACGGCCTAAACAGGACAACGCCCGTGCAATCGGCAAAAACGATAATAATTAACGCACGAATGAAGAAAAATTGCAAAGAGGTATTAATACACGTGGTAAGCCTGCGAGGTTGTTGTTTGTTGGCGTTATGACGAAACCGGCATCGCGCCATACAAACGGATCCGGCCAATCGCGGGCGATTTTTTTTTCTCTCTCACTCCTCTTCTATACTCTGAAATCCCCTCCGACGGGCACGTCATCAAGCGGCAACACCGACGACAAACCCCTCCCAGCAGAACAGCAGTCCGCGAACACACCACACCCACCGAGTCAGCACTCCCCCAGCCAATCCGCGGCCGACCCGGCAGCCCGCGGTATCACACCACGCCGCCGGCGGCACCACCACCACCACCACCACCGGCACGCCAAACACCGCAAACACCCTCGACGCCGAGCCGAGCAAAGGGGAGCGACACGAAAAAAAAAATATTTAAAAAAGGACGCGGCTTGACCCCGGGCTGTCGGCGGCATTGCAGTACTAAAAAGGTTAATTTGCAGCGATAACAACTAGAACAGTCGCAAAAAAAGAGCGACAGAAAAAAAAACTTTCGGCGAAGAAAGCAGGAAGTGTCCGCGTCGGAAGGGGGGCGTCGTCGCCGGTATTCGAACCCGGGACCCCGTCCGCGCGCCCCCCAGCCCCAGATAAGGCGGGCTCGCCCTGCCATTGGCTGCGGGGAGGGCCCCGCCCACCACCGCCGCGGCACCGCAACAGAGCCAGCTTTCGCAAGAGCAGAGTCAGGGCCGAGGGAAAGGGGCCAAATCGAACAATGATCGCGATGAACTACAGAAACAAAGGGAAAGGCAAGGGAAAAAAGAAAAGGACACCCCGGTTAGAAGCGCTGTTGTCGCCGCGATCGGGGCCCGTCAGTGGACCGGCCGCTCATCGCCACACGTTCCCATCCCACAGATAAAAAAGCGTTATTCCGAGGGAAAGACACGCGCCCCGGCGCTATCATCGGATTTCAAGAGCAGAAAAATAAAAAGATGGAAATAAAATGAGTCGACGCTTCGACTCGGTTCTCCGCACACACACATACACACAGAGTTTCCCCGTACGAAGCAAATCGAGGACACGGCCTCCGCGGCCCGGGTCCCGGCCGCCGCCTGTGACTGCCGGGGTAGGCCGGCCCGCGCGACACGCGTGCGTGCAGAGGCCGGGGGGCTGCCTACCCAGCAGGCGGCAAGCGGCCAGCGGAGGGCAGCCGCACCCGGCAGGCTGCACCGGCCAGCGCGAGCGTCAGCGTCCCCGTGCACCGGCACCGGCAGCGGCCCCCATACCGGTCACGCCTGGTCACGCCACGCGCGGCATCTGCATAATCCAATATCCTGCCGAATCGCTAACCCGACCAAAATGTTAATCTGCACCCAAACTAGCGGCCGCGGCGGCGGCGGGGGCGGCAGAGGACCGCCACGCACCCGCACCACCCCCCGGCCTCGGCAGCGAGCGTCGTCTGCCAGAGAGCGCAGCAGCAGCCGCGCCGAACCCCCACCTCCACCTCACACAGCACCGCGCCGCCCGCGCTCGAACCCGGGACCCTCCGCTTACCGAACTGGCAGGCGGACGCGTTGAACACCCCGCTGGGCAGGCAGTCCTCGGGGTCCTCGTGGTGGCAGTAGCACGCGTTCTCCGCGTTCACCGCCGGGTTGCTGAACACGTTGGCGGGCGGGTGGAAGCGGTAGGCGGGCAGCCCCTGGGCCTCGGTGAACTTCTCGAACACGAGCGGCATGCGCCGGCACATGTCCCGGTTGTAGACGTAGAGGCGCGCGTCCTGCGACACCTTGGGCGGCGGGAACTGCGACCCGTCCGAGCCCTCGATGGCGTCGCACTCGTCGGTGCGCCACACGCCCTGGCTGGTGGCGCCGTTGAAGTTGACGATCTGGCCGAGGCGGCTCATGTCGTCGGCGCCCGTGTGCACCGTCACCTCGTGCTGCGACACGCCCACCTTGGGCACCAGCAGGCCGAACTTGTGGAAGGGGATGTCGCCGTTGACGCCCGCCACCCGGGCCAGGCCGAACAGGCTGTCCTCGTAGCCGAACAGCAGGTCCCGCACGGTGATGTGCAGCATGGGCTTGGAGCCGAGCGTGCGCAGCAGCGTGTTCATGCCCAGCCGGTTGAAGTAGAACTCGTTCCGCACCTGCCCGACGGCCGTCTGCAAAACACAAGTCGCGGGTTCAAATACCGACATCACATTTATTTTTTGTTTTTGAAAGGCATGGCCCGGTGTAGCTTTACCGGGGGATGGCCCCCGCGCCGGGAGGGCCTTGGCCTTGCCGAGCATCGCCTCACCGCGGGACTACTGTACTACAAACTACGCACCACTACACCGGTGCGCGACGCGGGATGGGGGGGGGGGGGGCTCACGCCACGTACTACGGCCACGCCCCGCCGGCTATGTCATGCCGCCGTCCCCGCACGGGGAGAGGACACAGATATTCGTAGGGGAGAGGAGGAGGAGGGGGGGGGGGGGGGGGGGTCCCATTCATCCACTGCAGCCGCTGGACCATCACGCTCACGCACTTCACCACCAGCAGCAGCAGCAGCAGCAGCAGCAGTGTCGGCGCCGTCAGCCTGCGAGACAACAGCAGACGACGGGATGCCTAGCTGCGCGGGCGCGGAGGAGGTGAAGGAGGAGGAGGAGGACGATTAAGTCAATACAAAGGAGTGGCGAGGTGGTGGAGTGGAGTGGAGGGGGGTTCAAAACCACGCCATATTACGCAAACGCGCCGCAGTCCCGGCCGACTCGGCGCGGCCACGACCGTCGCCTTTAGATAAGTCGATCGTAAAGTGACGTGGCGCGGCGGCGCAGCGGGTGGGGAAGCGGTGCGGAAGCGGCGGGGACGCGGCGGGTGCCGGCGGCTAAGGCTGCGGGCGCAGCGGAGAGCCACTGACCGCGCCGCCCCCGTGCCGCCCCCGCGCCGCCCCCGCGCCGCCCCAGACGACGGCCAGATGCACCGTCCGTCTGGACCCGAGGCCCGACCCCGCGCCGCCAAGTGTCAGTCGGCCACTGTCACCGTCAGCGTGGCCTGCTGCTGCGGCGGCGACGGCGGCCTTCGGTGCGGCCGCGCGCCACACAGCACCAAGGTCCTAGCCGCCGCGCTCGAGTACATGGCCGGAGGCGCGCGCCGTGCTCGAGTCCCCCCGGCCTGCTCGCGGCCACATCCCTTACGGACGCCCCCCCCCCCCCCCCCCGCCCGGCCGGCCTGCCGTCGCCAGAGAGCAAGTCACTCGGCCGGCAGTACTCCAAGCAAGAGTTCCCACGCGCGCCGAAACCACGCCAGTCGGCGCCGCATTTCCCAACCCGCGTCACACGCACGCTCACACACACGCACGCACACACACACACGGAGACACTCACCATGAAGGGGATGTTGGGCGCGAACACCTTCACGTCCTCGTCCGCGGCGGACAGCTCACGCACGAACTCGTACGTCTTCTTCTCGCGGTAGGAGAGCGTAGAGTTGCCGTAGAACTTCAAGTCCACCTTCTCCGTCGTCTCCCTGCAACAACAACATAAAAACGTTGTTAGAGACACGATTCCGAAGCGACGTCGTCGCCGCATCGCCGCTCTCCCGTCTCTGTCGCACTCACAGGGGCGCGGGGCCCCTGAAGGCGAGGTGCGAGAGAGACAGACGAGCCTGCAGGCTCACGGCGCCCCACAAACAAGTGCGCCCCCTCGCGCTTTTGCTGCGCTTCTTCGTGTTGCAATTGCAATCGCGCGTCGCCGCCGCCGCGCCGCCGCCGCCGGGGTCAGGTTCACATTCGCATTCGCGCTCGTCGTTTTTTCCAGATACTGTTTTATTCGTCTAGACCCGACGACTGCCGCTCTCCCGGCCTTGGAGGCGCCGCCGTCGCACATCCGGCGCGCGTTACGCGTGGCTCGTGAACGGCAAATAAAGTATGAGAAACGCAGGCCGCGGGCAGCAGAGGACCCACCTGTAGGTGAAGGGCCCGACCTCCTGGACGCGCAGGTTCTCCCGGCCGAAGGAGTCGCCGTTGGTGTAGTTGAAGATGTACACCTGCAGCAGCGGCGTCACGGGCGGCGCCTTCCACCAGTCCCACGTGTTGGACGAGTTGGAGATGACCATGTTCTGGCGTGGGAAGAGAGAGGCGGGCGTTTAGAGAGGCAAGCGTTTAGAGAGGCAGGCGTTTGGAGAGAGGTAGCCAAACTCACCCCCGTGACAATGTCCTGGAACACGGACGTGCACCACATGACGGCCGTGCCCGCCACGCAGAAGAGGAAGGCGGCGAACAGGTACGCCAAGCCTGCGGGAGGGAGCAGCCTTGCATTAGTTTGTTTTTATCGTCTCTTCTTCCGTCTTTCCGGAAGTTATTTTTTGCATTTTTCTAAATAATAATAATTTCCAATAATTCGTTTTCTATTTTTTTCCCCGATTATTTTTTTCCTACTTGAAATTCGGCGCCAACGCCAGTATACAGCGCACAGAGCGTGACCGTCCCCCGAAGACGCAACAGCAGAGTCAATATGCAAACCTAACCGGGGGCCCCGCCCTGTTCTGCTCTGTTCTGTTCTCCGGGCGAGGACAAGGCCCCCCAGGGGGGTCCTTGCCTTTGTACGCTAATTTAGGGCACCAGTGCCAACGTCAGACCGCACCCGCCACCACTACTCTCTTTTCCCCGTTTTGAAAACGGCGAGGGGACACCGCGGCGCCGACGACGACGACGACGGCTACCTGGCGGCAAGGTCACGACCGCGACCCTCCACCCGGCCGTCAGGGGCCACCCCCCATCGGGAGGACGGCAGCCTCGCGGCGGCCACGCCGGCGCCGAGTGGCCCCGCAGCGAGGCCGCCGACGACGACGACGCCGCCGTGGTCGTGGTCGTAGAGTGCCCCACCCACGACCCGCGACGCGAAAACGGCACCAATCATGTGCCATCCGATAACACCCACACCCAAGACACAACAAACACACACACACACACACACGACGGCGTTACAGGCGGCGCCCGGCTGCCCCGCCGGCGATGCAGGTCGTTGCCAATGTTACGTATTTGGAGGAAGCTCACCCCCCCCCCCCCCCCCGGCGCCGTCTTATCAGGAAGCACACAAGGAGCAGGGCAGCGATTAGTAGATTAATAATCGGCACCAGACGAGTCTCTCCCTCTCTCCGTCTCTCTTACACGCCGCCAAAAACTCCCTTCCCCTCTCTAAAAATAATTGAGCGACGCACACCCGGTCCGCGGGCACGCGAGCCCCGGCCCACCCGGCGCACCCGCCGGCCGCGCGCGCGTCAGAGAGGCCATCCTCGAGAGGCCTCTCTCGCCTCGCCTCTCCACTCGCCCCACCTGCGCGCCCGCCTGCCGGCCGGCCCAGTGCCCCACAGACGCACACAAGGCGAGAGTCGCTCAGGGGCCGCGTCAAGAGGTGGTGGTATTCGAACCCGCGTCACTCAATTTTTTGAAATTTCAACATTTTTATGAGTTTTGGTTCAAACCAGTTTTATTTTTGAGCTTGAAAATTTGCTAATAGTAAATTTCAATTTCTTTTAAATTGTTTTTTTTTTAAATAATCGAGGAGGCCTGGATCCCTTATCACTCCATGTATGGGCCCCACAGCGGCCGCGTGTCGCTGCAAGGACCACGCCCTGCCGCCGCGTCCCCGCCGCGCCGCGCCCAGCGTGGCTGCACCGTGATTTGATATCGACAAGAAGTGTCGCCCGCCCGTCTAGACCAGCCAGACCGCCAACCCGATGACCCACTTCCGGGTCACCCCCGACCGGAGTCCACCACCACGTGCCCACCAATTCATTCATTTTTCACAAATCACCAATTTTTCACAAGTCACCAATTTTTCAAAAAGTCACCAATTTTTCAAAAAGTCAATTTTTTCAATTTTTTTTTTTTCAAGCCACTATTTTTAATTAAAATTTTTCGATTTTTTAAAAATGTCTCAAATTTTGAAAAAGTCGTTCGTTTATTTTGAAAACGCCATTCATTCTCTCGAACTGAGCAGCGGGGCGCCCCTCCCCTCCCCTCCCCCGGGGACGCCCGGGCCCACAGGCCCCCGTCGTGGTCAGCAAGGCAGGATCGCGCCAGGAATAGAGAGGGCAGCCGTCAGCAAGCGGCCGGCGTCTGGGGGATCAACGCTCGTGACGACCCCCCGCAGACACGTGAGAGCGACAGAGAGATGAGTGCAGGGCGCCGCAGGCAGTGTGCGCGAGGAGGAAAGGAGAGCCGGCGGCGCGCGGTCAAGTCACCTGTGCCGCCGCCCGGCTGGACGAGATAGCGGCGGCGGCGGCAGCGTGGCGTGAGGGGTCACGTGACGGCACCGGCAGCCAATCAGAGGCCGAGGCGGGAGTCGCCGGACCGTGTGCTATTTCCTGCGGAGCCCTGCGCCAGTGTCCAGTGCGGCGCCGAGGGCAGGGCAGGGCAGGGCGGGGCGGTCCTGTCGCGGCCATATGACACGTAACGTGACGCCTGCGGCACGTCCTCCCTCTCTCTCGCTCGCTCTCCCGCTCGCCCCGGTCTTCCTCACTCTCTCTCTCCCTTTGAATACGACGCACCCCGCGCGCCAGTGCAGCATCAGCATCGCGCCACTCTCTCCCGCGGCCGCCCATTGGCCACGACCCCGGGTCGCCGAGCCAATCGCAGCACGCCTCAGCACCCTCTCTCTCTCTCTCTCTCTCTCTCGTCTCTCTCGCTCTCGTCAGTTTCCGCGCGTCGCCGCCGCCGCAACATATATTCCGTTCCATTTCACTCGAGTCTGCGCATGCGGCGAAAAAAAAATGTGACACGCGTGCATTGCCATATGCGGAGAGGGAGGGAGGGAGGGAGGGAGGGAGGGAGGGGAGGGAGGGAGGGAGCGCGCGTGCGTGAGGAGGGCCGTCGAGGAGAGAGAGAGAGAGAGAGAGAGAGAGAGAGAGAGAGAGAGAGAGAGAGAGAGAGAGAGAGAGAGAGAGAGAGACTCACACAGGCCCGAGACGGACCAGCGGCCCCGGGCGGGGCGCGGGGCCCACCAAGCCTGATCAGCACCCGGAAAATCGAAGTGTAAAAACAAGTTTTTCAAAAAAAAAATCCGCAAAAATAACGTAATAAAAAATTGATACATTCTTTTAAATGTTGGCGCCATCAGGTGCCCCGTGCCGCCGCTGCCCCGTAACGGACACTTCCGCTGCGGGGTAAACACCAGCACATACAGCGGCGGGGGCGGCGGCGCAGCGGTCAGTGACGACAGCAGACGAGGCCGCCACGGTTCGAGTACCGGCGGCGGCCGAGGAGGGGGAGGAGGAGGAGGGAGGTTTCGGCGAAATGCACAGCAGACAAGCCGAGCGCGTCACAACCGAGTGCAGCAGAGCGAGAGAGAGGGATCGATATACTTGAATCGGACCGCGACAGAGATATAGCGACGTCCATTCATAAATCTCAGAAACCGCACTGGACTGTGGGAACTGCTTGAACACTTTCGCACGCCGCGCAAGCAGCACGGCCACGAACACCGGCATTCTCATTTCCAGCGATTCGAAATATCCGACGAATAAATTAAAAATCAGAATCCACCAGCAATAAATCGGCTGGCAGTCAGATACAATCCCAAAGGCCCAGATGAATGGTTCTGAACGAGTTTTCAAAACAATTTAAAATTCATTTTTCACGAATTTTTGAATTTTTTAAAAATATGCCTATGGGTCTTTTTTTTTTTTTTTTGAAATCCCATTATAACATATAATACAAACAGCAACAGGCTGCTGCCCCTGTTGCACAGTCAGGTTCCAATATCAAGTTCAACCCGCTCCTTATTCCTCCCGCCTGGTCCGTATGGGATGCACTCTGCACCGTCACACGACGTGAGATGACGTAAAGTTCCCTCTCTCTCTCTCTCTTCTTCTCTCTCTCTCTCTCTCTCTCCCTCCGACCCCGCGCGCGGCGGGTGCAGCAGACGGTCAAGTCTAGTGAGTGACTGAGGGGGGGGGGGGGGGGGACAGAAGAACCCCCTACTCCTGCTGCCGCTGCTGCCGCGTTATCGAAGGGAAGCGGGTTTAGAGCCCTTGATAGCACGCAGAGTCCGTCCGGTCCGCCGCCGCCGCCGCCGCAGACGGGCCGCGACCTCCCGAAAAAGACAGAGCCATCGCGCGGCGACTATCAATTTCCCATCAATTAGTGCAATTAGCTCGCGCCGTCCGCCCCCCCCCCCTCCCCCCTCCGCGGAATGTCACCGCAGCAGCGTCTGTCGTGTGTTTGACGACACACACACAAACACACACAATCAGGTGACATCGGCAAAATTTTATACTTCATTTACATTCTTTACTTTTTTTATTGAGTCGATTTCCTTTACCGTTCTTTGTGAACGTCACATGCCGAAGGGTAGCACCAGCCCCTGCATTATTTTTTTTTTTTTGTCTTTGCCGTTTTTTAAAAATCTTTTCAAAGCTTTTTTTTTTGTTCCCCAAAAAAGTCTTTTTTTTTTTTTAACGATTCCAATCAGCTGCTACACGTCGGACGCGACGGGCGGGAAGCTGGACGCGGGGCGCGGCTTCAGGGGGGAGGTCTCAACGCACGGGCTGACCGAAGAGTCGGACAGCCACAGGGTGTTCCCCAAGCATCCGCAAGGGCATTCGGTATACAGAGTAACCCGAGTACAGGGTGTCCACGACGACGCCCGCGCCCAGGGCGTGTCCGGAAACACCATCCACTCCTCGTACCAGATAGTCCCCTCCCGGGCCACCACGACAAAAAGAGAAGCCAACAGACGGGACAAACAAAAAGTATCCCGAACAGTCGCGCAAACCCCGCGCCTCTGGCTACACGAGTGGAACAAGCTTCTAACCCTACATTTGCGCCTTTAGGTTGGGATCGAACAGGTTGACAACACGCCCCCGACCTCAAAACACCGCAGAAATCTCAAACTAATTAAATGACGAAATTTTTGTCGCTGCCGCGGCGGCGCGGGTAGATCACTTTCTCATACATCCTCTCACCCCTGGTGACGACGACCATGCTGTGGGCGTGGTGCGGCCGCAGGGGCCGTTTCATCGACGAGAGACGCTTCTCGGGCCACGCGTCCATGGGGGTGGTTTAGTTATCCCTGGCGGACGACACGCTAGCAGACGACACGCTAGCAGACGACACGCTAGCAGACGACGCGCAGCGCCCCTACCCGACCGACACAACCCGACCCGTCCGCTCGCGTCTGGCCTCGCCTCGAAGACAGCTGACCACCGAATGAAGCCTCCCTCCCGGGGCGTGAGCCGTGCATCGGATGCTCACAGTGATATCGTACCACATTTTTATTTCACTTTTTATACATATATATACGCGCTCTTCCTCTCTCTCTCCCCCCATCTCACTCACACACGCCCGAGAGTTTTCCCCGGGGGGCCCAAAGGCGGCGCGCGGTGCCCCCTCGGCCGGGGGGGTCATTCGGAGATAAGCCCCGCGGGGGGCCCCCATTCAGAGCACGCCGCCCGCAGCCAACCTTGCCAAACGAGAAGGGGGGCAGGAGCACCGGGAGAGGTGCGTGCCAGAGCGTCCAGCCATTTTTTTTTTGTTTTTTTTTTAGGGGGGGGGGAGGCGAAGTTTCCGAAGAATTTGAGTTACAATAGGAACTCATTTCTTTAAAATAAACAATAAAAAAAACTTTCCAAAATAAATTGCGCATTAAAAAAGTAATTTGTGAAAAAACGTCTTTTTTTTTGAGCGGCCAGGGTTGGTGGCGGCGGGTTGGCGTGACTAGAGGCCTCTCTCTCCGGGTGAGGGGAGAGGAGGGCGTGGCGCGAGCCGCGACACGGCGGGTGGACACGGCTCTTATCCGAGTGTTTACCAAAACCCTCAAAAAAATAAAAAGACGGGCCGGCCGCCGCCGCGAGCCTAGGGCAACGCCAGGCCCCCCCGCTCCCCGCGTATCGCAAAAATATTGTTCCACGCCGCGCCGATTTTGTTGTCTCCTCGCCAATCAGACCGAGGAGAAGGGGGCGCCGCCGATAGCAGACTTGTGGCGCGGACTGTACCGGCCGGCCGCGGGCGCCACGGCCAGGCACCGCGGGGCACTACAGGGCTGCTGCTGCTGCTGCAGTGACGGGCGCAAAGCCGAATCGGACCTGTCACTTTGGCGGCCGCGGGGTGAGAGGACCCCAATTAGTAGCGGACATGAGAAGGACGTCGACGTCTGCGCAAGGCCGGCAGCACTATCAGTGCAGAGCGAGAGAGAGAGAGAGAGAGAGAGAGAGAGAGAGAGAGAGAGAGAGAGAGAGAGAGAGAGAGAGAGAGAGAGAGAGAGAGAGAGAGGGGGGCGGGGAGAGCCCCTGGGAGGTAGGCAGCGCGGCCGCACCGGCGTGCACGCGCTGCCTACCTTCCGGGCGGCCGGGCCGCAGCCTCCGAGGCCCGCCCTCTCCCGCAGGCCGGAGGCCGCGCCGCGACCCCCGCCGCTGCCGCTGCCGCCGCCGCCGCCGCCGCCGCCGCCGCCGCCGCCTCCTCCTCCTCACCTACGCCGTTTGGGAACGCGCGAGGCAAGGCAGGCGGCTAAAGAGAGAGAGGAAAACACACGAACGAAAAAGGCGAGGGGAAAAAGAAACGAGCGCGAAGACACATTTTGTCTCATTGTACAGACAGGTGCGTTGACGCGCGGCCGAGTCCTTGTGGCCCGCGGGCCGCCCAAACGACTTTATCACGCGACACGACTGATTAAATTAAATATCGCCGGAAGGCGTCGCGGGGGCGCCTAGCCGCGAGCCGTAGCTAAACACGACTGCAGTTCAGAATTGTGAAAAATTAGATTTTCGAATTTAAAAAAATTGAAGTTAAGGTTCTGCTGCTATAATTTTGTTTTCCGACCGGTGTACCCGTCCCGCCTGGCGGCGATGAGAGAAAAAGGTTCAAATTGCTTGATGACCCTTCGCGGCGGGGACAAAACACGTTATCAATGGCAAAAGCACTCCATATTCCGAGTTTATTATTTTTTTGCTTTCTCTTTTTTTGTCTCGCGAGGTTGGCGGCAGGTTGTCGCCCAGAGGCTGCATGCCGTCACGTAGCGGATTTTCAGGACCCGCGCCGCGCAGTTGGGTTGCCGGAGAGGAAAGCTTCGCGCTCAAGCTTCTGGCATCAGTGTCGCCTCGCCAAGAGGAAATCTGCGACTTAGACGCGGCCAAGCATTGAGCCGACAAAACTCGCGAAAAAAGGGGAGGAGGGGAGAAATCTACAAAAGCCGAAACCCTGATGAAGTCGAGTGCAAAAGGAAGCACCCGCGAGCGGCGCACGTGCTCAAACACGGCCGCGGGGGGAGGGGAGGCAGAGAAACAGACAAAGAGCGAACTGTGTCCAGAGTCGATACAATTCGGGAGCCGCTCCGCTCACTCCCTCGCGGCGTGCATCCAGTGCGGGCCGGACGTCAGCGCGGCACCTGCGGCACCTGCGGGCACCTGACCGGCTCGAGTGCCAACACAACGGCCCCAAACAGCCGCGCCGATTAGCGAGCGCATCACCCCACCGCGGCCTCAGCAGCGGCTGGAGGCCGCGGCCAGAGCTCTTTAACACCTTACAGGCCGAAATTTTTCACTTCGACTTTTTAAAAAAGACTTTTTACTTTTTGGACTTTTCTCTTACTTTAATTGTTTTATTAGTTTTTTTTAATACTTTTGTATTTTTTAAAACATTTTCCGGAGACTTTCTTCCCTGCTTTAGAATTTTACGGTCTCATTCGGACCCTTTCTGAACCCTTTTCGAGTTTATTTTCATCCTTTCTTTGAACTTTTTTTCTGTAACTCCGGCTTTGTACGAAGACTTTCCGGAGTTGGCTTGGTTCGGGGCTCGCTCGCCGGTTGGCAACCGTACCGCCGGCGCACCGCCGCCCCCGGCCCCCACGCCGGCCCACGCCCACCCCCGCGCCCCACAGCAGCCACGGATCACATTGGGAGCGTCTCGATGGGCCGCGACAGCGGCGCGTCCCCCCCAAAAAAAGACAAAAAAAAACAATAATATTTTAATCGAATTGCCCGTGCGATAGCCCCGGGGACGGACGGCGTTCGCCGTTTAGATGTCTCCAACGCGCGCGCCGTGCCGAGCCGTGCAGCCCCGTCCGGTCAGCCAGCCAGCCGTCGCAGAAGTGCGGACCTTCGGCAGGAGCCCACGTTCCCACCCAGCAGTCCGCGACACACGCGGACGGCACGCGCTCTGGCGGCGCTTTTTATCCTCACTTCCCGTTCCGTAATCTGCGGCAGAAGGCGGTGGGGTCGCGAACCCGCGCGTGCAGCAACCCGGGGCAACCCGCAGGGGGCGCCTGCAGGAGAGGAGCAAACCCTACGTGACCGAAAGCACGGCCCCCGACCACCGAGCCCCACCCGAAAAAAGAGAAAAAAGTTCCGCCCCCTCTTTATTTTGATAACTTATGCTTTCAGCCGGAAAGGGTCATCGCTCAATTGAAACCTCTTTGGGGCGGTGTGCCCGCGCCGCGCCCCCGCGAGACCCGACCCGCGAACGCAATCGCCGTTTAAACGGCGGATTCTTCCACTTCTTTTTGTCGTCATCGCACAGGGGCACCTTTTCGGCATACAGACGACCTCCCGAAAGCTAATGAAACGAACGAAACGGTGGACGCGGTTCGCACCAGCAGTCACCTGCGTGCGTTCAGAAGCAAGGTCTCTCGAATCGAACCCGCCTCAGTCAACAGGGAAGAAGGATATACGGTGCAGCAGCGGCGGGCCAGCAAGGCGCTAACTGCAAATAATATCCCGGGCGGGTGAGAGCACTGCCAATAACGCGATGCGTCGCGGACACAAGGACAGAGGAGAGCAGCAGCAGCAGCGCGCCGTCGTCTGCAGTCTGCTTAGCGCGGCAATCCAGCCGGCCGGGCAAACGCGGAAACAAACACCGGGCGGTGGAGCGGGCGGCGACGCGCCTGCACCGAATCAAACCATTTAATACACCGGCGGCAAAACAGAGATGACACCCATCCTTCATCGGCGCCGCTGCCGCCGCAGGCTCCGATTGTAAACCATGACAACCGTGGGCACGCGAGTGCGTCAACGCGCACGCGTTGGGCGGTGCGTTTCGCGGCAGGTGCTTTAGGAGGGGGGGGGGGGGCAGCGCGGGTGCTGGCCGCGCGGCTAAGCATACAGAAGGCAGACGCCACACGCACACACACACGGCTATGAGGACATGCGGGAGTAAATCGCAACATCCAAAACAATCGATTTCGTGTAGCGCAATCGATTTATCGCTTTATTTCGCGCGCAATTTTCTCCCCAACGGCCGGCGGCGCGTCGTTTGATCGCTGTCTAGGCGCGCGCAGCTCCGAGCGCGGCACGGTAGCGCGAAAGGTGTCGTAAAATAAAACGTTTAAAGGAAGCACGGGCCGGTATTCGAACCCGCGGGCGCCCCCGAGCGCGCGGAGTAACGTCGCGGCCCAGCGGACATACCCCTCGCGCTCGCGTTGCCACAGCGAGAAGAGATAAGAGGATCCCAACGACGCGAGAGGCGCGGGGAATTGAAAGATAAAGTAAAGGATGCAATGGCGGGTAACAGGAGGACAGGAAGCGGCTGAAGTGAGAAGGAGACCCAGCGAAACGGGTGGCGTCATGATGCGGGGGCGTTCGGGGAGGATCCAGAGAGGGGGGGGGGGGGATGTGGGGATCCAGACGGGGCGGGATCCAGATGGGGGATCCAGGTGGGGGATCCAGGTGGGGGATCCAGGTGGGGGATCCAGGTGGGGGATCCAGGTGGGGGATCCAGGTGGGGGATCCAGGTGGGGGATCCAGGTGGGGGATCCAGGTGGGGGATCCAGGTGGGGGATCCAGGTGGGGGATCCAGGTGGGGGATCCAGGTGGGGGATCCAGGTGGGGGATCCAGGTGGGGGATCCAGGTGGGGGATCCGAGGAGGATACAGGGCAGGGGTTAGCCTTCAGCCACACGAGCACCGCGACACCACCAGACGCCGCTGGCAGCGTGCTCGTCTTGTCTCGCGGCCCCGCGGGGGGTCCGCGGGTGCGAAGCCTTCAAGGCTGCATTATCGGCACCGGTGAAAGCATACCAAATGAGGCCCGCAGTCTATCGACCCGCGACGCCGCGAAAGAATCCCGTGCAAATCCGCGTCTCGCCGCGTCGCGGGGGGAAGGAAAGGGGGGGGGGGGGGAGTACCAATAAACGACGGGGGGGCGCTCAGACATTCTCACACCGGCCTGTTTGGTTCGTTTTTCTCGCGTTACAAAAATTGCTCATTTCTTACGGAGGCCGGTTTTAAATATTTAAATCCTAGACCGTCGGCGGCGGCCGCCGCTAGCAAGACTGTACTGCTGCAGGCACAGCCATTCACAACGGTCCGCGGCCCGTGGCCCGGCCGCGAAAAACTTAATTTTTGTGCCAATTCAGTCGTCGGAGACTCAAAACAAAAAAATCTTCCAAACTTGGAATTTTAAGAGGCGCCGTAGGTACTCACCACACTTGCGCTTGCAGTCCAGGGCGCGGTAGCCGCGCAGGTGCAGGTCCTCCTTGATCTTGTTCTTGGCCTTGAGGGTGAGGCGGGAGGCCTCGCGGGTCGTCGGCATGCGGTGCATCGAGTAGCTCCACTGCTTGACGAAGGGCAGCGAGTCGTGGCGTTTGCCCTGCTTGCCCTGCAGCGGGATCATCTTGGTGACGGAGCGCTGGTCCTGCTCGTCCGAGTCCTGGCCGCTCAGCATCAGCTCCATGCTGCCGTCGTACACAGACTTGCCCTCCCAGTCGCCCTCCTCCAGGCTGCTCAGCGCCGTGGAGACGGCCGTGTTGTTCATGGCGGCGGGGCCGCTGCAACAGGCGGAGGGGGGCGGTCAACACACGCGGCGAGGAAAAGGAGAGACGAAAGAAACGGGGGGGGGGGAAGGAAAACGGGGGAAAGGGGCAGAAAATTGAAAAGGGACAGAAAATTGAAAAGGGACAAAAAATTGAAAAGGTCCAAAAAATTGAAAAGGTCCAAAAAATTAGAAAAGGGACAAAAATTAGAAAAGGGACAAAAATTAGAAAAGGGACAAAAATTAGAAAAGGGACAAAAAATGGAAGAGACAAAAACGAAAAAGTACAAAAGGGGGGAAAGGAAAAAACGGAGATTTGAACGCCGGAAGCCTGGTCGAGGCTGAGGTCCGTCACGTCATAAATCGATACGTCATCGCAAGACGCACATATCGGCCCCCGCCCCCCTCCCCCTGTTCCGTCGGACACCGTATCCCGCTCCGATAAAGGCCCTCGATGTGGCGGCGGCGGTAGCGAAGGTGCACCCCGAGGAGCTACCTGGTCAGGCGGTTATCACATTATCACACCGCGCTATCGGCCCACTCCCGAATCACACTACTTCCCCGGACGATAAGAGGGGCCGACTTTTCCCCCCGGGTGGTACCGGACAATTAGTGCCAAAATAAACACTTGTCAACTTTGATAAACTGTATTACGGGTCCGGCATTCAGGCCGCCCGCATCGCGCCCACTTGGTCATGGAGCGGCAATAAGCAGCGCTGCAACACATACTTCCAATCCCCCCCCCCCCCCTGCCCGCCCCTGCCGCCTAGACCATCACAGAGCCACGCCCCCTCCCCCCACGCCCCCCGCATCGGTCCACTCCCAATATACGACACGCAATCGGCCGGACAGAAGCATCAAATCTCACAAGACGCATCGGATTAACGCACGGACAAACAGACGATAGGCACTCCCAGAAATAAAATATTTAAACTTCCCGCGCTTCCATCCTGCCCGACTGCGACGCGAATTTTTTTTTTGGGCGTGTCCCGCGCCAAATTCCAGAAGTGCACGGCGAGACTCTTATCGGAGGACATTCGGCAGGGGAATGTCAGGAGGGGGGGGGCGCTCCTGTCTCTCAAGCAGGAGCCCGCAGGCGGCCCGGGCCGGCTCCACGGCCCCGCCGCAAAAACACGATTAGACATCATTAAATATCCTGATGACACCGCGGGCGTATGAATGCTCGCGCCGCGAGAGCAGTCATGTGGTCATGTCAACAAATCAGCGAGTTCACACGCACGCACACACGCACGCACGCACGCGGGGGCAGGCCGAGGGGAACGGCCGGCCGGCCGGTCCACCGCGCGGCACTCGGTGTCGTCTACTTACTTGTCGCCCGGTCGGACGTCGGCGGCGGAAAGACGGGTGTCCCTGCGGCCGGCGGGGTGCTGGGGTTGGGCGCCGACGACGACGTCGCCGTCGTCCCGCTGCGAGGCGACACGAGACTGCCGACGGCAGCTAACCGCCGCGCCGTCCGGAGGTGTCGTGTTCGGGGCGGCGGGCGGCCGCGGCCAAAAGCGCAGACGCCGGCCCTTTTGCGGGTCTGGGCCTCCTCCTCCACGAGCCGCCGTCAAATCGAGTCCGTCGGCGAGGCGACACGAGGAACACACGCACACTCGCGTCCGCGGCGCGCGGCACTAGGGGGCCCCGTCGACGGGGAGGTCGCCGGCGACCGTCACACCGCGAGCGAACACACACACACACACGCTCGCGTCGCCGTCGTAGCCGCCGTCCCGTCCGCTGGAAGCAGACGACTGACCGACTACTGATTGCCCGCGCACGGCGTACCACCGGACCGGTGGCGGCGGAGCGAGCGAGTGCGAGAGAGACGGAGCCTCGCCTCGATCAACAACCCCCGCCGTCGGGTGGTGCCGGTAGGTGGCGCTGCCGTCGTGTCGCCGCCGCTAGAGCACGGCGTCGTCTGCTGGGTCGCCGTCGGTGGCGGCGAGGACGGCGTCGAGTAATGAACTGTCGTGGCGGGCAGCAGCGCCTCCAGTGATGGCCCGCCGAGGATGCGCCGGGGGTATATCGGCCGTGGGGGCGGGGCCGCCGGGGGTGGGGGAGGGGGCGGGGGCGGGGCGCGTGCCGAGCTGCGAGCGCTGCGAGTGCCGTGTGGAGGGCCCGCGGGCTGGCGACACATTGACGAGGGAAACGCAGAAGGTGTCGCACGTCCCGGGCGGCAGGCGGCAAGCTCCCCGTCACCATCCCCCGGCGGGGCCGCGGGGGCCGCGGGGGCTCCGCACGCCCGCGAAAACGCGTCGCGCGCACTGCGCCGTCGTGGTTGTGGTGGTGGTAGTGCAGGGAGGGGGGGGGGGCGGCGGGCGGCGCGGGCGGCTATACGACCAGCATGGTGTGACGTAGAATCGGAAGATGCGGCCCGGCCCGGCCCGGACGGCGGTAGCGGTAGGAGTAGGAGCCCCCCGCCACGCCCCCCCCCCCCCCCCCCCCGCCCGCGTCCACGTCGCGTGGTGCGGCCGCGGTGCGTCAGAGTCGGGAGTCTCCGCCGAAACACACCAATGCGTGTATACGCTGGCCATGCCTGGGCCACGCCGCGCGGCCTGCGGAGGACACACTCACACACACGCACACACACACACACGCTCATGGTATCTCACTCGCACCAGCCGCCCGGGCCGCGGGCGCGACAGAGACGGCACGAGAATTATTGACGTTCGGAATCGGTCACAGCACACACACACACACACACACACGGTGTTAATTTGGAGCTCTTCTCGGACCTAACCGGTCCTGCCCCCCTCCCTCTCCCCTCCTCTCTCTCTCTCTCTCTCTCTCTCTCTCTCTCTGACGGCGCTGGAGAGGGTGGCGTGTTCGGCCGCTCCGCTGGCCGTCCCCGGGTCAGGGGAGTGGGGGGGGGGGGGGGGGGGGGGAGGGGGGGATGCAGTAAATGAAGTGCGCACGGCTATGAAAACAAGTAGTGACGGCTTGGAGTAGCGCCGCTCTAGTTTTTTCCCCGTCTTGCGTCGCACTCTGTTTTCAGCTCTCCGTCTCTCTCTTCTTTTTCTTCTCCTCCTCCTCCTCCTTTTTTTATTGTTATCGGTGCACAGCTGGGGGGATTGCCGTCACCGAAAGATCTGAAGGGGATGCGTCAGGTCATTACGGGCCCCCTTCGGTGCCAATTAGAGGATAATAGATGTGATTAGAACGCGCGGCCCGCCCACGATATTCGCGCCGCACCCTGACGTCACGGATAGAAGCGTAATGCTGATCTAGAACCTGGCTTCTCTATCCTCTCCTTCGCTTCTGTTTTTTTGTGCGAGAACCCCGCCGTGATGACGGCGAGCAGCGACAACAAATGGAACATTTTTCAGCACAAACTGCTGTTTGGCACTTTTCACCCAAAGTCCTCATTACAGCGCAATGATAGTTTCCCGCCCTCTCTCAATGACCTGGGACTACAACGTAAATGCGAGGCACTTGAAACACTCGAGGGCCTCTCTCTCTCTCTCTCTCTCTCTCTCTCTCTCTCTCTCTCTCTCTCTCTCTCTCTCTCTCTCTCTCTGCGTGTGCAGCACTGATACGCCGCCCCAGTTTTTTTTTCTGCTTCTCGTGCTGAAAATGCACATGACGTACTATTTGCATGCACTTGGCCGCTGCAAGAGGACGAGGAGGAGGAGGAAGAGGAGGAGGAGGAGGAGGAGGAGGAGGAGGAGGAGGAGGAGGAGGAGGAGGAGGAGGAGGAGGAGGTGGTGGAAGAGAGGAGGAGGTGTCAATGGAGTGTCCCCGACGGTCACGTGACGACAATACTGAGACGGCCTCTAACTGTAATCCGAGCGTAGACACTAACTTACGCACACATTTGGTTTGTGAGGATGATAAGGGTCTAACAAGATGTTCCGCCCCGGCACCTCTGTGCTGGCGGGATGGGGAGGCCGCCTGCCGACATTCCTCGCGTACTCCAGCAGGGAGAAGAGGAAAAATCAGTCGTTGCAGCTAACTCTTTTTTTTAAAAATTGCTTCTGTAGACTGAAGTTTTGCTCTCGAGATTAATATTTTTAAGTTCCACCAGTGAAGTTTTCAACGGTCACAACTTTGAAAAAAAAAATAGAAATAAAAAATATGAGTTTGGAAAATCAGAAAAAAAATTCCCCCACCCCCAAAAAATAGTAAAATAACGCGCTTCGGGGACGTTGTGACCCACTCAGTCACACACATGACTTCCGGCGCCTCCAAGCGCGATACTTGTGTAACCGGACCCGCCCCGCTGTTGGGGACCGCTCAGCTGGCGTCGCGGACCGCGAGGTGAATCGGCCACCACCGGAAATGGTCGTGTATGATCCCCGAGGATGGCGCGGGAACCGCCTGTGGGAATCGAACCCCCCGCGGCCTCCGGGGCCCCCCTCGGGCCCCCCCTCGGGGCCCGGGGCGGCGCGTGCCAACGGCGGTCTGCCCCCGCGGCGCCGCGACCCTTCGCCATGCCTCACGTGGTTCGCAACGTGAACACCGTCACCCAAAACATTGTCTCTCGGATCCTGCTGCATTAAAAAAAAAACAAAAAAACTGCACTTGCTTTGGATGCGCACTTGGGTACTCTGCACTCCCAGAAACGTTAAAGAGGTATGAATCAAATTCCGGACTTATTAAATTTTCGCAACAAAAATGTGAATTCTTATGAAAATTTTTAAAAGTTGAACTGAATAACGCTTAAGAGGCTCGTAGAATAATCTGACGGGATTGCGCGGCTCAGTTTTACGAGTGTGTCGGACCGCCCCTCGTTCAGTCGGACGTGTGGGAGGAGGCGCGGGGGAGTGCGAGTGCAGAGCGAGAGAGAGAGAGAGAGAGAGAGAGAGAGAGAGAGAGAGGCGCCTCCTGACCCCCCGCGGGGCTCCGGGACACCTGTCGCACGCACCTGCGGGCACGTGTCCGCCGTCTCCTCAAGCGGCAGCGTCTGCTCTCCGATCGAAACGAAACCACCTAAGTACTGTCCGCATTTCGCACAGACACGTTGTTTGGGCGCGTGGCGGCGCGTGGCGGCGCGTGGCGGCGCGTGGCACGGTGCAGTTCGGCTCGGTCATATGGCGCCACCTTCAACCTTCCACCAATGTGGTGCGGCGCGCGCCGGTGCAGGCGGCGTCGCTGTCCCCTCCCCGCCGTCTCCCTCTCTCTCTCTCTCTCTCTCTCTCTCTCTCTCTCTCTCTCTCTCTCTCTCTCTCTCTCTCTCTCTCTCTCTCTCTCTCTCTCTTTCCCACGTGGTCTCTATCCACGGCCCGGCGGTTGTATATTCACCCGGTCCGGCCTCAGAATGGTACCGGGTGTGCCATAAGGTGCCACACTCACGGGCAGCGTGACGGCCCGGGCGGGGCGGCCAGCCGCGGGGCGGGGCAGCCAACACGTACCGCACGTGTCGCCGCCAACTGATAACGAAAATTGTTACGAGAGAAGAGGAAAGAAAGGTTAGAACAGCGTTATTTGGCAAATGTGGTGAGGAGGGCTCGCTCTATTCAAAAAATAGTTCCGAGAAGCGACGCAGACACCCTCAGAAAAAAAAATTGAGCGGAGTAAAAATAACGCTAACGTGAGATCAGAGGCTGAGGCCCTCGGAGTGAGAGCGCCTGGAGAGTAGGCAGCCGCGAGGCAGCGGTGTGCTGCGGACACACGCATTGCCTACCCGTCAGGCGCCCTCCTTGCCATCCGTCCGCCATCCTGGCAACGGAGACGCCCGTCCGCCCGGCCGACCCTAATTGGTGGGAAGGTCAATGCAGCCCTGCGAATAATGCATGATGTTCCCGGACACGTCCCGGGCGGGCGGCGGCGGCAGGGAACCTAGGGACCCTCCTGCGGACCCTCATCGGGACCCTCGCAACCTCCGTCACTCCCTCGGTGACGCCGGCCAGCGCCACAACAAGCGGGGAGATACGGCGGGGCGCCCGCGCGGCCGTGCCGTTCGGCCGGACGCCGCCACCGCCGCCTACGGGTCATTGGCACTGTTTCCTAGCCGTCACGGCCCTCTCCTCGGTGTTGCAGTTGTTTCAGGCGGCGGTGGCGGCGGCGGGAAACGAAATAAACAGATGACCGTTCGCGGTAATGTAACATGTAGCGTAATCGCGGCCGTCACACAGGAGAGCAGCCTATTATTGTGCTACCCTGCTGATGTGCCGCCGCCGCGGCCACAGGTCGTCTCCGATGACGCATTACCCAGTGACCGTGATGGATTTCATTCAAGTATCCAAATCAGGATTCCAAGCCGAAGATGTCTCGTCGTCGTCGTCGGGCCTTTTCTTCTTTTTTTTTCACAGCCGTTTTTTTTTCTCTCCCCCGCCCGCAAGGTTACCTTTACACACTGACCCTTTCTGACGCAGGTTCCGTAAATGAAGTCCAATCCGCATATCCTGCAATGTCAGCTCATGGCAACACACGGCGGAGGGGTCAGTGTGGTCACAAGCGAAATGTTTGACTTATGAAAAGTGATGTGACGTTGGCCGCTGCAGTTTCCGAGGATGGGTAACGAAAATCCTGCCGCGGACGAAGGTGCCACTAGAAGATGTCAATGTCTCAGGATTTTTTCAAAAAAACTGAAATATTCTTAAAACTGGTAAAAAAATATATATTCATGAGAATGCCGATGATATGGGAGGGAGAGTGATTAATGATAAATGCCGTCTTCAAATATGATAGAGGTAAACATTTTTTGTTGTTGCACCGAATGCGAAGTGCGGTGACTGTAGGAGAGTCTTAGGCGTGAGTGTGTCTCATAGCGGAGGTATGAGGCGCAAACCGAGTGCCGTAAAAAAGAAGTATGGGAGGTGATGATCGGGAGAACCCGCAGACAGAAGTAACAGCGCCTTCTGCCGCTTTCCGTGGGTCGTGCGCGCCCGCGGCACCGGTGTTGGCCGCGACTCCCCCGACGCGCCGGACGGCCAGGGTTTTGCATTTTTGTACAGCGGCCGCTCGCGGCGGGGACCCACGGCGACGGACACTGCACTGCGTGATATATAATCGCAGACCTTTCCGCGTCAAGTTCGCAGCGGACACTGTCAAGAGTGTTCTGTTTAGCAACTAACAACCGCGCCAACTCTCGCTCAGACATTTGTGAACGGTACCTAAGTGGACCAGGTTTTTTTTCACATGCTTTCTTCTTCCCCTCTCTGTTTCAATTGGAAATAGGACGACGCGCCGTATATTCGGAACACCGAAATAAAAATCTAAAATTACACCCACATCTTTTATTTATTTTGAAATCGCCATGAGCGGCATGACTGTGTAGTCGCGTGCGTGGCAATGTGCTGCCCGTATGCCCTGCTTATGCTGCTATACCCCCGCACACTGTACCAGTATGGCACCTGCCAGCTCGAAAGAAACCCGTTCGTTCTAAATTTATTCGCATGCCTCAAAAAGTGACCCAAGATTTAGGAATTTTCCGGGAAATAAGGGGGAAAATATCTACGAAGTACGTGCCTTGTACTTAATGCGGCGTTTAACAACAGTCACGAGCCCCAGTCCCTGTGGATCACTGAATCACGTGACCACTTTGATCCCCGTCCGTTGCATTTTAGCTCTAATCTAAACAGCCCACACTTAACTCCACTAATCTTAATCTAAATCGCGCGCTAGTGGGGTGACACGACATAAGCCACGTCTCGGCCAGACACGTATTGCTGGCCGGAATTTTTTCGGAGGGTGTCGCAGGTGGTGCTTTTTGCCTTCTTGCAGGCTGAATGTCATTCCGGTTGTCTACTTTTCGGGCGGGTCTGTAAGGGCTTTCGGGGCGGGCACCCGGCGGCGACAGGAAGACGCCCGCCCTGGAACACCTCTCGACAGGGTATGTTCGAGAAGAGGTGGGCCGCGCGCGCGTGCCGTCGTCTGCTACGGACCACACGATTACCGCCTTCCAAATACAGTTGCGCCGATCTCCCGGGCCGCTGCGGTGACGGCGCCGACTCCATTCACATATAATTAATATTCGCGACGCCCCCGGCGGTCGGCGGTCCCGGTTCCCTCGACGGTCCGCGGGCGGAGCGGTCCGGGCAAAAGCGGGCAGGTGGGGAGAAAAACGTCGCCTTCTTAGCCTTCTTCTAGCCGCGGCCGGGCTGTCACCGGCCGCCACAGGCGCCCGCAAGGTGTCACCACTGATTTGACTCCCGAGCGCGGCCCCCGGCCGGCGCGCGTTTTAGTTCGAGCGTTTGCCGAGTGAAATTGCCCGGGGTGTTTCCACGCGGCAAAAGCGCGTGTTGTATCCGCCCTTCATTATCGCGGAGAGAAGCGGGGGGGGGGGGGGGGGATGGGAAACAAAAAAGGAATACGGTCCCGGATCAGCCGCGTGCACAGGGAGGTCCTCGCTATGCGGGAATTCCCTTATCGCGTCACGTGACAGGACAATGGGACGAAATCCCGCGGCCGTTGTCAAGGGAAGTCCCCGGTAAGTAAGCCCCCCCCCCCCCGCAAGCCCGAGCTAACGTAGAGAGACTCGGTCTCTCAAGCCCGTCACGCCCCGCGGCCCTCCGCCCCCGCTGTCCGAGTATTTCCCGCGGCGATCGCCCTGTTTATTTATTTTGACCTCTCTTTCTGCGCATTGCCCGCGCAAAGTAAATACAAATTAAGCATATTCCCGCCCTAATTGTCTGCGTCGTTCGTCCATATTTTTCCGCTCTCTCGCTCTTTCTCTCTCACACTCTCTCTGATGATGAGGGCACCTTATGTCATCGGTCCCTCCCTATCGCCATTGTAAACAGTGAACCGTAAAATTCTGCCCGTCGCTGACGGTTCAGCAACTTGCAAGAGCGGCTCGGTCAGACATGCGGCTGAGGCGTATTTTGCCCGCCACCGCCGCCTGCTTTCGAATCTCGAACGTGGACTCGATCCTATCGTATCATGCGATCATGCGCTGCTCTCGAACGCAGCGGTGTTTTGGTTTGGGCCGGTGTGGTGGATGGTGGTGGGTGAGGGAAATAGATGGGGACTGAATATCAGCTGTACCACACGTGTGTTCGAGAAAAATACATGCAAACGTCGTGACATCGTATCCGGAGCTCAGAAAAAGGACAACGTCGTTTGACGGCTCGTTTATTCCTGTCGAGAGATTTGTGCCAACGTAAGAACCCTTTTCATTGGTCCGCGGTGTATAGTTCGTCAGTAACCTCAAACTTAAGCCCACGATAGTTGGTGATGTCAGATTTTTGTCCCATGACTTCCGCAGTCTATGACACCCAATGATTTTAGTGATTTTATAAGCTAATTCCGTTTGACGGCGATTGGCAATCGTTTAATGATTAAAGATATCCACTGTCACTCATGATTTCTGTTGCAGGTGTGAAATACGGTTGAAATGGCCAATCCCAGTGATGTTGTCAATGTGGGGGACTACATTGTGATACAGCGACAAGACTATTTCAAGTTGCATAAGGTAGCTGCGAATGGGACTGCCAATCTTGGGAAGGATGTCTTGGATATTGGCAGTGTAGTCGGAAAACCTGTGTGGACTACATATCGAATGGAACAGAAGAAAAATGGCAAACGGAACTATCAGTTAAAAGAATGCAGCATTCAAGATCTTAAAAGTGACTCCATCACACTTAGCAACCCTGGTGCTCTCTCTAGTGGCACAGATAATCGTAATATTGTGGATGATGGTAGCAGTCAAAAGTTATCAATGGAAGAAATAGTAAATTTAAGAGATGAAGGATTGTCTTCAAAGGAGATTGTTGGTACTCTTATTGAGAACAGTAAAACATTTCACAACAAAACTGAATACTCCCAGCAGAAATATTTAAAGAAAAAAGAGAAGAAGTATTTTGAATATGTTACAGTCAGGAAGCCAACTGTGCGTTTGATTGCTGAAATTATGTTCAGGCTAGATCAAGGCAAAATTATGGGCCTCCGAGTAGATACTTTATCTCAGATAAACACAGCTGTCAACCTGCACTCGCATGGAAAATATATTGTGTACGAAAGTGGATGTCAGGGGTTGGCGTCTGCATCTATGTTGAATGGCCTCTCAGGTGAAGGTAGACTTGTACTTGTCCACTCTGGTAATTATCCACAAAAGCATGCACTGCTGGCCCTCAACTTGACTGAAGAACAGGAAAATTGTCTAATTAGCGTGAACATCTATAACTTGCTCAGGAAATTGAAAGGCACTTGTGGTTCAGAAACACAAACTGCATCTGTCGATACAACTCCTGTTAAAGAAGGAGTTGAGTCCTCTGATGTTTCTTTTGAAAAAGAGGTTGATTCCTCTGAAGTTTCTGTGAAAGAGGCCCTCTCGCCAGGTCAAAGTTTGGAGAATGTTACCGACACTTCAGAGACGGATGTTAAAGATCAAGTCATCACAAACTCGGATCAAGAGAGCACCGGTTCAGGGAAGAGGAAGCTTAGTGAAAGTGGGAATGATGACGGTTCAGCAAAGAAGAAATCCCGCTGGGAAGTTGAGACTGATCGGGCAGCTGGATTATTGAGTTCACAGAAAGCAGATGGACTGGTTCTGGTTTGTAGAGAACATCCGTCTTCGATCCTCAATGCACTTCTGCCTCTTGTTGCTCCTTCTCGAAACTTTGTTGTGTATAACCAGTGCCGCGAACCTTTACTGGACCTTTTCACAGAGCTTATGAAAAATCCAAATGTAATCAATGTCAGACTCACGGACACCTGGCTCAGGTACTACCAAGTAGAGTCCAACAGGACACATCCTCTTGTGAATATGACTGGGAGTGGGGGATATTTGCTGACTGGTGTAGTGGTTGACAGTGGAGAGAAATGACATGCATTCATACAATTTTTAAAACTGTATGCATTGTGTAATAATAAAGTGTTTCAAAACTACTATCTATTATTGATTTTTTTCTATTTGCACTGTGAAATTCATTACTATTCAACAATTAAAATGGTTGTAACAAATGGGACAAGTACAGCATTAGAATCCCATGATCCTATTTATTTTCCTTTAATCACAGTCGCAGTTCGCAAGGCAGTGATGAAATTAAGTATGAAGACAATGCAGTGTAAAATTTCAATTAGCACACCTGAAAATTGGTTGTTGCATATGGGGTGGATCCATCAACCAACACAGTGAACAAGTTGAAATCGATAGACAAAAAATGAAGTTGAAAATATTGGTCAAATCTGACCAGTAAAACTTAACAAATTCTTGAAACATAAATACTGATGATAATAGCATCACAGATTTGAAATACCTACATACAAAAATTCTATATACACATAAAAATATCAGCCAGCAGCTTCCCCATTTGATCTAGGATTTAAATAAAAAAATATTGAAGAACTCATAAAACCCACAGTTCTGAACCTCAAGATTAAGAGTCATTTAACATTGCATGATTATAAAAGATACAGAGAAGTAAGAAAACAGGTCACATACATTGTTCAAAGTCAGTCAAAATTACAGATGCCTACAGTAGGGCATGAAGAATGTAAAAACATTCTACTCTGGTTTTTGACTACTCTCCCTACTCTCACTGAAGGAATGCAAGCGCTCAATGGATACACTTAACTGTTCTAGACTACCCATCAAACTTTGCATGTGCTCCTGTCCAGCACGAAGTCCTTCATCACTTAATGGGGAGAAGAGCTCTCCTTGTGCCCCTAAGTCAAAGTGAAGGCGAGCAAGTCGCTCCTGTTGCTCTCGAATACCAGTCATCTGTTCCATGCTGCAGTCCTTGCCTGTCATCAGAAAGAACAGTGAAGGGGCATTTTTCCAGTCAATTAAATGTACTGCTCAATTTCCAAATTATGCTCACCAAAAGCACGTAGTTTGCCACTGTGAAAATCCTCCAGTAAGTGAAGAAGAGCCTCCTCCATTCGGTGTACATCTGTTACATCTGTTAAAAAACAGTGATGTTGACAAGATCGATCAGGATCCCTCAAACGGTAACGGAGAGCTGATCGACTATCTTGTGGAGCCATTCTTGATCGCGAATGAAGGAGATGACTCAGTTGGCTGTGAGAGCCTGTACTGGTGAGGCCTATGCTTGTGGCTCCTGATGGGCAGTCGGTGATCCATACACAACAACGCAGCAGGCAGTGGCAGTGCATATAAAGGTTGTGCCATGAAGAGCAAAGTGTGGAGAACCATGCACAAACCATAAAACAAAAGAAAAGAAAAAAGAGGCGGGTGAGTAAAACTGCTGACAATTTATACAAATAGACTATGCTAGATACTGAACACTACATTTAATGACATGTTGCAGACAAACTAAATAACATTTAGAACTCAAGATGCACAATGATTCAACAAGATTCATCTTTACTCCGGCAGTCTGTACATAAGAAAGCAGCTATGAGATTGAAAGAATAATCTGTATGCTTTACGTGCCAAATAGATATACCTACAATCATGATAAGGCACATTACAGGGGTTATAAGGCTACTCGTACTAGGATTTTTTTTTCTTTACAAAATCTTCATTAAGTAAAGAAAACATAAAAATTCAAATAGCATTTTCTACAGCATATACAGTAATATAAGTGATTTAGAGAAAGGTAATTTCTAAAATGCAAAGCTGGATCATTCAACTACAAATGAGCAGTTTGGTAAAACAAGCACAGGTTCCCTTTCAGCCTGGACAATGTTTAGCAGTTAAGACAATGGCTCGCGCAATTTCAATAAAATATTTTGAGTAAAAAAAAATATTGCTCTAAGTGTTATTGCCATAATCTGATCATGACAATATACTAGCAGTACACTTTTAGAGTCAGCCCAGTCAAAGAAAGGCATGACATATGTAGCTCAAGCCGATCTTTGGCTGGAGGGACAACGGATTTCCTAGATAGTTTAGTTGATCAACAGTGAGAAAGAAAAGTAATATATCTACATTCCCGAACCTACATTTCATACACTCACCTCTTTTAATTTCAGTTCGAGGTGCATTCTGCCCAACTTTTTGAGGTTTTTCTCGGGCTGTTTTTGTGCCTCCATGATCTGACATAAGGGAGGGTCCACGTGACAATTTCTCATTTACATACAGTAACCGAGTATTCTGTCCTGCTGAAAAAAATTTTTAACATTTAAAGTTGATGACAAATTTGGAAGAAAAAAAGACATGACAAAATCCAAAACCTGCTCTCACCATTGGCTACAGAGCCCATAGTTGGGGCTGTTGCTGTTCGACTTATAGACCGAGATGTAACAGAACCCTGACTTGTGCCCTGACTTTGAGTTGGCGGGACTGCTGCAGAACTTCTTGCACTCTCATGTCCAGCAGAAGTAGATACCTGAATGGCATCATCATCACATGTTGGAATGCGTTCATACTCCTGTCTCTTCACTACTTGCTACAGAAAAAAAACAACACCTTTATAAAGCACATGCACTAGTACCAAAACCGAACAAAAATAGTAAGCAACACAAATAAGGGTGCCTGATTAGGTAAGCATCACATTAAATGTTAATTCCAAAATTATGAAATTTAACATTGGCACGATTAAGTTAAAAAATTAATATAGTTCACCACACACATTAGCCATGCCAACAAAGCTTCACAAAATTGTGGTATTGCATGTCTAGTCTACAAAAAAAAAAAGTCAAACACAGATTGAAAAGTGCATTTGTTTCTCTTGAAACACAAACTCAATCATGCATATAAATTAATAAGACAGAAACAGTCAATGTGTACGAAGAACAGTAATTTCTCAAAGGCAGTACCCTTAACACTTTGATGTTCGAACACTCATAATGTACTGAAAAACACTAATACCAAATCTTTAAGTTTCCCACCCAAAATAATTTGTACCAACAAGGCAAATAGCTATTTAATTACTGCATTTACTAGAGTGAAAAATCAGTAACAACCGATGACTCAAATTACCTTAGTGCTGTTTGGTGTTGTAGGAGAGGTGTGTGTTCGTTTGCTAATTGTTGGGCTAACAGGAGGCGTAGCGCCGCCACGATTTTCATCATCGTCACCAACCAGCTGCTGCAGCTCACAGCCTTCATCTAATCGACTGCCCATGTCTTCAGCACAGTGTTCAGGACCAACCCTGTCACTGTTTGGAACTGGAACCTACAAAAGAAAAGTCAGTAAGGCCAAGAGAAGAAAAAAAATTTCAGGGATAATCAATCTAGCATGCAATCCAAAGGGAAAAAATAAACTCAGAATACTGAGGACAAGGCAAAACTTACATCTCCTGCAGGAACCTCTGACTCAGATGTAGTTGGCATATTTGACATGCAAGGTCTTTGATTGTACAGGAATACAATATACTACACAATACAAATCAAAAAACAACACAGTACTCTACACAGCTACCCAAACATAATGCCAAAACCAAAAATTAATTATGCCGAGAAAAACCACTGCAACAAAATATCACAAACATGAACAACCAAACACAAACAGCAAACAAGACACTAAGTCTATCAACGTAAGCAGCACATTTATGTTACGTAAGTAGAGGGAAATGGTTTCATAAAATGTTATACAGAGACAAACGGGGACGTTAAACTAAATCAACACTAAAGTATCAACACATTTATTGGCCAGGTTTACAAGTGCAAGTAACCTCAACATAGATTAAATTTGAGCAACGCTTCATAACAACATGCGGTGAACGAGATAATGGATCACACAAGAAAAAAGCGACTCACCTCACATAAAATGCAGCAAAGCTAAAAGTTGAATGGGTACTAAAATGACTTGCAACGAACTTTGAACCCTTTGAACCTCCCAGTTCTGTTACTTTTGTTTGACAGCAACACAGAAACAGCTGACTGGCAGCGAACAGCGGCAGCAAGCAGAAGCCACGCCTCTTTCGCAGGGCGGCGGAGTCAGTGGCACACAAACACACACAAACTAAAATGTCGATGATGACAATTTTATTCTTGAGGTGTGCAATTAAATAACAACTATCACATGCAAATAATTTTCAAGTTTTTGAGACTAGACTAAATTTAAGCAATAAAAAATAAAAATTTGTTTTTTAATCTTATTTGTCATACAGGATTGCCCTACTAGTCTCGCGTGGCCCAGTGGAGCGAACTGTAACTTGCTTTTGTTTTTAAGTTGGAGTCGTACAGTCGTAGACAAAAATTGAAACCTTGAAACCTGGAACGCCAACCGCGTGGTGCCGCTCTTCTTCAGTTTTTCTGTGGAACAAGTGATCTGGACAGTTTGATATTGGTTTTGCGTTAGTATAATAAATTCCACATTACGGCCATGGCCAAGAATCAAAGGAAAACGGTGTCGGAGGACGTTATTTCTATTAACAGCGCGGTGAAGGAAAACACACTCGTCAATGTAAGTGCCTACGTCAAGTGTAATGTTTTATTAGCATCTCGTATTAGAACTCGGTTTTTATTTCCAATTGAGTTACGATCTCAATGTTACTGTGTATCTCATTTGTACATTGTTTAGAAGATCAGCAGGGTATCACTCTAACCTCTTTGTCACATGTAGTAACCCTGTGCCTGTGCTCCTCTCTCGCAGGATGGTATTAGTGCTGATAAAACAGGAAAGCCAGTTAGATCCAAGAAGCCCCGAATTTATCGTGATAGAGGGGTCGTTTACCTCTCACACATCCCTCCTGGCTTCCATGAAAAAGAGATGAAGGGCTTCTTTGGCCAATTTGGTCATGTTACAAGGCTTCGTCTTGTCCGTAGTGAGAAGGTACGGTTGACTGTGTTGTGTAATTGTTTCCTAGTTTGCGTGAAATTGTGTTGTTTAACCTTTGTTATTTACTTATTTTTAGACTGGCAACAGTAAAGGATATGCGTTTATTGAGTTCAGATTCAAAGAAGTTGCTCAGGTAGTCGCAGATTCTATGAATAACTATCTTATGAGAAACCGTCTCCTCAAGGGTTTGTATATTATCTAGTAAGTCCTTATAATAATATTTCTAGTGTGTTGTATTAACAGGTGTGTCTTCTCACTTGCAGCAAATGTGATTCCTTCTGAGAAAGTGAACAGCAAAATGTTCAGACACGGCAAGAGCTATGGCCCTGAGTCTTGCATTGGTGTCATAAACCGAAAGAAAGCCATTAAAGAACACAACAAACCACTGTCAGAAGAGGATGTTGAAATTCGTGCTAATGACCATAAAAAACATCTCTTTAGATTGCAAGAAAAGCTGAAGGCCCAAGGCGTGGACTGTCTATTCCAGGTACAGACATTTATTCAACATTTATTCTTTCCGGTCTTTTATTGTATATTCTGACATTCTTCTTCATTTTGTTTCTTTGACCAACAGATTGAGGGAGGGTCAAGTAAGAGAATCCTTGAGGAGACCGAAAATGCTCTGGCGCTGAAGAAAATTAAAACCGAAGTTAAAACTCTGAAACCTACTGTGACAGCAAAACAATCTGTGGCAACAGCCGTGCCGAAGAAGCAGCCTGGTGCTGCTAAAAGTAAAATCACTCAAAAGGGTCCAAAGGTTAAACTGGTCAAGACTGTAGCAGACAAAAGTTCCAAGCAAACATCGGATAAGAATGAGAAAAAGAAGGTTTTAGCAAAGAAGTCTGTAGAGAAGAAATCTGGTGTCAAAGTGGTAAAAAAGGTTGCTGCGAAAACAGATTTAGTTAAGAAAGATACAGCCAAGAAGGCTGTAGCGAAGAAGAAAGTGCTGAAGAAGTAAGATGTTGTTGATTGGGTGACCTACGAACCATACATATGTTATGTAGCCGTTGTAAATGTGATGGTTGACAATGGCATGTTCACATTGTCTTCGTTCGTTTTCATTCATTCTATCAATTCTGTGTCTTTTAAACCTTTGCCCTTGAGAATCATGGTGCTGACTTGTTACAATAGTACGTAAAATTACTGTGAAATAAAATGAAATTTTTGTAAATGGGACCTGTGTATATATTTTGATCAGATGAGTGGTTTTTGAAATAAACATTCACAAATTAATTATGATTCTTTAATTAACCTTAAATGTCAAGTTCAAAAGAATACAAAATGTACACGTGTTAGACCATCAGCTCAGCTAGGTCCATGTAAACCGAATTAGTTCTGAGAATGACAATTACATGATATACTTCTACACAATCACATTTGTGAACTGACTGCTTTTCCCAAAACTGATTCAAAGTACTCGTGCACTTGTGAATATCCATCTCCCAAAATGTGGTATGGAACGGAGACAACTTTATCAAACTCATCTTCCAGGAGCCTCATTCCTAGTACTCTGTATCCATTGGGTTCCTTAGTTGGTTGGCAACACTCCTGGTAGGAATGTATCATCACAGCAACCCTAGAAAGTAAAAGTGGGAATGGAGTTTTAAAAGAATGTCTAGCATAATAACAGCTAACAAGATAATGCTGGAGCCATCAAGGTTCTTCTGTACACCAACCTCAAACAATCGGATGACGTTCTGTGTAAAGGAATAACATTCATTTTTTTATTGAGAGTGAAGACCAAATCTGGAAGAGGAAAAATAATTGTTACATTCGAAAGACTATGATCAGATAAGCTTACATATAAAACTTCAAAGAGGAAAATTTACCAATCGGGAAGCCCATCTGTGTAGGAACTTGAGTGGAATATAGATTGGCATTCAGCTCCTTGAAAAGAAGCTGGGTAACTTCCGACACCATAGCTGCTTTGCTGTTTTTCTCAACGATCTTCTGTATGACGTTTTGAACAGAATCCGGTACTACGAAGTCTCCTACAAGAGATTAAATGACACATTCCAAGATAAAAAGACACATGCCATGGATACTCACAAGGATTCATTGTACTCTTTCTTACCAGTCTGTCCCCATGAGGCTTTTGCAATAGCATGCAAATTCCATAATTGAATCCAAATTGGAATATTAATGTGATCTGCAAATATAAATTTCAAGGTGCTTGTAGCCCAGAATTTTAAAAATAATGCTTTAGCAATACACAGGTTCATACTCACTTGAATTAAGATTGTGCAAAAACTTTGGTTGGAAAAAGGCATCAAGAGCTTTTCTTGCTCGGTCGTTTGGGAAGGAGCAGTTCAAAACATTAATGGACCACAAAAAATTAATGACACTTTGAGGGCCATACTTTGAGCTCTCTAAATCCTTCCATATTGTCTGTTATAAAAGTAGAAAAAAGATAATTGTTAAAAATATGAATGTAGAAACCATAGAAGTACTTGTGAGAAATGAGCTACAACCTCCAACAGGACATCTAAGTTGGGAGGAGAATGATTCTGCAGAGCCAGAGTATAAATAAAGTTTGTTGGATTATCAAATGTACGATAGTTTGCTTGAATCCATGAACTGCACTCGTCCAAAAGGTCTGAAAACAGAAACATTTAATTAGAAAGAACTCACTTTATCTTACAGGAAACTTTGGATGCTGCCAAACCAGTTTTTCCTCAATTTACCAGGATCTTTCCATTGAAGTTTCCTGAGGCTCATGATAGATGATCCCAAAACGGCAGGAGTAGAAGACTGTTTTACTTTTGCCCTCATGGCATCACAAGTTTTTGACAGCACATCCTTGACACGAAAATCAATCATTACAATTTAAATATACTACAGAAGCAGTACCATGGTAGAACATGAACAGAAATAAGACTTACTGCATCCATGTAGTGAAGTTTTGCCATTACAAAAAGTACATCGCTTAGTTGTTTCAAATCCAGTTCTTCAGTTGATGTTGAGAGGCTCCGAGTTAAAGTTTGAATTAATGGAAGAGGGCGAACTTTTGCAACAACAAGATTTTTTAGTGTCTGCCAAAATAAAATACATGAATAAATTCTAATGCAACATATCTGTGAAAATGACATAGAAAAGAAGTACAAAACTAATTTGCTTACCTGAAGACGCTGATTTGCATTGAAAGTTTTGCTTATTTCCATAGCCTCTGTTAATGTCTTCACTTTCATCACTGCATCAAGTACGGCTCGTTGAGGTTCATATTTTTCAACCTTGACAGACGCCTAACAGAAGAGATGGTGTGAAAACACACACATATTATAAAACTATTATGCTGCACTAAATGGAGCAAAAATACGATATTTATCACACAGGTCAAGAGTGATACAGTACCTTAGTTTGAACCTGTGTCTGGGTTGAAGCATCCCCTTCATTAGAAGTTTTTCCATCTTCTTTTTCAGTAGTCTGCTGGATATGTGTAACTGTGGAGGAATGGCGTATTGCAACCCTCTCTCTTGTACATGCTGGCCATAGTGATTTCGAAACACTGCGAGCAAATGCTGGCCATTGCAGTAGTTTCATGGCTCCAGTACATAGTTTGCTTTGTTGCTGGATCATTAATTACAAAACTACACCTGCCAAAGGAATTTAAATTGATATAACAAGCAATATCACACACAAACAGACGATAGATAATTGCCTGTTAATAAAAGATCAAAAAAGCAGGTGCGAAGTGTAACAAAGAGTGTGACTGACTGCAGTAAAATGAAAAACTTTCAGCAAATAGGAATGAACTGACACTCTGCACTTGGATATGACAACCCCCTGGCTACACCAAGCAATACATATGCACTGTCAAATGAAGAACACACAACACTTTTGCCTTTCCAAAGACGCTCGGAGCAATAAAGTAAAAATTTACTTCCAAGCCAAATTGATCAGTTTATAACAGCCATAAACACAATGAATGAACTGAATGAAGCAACATTTAAGTTCAGTGTTACCGGTTGAATAAAAAGTTATGGCAACACAGACATGTTTCTTGCTAGTACTAAATGTTGTCATGAGTGCTGGAGACTGATAAACATGCTATTCATCTCTTTTGCGATATAAAATAAAGTGATACGTGAAAGCTAGGTGTATCTTTTTGTATCGAGAACCAAGAACATTATACGAACCCCGAAGTCCCCCCGAGTAAAAAATAGAGGTGTTCCGTCAAAAGAAGGGCACAATATGACAGCAAACAATCAGAAACATACCCACATTCGGAGATAAACTAAATGTTCTTAGTGTGAAACGGGAAGGTTAGGCGTCCATGCCCAGGGCTGGCCGTCTGCAGACCAGAAGCACGAAGTGCACACACACAACCCCAGGTGGCGCCACATCCGCCGCCGCGGGAGAATTTAAAAACTAGTATGGTCGAGTCGAGGAACGATGGCAGACCGGCGTCGAAGGTTTCGAATACCACCCCCGTCTTTGTGAAGCGTTTATTGGTGGTCTTCACGGCGGGTCTAGCAAGGTCTGCCTGGGCCAAGACTGTCAAAAGGCAGAAGTGCGCCACGGTTTCTACCTCTTTAGGGCTTGAACTAAATTGAGGCGCTTGCTCCACAAAATAAGCGGTGAAGACCATGCCACCGACATGAGGCTGGCCTCCATCCCTGCCTCGCAGGCAGTTATGAATTAATGGTGCATTCATAGATGCTTTGTTCTGTGTATCAGTTGGGTTTAAACCATGGAATAGTGTTGTGTGTAGAGGGAAAAAGGATTGTTTGAGCAAGTACTCAGAAATTTGTTGTCATCAGCATTTATTGGCAATGGATGAGCTCCAGTCGCACGTGACTTCATACATTCATGGGTAAGGTTAATAGCCTAGGAAGTCAATTAAATTTTGCAACATCCGAAGTTAAAGCTTTGAGATGGCAATATCAATCCCCATACACCTTGTTATACCACCAATAAATAGTACACCACTCAAAGTAAACAAACCATTGAAAAAATAAAAAAATTTGGCTATCACAAGTCTCCATGATATAAAAAAGTTAACTATCACCAGGCTTTCCTCCTTAACTCTTTTCGATGGAAACAATGTTTCAGTAGACCCTTGACAGGACGTCTCCACAATAAATGGATATACGGCATCTTGGTAGCAGACTGGTTGTGCCGAGATGTTGCAACCAATCCCCAGTTCCTTAGTACATCTAACACGCCTAGTTATTTCTTCTTGGCGGCCTTCTCAGCGGCCTTGGTGACCTTGCCGGATGAGGGGTCCTTGAAGTTGACGGCCTGGAACACGAACATGACAAATTAAAATAATGTACAGCATAGCTAAGCAGTCCATACACAGAAGTGTTTATCAGCTTTAAAATCGAAGTGGATGGATCAAGATGCCAATCAGATGTAAAACAGTGGGTAGACGGTTCTCCGCAAGACAGTTAGGAGTGGTGTATGAAATCTCATCACGAAAAGGCAAATTGATTCCGCACAAAGAGAAGTAATGTGATAATACACACCTTGATGACACCAACGGCGACGGTCTGCCTCATGTCACGGACGGCGAAACGACCAAGGGGAGGGAACTCCTGGAAGGACTCAACGCACAGAGGCTTTGAGGGGACCAGGTTGACGATGGCAGCATCACCAGACTTGATGGCCTTGGGGAGCTCCTCAGTGGTTTTGCCTGTGAACATGAACAGAATCATTAAATACAATTCGAAAACAGCTTCAGAAAAGAAATAAATTGTGCCATCAGAGCTAAACAGTGGGTTGACTATTCTCCGCAAGACAGTTAGGAGTGGTGTATGAAATCTCATCACTAGGCAATCAAATTGAAAAGACAGAAACTTACCGGTACGACGGTCGCACTTCTCCTTGATCTCGGCGAACTTGCAGGCAATGTGGGCGGTGTGGCAGTCCAGCACGGGGGTGTAGCCGTTGGAGATCTGGCCAGGGTGGTTCAGGACGATGACCTGGGCGGTGAAGTCAGCGGCACCCTTGGGGGGGTTGTTCTTGGAGTCACCAGCGACGTACCCACGACGCAGTTCCTTGACGGAAACGTTCTTGATGTTGAAGCCAACGTTGTCACCGGGGACAGCCTCCTGGAGAGCTTCGTGGTGCATCTCGACGGACTTGACCTCAGTGGTGAGGTTAGCGGGGGCAAAGGTGACAACCATACCGGGCTTCAGGAGACCAGTCTCCACACGGCCGACGGGGACGGTTCCGATACCACCAATCTTGTACACGTCCTGGAGGGGCAGACGCAGGGCCTTGTCGGTGGGGCGGCTGGGGGGGAGGATGGCGTCCAGGGCCTCGATCAGGCACTTGCCGTCGGCCTTGCCTTCCTTGCGCTCAACAGACCATCCCTTGTACCAGCCCATCTTGGAAGAGGGCTCCAACATGTTGTCGCCGTGCCAGCCGGAGATGGGCACGAAGGCAACAGCAGCGGGGTTGTAACCGATCTTCTTGATGTAGGAGGAGACTTCCTTCTTGATTTCCTCGAAACGGTTTTCGCTGAATGGAGGCTCGGTGGAGTCCATCTTGTTCACACCAACGATCAGCTGCTTCACACCGAGGGTGAAGGCGAGCAGAGCGTGCTCACGGGTCTGGCCGTTCTTGGAGATACCGGCTTCGAATTCACCAGTACCGGCAGCAACGATGAGCACAGCACAATCAGCCTGGAAAACACGAGAAAGGGGACATTATAGCAACACCAGGGGAGGGGTCGTAAGATACAACTGGAGTTCCAGCTGGAGCAGACTACAAGAAATGCAACTCAAAGAGCAAAGAGTCGAGGAAATACTAACCTGGGAGGTACCAGTGATCATGTTCTTGATGAAATCTCTGTGGCCAGGGGCGTCAATGATGGTGACGTAATACTTGGAGGTCTCGAACTTCCACAGAGCAATGTCGATGGTGATACCACGTTCACGCTCAGCCTTCAGCTTGTCCAACACCCAGGCGTACTTGAAGGAGCCCTTGCCCATTTCCTGGGCTTCCTTCTCGAACTTCTCGATGGTACGCTTGTCGATACCACCGCACTTGTAGATGAGATGGCCGGTGGTGGTGGACTTGCCGGAGTCGACATGGCCGATGACGACGATGTTAATGTGAACCTTCTCCTTACCCATTTTGAGTGGTTAGGTTTGCTGATGAACTGCAACAAAGGAAAAAACACAAAAAATTATTTTCCAGAAGCGGCGATAATTTGAAGAGCACAAAACACAGAGGACCAGACTGTTGCATGGTCGTTGCGAGTTTAAAGGCTACGTAAAAGCCCATAAATGTAATGCCCATGCGTTTAATCTCCACAGAAAAAACGCCACCACCAGGAGATCAACTGGTCATGGAGCTGGTCTGTGGGTCACGAATATGAATATCACTGTTAACTGAATAGTGTGTTTCGAGAGCCTGCATATGACTAACGAACATAGCGAATCAGTTAATAATCTCCACAGAAGATAGGAAGCCACAGGCGGCGATGCACACACGTCGTGGGGCAAATCTGTGGCTCGCGAGAGGTTAGGCGGGCGCCACGCGGCGCACACGTCACCCGCGAAACAGATAACAGAAAAGCAACCGGCAAACAGGGCGGAAATCGTGACAACGGATCGCGAGCGAGAAGGAACCGCGGTGCACCCGCACGTCAGAGGCCCCGAGCAGTGACCTTGAGACCCACGCCACCGCGGCAGGCCAGGCGGGCCGCACGCCGGCCGGCAGGCCAGCCGCTAACCTCACAAGAGGCGGCGCGAAGGCCCGTTACAGGCAAACAATCAGCCCGAAAATACGAAAGCAAACACGGGCGCGCAGGGAGCGCGGAGAACACTAACGCAAAATAAAGCTAATAACCGAAGCACGCCCGACATAACCAAAGCCGGGTGGCACTGCGTGGGCCCCCACCGGCTTCACAGCCAGTAGGAGGCGGGCCGAGCACAAGAGCGGAGAATATTCCAATCGAAAAAAAATAATTTAGAACAGGGCCAGTACCGAAAAGGAGCCACGGAGAAATAAAGTACAACCGCACAGCTGAAGCCGCCTGTTGCCAAGCCGCCACTCCCAGGATCCAATATGGCGACCGACGTCCGGTACGAGTTAACGGTTTCACAAAAGGCAATAAACCGGGAGTGAAAAAAAAACCGCACAACCGGAGCACAAAGCAGGGCAAGCCGATTTACACTAGAGCAGAGCAAGAGGCACAGAGGACTGGAGTCGGTGAAAACCAAAGGCGAGAGAAAGCTCAGGCACATATGGCGGCGGACCGCGGCAGCGGCACGCCCGGCGAGCTAACCATGACTCACCGGCCACAACTTGCGCAACGGAAAGCGAATAGTAAAAACCAAACAGCGAACGCGAAGGGAAACTGGATAGTAAACTGATGGAAGGCAACTGAATTTAAAGTTCGGAAGGCCCAGGCAAGAAACCCGAACGGCTGCACAGCGCCAACCACGCGGCAAGCGACGCCATGCGGGCCCAAGGCAAATCAGGAAACCGAATAAATTAAGAGCGCGAGAACCCAGCCGGCGACCGGTGGACAATGAAAACAAACCGAAAAGCAAAGCCAATCAGTAAAATCGGACGGGGAAAGGCGAGGGGCACCGGCCATGCCGACGGCTGCCACGTGGACACGCTACACCGAAGGCACTGTACCACAGAATTCATCAAGTTACGATGAAAACCCAGAAAACTTTGATGCCTCCAGCTCGTACTCCGGTAGAGATGCACACGAAATCACATTCCAGGGCACTCAGAACACTCCAAAGATGGAACTTGGCTCACCTTTTGTGGGTAAAGTAAGTAGCTCTCACACGGAGATCTACTTCGGATCAGCTCACACGACGAAGTGGATGATGCGGTGTGCGAATGCGACGGACCAGGGTCCTACCCCCTCTTAAAAGGGTCACGTGAGCGCTGCGTAGTTCCAAAACTCGCCTGTTGAGCGCTGTTTCCAGAGCTGCCAACCGATAAGAGCCAAACCGGCGAGGTGCGGACGCGTTTTGCGACTGAAAACAAATGTGATATTATTCAAAGTTCATTTTAAAATCTTAAAATGTCAAGTTTTATTTTTTCCGTGGATACTTACACCGGGTGTGACGCCAGGCGAACACTTACCAGTTGGTGAACGATATTTTTTTCGTCAAGTTGACGAAAAAGGGGCTGGACAGACAGACTTTGTAGTTCAAAATAACGATTTTGACAACAAAATTATTTCTTTTTGTGAAATTTCAAAAATTATTTTTGGTTCTTTTTAATAAAACTGGAATATTTAAAAAGTAATGATCCCGGCATTATCGTGGAATGAGCAAAAAAATGCGCCAGTTAAGTTTATGAGACGGGAAACAGATGAGAATATCGTAGTAAAAACAATGTCGGTTCATAAACCTCGAGAGCGCCGAGATTTTGAACACAGACATTTGAAGACAGTATGAAGATTCCACAAAATTCGCTTCTTTGTCGTCACAGGATAGATGGACAAGATTTTAATTTACTTTCAAGATCTTTAAAGTGAAGTATTCACGAAAATAGTCCAGTGTAAGAAGTTCTTCAATGTTATAAATCTGTTCTGCCACCTTCCACCGCAATTATTATTTCACTACTTTCTTTTCCTTAATTAAATTTTTTCGTTTGCTCTTGAGATGGAGAATAAATTTCAGAGAAAGGTACCCAAGGAAGTAACACTGCCAAAGTTTTTGTCAATCCTGCTTTAATGGAATTGTATGGTAACAAAAAAAGAAAGTGCCAGGTGGCTTTTCATGAGGGTATGGTATGACTCAATAAGTTACTATGACATATGGCAAGTTCCAACTACTGCTTCATATTGGAGCAACACGGCTTCTCAACGTCTCTACATGATGCATTACAATACAAGAACTCACCACAATTTGAAACATTAACATAATTAAAAAACTATCATTATATCAAACAAAATAAAATAATAAATATTTTATAAAAAGCTTCAGCACATTCTCTACTGCAATGCAAACCTACTTGGGTAAAAGTGGTATGAAAAACAAGTGGAAAAGATTAACAAATAATTCTCAAGCTGCAAGTAATATTAGTTACTTGCGGTGAACTGAGAAATTTCATTTTACACCAATGACCCAGCCAAATCACAACTGGGACAAAACCACCGTCAAAGTGCAAAATGATAGCTGTTATCCATTCCCACTTAATCAGAATCTTACAGAAACGTTGATACATCTCAACTTCACAGTAAAAGAAGAATGAAAGAAAAAATCCTTCAGACAGAAACAATTTGAAGATATCCGAGCTAAAGAACTGTGAAGTTTTTCCGGCGTAACTCTTTTCGATGGAAACAATGCCGTAGTAAACCCTTGCCTATGCTGCGCAGGTGACACAAAATCAAGCCGTGTTGCTGCAAGATACTATCTACTGTGTGCTCCGTCACCATTCTCAGAGTCTTTTCAAATGTCCATATCTGTGACTGCGCAGCCCATTCCCCCCCTGGACTCATTTCACAGGCCTTGTAGCCTATCACACCTAGTTATTTCTTCTTCTGAGCCTTCTCTGCGGCCTTGGTGACTTTACCAGACGTTGCCTCTTTAAAGGTCACTTGCTGAAAAAAAAATACACATTTAGTTCAATGCAAAATCAATTAGTTAGCACATTTCAAATTATTAATTTTTATTGGAATATTTTCAAATTTACCTTGATCACACCGACAGCAACAGTCTGTCGCATATCACGTACAGCAAAACGACCGAGTGGAGGGAACTCTTGGAAAGATTCGACACACATTGGCTTGGATGGAATAAGAATGATAATGGCGGCATCTCCAGACTTGATAGCTTTTGGATTCTCCTCTGTAGTTTTACCTGTAAATAGACATTATACCAATGGTCAGAAAAACATGCCACAGGGGAAGGCCAACTGCAATATTTTAGTCAAGTCCCAGAAACCCACCAGTACGACGGTCGCACTTCTCCTTAATTTCAGCAAATTTGCAGGCAATGTGGGCGGTGTGGCAGTCCAGCACGGGGGTGTAGCCGTTGGAGATCTGGCCGGGGTGGTTCAGGACGATGACCTGGGCGGTGAAGTCGGCGGCGCCCTTGGGAGGGGCGTTCTTGGAGTCGCCCGCGACGTACCCACGACGCAGCTCCTTGACGGACACGTTCTTGATGTTGAAGCCAACGTTGTCTCCGGGGACGGCCTCGGTCAGGGCCTCGTGGTGCATCTCGACGGACTTGACCTCGGTGGTGATGTTGGCGGGGGCGAAGGTGACGACGGTGCCGGGCTTGAGCACGCCGGTCTCCACACGGCCGACGGGGACGGTGCCGATACCGCCGATCTTGTACACATCCTATGAGGGAAGACCACGAGGAAAAATATTTAAAAAAATGAACCAAAATGAGAAAAATTGGCAAGAGTACTGTAAGCGGGTGCCGTACCTGCAGGGGCAGTCGGAGGGGCTTGTCTGTCGGTCTGCTGGGGGGCAGGATGGCGTCCAGGGCCTCGATCAGGCACTTGCCCTCGGCCTTGCCCTCCTTGCGGTCCACGGCCCACCCCTTGAACCAGGGCATCTTGTCGGACGGCTCAAGCATGTTGTCGCCGTGCCAGCCGGAGATGGGCACGAAGGCGACAGCGGCGGGGTTGTAGCCGATCTTCTTGATGTAGGAGGAGACTTCCTTCTTGATTTCCTCGAACCGAGTCTGTTTGGAGGGGGAGGGGGGCGTCAGCGTCGAGCAACGATCAAGATCAAGACCGTGGTCCGGACGCACGGCGCGGCCGACTCACCTCGCTGAAGGGGGGCTCGGTGGAGTCCATCTTGTTGACGCCGACGATGAGCTGCTTCACGCCCAGGGTGAAGGCGAGCAGGGCGTGCTCACGGGTCTGGCCGTTCTTGGAGATGCCGGCCTCGAACTCGCCGGTACCGGCAGCCACGATCAGCACGGCGCAGTCGGCCTGCGGGAAGGAAATGTCCCGGGTTCAAATACCCAAAACCTAAGAACCTTTTTTTTTTTAGTTTGAAAAAAAAAAAATTATTGCCCCTACCTGCGAGGTACCCGTGATCATGTTCTTGATGAAGTCCCTGTGGCCAGGGGCGTCGATGATGGTCACGTAGTACTTGGCCGTCTCGAACTTCCACAGGGCGATGTCGATGGTGATGCCGCGCTCACGCTCGGCCTTCAGCTTGTCCAGCACCCAGGCGTACTTGAAGGAGCCCTTGCCCATCTCCTGGGCCTCCTTCTCGAACTTCTCGATGGTACGCTTGTCGATGCCGCCGCACTTGTAGATGAGGTGGCCGGTGGTGGTGGACTTGCCGGAGTCGACATGGCCGATGACAACGATGTTAATGTGGGTCTTCTCCTTGCCCATGGTGGCGGCGGGTTAGACTGGAGACGGCGCTAGAACACTGCAGGCAAAAAAAAAATACAGTCATTAAATATTGACGGCGAGTATTTCGTCACCGTGCGATTTTCTCGTCACTTGATGGAATATTTCAGTGACGAAATTTTCTGCTGTTGCATTTTTTTTAAGACAATTTTTTTTTGAGACAATTTTTTTTTGACAAAATTTAAGAGTAGATTTTTTGCAAAGTGCTGTAAAACGTGTGTGTGAGAGACAGACAGAGACAGAGTCGCTACAGTGTTCCCCCGCGGGGTGTGCGGGTGGGCCGGCCGCCGAGCTTCCGCGTGCGAGGGGTTGCCTACCCGGCGGCCCCAGCCCCACGGCTCCCATGCCTCATGCGCTCATGGCGCCCGTGGTACGGTGCCCGGCGGGCCCCGGACAGACCCGCGTTACTGGCCGAGGGCCGCGAGCGAGGTACGCGGCTTCGGGCCGGGAGCCTTGACTTTGACACAGCGGCGGAGTGATGCTTTAAAATAAATGTCTGCTCTGAAGTCCGCACTAAATATTTCACCCTATCTCGCCGCTCTGTTTCTATTGGGGCTCGGAACACGGCACAGGGCTCGCGCGCTCCGCTTTTGCTGTTTTATTAATCGTGTTAGTATCGATTTGTCGAGCCGGGACTGCTGCAGCCGCGGCTGTATTTTATTCGAAATTCTTTTTATTCTATTTTTTTTAAAAGTGTGGAAGGGAGTGTTTTGATCGGTTTTACCGTATTCCATCCTGAAATTTGAAACAACATGGCGGGACAGTCTGGTGCAAAAGTGGGCGCCGTGCCGCTATCAGCACGCCAGCCAGAGCTTGAGGCCGACAACCGGCTGCGCCGGTCCCTCGCGGCACTCGCGGCACATGGACGCACGCCCAGCAGCCCGCGCCGCCGATCTCTCTCCCTCTCCCTCTATCTATCTCTCTCGCTCGCGGCCAGATCCCGCTCGCGGAGACGCGCCTCCGCCGCGCCCGCCGCCCCGGTTCAAGGTCAGCATCCCGCGCGGACAGTCCCGGCAGCAAGTCCGCGGCCCGCGCGGTGGGCGGCTCCACGCGGGTCCTCGCGGCGCGGGTCCGCGGCCCGGCCCGGCGCTGCCTGCGCGGACTGTACACCGGCCGGTACGGTACGGGGAGGCCCGCAGCGTCCGCGGCGGGCAGGCCGAGGGGCAGGACGGGCAGGCCGGGAAGAGGGTCGGGAAAACCTTTGATCCCGTCCCTTCTCTCCTCCCCCGGCCCGCCACCCGCCCCCCCCCCCCCCCCCCCCCCCCCCGCCCCGGCTCAGGTACTAACGCTGAGGGGAAAATCGATGCGCGGAGCGTGGCGCAGAGAATTTCCACCGCAGCGGCAGCGGCGCGGGTCCAGCCTGGCAGCGCCGGCTGCCGGGGGGCGCGGCGAGTCAGCTTCGCGGGGGGCCCAGACCGTGCCGCCGCGGCCAAGTCCGTCAGCGATACGGCACTGACACGTCACGGATGCGTCACGGACACGTCACAGTGCCGTGCCCCCGCGGCTGCCGCGGTAGACGTGGCCCCCCCCGCGGCGTGTCGTGGCGGTAGGGGGCGCCACGCCTGCGCTCTCTCGCTCTTCTCTCTCTCTCTCTCCCTCTCTCTCTCTCTCTCTCCCCCGCGACGACGCCGGCCCCAGCCGCCAGCCACCGATCCCGGGGCACAGCACAGCCCCACCCTGCCGCGGTCGGGAGAAAGGAAGGGAAAGGGGGGGGGGGGGGTCTGCCGGCCGGGGGCTGCGGAGGAGTCCGTCTCGCTCGCACCCGCGGCCCGCAGGGGGCAGAGTGACAGAGACGGCAGATGAGAGGGCGCTCACCTCGGGGTCGTTCGGGAATCACGTAACGCACAACCACGCTACACCCCCGCAGGGGCGGCCGCGGACCGGGGCATGTCCTCGCCGTTCGGAACCCACGGCGGCTGATTCCGAACACCGCCGGCCCTCTGTCCCTGTCGCACTCATGGGACGCTCTAGCGAGCGAGAGAGACAGAGAGTTAGGTTCGAACAGGCAGTGTTCGGAATGGCCCTGCGGTCGGGCCTGCATAACCTAGCCCGCTCGCCGAGCGTGTCTGCCCTAAGGGCTGGTCTGCGGCCTCGGCGGCGGCCTCGGCCACTCCAAGGCCGCACTTGGGACCCTCTGAGCGTTAGCCTAGCCGGGCTGGCTGGCTGGCAGCATCGATCGAGCGCCGTGCGGCCAGGGGGTGTCCGGGCTCGCAGGCCCCTCAGGCCCCGCAGGCCCCGCAGGCCCCGCAGGCCCCGCAGGCCGGGGCTAACCCTACCGCACCGGCGGGGTCAGGCCAGCAGGCCTGCGGGGCACGGCTGCAGAGGCTGCAGCGGCTGCACCGGCAGTACCGGTGCACGGCCACCACAATGAGGCTGCCGGGTACCGCGTCGGTGCTGCTAGGGTGGCCACCAGCGGGGCCGGCACGCCGCCATGCGGCGTGGCCGCGTCACGTCAGGACGGCGGCGGCCGCGGGGACGGGGGGACACTATACACAGCCCGGAAATGTGCACCGAGGAGCCCACGTCGGCGTCGTCGGCCCCGGAGGGGACACACCGCGGACACGGGGGACTCGGGGTGGGACATGAGCGAGGCCATGAGCTGGCCGGGGCCTAACCGGCCTCGGCGGGCCGCGGGCGGCGCCGACGTGCGGAAAACCGTGCATATCGGCGAGGGCTCGCGATAACGCGGGCGGCTACGACGGCCAGCGGCCGCGGCCGCGGGGGAGGATCACTTTGCCGTCGTACCTGGTATCCGATGGCGGCGGAGCGGCGGGTAGCAGGCGGATTTGTTGAAGCCCTGGGTACGCGCACTCACCTCCTGGTGCGGGGCTGACGGAAAGAGACCGACGCCGAGGGCCGGGGACGCACGCCGCATGCGCAGAGCCCCGACGCCGAGGGGCAGAGCGGCGGGCTGCGTCCGCGAGCGGCGTCGCGACGCCGGGGCCTCTCTCTCCAGCGCGGCCGCGGCCCCGGGGGCGACGAGGACGCCGCCGGCCGCCCCCCGCCGCCCCGGACGCGGCCCCGGGGGCGGCGGCGACGCCGGCGGAGTGCGGGGCCCGGCGAAAACGGCCTGCCCCCCTTCATGACGGCGGCCTCAGAGGCCGCCGAAGACCAGGACGGCGTCTCCTGCGACGCCGAAACCGGCAAAAACCTCGCTTTTCTTCGAGGCGCGAGTCCCGCATCGAAATTCGCGAATTTCGCCCGACGTCCGCGACAAGGGGTGAAAGTCGGAATCGGGACAACCAATCAGGGCGCGGCTCTCACAGCGCGTGCGCGGCACCCCTGCGGCCCGCCGGGCCCCGCCGCGCGCCCCCCGTTTGAACGCCGCCGGGGCCATTGTCGGCGAGGGGACGCACGGACGGGTTTTACGAGCGGGCGGTGAAAGGCGGCGAAAGGCGTCGCGGGGGGCCGCGCGGCCGCGTGCGTTTGTACACGTGTCGAGCGGAAAATCGACGGCGACATGTCGTCGCACGGCGGGGACGACGGGGGCCTGTTTTATGGCGGCGCTCCCCCGTCACCGCCCCCTGGATGTGTGTCGGCGCCGTCACGGTGAGTACGCGGCCAGGGCGCCGAGATCCACCGAGCGACCACCCCCAGCGCAGTGTTAGTCGCGGTCTACATTTCATCAACGCCCCGCTTTGCATTTCTTGAACGCTTCTATTCTTTTTATTTTTGGTTCTGCGCTTCTTGGCGTGTAAGCCGGTGTGAGTCGCACACGCGGGGCGGAGAGGCGACGCCGAGGCATTGTTCAGCTGGGCGCCATCTCTGCCTCGCAGCCTTGTGATTCGATCGCCGATCCGAAAGTGCAGCAATCGCCCCGTCTCGCTCCCTCCTGCCGCGGCCCCGCCTGGGAGCGACAAGGACGGGGGGATTGCCGCGCAACCCCCTTTCTCTTTTGCCGCGCGCGTGCGCAGTGCGGTGCGCGGGGCCCCGACCACCCCGACCCCCGGCAAGTGACGGGCGCCGGGCCAGGCACCGCACCTGTCGCCGTCCGCAGCCTCGCTCTGCGAATAATCAGTTCTCGGCGTCAAGTCCTTCCGTTTTCCCCAGCTGTTTTGTTCGTGGGTTTTCCTATCGAGAGGACGAGTGATCAGTGTTTTTCGCGATCCGGCCTCACCGATTTTACAGCCGCCGGTTTCCCCTCCCGCCGGCAGTGGCAGAGAAATTTCCCCTCGCTCGTCCTTATGTCTGCCCCCCCCCCTCCTCCTTTTCCGCACCCACTTTGTTCTCGGTCTAAAATAAAGCCTGCAAGTGCCCCCCGGCAACCGCCGGCTGCGAGACAGTACCGCGCGGCTCGTACTGCTCTCCTTTTTTTTCAGCCTCCATCTCTCTTCTCGCTTTTTGGCGAAAGTCTGATCTGATTTCGGGGGAGAGGAGGGAGGGGATCAGAGGTGGAACATGTGTTTCGAGTCGCCATGCGCGGCGACGGGCTGCATGTCGGCTCAGAGGGCAGGTCGCACGCCGCGCTCGAGCTCGGCAGCGGCGGCGTCTGCCCTCGAGCGCGGTAGTCCTTCCAGCTACGTGAGTCCGTCCTCGCCGTCCTCGCCGTCTTCCTCGGGATGTTTTCCACGACCCCGCCATCCTCAGTGCTCAGGGTTCCCCGGACCGCGGCTTACCCGGATTTGCGTTGGGGGCGACCGTCGCCGGCTGCCTTGCGAGGTCGCCGTCGACCCCTCCGCCCCGGACCTCGTCTACCTGGGGGTACAGTCCGTGTGGAGAGTGTCACCGGAGGCCAGCTGATGGCACGGCGCTGCGGGGGTGGCGGTTCCCCGTTAGTTCCTCCTCCCCCCGGCAGATGGCGCCGGCGCCCCGCGGCCGGGGACAGCGGCCGGGGCGGCAGCTTGCCGCGCCCTCCGCGGGGCGGCGCTGCGGGGGGTGCACTGGCTGCGCTGGCGGCGCAGCTGGGGGTGGCCGGGGTGGTCCCGGGCCGGGCTGCCTCAGTGCCGTACGGCGGTCTCCACTCCGCGGACCGCGTCAGCCTGCCGACCCCCCGCGACCTCCAGCGGGCACGATAACAAACACAGCTGATAAGGGCCGCGCTGCACCCGCGCCGCGCCGCGCATCGCCGAGCCTTGGCAACGGGGGTCAGGACGGCAAGCGAGAACACGGGCCGCGGCCGGGGCTCGAACCCGGGACCCGCGGCCGCCCGCCGCCGCAGCCCGTCCCGGCGACACCGGAAGCAGTTCACAATGTAAGCCCGCCCGCGCTGGACCCCCCGCGGGGCCCCGCGCCGGCCGACCCCCCTGGGGGCCCTCGGCAGCCGAGTGCGGCGCGGTCAGTCCGCCCGCGGGGACGACTTGCTTCAAACGGAGAGGGACGAGACACCACAGCACAGCGGTCCGAGACGGTCCGGGGCGTTAACTGTGGTTGTAAACCGCCCCAAACGGGGGCTCGCCACGCGCCGTGATCCCATCTGCACCCGACACGCGCTCTGCGATAAGCAGCCGGGCCTTGGCGGCTGTCTACTTTTAACTTTCATCTGTTTTGATATTAAATCTGTGGATGCCTTTGAAAAAAAAATTGCAAAAATGGGTGGGCACTACCTCGTCCCAGGCCTCCGCCTGGAACCCTCCTGCTTAACTTCGGTGTTCGAATGGGAACCGGTGTACCAGGTATCGACCGCCGCTAAGACACAGGCACGACGCAGCGGCCTTTTTCAGGGGCACGCTTCCGCAACGGTCAATGTGGCCCCCTCCGCCAGCCAGATTTCCGGAATCAACTCCCTTCGACTGGCTGGTTGGTCTGTGGCACTGCGGCCACTCCCGAGCGGACTGGGGGGGAGGTAGGCTTTCCTATATCGTACACAGCCGAAGCTGCTGTACTTCACGACGAACCCTAGTCGCGACGGCGTGTCCTCGTCTGCCAGATTCACAGGGAGCGAAAACGAAGGTACCGAACCCTAGGTACCCCCGTAGCATACACCCGAGTCTCCGAACCAAGTTTCCTTGGTAGACACAGAGCCCCCCCGCCGGAAACCCCGGGCGACCGAGAGAACCTCGGACCCGGGAACGGGGGTAAGCCCGACCGTGCTGCGGGAATCTTCAAGTTGAAACCCAACGCTTACATCTCTCAGTGACGCAGCGCGCACGGCCGTTCAGACAGCCATGCCGACGCCACGTTCGGGAGTATATTTTACCCTCTGTCTTCCAAGCGTAGACACAAGAAAAATTTGAAGAACAGGCAAGACTCGATCCCACGACCTTCCGGTCACCGGTCAGACTCTCTACCCATGCGGCCACAGAGGCACGATGGTGACTCCAGCGCGCCCCCTATACTTCAAACACCGTCGTCTTAGCTTAGCCGACGTCAGCGCATCGGGTCGGGATGAGAAGGGCTGCCACTTATGGGGTGTAAAAACCGAACTGGAAGCCGGCCGGGGCCCTGCGGGGGGTCGGGTGGGGCCCCCGCAGCCCCTCGGGGGGGCCTCAGTCTTTCTTGCTCCGGCGGCACGGAGCCGCACAGAGCAGGCCGGGCTCGACTCGACTCTCCAAAGTTTTGAGCCCTGCTCCCCGCGGGGCGGCCGCAGCGGGGCGGCGGGGGTGCCACCGACCGCCGACTCTGACCCCGACCCCCGCCACTCCCATAACTCGGGTAGAGAGGCTCCGGTCTCTCTAACCGGGAGGACAGAGCCCGCGCGTCCGCGCCGGGCGGGTGGGCAGCCCACCGTACCCCGGCCCGCCTGCGCTGCGCGGACCCCCCGGCAGGGTAGGCAACCCATCGGTCCGCGGTGCCGGGCGGGCGGCGCTCTCTACCCCGCGGGCCGTCGTCGGTAGAGAGACCGCGATCTCTCTAGACGTCGGCCGGCGCGGCGGTGCGTTTGGTCGATACGCACCGCTGTTTGCTGTGCGTCGCGTAGGGAAAGGGGCGCCGCGACGCCGCCAGTAACAGCGTTCTTATTGTGCTTCGTTGTGGCGATGTCGACAAGGCAAGCCGGGGGCGGCGCCAGGCAAATAGGATAGCAGAGTAGAACGGGAGCTGGTGAGGGGCAGGCAGGGGCGGGCGCAGGCGGGGGGGGGGGGGGGGCGTCACGTTGGGGCCCCCGTGACGCGGAGCCGCGGCAACAGCACAGCAACTGGCCGGGCGCCGGCGATGACATCCTCCGCGAGCTCTGTGTGTGTGTGTGTGTGTGTGTGTGTGTGTGTGTACGTGGCTCTGTCTCGAGCGCGTCCTCCGCGTCCGCTGCTGTCTGTCTCTCAACGTTCTCTATCCCTCCCCCCCCCCTCTCTCTCTCTCTCTCTCTCTCTCTCTCTCTCTTCCGCACTCTTCGCCGACGCGCCACCCTCTCCGCCTCCACGGCAGGGCTGTGCCGGTGCCGCCGGGGGCTGAGGGCTGATGGCTTTGTTTGTCTCGTCCTTCCCCCCCCCCCCTCCCCCTCTCCCTCTCCGGTCACCTTGCAGAGACCGCCGCCGCTGCCGCCGCTCCCGGCCCGACAGAGGCACTGCGCCGCTCACTCCTCCCTATTCGCCCTTCCCACACCCCTCCAGGAAAAGGGACCCCCTTCCTTCCTTCGGTCCTCTTTGTCTTCCTCCCTTCCTACCGGGACTCGCGGCGGCAGCAGCGGCAGCAGCAGCAGCAGCAGCAGCAGCACAGGTGCGGCACCGCCGCCCGCCTCCCGATTCTCCCGCCGTGTGCTCCAAATCCTTTCTTTGTCTCCGACACACGGGCGGCTTGTGAGTGCGCCCCCCCCCCCCCCCTCCCCCACCTCCCCGGCCCGCCCCCATGGCCCCGTAGATGTAGGCAAAAGCGACCAAGTACGACGTAAAGTCGCGCTAAGCCCCGCTGCTCCCCTGGCTGCAGCGCTGCAGCAGCAGCGGCACGGTGGTCGTGAAAGCCGTGACGGTGGCCGGGAGACACGTCTTACTCCGTCCGGGCTCGGTGCTCCGCCGAGGAAACAATAAAAAAAAATGTTTCGATGCACTCTGCAGTCGTGGCGTTGTCGCGTCATCACTACGATATTCCAACCCTTCGGAACAAATTTGTTTGGAGTGAAATTTTCGTGTGCAATTTTTTTTTCAGATGACTGCATTGCAATTATTTTTTCCTAAGGGACCAAGTCTCAAAAAAATTAGAGTACGGTGATCCGGAGAGATTTTCGTAGCAGCACAAGGTCGTTCCAAAATTTTATTTCATTGAGTTTCTTGCAATTAAAAACATGACGTGTAATTCCAAACGCAGTGAGTACTGCTGCCCTCACTCACCGTCCCCCCGATCCGGTGCCCCATAATTGATACGTTGACAGATCGTTAAGGGGGTGGGTGGGGAAAGGGGGCGCGGCGGGCGTGCGCGAGCCCCCCCGGGCCCCCCGCGGCTCCCTCGGGGGAGGGTCGTTGACCGCCACCACGCCCCTAACAACTCCCCCCTCTCTCTCACTCTCTCTGTCTCCCTCTCGCTCCCCCTCTGCGTTTTAAAGGGCGCGCACCTTTTCCCGCGGCCTCGATGGAAACGCCCCGGAACAGGGACCGGAACGCCCCTAAAGTGTACATTGCTAACCAGCCAGATGCGGATCCAGGGGGGGGGGGGGGGCACTTACCACTCACATCCGCACGGCGCCGTGGTGGCCAGCGCGCAGTCCTACGGCCTCCCCCGGCAGGTAGGCAACGCCGGGCGCGGCGCGGCGCCCGTGCCGCGCGGGCCGGCCTACCCCAGAGTCCGCAGGCGCCGTCCCGGGCAGAGCACGGCTCCTCTGTCTCTCTCCACCTCGTTAGACCGTCATGTGTGCGAGAGAGACGGGTGAACCCTTGCACGCCCCGATCCGTAACAGAAAGCGGAGATGATGAGGCACTTTATGGGGCTCGGCGCGGCACTCGCCCCGTGGAGGCCCTCTGCCCGGCCCCGCATGCGGCGACTGCTTCGGGGCCCCGCCCACAGGGTGCACGCGGCCGCTGGCCACAGGGTGTTTCGAGCGCGAAAACTCAAACAGCACCGCGGAGGACGTGGCGTGGCCCTCTTTTTTGCTCTGTTTTTCCTCTTCGCCGAACCCTATCCCTCCTCTCGCTACACCCCCCCCCCTCTCTCTCTCTCTCTCTCTGTCTCTCTCTCTCTCCCACGCAGCCGCAGTCCCTGTGGGCACGGAAACTCGCCACCGCGATGGCACGGGGAGCGGTCGGGAGCGTTGGAGCGAGAGGGGGAGAGAGAGAGAGAGAGAGAGAGAGAGAGAGAGAGAGAGAGAGAGAGAGAGAGAGAGAGAGAGAGCAGGCATGCCAGTGGAACGCGGTGGTCTGGTCCAGACTGGCAGTCTGCTCGCCGCGCCGCCGACAACAGAAAAGAAGCAAAAAAACGGCCAATGTGTTATATTCTCTCGCCCCTTTTATTACTCTAAACAATTTCTGCACTTTTCAAAGCGCACCCCTCTTCGCACCCGTCATGGCGGCGGTGGCCGCGCCTCGCCGCCTCCAGCGCGCCAAATTTGAATTCCGCGGCTGCAGTCGCACTCTTGTCCGTTTCGGGGTGCTTTATTAGAGTTCCGTGAGGCGGGTTCTGGTGCTGGTGCTTTTTAGCGAGTCCCCGATAGCTCCGTCCGTGACGGTGACGGTTCGTGAGCAGGAAGGTCATGAAGGGCCATAAAGTTATGGGGGGCGGCCAGGAAGTGAGACGCCGCGGCCGTCGGTGCCGCCCCCGCCAAAGACACGGACACGCACCCCTCTGCCGCCCCCGGCCCGCCCCCAGCCACGCCACCTGCCCACTTGAGCAGAGAGAGAGAGAGAGAGAGAGAGAGAGAGAGAGAGAGAGAGAGAGAGAGAGAGAGAGAGAGAGAGAGAGAGAGAGAGAGAGCAGGCGCCCTTGAAAAGCCAGCAGTGACAGGGTGCCGCGCCACGCCACGACCCTCCTGACACCGCAGCCGCTGCTGTCAACAGGGAGCGACATGACATGCCATGACATCGACGCAAAGAGTTCCCCCGATTTGGACTTTCCATATCGTTTCGCGGTTCTCGCACTCCCACCCTCCCTCTCTCTCCCCCTCCTCTCCTCTCTCTCTCTCTCTCTCTCTCTCTCTCTCTCTCTCTCTCTCTCTCTCTCAATCTAAGGTTGGTACTCGCAGAGTTGAGGAGCAGAGCTCGAAATAAAAATAAAAGCAGTGTGATTCCGGGGAGAGTCTCCATCAAAAAGTTGGTGCCAGGCAGAGACTTTAAAAACTTTGATGCGGTCCCGCTTCAGCGCGCGACAACGGCTAACGCTGAATTAAGAACGACTGGGAGGGAAGTAAAATAATGTTCTGCGCGGTCAGGAGTATTGCCGGCTGGGTTTTAAATGCTACTCGCCCGGGGTGTTCTGTTTCCTGCCGCTCGGCGAGCGGGAAAAGCGACCGCCCCCGGCGAAACTTGTATGGTAATTCGGTAATTCCTCCCCCCTCCCCCTCCTCCACTTTTCCCCCTACCACCAGCACGCCGTTTCCGCGCGCGCGGGAAAAATTCGAAACCACGTAAAATTCGCGGGGGTCCGTTCCGCTCCTACAACCGCCGGGGGCGCCCGGTGTGGCGGCGGCGGTCGGGACGGCCATTTGCATTATTGGATTGTGTAGACCATCTCACTCACTCACCAGGCAGGCCGGGTAGACTGTCTCACTCACTGCCGCAGGGGGTGGGCGAGGCAAAGCGCGCGCGGGTACCCGCGCCCGATCACATCGCCATGAGCAAAGAAGAGGAAAAAATAACAACAAAGCCATGTTTCGTTCCTTGTTGTTGTTTTCTTCCGATTCACTGCCGTGTGTGTGTGTGTGTGTGTGTGATCCATGCATGGTACACAGAAGCCGTGGGGGAGGGGTTGGGGGTGCCGGTTCCTGAACGCTGTTCCGGCCGGAGATGGCATTGAAACAGCGACTGATAAGGACTCGACCTTTGCCCCCCCCCCCTAACGGAGCGCTTGCTGCTGGGGGGGGGGGGCATGGATGAGCAGTGTACCTCCCCGTTCCATGAAAGAAATGGCCTGTCATCACGAGACCGAATTCGACCCTAGTTTTCGCTGCCACCTGTTGTTGGGCCCGGCCCCGGCCCCGGCCCCGGCCCCGGGCCGCGGCGCGGTCTCGTCCCGTCTGCCTTGTCCTTGCTGCGGCCCTTCACGGCCTCCGGCATGCAAGCAGCGCAGACGTATGGCGAGGCGGGCCCGCGGCGCTGCGCTCCCTCAACTGTCGGCCCGCGCCAAACGTTTTCGCATCATCGTCTTGTCTCTCTTCCTCTCCTCGCTGGGCCGGTCTTCGCGCCCTGTCCTGCACCACCGGGGAGCGTTACGTGTTTTTTTTTTTGTGAACCGGCGCTTCTAATGAGAGAGACAGAGAGGGGAGGCAGACACAGGGAGAAAGAGAGAGATGGACGAGGTCGATGATCGGTGCACGCAACGCGCCCCGTGTCGACGCCGTCACCATGGCGACGCCGGCTGCCGGCTCGCTGACGTACTACTTGTGCTGACACCCCGCGGCAGCAGCAGACAGCAGAAGCCCCCCCCCCCCCCCCCCCCCCGTCACGCAGCCGCCCCTGTTGCCATGGCGATGGCTGATTATTTATTTCCGTGTGTCCTCAGGATGGCCGGGGAGCCCGGCACGCCGCGCTAACGCCGGCACCGCGATGAAGGCCGTGCTGCACAAGGGCGGCTCCGAGGCCGCCGCCGCCGCCGCCGCCGCCGGCCTCGGCCACCCCGGCAGCCCCAAGCACCGCGTCGGCGGCAGCCACGGCGGCAGCCACGGCGGCAGCCCGCTGCACGCCGCCGCCGCCGCCCCCGCGGGCAGCTCGCTGGGGGCGGCCGCGGCCGCCGCGGCGGGCGTGGCCGGCGCCGTCGGGGTGGCCGGCGCCACGGCCGTCGACGACGACGAAGTCAGCGACTACACGGACGCGGACGAGTCCATCTCGGCGCCCACCGAGTTCCTGGCAGAGGTAAGCACGGCCAGCTTGTAGCCAACTACTCTCCGCTTAAGCAAGAACCGGCTCATTGCCCCCCCCCCCCTTTAAGCTGCTCCTGAGGGAGAGGGAGGGGAGGGAGAGGGAGAGGGAGAGGGAGGGAGCGAGAGAGGGAGAGGGATGGAGCATTAATTAGATGGCGATCTCTGCGCTCTGACCCACTTCCCGCGACGAGCCGCGCCGCTTCGCGTCGCGCGTTGTGTTTCCGCGATGCGCACGAGAGAGTGTGCAAACACTGGAGTCGTGGCTGCGTGGAGCGGTGCGACGTACTTCCCGGGTACTTCAGCGGATACATCCGGTTCCGGCCTCAGACCGCGCGAAACTACCGCCGCTTTGAATTTGTTCCGTTGTATTTTCGTTGGACTGACAAAGCGTGTGTGTGTTTTATTTATTTTTTGTTGTTTTTTTTTGAACTGAGTGACAAAGTGTGCGTTTTTAAAAATTATTACTTTCATTTTAAAACATGATGTGTGCCTTTGACGATTTGGAGGGGGCTGTGCGAGTCGTCATCCACCGCCTTGTCTGTTGCAGTTCCTGTCCGCCATCATGGGCAAGGACTACCCCACGGCGCTCAAGTACTGCAAGCTGAGTAAGTCGCCACGCTCTATTTATTTACAAGTTATCTAATTTATGCACGCCCAGTGGGCCTCCCGGATGGTGCGGAAAATCGCGTGAAACGTCGTGAAACGGGTACGGTGGCCGAGGCGCGCACCTCCCGCCGAAATGGTGGCACGTGCTTCCCGCCCCCCCCCCCCCCATACCGGACCTACCGGACGTGCGTCGCTTAGCAATAAAGATGCCCCCCTCCCCCCTCCCGCCCCTGGATACCCCCCCCCCTCCCCCAGACGGTCCAATACCGCCCTTGCCTTGCTTTACATGCAACAGTGTTCTGTCCAGCCGCCGCCTGGGCGGGCGTGTTTCGGCGAACAATCATCTCCTTACTGATTCTCTCTCTCTCTCTCTCTCTCTCTCTCTCTCTCTCTCTCTCTCTCTCTCTCTCTCTCTCTCTCCCTCCCTCTCTCTCCCTCGCTCTCTCTCCGCAGCCACACGGCGCCCCGCCCCAAGGCCGGCCGCTAGCGCCCTACGAAGCCAGGGTAGGCACCCCGCTCCACAGGCGTGCGTTGGATTGCCTACCTCCCGGGCGCTCGCTCTCGCTGCCAGCCGCGGACCGGTCGGGACGGGACGCGCGAGGCGAATATTTCCCCGCTTAAATCTATTTATTGCTTTCCCGATTGCCCGGGGAGACATTTGCTGCTGGCAGCGGGTGCCGCTGCGGGGGGTCCGGTGCGGGGGTGTGGCACGGCGGGGGCTCGGCGGGGGGTCCGCTAGGCCTGGCGGGGGTTGGAGGGACGGGTAACCCCCCCATCAGGCCCCCCGCGGCCCGGCCTGCCATGCGGGTGGGCGCGCTGGCTGGACTCCAGGGCACACTCCGGCCGGTGCGGCTTCCAGCGCTGCTTCCAGCGGGGTCTCCAGCGGGACTTCCGACCGGCGCGCACCTCATCATTCTCAAACTACTCCGCTTTATTTTCCAAGCCTCCCCCTTTTGTCCGGGCGCGCTGCTGCCGCACCGCCAGCGCTCCGCCCCCCGCCGCACGGGCTGGCTGAATCAGTACCGGGAGCGCACGGCCCCACTGCACCGCCGTCTCGGTAGCCGCATGGTTAGGAGGGCCGGTCGGGCGGCTGGGTGAAGTGTTGTTGGTTCGACTCTTCGTCGGTCCCTCAAATTTTTTCACCGGCTCGAAGCTCAGGGGGCGGTGCCGAAAGTGTGCGGTGGGCTCGGCTCTACGAGTGTGTGGCGTAGAGAGGCTCGGTGGGTCTCGGAGTCTCTCTAATGCGGCCCGGACGGGTGTGTCCCCGGCGGCCCGAAGCGTAAGGCCGCCCGGCCGGCCCGCGTTTTAATATTACAGCAGATTATGATGTACGTACGTACCCCCCGCGGCCGGGGGGCGGCATGACCTCATGACCTCCCGGTGTGAATTGTTGACGGGGTCCTCGGGGGAAATACGGCGGCCATGGTGGCGGTCACGGCGGCGGCCACGACTCCTAGCCGCGGGCGTCCCAGGCGCTGCCCCCCGCGGTGGGCGATGTACTATGGATTCCCGAGCAAATATAATTAGGCAAGATGAATCGGGGGCGAGTAGCGAGCGGAAACAGTGAGCGGGAGAGGGAGAGAGAGAGAGAGAAGGAGGGGGCGGAAAAGGGTGAGAGAGAGTTTCTGTACTCGCACCCCGCGCGCCGCACGCTACCCCGCCGGCGCGGCGTGGCCCTACGATTTATTGTGTACGCCGACGCCCTAAGACGGCGGCGTGGGCCCGGCAGAGAGAGAGAGAGAGAAAGAGAGAGAGAGAGAGAGAGAGAGAGAGAGAGAGAGAGAGAGAGCGGTGGCGGGGGAGGTCTAACGCCAAGGAATTTATGGAAGTCTGGCCGGTAAATCTGAGTGGGCGTGCAGGTGGCGTGTGTGTGAGAGAGAAGGAGAGTGAGAGTGAGAGAGAGAGAGAGAGAGAGAGAGAGAGAGAGAGAGAGAGAGAGAGAGAGAGAGAGAGAGAGAGGCTGGTGCGGCGCGGTCAGAGATGGAGCGCAGCTGCGCCGCGAATGACCGTGGCCTCCGCGGCGCGGGGCCGCTGGCTGCCGTGCCGTCGTTGTCGGTGGTTGGATATGGCGATGGTTATGACCACACCCACCGCAATATCGCCCCCCCCCCTCTCTCTCTCTCTCTCTCTCTCTCTCTCTCTCTCTCTCTCTCATAGAACGCTCAAGAACGGCCCGAACGGGCTCCGGGAGGAAACGAATTTTTTTGGCTGTTATTGCCCGTGTCAAGTGATTTGCTGAGTGCGGGCTGGCAAAGTGACAACCCAAGTTCAAGTGAAAGTGAAGGAATACATGTGCGTGCCGTACTTTACTTTATATCTGTATTACTAGTGAGACCAATTGCCGGCAAAAGGCAGGTTAGTCGGCTCCAAGAAAGTAGTCCCCGTCCGCCCACATCACTCCGCGGTTGCCGTGGCAACGTAAACAAACAACAGCAGACGACAGCAGACGACATGTCTAGATGTGCGTCATGCAAAGAGACACTGGGCTTTGACTTTGCGCAATGTACGTCGGAGAAGAGGTGCCAGCTGCATTTCGGTGTCTGTGCCGGAATACAAGAGCAGTCGTGGAGGAAGGGCGACAAATCCAGTTGGAAATGCCAGGGGTGCCGGAAAACAAGCAGGAGCGAAGAGCCCGTATCTCCGGCGGAGATGCGAGAGTTTATGCTATCTGTCAACAAAAAATTAGAATGTGTCCCAAAAATGGAGGAACTTACTAAAGTCGTGGAAGAGCTGAAAACCACAATTGAATTTCTTAGCTCGAAATACGATCAAGTTCTGGAAAAGTTGATGGCGTCAGAAGAAGAGAGTAAGAAAACTACTGAGAAGGTTTCCAAGCTTATGGAGACGGTCAAATCTAAAGAGGAGGAAATAGTCATGCTGCAAAGAAGAGTGAGAGAGACAGAACAATATGCGCGGAACCGTAATGTGGAAGTGAGTGGGGTGGAGGTGAAAAAGGGAGAAGATCTAAGGAATGTTATGCGCAACATAGCAGAACGCATTAATGTGCCATATGCTGAGACTGACATCGACATTATACATCGCCTGCCGACCCGGAGGGGGGATGTGCCTCCGAAGATCGTGGCGCAGTTTGTGTCACGGACCATCCGCAACCAATGGTTGAAGCAGAAACACCATGGGGGCCCACTGCTGAGCTCTGCAGTGGTCCCTGATGGCTCGGGTCAAACCCGGGTCTACCTCAACACCCATCTGACGCCGGAGTGGCAGAGGCTGCTGTGGCAGGCGAAGCAAAAGGGAAGAAACAACGGACATCCAGTGGTGTGGTTCCAAGACAACAAGATTATGGTAAAGAAAAGCATTACAGACACTCGTGTGATTTATATCTACGGCGAAGAAGACCTGGAGAAAATACAGTAATGTAACTCTCTCTCGGTAACTATTTAGCCACCACATAATATATTTTCTCTTAGCATGGCTAATCACCTAAAAGAATTTATTTGTGAAAAAGTAAAAGCCAGGCCCTCCGTGTTAAACATAGCGCATCTAAATGCCCAATCTCTCAATAACACAACTCACTTTGATGAGTTTTGTCATATCTTTGTTAATTCAGGAATTGATGTAATTGCTGTGAGTGAAACATTCTTTAAGCCAGGCAGTGTGACATCACTAAATGGTTATAATGCCTTTTGCAATAACAGGACTGGTAAAGGAGGTGGAGGTGTAGCAGTGTATGTTAAATGTGGAATTCAATGCAAGGTGTTATCACTTTCTGATGATCAATACAGTCATAAGCCGGAGTATATTATTGTGGAAATCAAGTTGCAAGAAACTGCTGTATTATTTTCTTGTATTTATCGTCCTCCCAAAATAGGTAAACTAGATGGTTTCTTAGAAGATATGTACAACTTTATACCTCTGTTTTCTCACTGTATTATAGCAGGAGATATTAACGCTAGATTTGGGAGTGGCTCAGATGAGACAGCCAGTATTGTTTCATTACTTAATACATGTAATGTCGAATGCTTACCGTATGGGAAAACCTATCACACTAAAACCTGTGACTCTGCTCTAGATATCATTGCCTCCAACTGTAATGACATAGTCCTAGACTTTGGCAAGAAACGCGCCGCTGGCTTTTCACCCCATGATCTCCTATTCGCATGTTTTGATTTCGCTACACCTGCAGTTAAACCTAAAAAAATAAAGTATAGGAGTTATAAAAACATTAACCTAGATGCTCTTGACCTTGAACTTTCTCAAGTAGACTGGAATGAAGTTTATAATCTCGATAATATGAATGATAAGGTAGAAAGGTTTAACTCAATTGTGTTGGAGATTTTTGATAAACACGCTCCAATAAAATCCTTTACAGCGAAAAATAAAGAAAGCCCATGGATGAATAGGGAGATTCTTTCTCTTATGGACATGCGGGATAAAGCTCTACAATTGTCTTGTAAAACTAAACTTCCAGAACATAGAGAGGCTTTCAAAAAATTAAGAAACCAATGTAAACAGGAAATACGGAATGCAAAACTAAGGTACTCATATGAACTGTTTAACAATAAGAAAACATCTAAGGAAATATGGAAATCGCTGAAGACTATTGGAGTTGGCAAAACTACCGACAATCATACCTGTTTAATCGCACCTAACGACTTGAACGATCATTATGTGTCTGTCTCTTCTGTAAGTGATCCATATAGAATAGAACAATGTATATACGAATATGAAAGTGTGAACGCCCCACTTAATAGGGATGTGTTCGATTTCCAATATGTATTACCTGAAGATGTTATAAGTGCGGTGTCAAGTATATCTTCCTCAGCCCAAGGTGTAGACGGTATTTCCATATTAATGTTGAAAATGTCACTAGTACATATTATTCCTGTATTGTGCCACATGTTTGATTTTAGTTTGCAGCATGGTGTTTACCCTGATATTTGGAAAAAAGCCCAGATTGTACCAATAGCAAAGATATCGTCACCTGTGCTACCTAAAGATTACAGGCCGGTCTCCATTTTATGTGTGTTGTCAAAAGTATTTGAAAAGATTGTACATAAGCAATTGTCAAATTACTTAAACAAATATAGTGTAATTACTGACAGCCAATCTGGCTTTAGAAAAGGTCACAACACCATCTCAGCTTTGATCAAAGTTTCTGACGAGTTGCGAGCTGCTATAGATAAAAGAAAGCTGTCATTACTAATTCTGTTTGATTTCAGCAAGGCATTTGATAAAGTACATCACAAATTATTGATTGCAAAACTAAGATTGATGGGGCTCTCGGCGCATAGCATATTCTGGATCCAAGAGTACCTAGCTAACCGGAAGCAGAGAGTGGTGATAGATCATGATAATTTCTCAGAATGGGCAACAATCCTCACAGGTGTACCACAAGGGTCTGTCCTAGGTCCCTTACTGTACTTATTATATGTTGACGATCTTCCTGATATTTTTGGGTTTGGTACTGCTGATCTTTATGCTGATGACTTGCAATATAGAATAACATTTAAACCAAATAACGAAGGCGAAGCTATTCGTTGTGCAGAGATTGATATCCAGCGCCTCATCAAATATTCTGAAGACCACAATCTTACTTTAAATGTAGACAAGACAAAACCTATCTTCATTGGTAGTGGAGAATATGTGAATAAATTAAATAAAAAGGATGTGCCAATGATCTCAATAAACAATATTGCGATACCATATAGCGATAATGTCCATAATCTAGGTGTAACTTTTGACTCGAAGCTGCACTGGGGGAACCATCTTGAGTATGTGTGTAAAAAGGTGCTCACCATTTTAAGTCAACTTCGTCGTAGTTACCTGCATCTACCCTGTGATATTAAAGAAACTATTGTTAATAGTATTGTACTTCCTCACTTAGATTACGGGTCTGTTATTATGGAAGATATGCTAGTTGTATTTAAAATTAGGTTACAAAGGCTTCAAAATGCATGTGTAAGGTTTATATTTAACCTGAGAAGAGATGACCATGTTTCTCCATACTATGATAAGCTGCAGTGGCTCAGGATAGAACAGAAACGGAAATTATGCCAGTCCTTACTACTGTATAAGATCTTTAACTTTAAGACTCCAACTTATCTACATTGCAAGTTCAAATTCGTATCACAAGTTCACCAAAGAAATAATCGCTCTTCTAGTCAAAGACTTGTAGTTCCACAGCATAGAACTGATAAATACAGCAAATCTTTTCTCGTAACATCCTGTAAACTGTTCAACTCACTTCAAATGCATTCACTTTTGACTCTATCTTTCCATGCCTTTAAAAATAGACTAAAAGCCAAGATTGTAGCAAAATATGGTACTAGGCAAGGTGTTTCCTAATGTGTTATGCTTCCAATAAAATGTAAGTGTTCTGTTATCACTATATCTTACTCAAATGTTTTACAAATGTTATGTGATATTAAGGATATGTGTTGTTAAGTATAAATATATATATTCATATGTAAGAGAGCGGGTTGCATACCCAAAAGGGTCTTGATAGACCTATGTATGTAATCCTCAATAAATTTCAATTTCAATTTCAATTTCAATTCTCTCTCTCTCTCTCTCCCTCGCACTACGCAGCGCTGCCGCGCGCCTCTCTGTCTCTCTCGAGCACATGGTTTTCCATCCCGGTGAGTGAGAGCCCCTCCGGCCCCGGCTCTCCGCCTTCTGCTTAATGGGCTTAATGTCTGCCGCGGTCGGAATTGCAGTTGCACATGTACGTACCCCCCGCGGCCGGGGGGCGGCATGACCTCATGACCTCCCGGTGTGAATTGTTGACGGGGTCCTCGGGGGAAATACGGCGGCCATGGTGGCGGTCACGGCGGCGGCCACGACTCCCAGCCGCGGGCGTCCCAGGCGCTGCCCCCCGCGGTGGGCGATGTACTATGGATTCCCGAGCAAATATAATTAGGCAAGATGAATCGGGGGCGAGTAGCGAGCGGAAACAGTGAGCGGGAGAGGAGAGAGAGAGAGAGAGAAGGAGGGGGCGGAAAAGGGTGAGAGAGAGTTTCTGTACTCGCACCCCGCGCGCCGCACGCTACCCCGCCGGCGCGGCGTGGCCCTACGATTTATTGTGTACGCCGACGCCCTAAGACGGCGGCGTGGGCCCGGCAGAGAGAGAGAGAGAGAGAGAGAGAGAGAGAGAGAGAGAGAGAGAGAGAGAGAGAGCGGTGGCGGGGGAGGTCTAACGCCAAGGAATTTATGGAAGTCTGGCCGGTAAATCTGAGTGGGCGTGCAGGTGGCGTGTGTGTGAGAGAGAGAGGAGAGTGAGAGTGAGAGTGAGAGAGAGAGAGAGAGAGAGAGAGAGAGAGGCTGGTGCGGCGCGGTCAGAGATGGAGCGCAGCTGCGCCGCGAATGACCGTGGCCTCCGCGGCGCGGGGCCGCTGGCTGCCGTGCCGTCGTTGTCGGTGGTTGGATATGGCGATGGTTATGACCACACCCACCGGGCACTACGCAGTCTGCCGCGCGCCTCTCTGTCTCTCTCGAGCACATGGTTTTCCATCCCGGTGAGTGAGAGCCCCTCCGGCCCCGGCTCTCCGCCTTCTGCTTAATGGGCTTAATGTCTGCCGCGGTCGGAATTGCAGTTGCACATGGAATGTACTCGGCGAGGGCGGTGCTGTCGGTGCTGGCCGCGGGCAAGGTCGTAGGTCACGTGCCGCGGCCGGGGGCAGTCTGGGGGCAGTCTGGGGGCAGTCTGGGGGCAGTCTGGGGGCAGTCTGGGGGCAGTCTGGGGGCAGTCTGGGGGCAGTCTGGGGGCAGCGGCGCGCGGAGTGGCTCAGGGTCGTTGACCTCACCTCGCCACCCCCGACGCCCGCGACGACGCTCGCGATGCAAAAATTGCCCGCCCTCTCTCCAGGCTGGTTGACTGGCAAACAGGTCCCGTGGCACCTGTTATGCCGTGCCGCGGGGCTGCCACTTGTGGAGTGCAAAGGATGGCGCGGCACGGCTCGGCACGCGGCACGCCACGGCCGCGGCCATGGCGGCCACGTACCGCTGACACCAGCATCTGCACGATGGCTGCCCGTCACGCGAGCCGGCCCTGTTCAGCCCAGCCCCCCCTCCCCCCCCCCCAAAAAAAATCGAACGAAATTGTAATAGGGTGGTTCTCTGAGAATTTTTATTATTAACATTTTCCATTAACATTTTTACGAGTGACCATCCTCTCTGACGGCGGGCTCCTGCTTTTGTGTGTTCCAGTTCTGCAGTACGAGCCCAACAACAGGACGGCCAGGGAGTTCTACCCGCTCATTGTGGAGAAGTTAGTGCAAAGTAAGTGGACGGTGTGTGTGTGTGTGTATATGTCTGTGTGTGTGTCCTTTGTCCTGGCCCGACGTTTTAAAACCGCTTCAACCTGGTAAGGAGGCTAGCATTGCCAAACTTTCGAAACTTTGGCGGAGAACAAAATCCCTGGCTAGGTGGTGGCTTTGGTGCGTTTGTAACTCCCACGACACAGCCAGCCGTCATTGGCGTGTACCGTGTAAAAAGCCATTTGTCACAGCAGACGCGTCCTTCCTCCGACCGGTCCCCTATGGCTACGCCACTGTCACAGCCGGCCCATAAAACACACATGGAGCTGCCGCCGCCGCCGCCCCGCCCGTCTGCTCGGAATAAACGAATAAACCTGGTTACTCTGAAATCCGAGTCGTGTGCTGAAAGCACTCTGACTAATTAGCTGGGGTGTGAGTGTGCTCTCTCTTTCTCCTTTCCTCCCTCTCTTCCTCTCTCTCTCTCACTCTCTCCCTCCCTCCGTCCGGACACAGGGGGTGACCTCCCCCTCCCCCCTCCCCCCGGGTGCAAAAAGGAAATCAAACCATGAGGTTCCACAGTAACAGCAGCGAAACGGGGGAGGCGGGGGAGAGAGTGCGAACAACGCCATTCGGCGCGTGCGGAGGCTTACTGCTTATTGGCAGTCCGGCACAGTCTGGCCATCCGCGATCTGCTTCTGATTCCGACTGGGTCATGCCGGGCCGCGGGCTCGCACCGCCTGACCTTTAGCGGGGCGGCCGCGCGTCCCCGTCCCCATCCCCTCACGGCGCAGCATGGGAATGCAGCGCTAGCGACGTCGCGAGAGAGAGAGAGAGAGAGAGAGAGAGAGAGAGAGAGAGAGAGAGAGAGAGAGAGAGAGAGAGAGAGAGAGAGAGAGAGAGAGAGAAAGGGGGGGGGGGAGGCCTCATACCCGCTGTGGGACGTGGATTTGGAGCAGCTATCGAGCGGTACTCGAGGCGGGACATGGCGGGAGGCCTACCTCTTATGGGGCCGCCTCCCTCCCTCCCTCCCCCCTCCCCTCCCCCTCTCTCTCTCCCCCTCGTCATCAAATTATTAGCCCAGCAGCTGCTTCCCCGGGTGCCCGGCAAACCGAGGGAGGCCCAGGGGCCCCGGGGTGGCCTGGCTGCAGCTCCAGAGCGACAGAGTTTGTACGGGGAACGCCGTCGGTTCTGCCGCAGAGACTCTGTGTAGAATATCCACACTTACACTGCTCTGTCTTCCAGGTACGATTGACGAGTCCCAGAGCGACAGCGAGGACAGCAGCAGCGGCGGCAGCGGCAGCCTGACGGGCAGCGCCTCGGACGAGGACGCCTCCAGCAGCAGCGTCGGCAGCCTCAGCGAGGACGAGGACGAGGAGGAGGACGACGAGGACGGGGGCGGGGAGGGCGGCGAGAAGCGCGGCGGCGGCGGCGGCGGCGAGGGCCGCCGGCACAACGACAACTCGGAGTACGGCGACACGGACGGCACCACCGCGTCGTACTCCAGCCTGGAGGACGAGGAGGCCGACCCCGCGGACACGCAGATCGCCCTGGCCAACGACACCGAGGAGGACTGCAACGGCAACGAGGTGAGTGTCCGTCGGGCGCCTGTCGTCGCCCGGGTAGGCCGGCCCGTGGAGCAGGCGTGCCTGCCGGACTGCCTACCCGGCGGGCCGCAGGCTGACGCAGGCTGACCCCCGCGGTCCGCAGGTCCCCGCCACCACCGCCGAGGCCGTCGAGAAGCTGGCCCTCAACTGCGACCAGCTGGCCATGGCGCTGTGCTCCGACTCCGAGTCGCCGACGGAGCCCGTCTCGCAGCGGCTCGTCACGGAGCTGCGGGCCAGGGTGGTGCCCGGCGGCGGCCACGGCCACGGCCTCGGCCATGTGGTGAAGGACGGCAACGGCAACGGCGGGCGCTAGCGGGCGCCAGCTGCGGGTGTAGCGCCTGCAGTCTTCAAGTCGGAAAATTTCGGAAATTTTCTAGAAATTTCCTAGTTTTTTTTTTCCTTCTAAAGTTCGATACTTTTTATTAAAACTATTAACCCCAAGATCGGAACATTTCCGAAATTTTCCTGGAAATTTCCGTGTTTGTAATATATCTGGTAGTTTAGAGATGTTGGGGAGGTGATTTGGGCAGACTAAGAGCATGATTTGCAGCTCGTTGTTGGTGGGTACCATTTTGGAGACAACATCGCAGAAACTGAAATCCGTTCTTGCTTCAATAATCCTGCACTGACTGTGACCATGCAGGCAGCACTCTCTTTCTAATTTCTATTTCATTCAGTTCAGAAAGTACAAGACATGCCGCTGCTGCTATCATACTCAACCTTGCCTACATCTCGTGTTTCAGCCCATTTGGAGCACCTTCTTGTCTTCGCCAGGAAATTTTAAGATTTAACTTTTGAATGAAGCATAACAAAGACTTGAACTGGTTTCCATAATGTCAAGATTCAAAACTGTTTTCAATTAACTGAACTCCGATATTGCTAATTAGGTTTTGCAAACAATTTTCAGTCCCTCTACAAAGTAATTTTTTTTAAAATCTGCTGGTGGATTAGAAAAAAGGGAAAGGGTGAGATGCTTGCTGAGAGATAGCATTTTTCAGACTGACAGTAGGTATGAGCAAAAATGAATGCCTTATTGGAAGTGTCATGGACTCTAAAGGAACAAGAGATCTAGTTTGTTTAGGAAGGGAGACTTTGAAATAGAATGTAGGATACAATTCATTTTAGAAGGTGAATTAAGGCACTACACATTCACATAATCATAGACAGAAAAGTCTTATCATTGTATTTTTCTAATTAGCTTTAATATCAATTGTGGTTTATTGCATGGTCTTCAAAGCCAGGAGGGGAAAAATGTGAGATTTTCTCAAAGGTAGAAGGTAGCTCTACACTATTCTAGAAAATTCTATCATAGAAAACCGTGATATTCAGTGCTGGTAATGTTACTTCATCAAAATTTGTTATCAACAAATGATCAGAGGAAAACCCGCCGCTGCTCAGACTATCAGCCTTATTTTGATTATAGTTCCCAGTTTATAAGTCACACAGTATCTTTCAGGATAGCTGGTATGAAATGCAAGAAGAGTTGAGTGAAGACTGACAAGTTTGTTCTAGATTGTAATGTTAAGTTTTATTTGACTGATTTAGTTTTATCGGACCATTTAGATCACAGTAGTATTGTTCTCATGTATCCTGCTTGAGTCCAAGAACATATGAGAGAGAGAGAGAGAGAGAGAGAGAGAGAGAGAGAAAAAAGTTATGGTGAAGCTTTGGCATGTTCTTTCCTTTTCTTTCACCTGTAAGCCACTTATTTCAACTGCTGAGTTGCTCCGGTGAAAAAGAGATTTGATACACAAGGGCAGCCATTTGAAACTTGCAGACGCCCTCCTAAAGGTACCTTTTCATAAATATTTGAATGATTGGAACCACAATCACGTGGCTGTGAAGTGAAAAAAAAAAAAAAAAAAAGAGCCTCTCATTATGAGAATGAGTTTTCTTTCTGACCTTTATGTCATATGTAAGCTTGTCATCTGAACCTTGAAATCCTCATTTGAACAACTTAATTACAGTGGGAAGCTGCATTGTTACTCCTTGTATCATCATTCACTTTTTTTCCATTGTTGGTAGTTAATGGTAGTTTTCGACTTTTAATGCAGTTGTTCTAGTTGTAATATTGAATTCAGCACTGCATATCAATTCTAGTAAAGGTAATAGTTATGTACTAGCAGTCATAAAAAAAATAAAATATTTGCAATCAGGAAGGTAAATTGCTAGCCTTTTCGTGATGGGAAGGTAACATGAAAGTATACACAAGACAACTTATAAACGATGATTTGTTTATTTCAATATATGAGATCTCACCTGACACTAATCTTATGAACACTTATCACATACAGAAAATACCCTTGGGTATTTTAAATAACTAAGAACAGAAACAAAATAATTTGGATTCAAATTGTCCCACCCACAATTTAATGCACATGAATTACTCACTGCGAGAGGTGTATCATTTTGCCTTTAGATTTGAGCAATGTGTCCACTTCTCTTTTATCGCATGCAACCAGAAAAAAAAATTTAGTTTACAAATTTAATGTGATGAAGTTCTATCCTGATACCTACTCAATTTACCAATTTATACTCTACAAAAAGACACAGCTTAAAAGTTTTGCTAAACTCAAGACTGAAAATACAGGTGTTAGAGTAATACTAATACAAATCTCCTAAACAAAATTGCTGGAAAAGGATCGGTCTCATTTGTATCGAAGAAATCAGTTGCTGCAAAGCGCAATGAGCATTTTACCTACTTAGCATACTAAGAAATCACAGAAAATCGTCCTACATAGAAGTAGGCTCAAATATAAGCTCTATCAGTGGTTACATGTAGATCTCTGATGTGAAAGTCACCAATCTTATGTCTAGTTAAGTCAGACAAATACATTGTTCAACCCACATTTTTACAAATATATAAATCTTAAGGTTAACAATACACCCTGCTGAATGTTCATGTAGAGGAAGCAGAGTGGTGGTGAACATGTGAACCAAGCCCCAACAATTGGAAGGAACACTTGATCTATCCATTTAGGAATGAGAAAGGCTTCACTTGTCTTGAGCACCTACATTCCAAGATAAAAGAGCTACTATTAATTAGTCCTATCATTGAGTTTTGGTATGACCATCAGCTAAAACGCTACCTGGTGCAGTCCCAAATTTTAGAATTTCTGCTGCCCAAAAAGAGGTAAATAAACAAGTTGAACAAAAAATGTTATAAAAATATCAACTTCCTCGCCAAAAGAAACTACATTGTACAGGTATGCAATAACATTCTAAGGCCAAAAAAATAAGTAATTAAAACATCTTTAGTTTCTATTTAACTTTTTAAAGAGGGGCAAATCCTTACAAAGGACAAACGACCACCATAATAACACACACAATTCAGTTTAAAAGTTTCAGAAATCACAAAAATCTCCTCTGGTTCTAAAGAAACGTCAACTCTGAGGTTAATTCCCATGTGCACAGAAAACAATGAGATACATGCTCAGTAACATCACCACACTGCCACTCTACAGGTATTTACTAACAATATTAGCACTGCTATTTACTCTTACAAAAATAAAAAAAAAAACTTCATTACACTACAGGTACAAACCTTGCACCACTATGCGCCAAAACCAAGTTTCAAAGTGGAGCACCATTATAACAAAGTTTACGAAAAACAAGGAAAATATAAGTTTATTTTTATGCTTTAAAATGCATGACATCTAGAGATAGCAAAGAATGGGGAAAGTCCAATATTGCGAGTCAGTGAGCTAAAAGGTAACATGAAAACCCGAGAGTTAAAGTAAAATTGTGTACCACCAATATTTGGTCTCCATGATGGGTAGGGTTTAAGGACAGATGTCTTCAATCTCATGGTATAATGACCTTGCTTGAAAGTCTCAGTCTAATTTCAATAGCACATTAAGAAATTTGGTCTCAAAAGCACCTGAGATAAATGGACGTCACATACCCAGGGGCGGATTCCAATTATTACAATGCAGAAAAAAACTGAAACTATTATAAAGCTAGATGAATAATATAAATTACAGCAGAATCATTTAAAATCATTAACTGTGATGCACAAGAATACTCCACACGTCAACTATGTCAAATCCTTAGATGTTCAAACACAGAATCGGCCCCTACAAATGAGTGTGTAAACAAATCACAAGTTTTCACATGCACAATTTTAATTTGGCATCATTTTAAACCTAATTTAGCTTCACTAAACTAAAAATACAACTGCTTTTAGACAAACTAAATAGGACCACATTTCACATTTTTCATTCTAACACAAATGGTTTTGATTATAACAGTCTTGTTTCCACAATTTATTCTCTAACATAGTTTTGATCTCCTTTCTATCCAACAGGGGAAAGTTTCAAACACTACTTTCTCGCTTGTCAGGTGCTGTATTAGAATATGAATGCTGGCTAGTTTTTCCATAGGATGAAATGGATTCGTTGTCTCTGTCTCCTATATCCATTGTTCCAATATTCTTTAAAAGTGGGAGTGCGTCCGGAGCAATGCTCCTTGAATGACCCGCACTGGCAGGTGGAGAAATAGAACTAATCCCTTCAGAACCAGTCTGCCTCACTGCATAAGGCCCACTCAGAGAATCACCAGAGCATTCACTTGTTGCGAGACTTTCACTTCCACATTGGTAATTGCCTGAATCCGCTGATGTTTGACACACTGGTCCCTTGTGGCTTCGTAAATTATTGCTGACCATTTCTTCCTCAATATCTTCTTTACAAATTATTGGTGGGTTATCACATGGTGAGATTTGTTCTTGACACGGTGACAACTGAGGACAATCCACTTCTGAACAGCAATCTATACTCCCATGATCCACCGTTCTAGAGAGTGGTGATGGCCTTCTTATCGGCAAGTCTATTTCAGTGGAACACCTACGCGGTCTATGAGTATGAAAGGAACCTAGACTGACATCCTCGTCTTCTGATGAATTGGTTAAAGTATTTGAGTCTTCTATTGGGATAGGTAAATTTCTACGAACTGCTATTGAGGCAAGATTTATATTTGTCATGGCAAACTTTATGTTACTTCCTACATCCTCTGCCGCAGTAGACAAATTCCCATTTATCTTTGGTGTTCTGCGTAAAACTCGAGGAGTACGTGGACTATGTGGACTACGAGGGCTGCGTGGACTCGAATGCAGCAAAACAGGAAATGCTGGGCTCTCTCCTGGGCCTTGAACTAACACCACATCTTGGTTTCCATTTGAGCCAAGTTTGGTACGGCCACAAATTGAGAAGTACTCCTTGCTTCGATCAATATGGACGCTACTTGTACGAGAACTGATGCTGGAAACTTCAGACAAGCTTTCTGGTGTTGCCAGAGGAGCCAACCCAAGCCAGTCATCATGTATCAGATCCACCTTCTTCTGGCTTCCAGTACCATGACCACTGCTGGAAGGACGACTGTTGTACCTGTCCTCGACAGACGAGGCACATTCCCACGGAATGCCACTTAACGCAGCGGGCGGGGTTTGCAAAGGAGGGCCCGCTGACCATCTCAAACCTCCAGTTGACGAGGATGTGAGCCTGCCATGACTGCCATTTGAAGAGTTCAAACTACCAGTGACATGGCGAATCTCCGTGCACGGACTCTGCAGTGACGTAAAGCTGGTTTCCAACAGAAGTCGATGAGGCGGAGTTGGAGCGTTCGGTGTGCCGGGGGTGAGGTTTCCAGCATTAAGAAGACGGGACCGTTCGGAATCCAGCAGCGCTTCAGACAGCGGAGAAGTGATGGGGAGTGTTGACACGGTCCTCTGAGGTTTAGCTGGACCTACTGTTGTTATAACCTGTTAAAAACAAAATTTACTATAAGTAAGCTGATGTCGGATGAAGCTCTGGGTGAATAATGAAGTTACATCTTGAAGTAAGGAACAACCGTGGATCCTTAATATAGTGGAAGTGCAACTTATAAAATCACAGTGCCAACAAGATGATTAATAAAAAGAGAAATCTGATTGACAAGATAAGTTATGCGGTTCTCTCCCCAGTCAGAAAGTTAAAATGTTAGGTACTCACAAAAAGAAACAAAAAAACCTATTGATAAAATGACCAAACACACAAAAAGAGAGAAATTTGTAAGCTCTACAAGCAACACCTAAAACAGTGCAACTAGTCTAGGTCGCTTCACTTAAAAGAACTTAAAAACAAGCTAAAGCACATAGGAAACGCTGTTACAAGCAACTAAAAGGAAAATAGCCTTAATTTCCAGACACTAATGCTGTCCACAAAAAAAAAAAGAGAAAAAGTTTCACCTGATTCGAAGTGCCTCACTTTCCCTAAACTTTTTGTATCCTACAAAATTTTAGATTCAAGTTTCTATTTGTTTAATTTATTAATGCCAGCGGGCCTGTGAATGTTAAAACTTAAAGTACATAGTAGTACCTTGAGTTACTTACCAAACAGGGAAACTCTAAGAAAAGGTCATCATAATTATGTAGCATTGGCACTTGGCCCAGGTCCTAATAAGTGTTCTACGGCCGTGTCACCAACTGCACCAATTGATGAGTCGGTGGTAAGGTCGTCAAGGGTTGTGAGGGGATTTTCATTCGAAATACACGCAATGTGGACTTCATGTACCTAGCAAGAAAAAAACACACAATGCTAAGATACATTCAGACAGCAAACAAAACAAAACAGCAAATAAAATGCTAGTGGCAACAAATACCCAGGAGACGGCACTAAAAAATATTCACAAACATCTATCAACATATATGGATAGACACAGATGGAATTTGGCCAGAGACATAGGAAAAGAAACTATTAATGAAGGCCAAAAAGCAGCAGCTTGGATGCATCGAAATACACTACTACCACACTACAAAAGAAACATAATCTCATGCAAAAAGCTAGCCAGCTGGATGCTTGAAGAAAACAGCAGTTTCTCAGCTCCTGCAAATACTGTTACTGCACCAAATTGACACAAATCATTGATTTTCCAGGGGAACAAAATAGATGGGACGGCGCTGAAACCAACACTTAGGATACCATGGTAGTTAATGCCCCTCTATAAACCCCAGTACTTACTACTTGACAATACCAGAAATATACACAGTACATAGAGTACGTAGCTACAACATAAAGGAAGAGTCTTACAGGAAACAACTTCACATGAGGATGAGAATTAACACATGGGTTGGATGCTACAGGTACAGTAAAAACATAAATCTTGTGGTTTCCATCACCTCTGATTATAGACTAAATTTCAATCAATAAAGGAGATTTTGCAGGCAGTTCTTTAATATGGGATTGAATAAAATAAAATTAGGAGAGGTAGAGCAAACAGCAGAATCAGCAAAATAGGTCTACTTCCAAACATGTTGAGGAAGCATGCTGGGGCAGGAGCAATGCAGCTACAATAGGCCGAGGTACATTCATACACCAATGGTTGTGGATAGTAAATGGCTTTAAATATAAGCTCAAATCTCAAAGTGACATGAAAAGATATAATGAACACTCTAGAAGAAACTAAATGTACATGGCTTGATGAAGACCACCTGCACTGATTTTACCTGGTGTCATTTGGCACATTAGAGCTTTTGTTGCTTTGAACACTATTTTGTCGGTGATGGGGATTGGTAGTTTTCATGTGCTTCTCATGTGAAGACATAACCTGAGAGAGATTAAAAATAAATAAAACATCTAAAAACTGAAATCAGCAAAAATCAAAACCACGATAAAACACAAGAAAAAAAAGTTTCCCAAAATGAAGCATCCATAGAGAAAAAGTACAAGAAAACCTAATTACAGCGCTACCTAAAGCAGAATATTGACAGCTTTAATTATTTAATCCACCGACCAGTAGCATATTTAGCTCTCACAATACTTATACAAAAGTACGCTTCATAAAAAAGTTTCTGAAGTACCAAGGGAAATGGAACAACTGAAAGAAAATATTAACAAGCTTTCACAATCCTATGGGTTCCAACATTAATCATGCGCTCTTCACTGATGCAAGAGAGCTGGTAAATAAAAAAAATATTTTATAAAAACAATGTGGAGAATGTGCAATATCCTGCCCGTTTGAGTAGAATCATAGAGAGGGCAACCCTGGAATAGGGAAACCCTTGCTTGCTAAAAGGGACTCACATAAGGTCATGCACAAACTAAGATATGTGCAGCTCAATCTCGAGTCATCACACGTGACCACACATGACAATTGTTAAGGGCAATCTTAGTTACACATTCACCTGATTTAGCACCTTTACACACCGAGTTACTGAAGTTTAGTGAACACACTTATACTTCAAAAGCAACATGCACAGAAGTCGGTGAAAAAAAAACGCATCATCTAATGTAATAAAATATCTGTAAGGCAGTGTCTTTTTTTTGTTGTTTTAAAATAAAATAGAGAGGTATAAATGTACTAACCTTTTTCAGGGCATTCAGTACAGTATCAGGCATGTGATCTTGAATCATGACAGGACTTATCAACACTTCATCAAAGTCAGTGTTGTTGGCCCACAAAGCTTGGTAAACTGGTTCACGCTTAGACAGCACCTGTCTGTAAATAAAAAATTCAAACGATTTTTAGAATGATGAAACATTTTCAGTTTTGAGATACAGCTGAACCAAACCCATTCCAACATGACAGAACAAACTAACATTTGTCGTTCTGCAATGGGGTAGGTTTTAATAATAATAGGGCAGATTGATTGAGTAACAACGTAACCAACAACTACCTAGAACAATGAAAAGAATCAACATGCTATGAAAGAATCTACTGGGCTACAGATATTATTGGCCGTACTACCAACACATTAACTTAACACACACACACATTTAAATTACAAATTTTTAACAAAATTCTGCAAGACTAAAATTCTTTATTTTGCACCTCAGGAATTACTATTTCTTCATGCATAATTTCACAATCAAATTAACATGAAATGAATGTTAAACCGAGCTCCGAAAGGCAAGAGCACAAGGCGAAGAAGCAGAAGATAGAAACAGACGCTATGTATACTTTGACCAAGGGAAGGTCTGCTATGAAAGACAAACATTAGGATAGAGAGCCAGGAAAAAGGAATCGGGGAACTATGCAAAAGAAAGGAGTTCAATTAAGTGCTAGTATCATCAAGTGAGCATATGATTTCTTCATTATTTACGCAGGCTGTCCAAGACAATATTTTCAAGTGATACTGATTTTTTTATATGAAAATTTAAACTTTAGAACATCTGATGATGCAAATTTTTTATAACAATTTTCCCAGTGGATTGAAATGATGCGAACAAAGTTATGAACAGCAATCAAACCCATTATGTATCTTAATTTTATATCAGGTTCGAAAATTTATCTAGTCAGTGGGTGCAATGGTGAATACAAGCACGATTGACTCCCGGTAAATGAGGGCATAAAAAAACATTAAGAGCATTACTTTACATCTCAACAATAAACATCCAAAACAAATGTTTAATTAATGTGATATTTAATTTTTTTCACTTTACATACCTCCACTTTTTCTCATATTTATTCCTATAAAAAGGAAACAAAAGAAATAGGAATTGAATTTGATGGCGAGCCAGTAAAGTAGATTTGGACTTAAGGTCTGTGTTTTATCCACCCTAAACAATAATATGATCCTAAGAATGAACACTAGTGATTCAGGATACAGGCGAGTTATTAGTCTGTACAATTTTAACTTGTTTCTTGATAGGTGAGTGTGCTGAACACATAAAGGGTACCAAAATTAAAATGAAAACAGCAATAAGACTACAATGTTTGGATAAGAAGTTAATAATTCAACCAAGGAGTGAAAAAGAGTGCACCTCCTGGAGTGAAATGGATCTTTAAAGTTAATACCAAAAAGCCGACTTGTATTAGTGCAAATTATGTTTCAGCACCCAAAATGAAATACCCGAAGCAGGTGCATTTTGCAAAGCCGTACCCCATGGAAGCAAAGAGGTACAACACTAAGCAATCAGTTGACTGAAGTTGCATGCTCGATGAATGAATGAACACATTTGCTGTGATAACAGATTGTGTTGTGTGTCATTCCTAAGTGATAAGTTGAGAGTTAGAGTGAACAAACAAGTGACAGATCAGTCTCATCTTATCTTACACAAGTTATTTGTGAATTATTTTCTTTAAAGGCCTTGTGAGGGAGGAAGTTAAGTTTGAAAATACAAAACAAGATAATTTAGATGGGATACTCACTCTCCCTTTTTGGGATGATGTCGCACAACGTGGATAATACGACCAGGCGGGTACAGTGGCTGATGAACAGTCAGAGCTATACTTGAATCATTAGGATGATATGCTACTTCTCTTGCTATGCCTTTTTCTTTCTGATATTCCATCATATTCGAATCGTCAGCACTTAATTCAACAGCTGAAGTTGGCATAGGAGCACAACCACACCCACAGCAAACATTGCACATAATTGTTTTCCACTGCAGGATAAAAACAAATGTTTCACAATCAAAATTATAAAATTAAAAATGTCCCTCCAACCAGTGACAGCCATAGGATGATTAGCTAACGTACCTTTGGGTCCTTACTACGCTTTATTGCATTAATGAGATCGGCACGTAGAGATTCCATTTGATGCAGGCCTATCCTTGGAACTACATCCTTACCCACCACAACAGATGTAATAAATTGCTTTGAGTACTCAACTGCTGGCATACTGCAAGAGGACATTATGATGTGAGAGACTATATGAAAGAAAGGTAAACCATGTACTGCTCAAAAGAAGCAGGTTTGTTTGTTACCTTAGTAAGCCACCAGGTGGCGAATAGGCGAAGCACTGGAGGTCAGGATACTGTTGCCTCATCATGATCGCCAGAATGGCTGCCGCTCCTGCTCCCAAGGAATGTCCTACTAAGACAAGGCCAAAGTCTTGCGTGCCTCTTTCAGCACAGTGGTTGAAAGCTCGAACCAAAACATTATCAATTTCCATCTTCTCACGAATATACACAGCTGCATGAACCATGCCCTAAATAAGAAAATAAAGAAAACTTCAATAAGTTCATTGATACTAAAGTCACTCAGAGGCACAGTCCGAACACAATTATTTTTCACCTTATGTCCACTCCAGTCTTCCCTTGGTGGATCAAGTGGAAGTGTTTCAGACTCTGCATTGAGATCAGTTATGACATCCTGAGTAAAAAAAGGACCGAAAGTCCTATTAGGATGCGTTTTAAAATCAAAAGAAAATCAAAAGTAGCTCTGCACCCTACACTTACTTTCATTGACAATGTTCCACGAATGCTAATAACAACTTTCTGGTGCACATAGTCAACAGCAACAAAAAATGGGGTCTCTCCAACATCAACATGATAAGTTGCATACACAACTTCAACATCACCCTCCTGAACCATTTGTTGGAGGGCAGCGTAGTTACACTGACAGCAGTTGTCTTCTACGATGATGGCAGTGTCCTTTCGGTTCCCACATGGGAAACACATGCAGCTGCAATGTGGGTAATTGTTAATAAGGGTGTCAAACAGAGAAGACAAACACTACAGCAGAACTGGCAATTACCTCAGTCTCGAACAGAGCTGGCACAATCCAAACCGGTGCGTCATTAGATACATCGGCCAACCATATGCCCCGAGGGCAAAATGCATGTAGTGAATTACATCCTGGAAGTGGTTGTAATGCTGGGGGTCATGAAGTGCTAAGAACCTCGTTTGAGAGGTAACTGCTACCCCAGACAAAAAGTCATACGTATCATTCTTTCTCTGGAGAAAAAAAGAGAAGGGGTTGTAGACAAGTTTGTGGCAGCGGATTGCGCCAAGAGTTGCATGTACATTGTGCTTACTTGATTAACTATGGACTCTCGTTCAATTTTTTGGAATTTTCTCAGAAGAACTAGACCTGCAACTACATCAGATGGAACAACATCCAGGTCCCGAAAAAAATCAGAGAGGAGCCTCGCAATATCTGCAAAGGAATTCTAAAAACAAAAAGGAAAAAAAAAAAGAAAGAAAAGGTAGCGTGAGACAAGCAGGTGTACGAAAAGCAGAACCCGACGATGTTTACGCCCAACTCACCTGGTTCCTGTCGGTGCCCCGGACGCAGCACAGCAGCCACTTGCAGCGCTGGTCCCAGCTCTGCTGGTAGGCCCGCATCACCTTGCGCTGCCGCCAGTTGCGGTTCCTGGAGCCGGACCGCTTGTAGTGGAAGCGGCCCTCCGACTCGCGCATCGAGCGCTGGTACTTCTTCATCTTGACCCACGAGCGGCCCGCCGCGTCGAAGGAACACCAGACCGTCAGCACCACGCACAGGAACAGCACCCAGTTGCCGATGACCGCGCCTGATCCGAAGAGAGGAGTTAGTAATCAAAGCAAACTGTCTTCCACAAAACAAAAAACAGGAAAGGATTAAAAAAAAAATTAGAACGTACCCATCATGACGTTCTTTGGGAGCGAGTCGGCAGGACAGTCGTAGTAGTGGAAGGAGAGCCACACCGCGCCGAGGACGAGCCACGTCAGTTCAAATCCCATCACACCTGCACAGCGCATTCAACGGGATTAGTTCGACACAAAACCGGAAACTTGGGACCAAAAAAAAAAAAGGTTACTCAATTATTGTAACAAAAATAAAATTTGCAAAATATTTAAAAATGGAAATGAAAAAAAAATGTTTGAAAAACTATTTATAACTCATAAAAATTCTATTAAAAAAAAAATGAAACCATATTTTTAAAAACGGTGACCAGGAATGCACTGACCGAGCCTGCAGTAGAGCTGGTACTTGATGCCGGTCCGCCGCTCCACCTCCAGGATGCCGCCCCGCATGGCCGTCACCGAGATCATGAGCTCCAGCACGGCCGACACCACCATGATGCACAGGTAGCCGATCAGGTTGCGCCACAGCTGGCGCGCGCACCACGTCGCGTTGTCCATGTCCATGTCCGACGTGGCCAGGAGCACGGCCAGCACCACCACCCTGCGCACGCAAAAACAAAAGCACACATTTTAAACGCCATTTTTCTTTCTTTTTTTAAAAAAAATACTGTCACACAAGTTATTGCGCACAGCTTTGGCCGCAAACTTCACTGACACCCGTCCGCAAATCACGGAGGGGAGAGGTCGTGGGGTGGGAGGGGGGAGGGGAGGAGGGGGGCGTAACGCCACACCGATGAGTACAGATGACTCCCGCCCCGCCCCCCGGCCTGCCCCGTCAGCCCCGAGGACAGAACGAATCCATCATCATACACCGCGTTCGGAAATCAACCCCCTGCTGCCCCCGCCGCCCGCCGCCCCCGCCGCCCTCGGCCAAGCGTATGGGGGTCGCAACCGGAAAAATGCAGAGGGAAAATAATAAAACTGTCGAAATAGTGTGACGCAGTATAGTACGCGACGGCACGGCCCCTCAACAAAACAGACAGGAGACAGACAGACAGACGGACGGGCCGTGTCGGGCAGCGCAGAGCGCCCAAGGCAAGGCCAGACCGGGGCCCCGGGCCCAGCCGGGCCAGCAGGGGTTGGCTGGACGAGATCCGATACAGCAGGGCGCCACGCCCAAATCTATCCCTCTCTATCCAGCCCATCAGTACGGGACGGGCTGGGCCGGGCCCCACGTCCTCCCCAACCCCACAACTCACCCCCGCCCCCGGCCCCAGCCGCCACTGCCAGCCAGAGACCCACATTCCATCTTTTTTTTCCTTTTTATAAAAAATCATCATTGAGAAAGTGAGATCCATCTCATATGCGTTCGGCAAACACCCCTTCCCCGTTATTCACTCCACTCCCAACCACCACCAGCCGCCGCCGGCAATAGCCGCGGGGCCACTGCACCTAACGTCTCGGGGGGGCGTCCGTAAAGCCGTCACGTCGCCGTCATTAGCGCGTTACGGCATTTGTGGACACCCCCCACCCCCTCCGCGCGGGTCTACACGCCATTTCCTGCGTCCCACTTCCGTTCCCCGGCGAGCTCCCGGCGCGCCAGCAGCAGTCTCCGTCTCTCTCCCACTCGCTCCTTGCCCTGCCTCACCCCCTTCACACCGTCTCTCTCTAGTCGGCCCCGGCCGGGGGCGGCGGCAGCGCAAGGGGATCCTACTGGATAGAAGCAGCGGGAGGTGGGGTGGGGGGGGGGGGTGCGGCCACCGTGCGGCCAGCCCCAGCCCTGCCCTGCATCCGGCCGCGAGACAGAGAGAGAGAGAGAGAGAGAGAGAGAGAGAGAGAGAGAGAGAGAGAGAGAGAGAGAGAGAGAGAGAGAGGGAGGGAGGGAGATTTTGATTTGATTTATTAAATTCCGAAGTGGTACAAAAGGACTATAAGTCCAACGAGTGTACCACGCTTAAACAGTGAAATTTACAGAACAGGTTCAGTTTACAGAACAGGTAATAACAAACCGTAGTTAACATTTGTATATTACAGTTAAGAATTATTGCGTAAATTGCAAAGCAATGAAGTGGGAGCGACATTTCCTCTTGAAATCAGCAATCGAATGGCACTGTACAATAGCTTTAGGTAACTTATTCCATAGGATGACAGCGTAGATCCAAAATGCACCTCTTTGCGTATCAGTCCTGTGGTTCGGGATTCTAAGCTGCAATGTCTTAAGGTTCTAGTATGGATGGATGACACAAATTTAAGTTTATTAAACAAGTACTGAGGAGACCTCTTCTCCAGGCAGCAAAGTGGTCCCTCCTATGTGCAATATTCAACCAGTTTAGGGTCTGGTAGTGATTGCTTATGTGGGCAAATCTGGGGAGATTAAGTACAAAACGAGCACATGTATTTTGTACCCTCTGGATTCTTGTGATGCCTTGATCAGGCATTCCTGCTGTGACAGGTGAGCAATAGTCAATGATAGGAAATACAAGGCATTCAGTAAGCTTCTTTTTCACATCTGTGGGCAAGAGAGTTCTATATCTCCGAATACTTTCAAGCGCTCCCAGGGCTTTCTTGCTTATTTGTCTAGAATGAGCTTCCCAATTTAAGTTACAATCAATGGTTAATCCTAGGTTAACAACACTTTCTTTAAATGGCAAGTTGACATTACCAACGGTGACACCATTTCCCACAATGATGACCCGCTATTGATGATGAGATTATGGCTGGCGGCAAACTGGACCTTCAGTGTTGATTGTGTCTATTGCGGTTTGATAATCTGGAGGGTGGAAAGTTATATAGTTTTGCCATCGGCATAAAGATGGAACTTAGAACTATGGAATACAACATCAATATCGTTTACATATAGACAGTACAGTAACGGACCTAAGACTGATCCTTGAGGAACTCCAAGCTCGATATCGAGTAGAGAAGATATAATATTGTTGACCTCAACAAATTGTTTTCTACCACTGAGATAAGACTCGAACCAGTTTAGGACAGCATCGGAGAAACCAAGGCATTTTAGTTTGGAAAGTAACAATTTATGGTGCACAGATGGAAAAGCATTGCTAAAGTCGAACTAACAGAGCCAGTTTCCTTTCGCCCATCGCTTCCCGTATATCTCCAGCCTTGAGTAGCGCAGAGGCTGTAGTGGCCAGCTTTGAAGCCCGCAGAAGACCATTTGAGTTTAAGTAGCTGACCGTTTGAGCATGAACAATCTTTTCTAAAAGTTTGCCTAAAATACATAGAAGGCTTATCGGGCGAAATTCTTTGAGCTGGGATGCTCCACGTTTTTTAGGTAAGGGTCTCACTTTGGCAATCTTCCATAAGTCGGGGAATACCCCATGCTGTAATGAATGGTTAAAGATGTGCAGAATCGCTGGAGACAGTTCAACAATACAGTTCTTAATCATGAAAGATGTGATACAGTCCACACCACAGGCGTTGGAGCGAAGAGTACGAACAGCTTGCAAAAGATCACTTCGGTATACATAATTAAAGTGGAATTCATCGTTAACAGGAACCTTAAGACTCTCGTACTTATCTACAGCCATAGCTTCTACATCAGTAAGTGGTACGGAGACATAATGTTTGTTTAGGTCTTCTACATGTGGAAAGGTACAAGGAGTAGAGCCACGTCTAATTTTTTTAGCGCCTGCCACATAGTCTTGGTTGAACTAGAGTTTGCCAGGAGGGTGCGAGCATGTCGCATTTTAGAATCCCTGATAAGAGTTTTGGTTTTATTTCTGAGAACTCTGTAAGTCTCCCAGTCCTCCGCACTCTTCGACAATTTACAACGACTGAAAGCTTCATCCCTCTTCCTGACAATACAATCTATCTCGTCATTAAACCACGGTTTCCGTGCACATTTCAGCTGGAAGGACTTGATGGGGGCATGTTTATCATAGAGAGCAGTACAGGTGCTATTAAAAAACTCCACTTTATCATTTATGTTACTCAGTTTGTGCAGGTTCTCCCACGGCGCTTGCAGAATATCCGATTTAAGAGCATTTATATTACAGTTTTTAAAGTCCCTCCTTGTCACAAAAATGGCTTTACGTTTTGTAGGCTTAAATCTAGACACTGCAGCAATTAAATCGTGTTTTGAAAGACCTGACACTGGTGTTTGGGAGAAATAAACAACCATCAATACGTGGCTATCGCGGACGAGCAAGTGACAGTATGGTAAGTGTCGCCGAAAGGAATCCTGGCAAGATTGCACATATCAAGCAGTTGTGCGACTTGTTTACCATCATTGATGTCATGAGGCTGCGAGCTGCCAAAGTGAGCGTTGAGATCACCTACTACTATAACATTTTCATATTCAGCACATAACGGGTACAGGTTTTCTTCAAATATCGACATATAACCAACTTTAGGTGGTCTGTAGATACAGGCAAAAATTAGTTTTCCAACAGTTAGTGAGATCTCTAAGATGATGAAATCGGGCCTCTTTTTACCGTCATTAATGGAAGCCGATTGTACTAGTACATTACATGGGTAGGATGATTTTACATAGACCGCAACTCCGCCACCCTCTCCTGACGTTCTGTGCGTGGCAAATGCGTTAAAGCCGGAGATTTGCAGGATGTCAGCGTCCACGTTAAAAAAGGTCTCACTTACAGCAACAATGTCTAAGTCACAGTTATCAAAGAGGCGAGTAAACTCGTTGATATGGCTATCCCAAACAAGGGACTCCGCGTTCACATGGGCAACCCTCAGATTATTTTTGTAGTCTATCTCAAGTTTGTTTAGAACAGATTTGGTGTCCACACTACTCATCTAAGCACTGGTGGTTGAAAGTACACTGCCCAAAGCGGACGACCGGCAGCCAGGAGAACGAATGTAGGAGCGAAATAGCCATTTAGGGTTCATCTGGTACTAAAGTTCTCAGGTGTGCAAGGCATTTCACTTGGATTCTGTCACTGTCTGCTGATTTCCTGACGAAAAGTTTTCCACCAGAAAGCCAGACATCACTGAGCTTACCGTGCTCCCGCTTGAGTGTGCGGGCTGCATTGAAAAGCTTCCTCGTAGACTGCGACAAACTTTGGTTAATATACACTACGTCACTTGCCCGGGGGTGCGTCGCCCCAAAGGCGTCGATATGACCAACGCACAAGTCCCTTTTCACCCTCCGGGCGGCCAAGAACGCCTCCTTGTCGGGCTTCCTCAGGAAGCGCACGATGATCCCCCGGAAGCGGCCGTCGGACGGGCCGACTCGATGGGCCACCTCGACCTTGTCGGCCGTGAGCGGGAACGCCGCGGCCCACGCTCTCGAGGACGGCGTCGATGTTTTCACCGGGTGAACACGGGATGCCGTTGATGTCGACATCGTTGACTCGCGCATACTGTTCGGCGGCCACCATCGACGACTCGAGCTCAAAGACACGGGAGCGCAGCGTCGCGTTCTCTGTCTCGAGCTTGGTGACGTTCGTTTGCAATGACGTCACCAGGGCGCTCAGATCGGTAATCTGTGCATGACAGTTTTCGATCGAGTTTCCCAGGCTGGTCTCGGCGTTTTTGATGGCCCTCATGATGTCACTTCGGATCTGGCGGAGCGTGAGCTCGGGCCCGCTGTCCCTGTCGTCGTCGGACAGCTGGCACAGCGGTCCGCAGAACCACGCGTCGGCTGCTCCGGGCACACACTTGGAGTGCGCGACGTGGCCGCATTTCTTCTTGCACTCCACGGGCTTGGTCTTGCCTATGGCCCGTTCGCACAGATAGCACTGGCCTGACATTGCGAGTCGGAGTCGTGGGTGCTGCCGCGGTAGTAGTGCAGCGTCCACAACAACAACAACAACACTTTGGACAACAGTAGGTTGACCGCGGCGTTCTGGGGCGCGAGTTTCAGTCCACTTCACTTCGAAAAATAATTGTTTTTTTCTGAAAGGGCAGAGGGCAACGGGAAGCGAGTCCGGCGAGCTCGGCTCGGCACACACCGCCACTTAGCACCCCCTTCCCCTCCCCTCCTCCTTCTCCACCTGTCATCCACGCGCGGTCAGCTGGCGGAGCAGTCGCGCAGCGCGCTGCCAGCTCCAGTTTTTCAGGCTCCAAAAACTTCCCCTCCTCCTCCTCCTCCGAAACTCTGCCTTCCAGAGCCCGCCACGCGCCGCAGAGTCAAGCCTTACTGCTGTGTACGCGAGGGAGAGAGAGAGAGAGAGGTAATGTGTAAGCCAGCCCGGGCAGAACGGGGCCGAGACCGAGCAATCCTGCAAGGGATAGAGGGGGGGGGGAGAGACAGAGCGAGAGAGAGACAGAGAGGGAGAGCTCCACCGTCGCGGCACTCGCGATGAAAATACATCCCCGAAATCCCTCCCGGACGCCGTCCATGTGTGTCCGTGCATAATGCAGGAGCCCCCCCCTCTCCCCGTCTCCCTCCCTCTCACACTGTCACACTGGCGTTGGACAAGGACAGCACACACACCCCTACACACACACAGTCACACACTGTACCCCCGGGTTCAAATACCGTGGGGAGGGTGTTGGAGGGTGTGCGTGCGGCTTTCCGGCCGGTCCTGTGTGTTCGCCCCCCCCCCCCTCCCCCTCCCGCCCCTGCACACACACACACACACACACACACACACACACACACACGCGCACACACCTCCGCCGCAGCCACACTTCTTGCCGAACCAGCTCCGTAAACGTATCGTCTGAAATTAAGAGAAACGACCCCGAGCCGCGGTGGAGGCGGCAGCGGCAGCAGCAGCGGGGGCGCTGTGCGAGAGGGAGAGAGAGAGGTGAGCGAGCCGAGGCAATCACAGGTGGCGGGGGTGCGAGTGCGAGAGGGATGGAGTGGCCCGGCGCAGCGGCCCGCATGACTCACACAGCCACACCCCCTCTTCAGCCTCTTCCGCGCGGATTTCGTCGTAAACCAGCCGCACCGGCTAAACCGCAGGGGAAGCAGCGGCAGCGGCGAAAAAAAAATCCGCTTAAAATTTAGCGCCATAAAAATGCGAGCGGCGGATATTAAAGCCGCCGCCGTCTCTACCGCCGCCGCCGCCGCCGCCGCCGCGAAGCAGCGCCAGTCAAAAACGTAAGGAAGAAAAGGAGAACACACACGGGCTCAATTATGTAAGGCGGTGGGGCGGGTATTTGAACCCGGGACCGGGCGCTGATCCGGCGCCATTCACCACATAAAACCCCGTTTGGAGGCGTGCTTCCTCTCCTGCTCGCTCTCTCTCCCTCTCTTGCTTCCTCTCTCTCTGTCCGTCACTGTCTCTCTATGCTCTGTCTCTTTCCTCCCGACAAGAAGAAGAAAGAGGAGGGCGACGACAAGCGGTGTCTGAAGCAGCAGCAGCGCGGGCCCGTGGGAATCGCGCCGCATATAAACAAGGCGGTGCGACATTTCAAATGCGGACGGAGCCGTCAAATAAATGCGAGGTGGGCGTCGGAGGGGAGGGAGGGAGTGAGAGAGTGAGAGTGTGTGAGAGAGAGAGAGAGAGAGAGAGAGAGAAGCGCGACAGCAGCGGGGGGCAAGAGAGAGAGAGAGGGAGGGAGCGAGCAGGAGGCGAGCGCCCAGCCGGGTAGGCCAGCCCGCCGGGCACCCGCGCGTGGAGCCACTGCTGATTGCCTACCCACACGGCGCCCACCTCCGCTAAGACGCCCAATTCATTATCCGAGCCGCATCAAATTACCACAGAGCGGAATATTAAATCCCTACCCAACGACCAACAAAAACAAAATTGACAAAAAAAATACAACGAAAAAAAAAACGCCATTACGGCGATATGGTAAATCTGCCATGTTCGTCATTTTTTTCCCCCTTGGCTCTCAGCTGCTGGCAACGGCCCTACCAGAGCCGCCGGGCCACAAACTTGGACACGACACTTTTTCTCCTTCAAGACCAAGAAGCAGCAGCAGTAGGAGCAGCATCGTCAAGAGCCGCGTAAAAAAAGAAATACAAGGCGGAGACAAAAACAAATAACACAAATACGATGTGGCGCACATCTATATTCCTGCCGACGCTGTACTGGCGCGAGAGGGCCGGCCCCGGCCGAAAGCTGCCGGAGCGCCTGGATATGGGGCCTCCGGCATATAGGCGCCTGCAGGCACGGCAAGAAGCCCGAGGCCGTGCTGGAGCCGCGCTGGAGCCGGGCTGGAGCCGGGCTGGAGCCGGGCTGGAGCCGGGCTGGACACCCCCGCCCGCCCATCTCACTAGTCCATCTCCGCCATTTCCGACCACGCAATAATCTGGGTGCGCCGCGGCTGCCGCCGCTGCTGCGTCCGGATAGCGCCCGCCCGCCGCGGGCACGCAGATAGCCGAGGCAGCAGAGACGTTTTCGGACGCACACGCACGCACACGCACGCACACGCCGCGTCCATCTGTCCCACTCCCTCTGCCCCGGCCCCTCGGGCCCGGAAACATCTTGCGTGCTCTCTCTCTCGCTCTGCCAAAGGCCGTAAAGTCTCCCTCCTCTCCCAGCTGTGCTGTGCTGTGCGGGAGCGCAGCGGCACACAGCGGCACACAGCGGACCGGCCCGGCCCGCCGGCCGCATAGCTCCACGAACCACTTCTCTTCAATGAATCAGATGAATGGGGAAGCCACTTCTGGAGGGGATGAGAAGAAGGGAGGAGGGAGTGGGGAGCGGTGGGAGGGGAGGGGAGGGGAGGGGAGGGGGACAACGATGCCATTTGGTTGAGGACGGGACCGCCAAGGCCCGGCTCGGACCCGCGCGGGGCACATCGACCGTCTAGCCGCCGCCGGGCGTCTGCGGCATCACGACACGAGCAAGTGCCGGGGCCGGTGAGAGAGAGAGAGAGAGAGAGAGAGAGAGAGAGAGAGAGAGAGAGAGAGAGAGAGAGAGAGAGAGAGAGAGAGAGAGAGAGAGGGAGGGAGAGAGAGAGAGAGAGAGAGAGAGAGAGAGAGAGAGAGAGAGAGAGAGAGAGAGAGAGGAGGGAGGGAGAGAGAGAGAGAGAGGGGGAGAGAGAGGGAGAGAGAGAGAGAGAGAGACAGACAGACAGACAGACAGACAGAGGGAGGCCCCCGCGGCCGGGAGAGAGATGAGCAGGAGGGGCGGCCACACATCACACGCCCCCGGGCCGGAGGGCGGCGGAGGGCCTCGGACGACGGCGTCGTCGTCGTCGTGGTCATCATCGTGATGGTGATGACGGCCGGGGAGAGGGGTGTTGCTGGAGGCGGCTGGAGGCGGCTGGAGGCGGCTGGAGGCGGCTGGAGGCCGGCGGCCGCGCCCCCGGCCACGCCGCCGCCGTACGAGATGCACCGCCAAGGCCGGGGGTAACGGGCCAGACGACTCCCCCCCCCCCCCCCCCCCCTCCGTCCGTCACCGAGTCGCCACACGCGCAACTCAATGCCAAAGCGCTTGCTGCAGAAACAGCATCAGCAGCAGCTCCACAGCAGAGGCGCATGATAAAAGGACGGGAGGAACATAACTAAATAACCCGCGGGTCTCTTAACGGACTGAAAAATAAATAACAAAGTGTAGAATAAGTAATAAACAGAATATAGTACCCGGAATTTTCTATAAAAGGGGAACAAATACCCAGACTCTATTTTTAATTTAGATTTTTTTTTAAATCACGAGACTGTTGGGGTGGAGACGAGACCCGACGACCCGGCGATCTTTTACCCCCCGAGGGCGATGCGAGCCGAGCCCCACTTTCGCAAACGCTGGCAACAGGGCGTGGGCGGCGGCACAGTAGTGCCTGGCGAGCGGGGTGTTTTGTTGCCGTGAGGTGGCGCCGGGTGGTGAGGGAGGGAGGGAGGGAGGGAGGGAGGGAGGGAGGGAGGGAGGGAGGGAGGGAGGGAGGGAGGGAGGGAGGGAGGCCGTCGGAGGCTGGCTACAGGCGCCGGGCCGAGCAGCGAGCTTCAAGATTCGGAGGCTTAGGGCTGCGCGGGGTGGGGGCGGCACGGGGGCGGCACGGGGGTGGCTCCTCGTTTATGCGTTCCTGGCGCAACCCTCCAAGCCGCCCCCGCCGCCCCGCCCTCTGCTGCCTGTGGCAGGGCAGGGCAGGACAGGACAGGGGGTGTTTGTTAAGGGAGGGGAGAGACGCGGTCGCGACGCCACGAGACCGCCGCCGCGGTGTTGGAAGCCGCGGCGCCGCGGTGCGCGGACCGGCGGCCGGAACTCCAGGCAGGGCGACGACGGGGGCCTCCTACGTCACCGGCAACGAGGCGCTTCCGACAGCGACACCGCGCCAATCTCCTCCTCCTCATCATTATTATTATCAAATGAAGCGAGACCACGGAGAGAGCACGCGGAGAGAGAGCAAGAGAGAGAGAGAGAGCACGGCGGGGACTAATTTGTCGAGTCAGTCAGTCAGTCAGTTGTGCACGGCGAGCCCCGGCAGCGCGGCAGCCCGCCACGCCCCCGCCCTGCCGCGCCGTGCCGTGCCGTCTCCGGGGCCCGTCTCCCCCACCACCCCTCCGGCACGGCCTTCAGTCACAGAATTCCCACCCCCAGCGGGGCCCCGCCGCGCCGCGCCCAGAGGGCCCCGCAAAGGGCGCCGCCGCCGTACAGGAGGGAGGGTTGTCCGGGGTTGGGGCTCATCTGTGTCACGGGGCCACGGGGCCCCACCCCTCCCCGCCAGCGGCGAACAAACGCGCAGCGCGGCGGCACAACACCAGCAGAGCCGCACACCGCACCGTAAAAATTGAAATAAAAAACTCACGACATTTTCCCGGTACCTGTTTTTCTTAAAAATATTTTTTTTTATCAAATTATATACAGTGTACCGCTGCACCGGAGCATGGCGGCCCGACAGAAGCACACCTCTGTCTCTCTCTCTTTGCTGACTCACACTGTCTCTCTCTCTCTCTCTGACACAAACATTCACGATCCGTTTGGACAGCTGGCTGGCGCACGCTGGCGACCACATAGAAATGTAAAAAGACGGCATTAAATTCGTCTTTAAACAAATTCATCCAGAATATTTTTTTTCCTTCGTTTCACATAGTAATATCACCCACACCCACACACACACACACACACACACCCACACACACACACACACACACACACGCGCCGTGCTGAATAGCGCAGCGCAGCGCGCCGCCGTCGCCCGCAGCCAAACAACAAGCTTGAGGCCTTCCTGACGCTGCCGCGTCAGCGAGCGCCCCCCAAACGCCAACAGCACGGATCTCATCTCTCTGTCTCCCTCGGATAAACACCGCCCCTGCGCGAACACCACTTCCATCTCACTCTCACACACACACTCAACGCCCCCTCCCCCCTCCCCCGCTAACGCTCGCTGCCCATTCCCGCGGCAGCATTTCCATTAATTCGCAATTTGTTCCGTGTAAAATTACAGCGATACGGCCAGCCTCACTACGCGTGTATCGCCGCGCGCCATTTACAAATATCCACACACACACACACACACAGAGAGAGAGAGAGAGAGAGAGAGAGAGTCGGTAGGAGGGGTATTGACCCACCCCTGCTGCCGCCACCGCGCCCTCTGCGGGTGTCCACACACACACGCACGCACACGCACGCACACGCACACACACACACTGGACGTGGGACAGCAGCAGCAGCATCCCGGACAACATGTGTGTCACGCAGCGCGCGACAGCCCAGCGAGTGACAGCCTTTTCAAATTTAATGCGGTTTCCCGCCCGCCCGCCCAGCCTTGCCTGCCTATATCTGTCCGCCGGGAACAAACCAGCCACCACCCCCTCCTTCCCTCTCACTCTCCCGTACTAACTCTCCCTCACTCTCTCTCTCTCTCTCTCTCTCTCTCTCTCTCTCTTTCCCTCTCTCCTGGCGACGCGGCCGCGCCCTACACGCCAAAACTTTCAAAACTGACTCGGCCCAAAAGTTACAAGCGCGCGCGCGCGCGCGCGGCGGCGTGTTTACAACTCTTTGAGAGCAGAGGACGCGACGCGACGCACTGCAAATAACACCCCTGCTGGCGCAAAACTGCAAATAAGCAACACGCGCAGAGGCGAGGCCCGGGCCCCATATACCTGACCAACGCCGTCGTGCCGTCCTGGATACGACGCCACCACCACGGGCACGGCACGGCAGGCGCCAAATGAATTCGATTCAACGGCGACGAGGGCAGAGCAACCGTGAGAGGGGGCGGAAACTTGATTCATTTCGGGCACCGCACCGCACCGCACCGCACCACACCACACCACACAGGGCACAAACTTATTATGCTGGCTGGCTGAGCACCGGGTCCACACTCCAGCTCCAGCACCGGCCCGGGACACGGCCGGGGGGGACTCCCTCACTTATCCAGCCATCTCTCCAGCCCCGCTCCAGCCCCGCTCCAGCCCCGCTCCAGCGGCCTCATGCCGCACCAGATTTGACGACCGTGCCCCCCAAAACCAACTGCTGCTGCTGCTGCTGCTGCTGCTGCTGCTGCTGCTCCCCGCCGCGTCTCGCGTCGTTCCATTTCATTTCAGCGCCCCCCCCCCTCCCTCTCACCCGGAGCAGGGCAGGGCACAGAGGTGCCGGGGCGTGCGCCGCGCGGTTCGGCAAACTTTCGTTAATTTGAATACTTGGGGGGGAGGGTATGTATGTGTGTATACATATATATATATACGGGGGGAGTACGGCGTGTGGCCGAAACGGCACGCCGCGAGACACGCAAGCCAGCCAGCGAGAGAGAGAGAGAGAGAGAGAGAGAGAGAGAGAGAGAGAGAGAGAGAGAGAGAGAGAGAGAGAGAGAGACGCGAACTCAGTCAAGGCAATGACCGGATGACAGGAGAGGGAGGGATGGGGAGGAGAGGGAAGGAGAGGGCGAGGAGAGTCAGGAGAGGGTAAGGAGAGGGTAAGGAGAGAGAGAGAGAGAGAGAGAGAGAGAGAGAGAGTGAGAGAGGGTGCGGAGAGAGCCGAGAGAGGGTCGGGGGAGAGTCGGGAGGAAGTCGTTGGGGGTGGATAGATAAGCGCAGACAGGTAGGTACCACTAGGCGGGTTCCTTCGCCACACACACACACACACACACACACACACACACACACACACACACACACACACACGCGGGCCCCAGCCCAACACGGAATGCTTGGTGCACCGCCTCTTCCCGCCACCACCACCCCTCCACCTGCCTGTCTCCTTCACTCTACTTTGAAGCCATCCCCACGGGCGCCAACTATTCCATCATCTGCCCGTCACACAGGGTGTCCCGAAGGGGAGGAGGGGAGGAGTGTGTGGGGGGGGGGGGGGGCTGACGAAGCCCAAACCACAGCCACGCCCCCCTAGTCTACCTGACACCACCCCGCCGGCTCCCGCCGCAGCCGAGGTGCAACCAAAACGATGAAAAATAAAATAAATATATGTGGAAAAAAACACCGGCGGTGGCGCGGGTATTTGAACCCGCGACAGCAGACATAAAAGCAACCCTCCCGCCCCCGTGTCCTGATTACACGGAGCTTATCATCGTGTCCCAGATGTATACGTGCCTGGGCATGAGGGAGTGCACGCGTGGCGGCTCCCGTGTGTGTGTGTGTGTGTGTGTGTGTGTCTGTGTGTGTGGCTGTGAATGTGTGTGCATTCCGTGCTAAACAGTTTGTGGGTCGACTATCGGACAGAGGCGGCGGCGGCTCCTGCGGCATTCGGTCTGCGGGTCGTCATTCCATTCACGCGCCCCTCCCTCTCTCCCTCTCTCTCTCTCCCTCTCTGAGCCCGTCTTTCTCTTCCCGCCCAAACAAGACCGCTTGCACCGCGTCGGTCGGTGGGGTGCCGACTACCACCACCACCACCACCACCACCACCACCACCACCACCACCACCACCACCACCACCATCACCATGCACCACAACACCGCAGCATCCAGCCCGCGCCTCGCGTCGTACAGAACACGACATCACCAAACCGCCAAAAAATCGCAAAAACCACACAAATATTTAAAAAAAAAATTTTTGTCCGCGTATTTTTCTTTTTCGCCGCGGTGTCCACCTCAGAAAAAGGCGTGGTACGGCGAGGGGAGGGGGGGGGGGGGGTGGAGTCCGCTCCGCCGGCCGAGACTCGAGAGCCCCCGGCCCGGCCGCCGGCGAAGTTTTAACCGCGCTGGGACGGCCGCGGTCCCCGGCGCACACACACGGGCACACACACACACACACACACACACACACACACACACACACACGGGCACACAGACGTCGCGGTGGAATCTTCACCGCCCGTCCCACAGCCAAGAACATCAAAAGGGGACACAATAGGGGAAACGGTTTTTTTTTTTAAAAAAAAAGCTAACGGTAATTTAAAATAAATGAAAATAAATAAATTCCGAGCGGGGCGGCGACGGGCGCCCAGGTGGGTAGGCAGCCGGCGGCCGCTCCACACGCGCCTGTCCGGCGGGCCGGCCTACCCAGCCGGGCGTTCCCAGCGCGGAGCCGGTCGAGCCTCCGGGGGGTGCGGGGGCGTATCGATGGGGGCGGGACCCGATGGCCCCCCGCGGGGGGTCAGTGACCCTTGCCTTATCAGGAAGCCCAGGACCGGAAGTAGGGCGGCGGCGCGGGCGCGACAGGGGGTGGGAATGAGAGAGACAGGGAGGGAGGGAGAGAGGGAGAGAGACAGGGAGGGAGAGAGAGAGAGACAGGGAGGGAGAGAGAGAGAGAGAGACAGGGAGGGAGAGGGAGAGAGAGACAGGGAGGGGCAGAGAATGAGACGGACAGCCGTGGCAGAGTCGCAATCCAGTAGGGCTAGTTATGAAAGAAAAGCCAAAGTGTCAGCCGGGCCGGCGGGGGGGGGGGCGCCGAGTTTGGACAGCTCCGCAGCCGGGGAGGACCGGGCGGGAGGGAGGGAGGGAGGGAGGGAGGGAGGGAGGGAGGGAGGGAGGGAGGGAGGGAGGGAGTGGCCGACTCGGAGTGACGGCTGGAGAGTGTGAAGTGAAGGGGGAGGTAGGGGGGGGGGGTGACAGCGCTACTCAATGCCTACGCGTCCCTCCAGCAGACCTCAATAACGACCACCGACTACAACGCCCCAAATTTTAAAAAAATATTTCAAAAATTAAAATTGAATTTAAAAAAAAATCGAAACATGCCTATAGAGTGAGAAGGTCCGGGGATGGGGTGGGATGGGGCGGGATGGGGGTAGTTTCCTGTGAGGCACATGCAGCCCCGCCCTGATCGGCTCTCAGACGCCCCTGACGGCCCGCACGTGTCTGGCATGCCAGACGCCACTCCCCCCGGAACAAACACCGCCGCCGCTCACCGGATATTCAGTCGCATTCCCCGCCGTGCCGCGCACACACTCTCACCTGCAGGGCCCCGGCCGCCACCCTGTCTCACTCGCACCCGCTGTGTAGGGCCGCGAGGCCGCGATAGAGAGAGAGAGACAGGGCGACGGCGGGAAGCGTCTCTGCGGAGGCAGCCCGCCGCCTCCGGGCGACAGGGGGCGCACGCACGCACGCAGGGGGCCGGTGCATAAACCACGTAACGCCATCGCTTACGGCCGCCCCCCCACGCAAGACATCGATATAGGGGCTCAGGGGGGGGGGGGGGGGGGGGGGGCAGGCACAGCGGCGGCCGACGCGCCGGACGGCGAATCTCTTTTTCATGGCGCCCCACATTTAAAGTACTTCTGCGCGCGTCCGCTGCCGCCGCAGCGCCGTCAAGGCGAAGACGTCGTAGCGTAGCGCGGAGGGGGTGGCCAGGTGGTGGCGGTACAGCGTACGGCACTGCAGTGCGAGCCTGGCCCACGCCGATAAACCCTTACAACATCCTGACGCATAACCTTATCACACAAACGATTCGTGTGCCGCGTCCGCGCATAATTTTATTGTCTCTCTCTGTCTGTCTCTGTCTCCCTCTCTCTCTCTGTCTCTAATGCCGCTGCTGATGTGCCGGTCCCCATCCTCTAGGCGCAGGCAGAGCCAGCAGGAGAAGCTGTATCCTGCCAGGGAAGCTGCAGGCGACAGAGGGAAATAGAGCGGTAAGGAATTGGGAGGGGGTGGGGGGGGCGGGAGGTGAGCGGGCAATGGTTTGGAAAGGAGGGGGGAGGGGGAGGAAAAGGAGGAGAAGGGAGGGAGGGAGGGAGGGAGAGAGGGAGAGAGGGAGGAGAGGGAGAGAGGGGGGGAGAGAGGGGGGGGAGAGAGAGAGAGAGAGAGAGAGAGAGAGAGAGAGAGAGGAGAGAGACAGGCGGTAAACAGATACAAACAAGGACGGCCAAAGTGGCAGACGGTAAAGTTATTTTTAGTCCGGGCCCCGGAAATCGGTCCGCGGCTCCTCCCCCTCCTTCCAAATGAAAATACACAACAACTTTCAAACAAGAAGAAAAATCCCATCCCCGCGGGCGGCGGCGGCAGACCTTGGTTTTTCCAGTGTGCGAGAGAGAGAGAGAGAGAGAGACGGGACGCGTCATAAAAGGTGTTTGTAGAGTGGCTGCGCTTGTGAAAGGGCGCGGCGAGAGAGAGAAAGAAGACGAAAGTAGAGACGGGCAGGAAAAAACGGTATATGGGAGAAAACTGGAAAATAGAGAGAGAGACGGGGTGGGGGCGAACGCGGCATACCCGTGAAATATAAATGAGAGGTAGTGCACTCGCAGGCAGGCAGCGACGGGGCTGACTTCCCAGGCACCGCGCCGGGGCCCCGGCTAGAGAGGCGCCGAGTCTCTCTAAGCGCCGGACCACACCGCCGTCCCGCAGCCGCAGACCCGTCAGCACTGTCTCTCCTTGTCTCCCCTTTGTCTCTCTCCCTGTATCTCTCCCTGTATCTCTCCCTGTCTCAATCCCTGTCTCAATCCCTGTCTCAATCCCTGACTCTCTCCGTGTCTCCCTTGAACTCTCTCTGTCTCTCTCTCCCTGTCTCTCTCTTTCTCCCTGTCTCTTCACCGCGAGCAGCCGCGATAAAACAAGGCGCGGAAGCGGCACAAAACCAGACGCGCAGCGCGCGAGTAGAACTGGCCGCCACCCGCTGCTGCCGGTGGGAGCGAGAGGACAGAGACAGAGCGGGAGGGACAAGAGACACAGACGGAGACAGAGAAGCAAAAGTTTGAAAATCAACCCCGGCGGGGGGGCGGATCGCCGTCTGCTCCGACTGTTGGGGTTTGTCCGGCGGGGTCCGGCTGGCCGGCCGCCTGTTTGTCAAAGCACGGAACCAGCGGCAGCGGCAGCGCGAGTCGCCATGAAGAAACACGAGGGGAGCAGAAAGTCGGCCAAGGCGAGGCGGAGCGGGGAGGGGCGGGGCTGGCATGAGCGGAGCTGAGCGGAGCCGGGGGACACCGCTGCAGGGACAGCAGATCTGCTAAGGTCAGGAGTCAGACGGCAGCGCCGCTGTGCAGCATGCGGGGCCTGCGGGAGGGGCCTAGGGGAGGAGGGGGGGGGGGGGGGTCCCTCACCACCTGGAGAGAGAGAGAGAGAGAGAGAGAGAGGGAGGGGGAGAGAGAGACGGAGATTAGGGCTGCACGTCGGGGTCAGGGACGGTCACCCCCACCGGCACACCACTGCCGGCTCCAGGCCACGGCACGCAGCTCCCACCGCAAAGGAGCGGCGTTAGAGAGGCGGAAGGTTAGAGGGGTGGTGGAGAGTTAGAGAGGTGGTGGAGTGATGGAGAAGTGGTGGAGCGACAGAGAGGTGGTGGAGCGACAGAGAGGCGGTGGAGAGTTAGAGGGATGCGGAAAAGAAAAGAAAGAGACGAGTCCGCGGCGGTATAAATGGTCTGCGGGCTCTGCGGCGGTGCCACCACGCCGCTGCCCCCGCCGCCGCCGCACACTCAGGTGCGATTGCCGGCAAAAGGACCGCCCCCACTGCTCTGCTCGCCGCCCTCGAGGGGCGTGGACGAGCACCCTCCATAGCACGTCCCCGACAACAACATGCACCGCAGGGGGGGGATGATCCGGGATGAGGACCCCGTCGGCGGGGCAGCCGCTCCTCGCCGCAGGGGACGAGCACCGCCGCAAAAACACCCACACACACACACACACACACACACACACACACACACACACACACACACACACACACACACACACACACACACACACACACAGTTCTTTCTCATTTTTACAAGTTATCAAAAGCAAACAAAATATTTTCTCGGGTTGCGCCCGGCCCTGTCTCTCTCCCCCACCGCCTCCCTCCCAGTTGTTGCGTTAGGCCCCCGCGGCCGCGCTGGAGGTGAGGTGTCTAGCGAGCGCCTCTAGCGGGCGGCCCCGTGCCCTCCTCCGCCGGCAGCCCTCTTGAGGTGCAAATGATGGCTTGATGAGGGCAAAAGCGGCCCCCCTCCCCTCTGTCGCCCCTCGCGCCTCGGCGACCCCGTTTCACTCATTTTCCCTCACTTTTCACTTTCACTCCTGTTGTGTTTCGTCTCCCCCCCCCCTCCATTCCTCCCTCACCCCTCTCTCTCTCTCTCTACCCTCCGTCCCTCTCCTACAGTAAGCAGCCCACTTCTAGACGACAAGGTTGGAAGTGGCGAAGGATGGGTCCTGCAAAAGGCCAGTCCACATTTTCTAATACATGTACAGAATCTAGAAATCTCAAAGTTTGTGGTATTCAATTTCTTAGAGCTTCCTATAGATTTTCTGACAGTGCAGCAAGAGGGCATGACGCGCAGGGATTCCGACTCGTGCAGCAGCGGACCGCGCAGGGCTGTGTGAGTGTGTGTGTGTGAGTGTGTGTGAGTGAGTGTGAGTGAGTGTGAGTGTGTGAGTGTGGACGATGGGGTCCAGAGCGGACCGTGTCGGACATTCGGAACGTGAGACCTTCCCGGTCTCATTGCTGCGGAAGGGGAAGACGGGAAAAATGCGACCAACGCCGTCGACACCACACCACTGACTGCCACCTACGTGCCCCCCCCCCCCCACAAACCACCCAAAGTGACAAAAGCTGTCGAAACCGCGCGGAGAGTTCATTTCCTGCGAGATAACTACGCCCACTTTAGTAACAAAGGTACAGAACGATTTTTTTAAAAAAATATGTATTCTTAGAAAAGACTCGTCAATTCCCTTTTTTTTTTACCCCGGTCCGCATAGAGCGGCGTAATAATGACCGGGAGTGCGAGAGAGAAAGAAAGAAAGAAAGAAAGAGAGAGAGAGAGAGAGAGAGAGAGAGAGAGAGAGAGAGAGAGAGCGGGGGACGGCGAATACCTGTCGTTAATTAGGCCAGGAAATGGGATCTTTGCTTCTGAATCGTCGAGAGCAGTAGATTGGCTGGCTGATGAGGGGGTGGGGGAGGGGGACGGGGGCTGCCGCCGTTGCAGGCCGGACAGGGCAGCCGCCACCGCCAAGGCTTCCTGATTCGCGGACGTCCTGTCCCACCGCGCCGACAGCCCTTCGCTGCGCCGCTGTCGCCACACTTAACTCCACTTCACTTTACTTCACTACACTTCACTTCACTTCACAACTGACGCGGGCGCACGCACGCACGCACGTTCGTTCGTATGTACGCGCACATGCAGAGCACCGGCACTCGCTTTATATACACACACACACACACACACACAGACGTGCAGAGCCGTAACACACATTTACGACCCGCGTCGACTCTGTAGGACACAGGATAGTATAGTGTGCGACCGGTGTGTCACTGTGTGTGTGTGTGTGTGTGTGTGTCACTGTGTGTGTGTGTGTGTGTGTCACTGTGTGTGTGTGTGTGTCACGCGCGCCTCGCCGTGACGGCAGCCCGCGCCCCCCCAGAGGTGCAAAGCGTTACTGATGAGTGCGGCGGTGGGGGCGGGGGTGGAGGGGGGTACTGCACACGCACGGCCAGACGGCTGATTCCGCCGCCACCTTCGCAGCTCTGCCTCTGTGTCGCACTCGCGCACACGAGCGAGAGAGACAGAGAGGTCCGAGCAGACAGCGTACAGACGCCCACACACACACACACACACACACACACACACACACACACACACATCGTTCACACTGCGACGCTAACCACCCGGCTGCCTCCGTTCAGTCCGGCACTCCGCAACACACTGCGCCCCGCCCGCTGATGCCGCCCGTGCCGCTCTCAGGGCCCGCGGACCGGAACTAGATCCGCTGGAACGGAAACAAACCACCCTACACACACACACATGCACACACACACACACACACCTGCCCGCAGCGCGTTCCTTCCAATTAGCACAATACCCCCCCTCTACTCTGCCGATAGTCACGTAGTCACGGGGCGGGTGGCCGCCGCGTGTTTAAATTACCTTATCGACCGGCAGGCAATTTTTTTCCCCACTCAATTTGTTTTAGTTCACTCATTTTTTTAAAAACATTTTTCCTCTCAATCTCTTTTCTTCGTTTTTTTTCCCCTCCTGGTCCACCTATTTCCCCTATTCGGTTTCCGTATTTTCCGTTTGCACGCCGCGGTAAGGGACAAATTCTCCTCCGGCCGCGCAACGTCCGCGGGGCTGCTACTCCGTGCCCCCCCCCCCGAGAAAAGAGAGAGAGAGAGAGAGAGAGAGAGAGAGAGAGAGAGAGAGAGAGAGAGAGAGAGAGAGAGAGAGAGAGCGAGAGAGGCGGCAGAGAGAAACGGCGAAAAGGAAAGGAGGAAAAGAGGCATAAAACGATGAAACCAGAGAAAAAGACATGTCAGGGATGCGAGCGAGCGAGCGAGAGAGATATAGAGGGCAACAGAGCGAGAGAGAATGGGGGAGGGAGGGAGAGCGAGAGATCGAGCGCGTACGGTACAAAGCGCTAAGTGGTGGGCGTGGGAGTGAGAGAGATGACGCGGGAGGGGGGCAATCGAGGAATTGGAGTCGGTGGCAGAGCAGGCAGCGAGGCGGGCCGGGCGAAAGGGGAAGCAGACACGAGTCAAGTGGGCTTCAGCAGACGGTTTCAGCCCCGCCCCGACCGCCCGCCAGTCTGTCTGTCTGTGTCTGTCTGTCTGTCTGTCTGTCTGTGCGTCAAAGTCCGACAGACAGGCGGGCATGACTTGTAACTAGGCGGAATTCGCGAATCAGTTGGGCGGCCACGGGGCTTATAGGAGGAGGGAGGGGGGGGGGGGGGGGTCTGATGTCTGGGGCCACACGGCTGCCACCGCTCAGACAGGTTCGAGTGTATGAGTGAGTGTGTGTGTGTGAGCGGAGAAGGGGGGGGGGAGAGGGGGCCACACCACACACGGGAAGCAGTTTGCGTTGTGCATCAACATCACGCCTTGAGGCAAATCGGAAAACGGACGGGGAGGCGCGAGAGGGGAGGGGGGGGGGGGGGCTGCGATGAAAGGGGGCACACCAGAGAGGGGTGGGGTGAGGGTGGGGCGAGGGTGGCGCCCGGAGTGCTGGAGCCCCACTGGAGCTGGAGCCCCGCTGGAGCCCCGCTGGAGCCCGTAGCGGCATAATGACAAGTCCGCCAGACTTCAACGCCGTCGCTGCGGTACACGCCTCCTCATGCAAATCCACCCTCCCCTCCAGCTCCACAGCAAGACTCCAGCAGACGGTGTCTGTGTGTGCGTGTGTGTGTGTGTGTGTGTGTGTGCGTGTGTGTGTGTGTGCGTGTGTGTGTGTGTGCGTGTGTGTGCGTGTGTGTGTGTGCGTGTGTGTGTGTGTGTGTGTGTGTGTGCGTGTGTGTGCGTGTGTTGCGCCGTGCGATGCGAGGCCTCATACCGCGGTGCAGGCCGCCCACCTTATATCGCTGCGCAGCGAGCCGATGTTAGACAGAGAAGAGAGCAGAACGAGAGAGAGAGGACATAAGGGAGTGAGAACAGATGAGAGAGAGAGAGAGAGAGAGAGAGAGAGAGGGAGAGAGAGAGAGGGAGAGAGAGAGAGAGAGAGAGAGAGAGAGAATGAGAGAGAGAGAATGAGAGAGAGAGAATGAGAGAGAGAGAGAGAGAGGAGAGAGAGAGGGAGAGAGAGAGAGAGAGAGAGAGAGAGAGAGAGAGAGAGGGAGAGAGAGAGAGAGAGAGAGAGAGAGAGAGAGAGATCAAATGGGGATAACCATAACAGAGGCGGGATCCGAACCAGCGCACAGCGCCCGTAACTGCGACACGCTTCTGGCCGTGCCCATCTCTGCGCTCACGGCAGACGTGGCGGCGGCGGCGGTGGTCAATATTGCCAGAGGCGGCACGGCACGGCATCGCATCGCGTGGCATCGCACGCCCTCACGCCAACCCTTGCCGTGGGGCCCCGCGGGGGGGGGGGGGGGGGCGGACAGATGGACGGCGGCGGGGCCCCACGGGGGGCACACCGGGGGGCGTCAGCAGCGTCAGGTTCCCGAGCAAACACCTCCGCCTGCGCCGTGCACCCTCCGACACCCCGGGAGTAAGCCAGAGCAGAACAGGCCGGCACGAACGCCAGTCTCGGGCGGCGCGGGGCGTGGCGTGGCGGGGCGTGGCGTGGCGGGGCGTGGCGTGGCGGGGCGGAGTGCAGCGGCGTAGACGGGGGGCACCCCGCAGCACCTGTCGGCACCGCCTGCGGGGACATTCCGGAGACATGCCTCTCCCTCTCTCTCCCTCCCCCCCTCTCACTCCAACCCTCCCCCGTCCCAGCGCCGCCGCCGCGGCCCGTCGGAAGCTGCGGTCCGGGTCGCGGTCACGGGTCCCCCGCCGCCGCGGAGGGGAAATTAATACTAATGGGGTCGGCCGCATCCGGCGTGATGCCGCGCCCCACCATCCCACAACACCTGCCGGCCCCGCCGGGCGCCGCGGGTTCGATCCCCGGCAGAGCCGCGCAACGCGCCGCGTTTTCGCAGGCTGATTTACGATCAGCAAAACGCCTCGCACAATCCTGCAACACGCCACGCCCCCCCCCACACACACACACATCTGGCTATCTCCGTCCTCCTCGCACCCACCCCTTTCCCAGCGGAGCGGGCAGGAGTGCGAGCAGGATGGAGACAGCGACTCGGCCCGGCCCGGAGCCCCTCTCCATATTTCACTCTGCCGCGAGTGTGGGCCCGGAAGGGTCCGGGAGGGACACATGTTCACTGCCGTCTCCGAGGTGAAACACAGCCTCTCTAACTCTCTCTCTCTCTCCGCCTCTCCAACCCGCCTGTCCCTCCGACTGCCTCTCTAACTCCAAACCTATCTCAACTTCAACTCTATCTTTTTATCTCTCTTTCTTTCGAGTACTCACTCCAACCCTCCAACACTCCAACTCTCACCCCCACGGGGTAACGGGGTCAGCAGGGCCCGCACGTCCCCCCCCCCCTCCCCCCGCCTCTCCGTTAATAATTGAGAGCCCCAGCTATGACAAATTACGCGGGCGCCGTCGGACGGACACCCGGCCCCGCAGCGGCAGGACAGAGACGTGCCGGTCCGGAGCACCCGGGGGTTCCGCCCGGAGGCACCCGAAAGCACCCGGGGGCCATCCCCTCCCCCCCCCCCCTACACCTGCCCGCGGGAGGCGGTGGGGGAAGAGAACAAAAAAAAAGTCGTTGAAAAAAAATTATATATCGGTAACCTTTTCATTTCTCATTATTTCCGATCGCGCGGCACGGCCTGCCCGCCGCCCCCGCCTCCTTCCAAACCTATCGGCACACCCGTGATGAATCGCGCTTCACGAAGCGACTCCCCCGCCGCACTCCCTCCACCGCCCCGCCCCCTTCGCGGGGGGTCCCACGCCCACCTGCCCCCCCCCCCCCCCCCACGCGGAGCACGGGCCGGCGGCATTTCAGCACCTCGCGACCCGGAACGAATGGACCAAATTAGCAGCGAACACCCCTGGCCTCCCCGGCAGCCGCCCAGCGCCGAGTGGACACAGCGATCCATCCGAGGCTAAAACGCTACTGGGGGTGGGTCCATGGGGGGCAAAGGTCAAAGGGGAGGCGGGGAAGCTGCTGCCACCGCAGCACAGACATCCACTGCCCTCACTGTTCTGTCTCTCTCTCACTCTCTACACCCCCCATCCCCTTCTCTCTCTCTCTCCCCGCGTCGGCAGCACCGCCCCCAGCAAGTCACGCTATGCCCCGCCGGCCCCCAGGACACAGGCACACACGCACACACACACACACACGCACACACACACACGATACGCGTGTCGCGCAGAGAGTGGCGTCGCCTCCCCGCAGCAGGTGAGAGAGAAATAAAATAACAAAAAAACCGTCCGGCACCGGCCGGTGCTCGAACCCGCGACAAACTGCGGGGCGCGCGCCGTTACAGTATTCCTAGCGAATCGGCCCCCCGACGACGCGGCGCGGCCGCGATCCCATTTGTACATAAGGAAATGAGATTGCGGCTGAGATGCTTTTGGTTTGGCTTTGGCCGGGCTTTGGCTGCGCCCTGCGCCGGGCCGGGGAGGAGGAGGAGGAGGAGGAGGAGGAGGAGGAGGAGGAGGAGGAGGAGGAGGAGGGGGAGGGAGGCGTCCAATCGATAAGGGGAGGGGAGGGCGGCGCGAGGGCGGCCGCGGCCGGGATGCGGTCACCACCCCAGGCCGGAGCCGGCGGCGGGGCCGGCGTGCACAGGCGTGCAGGCGGGGCCGGAGGACACAGAGGCCTAGACCTAGGACACGGGCCGGAGCCGGCGGGGGGGGGGGGGGGGGGCAGTATATAGGAGCCTGGCCCGCCCAGACCCGACCCGCACCCAGCGAGAAGCCCTCCGGACCGCGAAATGGAATCGAGAAATAAAATTGCTTGTCGAATGCAAATAGATACAGGGCAGCGGCGGCACGAACGCCATGGGGCCTACGCAGCACTAGGCGGGCGTCTCCTCTTGCCCCCCCCCCCCCCCCCCGCGTCACCTGCGCTCTGCCGCCGCCGCCTACTTGAATTTCAAGCGGCTTCGCAGCGTAAAATGAGGATGATGAACCCCCGGGGCAGCAGCAGCAGCGGCGGCGGCGGCGAGAGCTTCACGTGACATGGCGAATCAAACAAACGGCGAAACTAGCCCCCCCCCCCTCCCTCTCTGTCTCTCTATGTCTGTCTGCCTCTCTCACTCTCTCTCTCTTCCTCTTGGGCGCGCTCCTCGCGCCTGGCGTGACTTCAAGACGCTGACATTCTAAATTAACCGCCCTCTCTCTCTCTGCTCTCTCGATTGTCGAACAAACGGGACACCGCTCCGACACGACCTCCCCCCCCCCCCCATCCCTCTCAAACCCGAGCCGCCAACGCCCCCCCCCCCCCACCCAGGCAAACGGAGAGTAAACGAGGCCTGAAATTTAAACTATAAACTCTAAAAATAACCAAAACCGTTCCCTCTTTTTCAAATTAGAGGAAACATTTAAAAACTAGCAACCTTGTTATGGCGAAACGCACAAACGTTTCACAGGTGTGCGGCGGCCTTCTAGAGTCCACGTGCAAGTCTCCGCCCTGCATGACCGTGCAGCCGATAAGCAGCGAGGTAAACAGCCTCGCCGTGTAATTGCATACGGACGCCGCCGGCCGGCCGGCCCGCCTGCCGGACAAGGGTCCCGACCTCAACAGCGGCCACCTCCGTCACGAGGAACCTGTTCGGCGAGGCGGCGGAGAGGTGAGGGGCCCTTACAGGGTGCACTCCCTCCCCAATCCCCGAGTCAGTCAGTGAGCACAGTCAGTAAGTCAGTCAGTAAGTCAGTCAGTCAGTCAGTCAGTCAGTCAGTCAGTCAGTCAGTCAGTCAGTCAGTCAGTCAGTCAGTCAGTCAGCCAGTCAGTCAGCCAGTCAGTCAGCCAGTCAGTCAGCCGGCCAGACACCCGGCCCGCGGCAGTGTGGGCCAAGTGGAGGGATCTGCTTCTTGGAAATAGAAAAACTTTTGCGCACCGACTCATTTCCGTTCCAAGGCGCGTCGCCGCCATTCGCCTTCCAAAATGGAGCAGAGCGAGAGAGAGAGAGAGAGAGAGAGAGAGAGAGAGAGAGAGGGGGGGGGGGGGGGGAAGAGAGAGAAGGAGAGAGGAACTACGATGGCCTCCCGCCTTCTAGATAGGTCCCCGTCAGCGAGAGGGGGGGGGGGGGGGGGACGCCTCCCCCAGGAGGACTGGGTCACGTTTTGCCCAGGAATTGGGGCTCCCATATTCAAGTTAGTAGCGGCGCAGGACTCGGGGCACTCCTCGGTCCCGTTCGACAGGAACCTGGTCCCGGAGAAATGTCACGTCTCCGCGGGCCCCGCGCTCCAGAATCCACGTAACGCGGCGGGGGGTCCGCGGGGGGTCCGCGGGGGGTCCCACTGACCCAGTGTGTATAAAAAGGACCGCGGCGGCGCCGCAGATACCATCGCGATCCTGGCCCGATAGAGCGGCGCCGGCGTGCCAACGAGCCGCGGCCGCCGGCGGCCGGCGCCTGCCGAGGCCGGGGTAGGCCGGCCCGCACGGCACGCACGCGCGCAGCGGCCGCCGCTGCCTACCCGGCAGGCGCCCCCGCACGCCGGAGGAGTTTTCCTCTCGAACTCGAGCAGACTGCCAGCCTGCCAGCCAGCCAGCCAGCCAGCCACAGCAGCGGAATATTTCCCCGGGCACGTCACATTGGCACGGAATCCCGCACGGATAGAAGGAAGCAGGCGAGACTGGAGCTGGAGTCTGCGGCAGCGGCGGCGTCGGCGTCGCCGGGCCGACGGCTTTAGTGCGCTGCACGCGCGGGGAGACGGAGCGCAAGACGTACGACCCGGGGCGGACGGGCCCGGCCGAGGCCCCGCCGAGGCCCCGCACCGCCCCGCCCTGCCCTTCGACACGGCGCCAGGTGCGGGCCGCCGCCGGGGGGCCGTCAGCGCGATAGTAGACCGGGCCGGACGGGCCGCCACCCCCGCAGCCGCCGCCGCCGCCGCCGCCGCCGCCGCCGCCCCGCCGCCGCCGCCGCCCCCCCGCCGCCCCCACCGGCCTCCGGGACGTCCGCGGTGACCGTCGTCACGCCCACGGCGCCGGGGACGGAATCTGGGTTAGAGGTAGGCGGCCGTCACCGTCTAGGGGGTGGTGTAGGCGGCGGCGGCGGCGGCAACGCACCACCCGCCGGCCACACACACCTCGTCGCCGTCGCCCCCACGGCCGCATATAGCGGCGCGCGTCCGGCTTACTCAACGACCCACACACACACACAGATTTTTTTTTAAAGCAATTATACATTTTTCATAACATTACTTCATACTGAAAATGCATAAGTCTTTATTTGACTTCCTTCCTTTTTGCCTCCATTTTTCAAAGTATTGACTGCCGCATTTGAGCGACCGGCCTCCCCGCTCAAGGCACAGGCACCACCGGCGGCCGTCCTTAGAACCAGGTAAACGCCCACGTCGGTGCGCGGGCGTTGCAGTTGCAGCCATAATCAGACGGACAGACAGACAGACAGACGCGGGCGCTCGAGCGCGGGGTGCGGACGCGGGTAACGGCGGGGCAGATGCGTGCGACGACATTACCGCCGGTTTATGGACGATCACGGCCGCCTTAAACGCCAAACCGTAACACCCGGCAGCGCGCGCGGAGCGCTGCTGTACCGCGGCCCGCGGAGGGGGGAGGGGGGGAGGGGGGGGAGTTGCGGGGGGCGGCACCGTTACGGCCGGTGGAGCCCGTCGTAAAAATTCAGATAGTTTGGCGAACGCCAAAGCCGACGCGGTGCGCCAGCGGCCGCCAGGGGCGAGGCGAGGTTGGTTGGTTGGTTTCGGTATTAGGGACGCGCGTCCGGCTTACTCAACGACCCACACACACACACAGATTTTTTTTAAAAGCAATTATACATTTTTCATAACATTACTTCATACTGAAAATGCATAAGTCTTTATTTGACTTCCTTCCTTTTTGCCTCCATTTTTCAAAGTATTGACTGCCGCATTTGAGCGACCGGCCTCCCCGCTCAAGGCACAGGCACCACCGGCGGCCGTCCTTAGAACCAGGTAAACGCCCACGTCGGTGCGCGGGCGTTGCAGTTGCAGCCATAATCAGACGGACAGACAGACAGACAGACGCGGGCGCTCGAGCGCGGGGTGCGGACGCGGGTAACGGCGGGGCAGATGCGTGCGACGACATTACCGCCGGTTTATGGACGATCACGGCCGCCTTAAACGCCAAACCGTAACACCCGGCAGCGCGCGCGGAGCGCTGCTGTACCGCGGCCCGCGGAGGGGGGAGGGGGGGGTAGGGGGGGGAGTTGCGGGGGGCGGCACCGTTACGGCCGGTGGAGCCCGTCGTAAAAATTCAGATAGTTTGGCGAACGCCAAAGCCGACGCGGTGCGCCAGCGGCCGCCAGGGGCGAGGCGAGGGGGGGGGGGGGGGGGGGGGGGGCCCGCCCGCTCCGGCGGGGGGGGGGGGGGTGCGGGGGGGGGGGGGGGGGGGGGGGGGGGGGGGGGGGGGAGGGTGTCGTCTCCGAGTGGCCGCGGCCAGTATCCCGCTGCGACACAATGTTCCCGCCCTTCCTGCCGCTGCAGTCACAGCGCGTGCTGCACGTCCGAATAAACCCGCCGGGCCGGGGCCCCGCCGTGCCCGTGTGCACTGAATATGTAGACCAGGCGGGGCGGAGGAGGAGGAGGAGGAGGAGGAGGGGGGGGGGGGGAGTGAAGTCCGGCCGGAGCATCCCGATGCCCCGGGTGCCGCAGGGCCGCGGCGCACGCGCGACAGGTGCGGCCGCGGCCCACACGTCGGCGGGGTGCTGTTGTCGTGCCAACACCGATAGCCGTTGGCGCCCTGCTGCTGCGGTCCCACGGGGCTCGCGGCGGCAGCTGCTGACCCCCGCGGAGCCCGCCGCCGCCGACGAAGATCGCCTCCCCGGGGGGTCGCCGGCGGCGGCCCGCGGTCCAAAGCGCAGCGCGTCGCGGCCGGCGGCAGTGCACGCGTCGGCAGAACCGTGAGTCACAGTGCAGCGTCGGCAGGGTGCCCCCCGCGGGGCTCCGTGGGGCTCCCCGGGGCCCCGCAGGGGCGCGGCCAGGTCCTTATCGTCTATGCGGGTCCGGCGGCCGCAGAGTCGCACTCGACGCGCTCGGGCCAGAGGCCAACTCGATACGGCATGCAGGACGCGCGAGTGTGTGAGCGTGTGTATGTGTATGTGTATGTGGATGTGTGTGTGTGTGTGCGTCTGCTTCCGCGCCGCACAGGAATGAGCTGCTATCTCGCGTGGTGCCGTGCGCCGCCGGCGGGGCGGACGCGTAGGCGAGCAGGCGCTTCCGGCCCGGCCTGGAGGGAGGGATACAACCATACCGGTCGCGGCGGCAGCGGAGCACGGCGGAGCCCCGGCAAAACGCCGACGCCGTCACCCGGTTTACGGACGCTCCCCCGGCAGAACGCCGGCGCCGTCACCCGGTTTACGGACGCTCCCCCGGCTCGGGCGGGGCGCTTTACGACCGTCGTCGCGGCGCGCGCCGCGCATTCGCAGACAGACTTGGCAGCGTCCGGTATTCGAACCCGGGACTCACCAGGCGAGGTGGGCGACGAAGAGCAGCGCCCCCGGCACCACCAGGTCGTCGCTGCCGACGCTCCAGCGCCGCCGGAAGATGACGAGCCCCGGCATGGCGACGGTGGGGCGCGCCGAGGGTGGGCGATGACGTCCTCGCGGTCACCCGGGTGTCGCCAGGGTCACCGGGGTCACCAGGGGCCCATGTCCAGCACCGGCCCCCCTGCGAACACAGTCATGCACAGCTTGAGCGGGGGCGCGCACAGCACAGCACAGTCGGCCAGGCCCAGCCCTCACCACGGCGCATGCCGCCCCCGTCAAACCAGGGTCCAAAGTAGCAGGGGGCCCACAGACATTGTCGACATGCACAAAAATATGAAAAAAATAAATAGAACGTGAACTAGATGAATGATGAACTAGTCATGCCTGTCTATCTACTACAACTAAGCATGGCCCCGGTGACAGACTGCTACTGCTGATGCAATTGCTCCCCTCACGCCGACGGCGGTGTCCATGCAGCCCCGGCTCAGCGCGGAGTACAAGAGGCTACGCGTGCGAGCACGGCGCCGAGTCGAGCGATGCCAGGCGGAAGGGCTTGTGTTGGACAAACTGTTCATTCTCTGCTGCTGCGGCTGCGACACCTGATTCCGGCGCCCGCCGCGAGTGGCAGCGTAAGCGAAGCGCAGGGCTCACTCCGTTCAAACGGACCGCCGCGGGTTCAAGTACCGTCCGCGGGTTCAAGTACTGTCCGCGGCCGCGCTGCGTCACGTGGGATTGTTTACCACCCGCAGGCCTGATCGGCGATCGCCCGCGGCGGGAAGTCGTTCGCGACGGGGTCCTGATCCGTCCTGTCCGGGTCCGGGCCGCGGCCCCCCAGCGGCGCTATCAGCTGATGCTCGATAACCCGCGTCGGCCGGAGAGCAGACGGCGGCAGAGGAGGAAGACGTCGTGGCCGCGGGTGTGCTCGTCGTCATCGTGGCCGCTGTCGTTGTGGCCGTCGCCGACGTCGTGGTCCCGGTGGCACCAGTGCAGACGACACAACACGGGCGCCGCGCCGCCGCCGCCCGGCCGCCGGCCCCCGCCGGGGGCACCCTACCCGACTTTCCTCTCCTTTCACTCCCAGCCGTTACCTTGTCCTCCCTCAGAAGAGGCCGGAGAGGGACGGCGGCGACCGGGAGCCGAAGGTCTCCGCCCTGTCCGTGCTCCAGGTCCGCTGGGGGTCCCCGAGGCAACTCACATCCCGGGTGTCGAACGTGCAGCACCACCGGGTCTGCCGGTCCAGCAGGCCCAGGCTGCACGCCCCGAACAGGGACAGCGCCGCCACGCACAAGAACACCACCACCGTCAACAGGCAGCACAACCAGCGCAGCGTCTGCGAGGCGAGGCAGGCCAATAGACACATAAAAGCGGCTGTCCCGAAGCGCCGGGCGACGTCTACGTCCAGAGGGATGCGGGAGGGAACAACAGGAGAGGCTAGGGAAAGCTACACGGCGGACAGGCCAAGGCCGCCGGACTACACAGCTACACGAGCTACACTGGGAGCTACGGATGCAGAGGGCGGAATCTACGAACGCTACCAGGCCGTCACATCACAATATCCAAATCAAGTCTCTTACACCCTTGCCCCTGGGCTTCACACACGCAAGCACGGGACGAGGACCGGCATGTACGAGCGTCAGACCCGGACGCCAGCTCGGCGGCGACTGAAACGGGCGGCAGGAGGGAGGGCGGCGGCGGGGGCGGGGAGGGGGCGGGCAGCCCGGCAGCCAGCCCAGCACCTCCCCCTTCCCCCCCTCTATCCGCCTTCCTTCCTTCTCTCTCTCACTCGCTCACCCCGCGCGCGCGCGCGCCCGGGCGGAGGCGTGCGAAACGGCGCTCTCTTTACGCGCTTCTCGTCGAGAGCGACAAAGAGAGAGAGGGAGAGAGAGAGAGAGAGAGAGGGAGACGCGCGGTCCCGGACGCACCCACTGGCCGGCGCGCTGCTGAGCCTAAAGCGGGGAGAGTGGTGGTGGGGTGGGTTGGCTGAGCTCGGCTCGCGGCCCGCGCGCGCTTCTGTTCGGTTTCCACCCTTTCCTATCCTTTTACCTTCTCTGCCGGCTCTTCAGACGAACGCCCGACTTTATGTCTCTGTCGCACTCGTGGAATGAGATCCCCCCCTTTGCCGGGGAAGTACCTATGCCGTGCAAGGGAACTGTCCCGAGGGGGACCTGTGTATTCGCAGTTCATTGCCGCATGCAGGGAAACCCGGCGGGCAAGTCTTTTTTGTCATTGTAGAAAAATGCTTCTTGGAGGGGGGGAAATACGTAGCACGTGCCCCAAAGTTCGTCTAGACCGGCTTGGGAATCGCACCCCCCACTGGGACTCCCAGTGTGAGACTACGACCATGTTGGACAGTGTGCAACCCCCCCCCCCTCCCCCCGCCATGTTCGGGTTTACCGGTCCGGTTAAGTCAACAGTTCAGGTTCAGGCATGACGACGCCGTTCGCCAACTCGAATCTACGCGGCAAATTCAGCCAATCAGGGAACGAGGCGCGTTGGCAAGTTTCGCCAACTTATGAATCGGTTGTTCGTTCCGTTCCCCGAAAAATGCCCGAGCGGAAAGTTTCAGCTGCGAGAAGAGATAAAATCAGAAACTTCGCGATGCAATAGGTATTTAAAACGCCGAGTATGTTCTGAACGATCGAGAATCGATGAGTTCTATATGTGCGTTTTTTCGTGAGTTGTTTGGTGTCCGGTACATCTACGTTTGGCATTGGCCCGGCAAAATTCGAAATCGCTCTTCTTGTTTCCGGCATAAAATCCGTAGACGATGAAAATAAATGTGCGATGTTTTGGTACTGAGGACTGAATACATTTGCAATGTTGCAAATTTATTTGCCGATCGTCCGCTATTAATGTACTTGCTTAATTTACTGAGGGTTGGTTGTGAAGGGATGTCTCCTGCCAACATCAACTTCAGAAATAAAGTGAATAACGACATTTAAATTGGATTCGAGTAATCAGCTGAAGAATTTTTTAATTTTAAATTTATTTTATCTCTTTAATTGGCACCGATTGTGTCCCTTCCGTCTCTCTGACGACGCCCTCACACACTCACACACACACACACACACACAAACACACTCTCTCAAACACACACACACGCACGCACTGCCGCACACTACCACACACGCATGCTCATGCGCTGGTTTAGTCGCCATGAAGTCCTCCCCTTGATGTCAATTTTAGTTTCGAGAGCTTAGATCCTTTGGAAACGTTTGCCGTGCCTGCGGAGTGCAGAGTGTTTTCTGTAGCAGCCCCGAGCGGTGAGCATTAAATCTCTACTAGGGATAGTGATAATGTAGTAATGTAGTGAGCATCCGACTCGGTGTGCGTTGACGCCTCTAGACAAGTCGGCGACTGTGCCGACGTTCCCTGGATTAGCTTCGTCCTTTATGCCGATAGACGTGGTTATCCGCTCCGCTGGGACTTTGTGAGATTCGAACCTGGCTGAACGCTGTGCATGCGAGGTGGGGAATAAATTTGAGACCACCTTCCCTCGGCCCAGTCCAATGTTCATTCGAGTCACGTAACCTCAACTTCAGTTGGTTTTTTGTTCAAAATTTTGGAGGAGACTTTACATCTCATCTTTAACCTTATTATTGAAATTTCTCTCATTGCACCTGAGACATACCAGTGCCTCATCAGGAGATATGTAGATAATCTTCTCAGTTACCGATTTGTGTAGTATCACATATCTGGGAGGGGGGGAAATATTTTATGCTATTTTTGCTGTTACTGCTGTTACTACTTCCCAGCGAAATTCTTTATGATCTAAGAGGAACTCTATAAATTTTCAACATATCTTGTTCGTTTGCTTTTCAGAAAACGCTATTGTTAAAAATGACTGTGGGGGCTTCAGCTCGACCACGATGCTTCTTCGACGTGGAAATAGGTGGCCTGCCTATGGGCCGCATAGTCTTTGAACTCTACAGTGACATCTGCCCTGTGACATGCGAAAACTTCAGAGCTCTATGCACTGGGGAGAAGGGGCTTGGGAAAACTTCGGGAAAGCCTCTTCACTATCAAGGAATAGTGTTCCACAGAGTTGTGCGAGATTTTATGATTCAGTCAGGTGATTTTACTGTTGGAAATGGAACGGGTGGTGAAAGCATTTATGGTGGTACATTTGAAGGTAAGTTCTCTGCACAACTTAATTATTTGTGCGTCAGTTTCAACTGATTCAATAATTCAGCACTAAATCTTTTTCTTTTTTTGTGTATTTTAATTTCAGATGAAAATTTGGAGATGAAGCATGAAAAACCTTTTCTTCTCTCTATGGCTAACAGAGGAAAGGATACTAATGGATCTCAATTCTTTATGTAAGCTCTTTACCTGTCATCTTAAATTTTTCAAGCAAATTCTACTCTTTACTAATCAAAACTTTTTCAGACAGATCTGGCTTTTAGTTGTTTCAGCACAATGTATATCTCACTTTTTGCATATGATTGTTGTTCAATGTTTTTCCTGTCTGCAATTTATTCATGTTGCACAGAATAGACATCACTTGGGTCCATGATTAATGAAATATGTGCAGGATCACTTCAACACTAGAAAATGTGTCTCGTACAGTTTTCACAGAGACAGATTTGGTTCCTCACTGATCAGTAGGGCTGGACTCATGTGGTGTTTGTTCTTGTGCACAATGTAGTGGACTTGGCAGCCTTGGTTGAGGGTCGAAGGACGAGTGTCAACGTCGCCCGTCCCGTCCCGAGCGAAATTCGAAAGAACATATCTACCGTTTCAGTGCCGTAATCATGTTTTGTTGTGTCTAGAACCACGCAGCCTGCACCTCATCTGGATGGGTAAGTTCCTGGATAAATCTGATTTAGAATCAATTTTTACATGAGAATTTTATTAAAATTAAGTGGATGTAACTTTTCATATTTCTTCTTGTCTTGTGTCTAGAGTTCATGTGGTGTTTGGCCACGTAGTCTCTGGAAAGGAAGTTGTGACCCAGATTGAGATGCTTCCCGTTGACCGCAATTCACGCCCTCTTCAGGATGCCAAAGTCAGCAAATGTGGAGAACTCGTGCTTCTGTCCAAGTCTAAAGGTGAGCATTGAAATTTTTCATGTCAAGCATCTTTCTCTGTCGCACACACTCACACTTATGTTTTATTCTACAGCCAAGAAGAAGAAGAAGAAGGTTAAGAAGGAGGAGGAGGAAGAAGATTCAGACAGCAGCTCTAGCTCTGGTTCTGAATCTTCTGCTTCTTCTGATGGGAGTGGGTCTGAGGAAGATGGAGAAAAGAAAAAAAGGAAGAAAAAATCTAAGAAGTGGGTGGTGTGGAACCTTGTTCATTTCTGTTGAAACTTTTGTGAGGAGATATGGATTTTGATTTTTCTTTTCTATAGGGAAAGGATTGCTGATCCGGAGGAAGAAGACACTGAAGCACAAGGGGAATATCACCCTCTTGTTTCTGTCACTAAGATTGACCCTGCTGAAATTCCAGAAGTCCCCTCAAATAAGTTTCTGTACCGGGGAGGAGGAAAGCCAAGAGAAAATAAAATGGATGGCAGGGACAGAGATCCGAAAAGAGCTCGAGAACGCGAAAGGGGGGGTAGAGACTATTATGACAGAGATTCCCGGGATGGCAGGTCAGAGAAAGGAAAAATTAGGGGTGTCACTAAAAGTGGACGTGTCATCAAGGGACGAGGAGTGTTTGTAAGTTATAAATACAGGCATTTGTATTGTCTATTTAACGAGCCTGACTTTGTACTTATCTTTCTATGACTGTGTGATATGTGCGAACATGAAATGGAAATGTTTTCTATTTAGCGCTTCCGAACACCTTCAAGGAGCCGTTCCAGATCCCGAAGTGCCACGCCGCCTCATTGGAAGCAAGCTGCCAGGCGTACCATCAAGCTTAGTGAATTTGAAGTAAGAGATGGTTTTGTATATTCTGGTAGAACCTATTATTAACTGGTGTTCACTTATTTGGGCTAAAATACTTCCCTCTTTCTCACACCAGCGCATGGAGGCTGAACGCAAGGTCAAAGAGGATGAGATTTCCAGGAGAGAAGAAGCACGCAGGAAGCGACATGAGGATAGGCAGAAAGAGCAGAAGGAGCATTTCCAACGACTAAAGCAGGAGGCTGAGCAGCACCAACAAAGGTACATTTCTTTTTTGCTGTCATAACTAAGAAATGAATGACCTGAGCCCTTATTTTTATTTCTGTCACTTCACCAGGTCCAAAGATCCTCATGAGCCATCGTCAGGGAGGCAAGAATCTGAGCGTCAAGTCAAAAGAGGAATTCCTAGCAAGACTGGTGATGGTCCAGCCACCAATACTGGTGGGCCTCTTGATTTGAATGCTTTGGATTATGAATCAATGGAAGTGGGAGATGAAGAGGAAGCCAATAGAGCTGCAGCTAGTGATGATGAGGGCAAAGGCCCCCATCGCAATGGGAAATTGTTGGACAGGAAAAGAGGGTCTGATAAGGCTGATAAAGAAAGGGCTTCTGAGAGACCAAGGGGTAGGAGTGACTATGAGAAAGAGAAGGGCTTGTTATCTAGTGACAAGAGACCTAAGGTTCAAGAAACCAACAAAAATTACCCAAGCTCAAAAGATAAAATCCGCCAGGAGAAGAGGGAGAGAGAAAGGAAAAATGCGGAAAAGTTGGCAGAAAGTGATGATGATCTTGAAAAGGAGAAAGAGCGCTTGAAGGAACTTGAGAAATTAAAACAAAGAATGGAACTGGAGCTTGCCAAAGAAATGAAGGAAAAGGAGAAAATAAGGGAAGGTGATAAAAGGAGAGAGAAGGAGAAGGATGAGAGAGACAAAGGCCGAGATAAGGAGCGAGAGAAAGAAAGAGAAAAGGATCATTTGAGACGCAAGGAAGAAGAGAGGAAGAGAGAAGATGTAAAGAAACGTGAAGAAATGCGTCGACGAGAGGAAGAGCGAAGGAGGCGAGATAAGGAAAGCAGAGATCGAAGAGAGAAAAGGAGGAGCAGTGAAGATCGTGACAAGAGAAGGAGATCACGCTCCAAGACTCGTTCTGACCGTGACAGGAAAAGGAGCAGACGACATTCCTCATCATCATCCTCCTCTTCTAGTAGTAGCAGCAGCAGCAGCAGCAGTAGCAGCAGCAGTGATGGTGGGCGCCGCAGGAGGCGTTGATATCAAGACTTTTGTGTCCTTATAATATGTACAATTGCATCTTTATCAGTTTCCTTAATCATTTGAATTTTTGTCAATATAATTTCATCATTTGTTTCCTTAAACTTTCAGAATTTTGCGGTCAGTTAAAAGCCCATCAAAGTGACTATGTAAAGATGCCCCACCTTGTGTTTTCCTTTTTTCTTTTTTTTTTATTCTTCTGCTGTGCTGTACCTCTTTTCAGTTGTCAGAAGGGACCCATTTTACGGAGTTCAGATTGGACATGAACAGTTTCAACTATAGACTTGTATCTGCATTTTTGTGTGGTTTGAATGTATTATATGATTTTGCTTTCCGCCTGTTCATGGTTGTTATGGAAAGTCAACGTTTGATGTAGTCCAAGCTACAGATCAGGAAATTGTAGTCATGTAAATTAGGTATATTTTTAAATGACATTGAAATGTTGCACCAAATAAAATTCTGTTGCTGAAATCTTGCTCATAGTTTTTTTTTTTTCCGCAATACCGTCCGCACCCCAATTTTAGGGAAGGAAACGATGGAGTTGTTGCACGGACGGGAGCAGCACGGTTGCTAGCATGAACTTCCGAATGAACCTCCGTCGGGAGGGCGGGAGCGAGGTTCCCGTGAGTGGCCCCGCAGTAAATACCACAAACAAGTCATTTTGGTCGGAAAAGTGAAAAGTTTTCAATCTCGCACAAGCCGGGACTAGCGCTAGGTTTTCGACCGCTCTCTTGTCGCCATTGCTGTTCAAAGTGGCCGCGCTTTCAGCAACAGAAGAAAGCGCGCGGAAACAAAAGACGTGCGCGTTTGAACGCACTCCTCTGATTGGTCCATCTCCCGTCTATCTTTTGAATTCCCGCCAATGGGGCGCGTACGTTTAGTACACAACATTCCTCAACGAGATTTTGAAATGTTCAACCGTCGAGTGAAAGGCGTAGTCAGTCGTGTTTAGTTTCGCGGATTAGGGGGATTAGGCGGGACCGGGGGCTAAGTGTTAGGCGTTACAACGCGGGCGCGAGTAAGTCCAAGAACGACAATGGAAAACTATCGCGCGTTGTACAAAGTGCCGGCCAAGTCAGCGAAACAGAGAGGCGAAAAGCGAGAGAATGCGCTCCGGGAGCAGAAGAAGAAGCGGGAAGACACCTTCTTCGAGAGGAGGAATATCCAGAGCGACGAGGAGGCGCCGGCGTCCAGCTCTGCGGCCCCCTTAGCTGCAAACAGCAGGAAAAACGGTACGGTTCCAGCTCCAGGAATGAAAATCTCGTCCTGCTAGGAGTGGCCCTGGGTTTGGCGTAGTTAGTTCTGCGGCGGGTTAAGCGCAGACCTTGTATTTGATGAGTTATCATGGCCCGAAGCTCCTGCGGAGCCGGCCCGGTGCGCTTGTTCTAACCCTGCCGTCATGTACCTCCCGTATTCTCTCGCGGTTATCGCCTTCCTTTGGTCAACACTCAAATTGGCGTTCTCTTATTACACATTTCGTGCCCAGTGGAATGTTTCGTCCAACATGAGAATTATACTGTAACCCCAATATTTAGCTGGTGTTCTGAGTATGTCTTGCTCCCAATTTCATCCACTATATTTTATCCAACAATTTTTATTCTGGATGTCTGTTCTGAAATTTAACAACAAATTCATGATGTATGTTCAACTAATGAAGCTCCTTCCTTCTTGACAGAGACAAGACGTGAGAAATTGTTACGATGGAAAGCTGAGAAGGACAAATTGGTTGCACAGCAGAAACTGGTAGAGAAGAAGAGACCTCCTTTTAAAGTTGGTGTGGCGCACCATGCAATTGATCCAAATCATGAACTTGTATCTGTGAGAGCCACAGCTCTGAAATGTACCACAGCGAAGAAGGCTGCTGCCGATACTCGTGCAGACGCTGCTGTGAAACACAAAGCTAAACCGCCCACTGCGGCTGCAACCTCTCTTGCTGCCCTATCAGCTGCTGCACCTAAACCCAGATCTCCCTACTCTGGACGTGTTACTCGTTCGAGAACCGCCGCAGTTGCAGTGAAAACAGCGGAGGATTCCAAAGTGAAGAAAACTTTACCTCGGGCCACTTCAAAAGCTCCATCCACCTCTGCAGTAGGTGGTGCTAAAAATTTTAAGGCTCCGGCTATTGTTACCTCAGTACGCAGCAAAGCAACCACAGGTGTCAAAAGCAACACTAAACCACAGAACTCCTCCAGTGGGTCCTCTAAAGCTGCTAAGGCAGACCTAGAAACATCATTTGCTCCAAAAGATTACAAGTTCAAGGTCTGCTGCTTCTGTCTCTTGACTGGTCTGCATTTTTATTCACTTTCAATTACTGATGTTTCATTTATATATGCTTCCAGGCACCTGTGAATCTTACTCTTCCCAGAACGCCCTTGGCTTTAAAAAGGTATTCCCCCCCCCCCCCCCCCCCCCTCTCATTTTCTCTTTCTATATTTTACTTTCTGTGACTTCCGGGCATGTATTCCTTTTCAATTTTTTAAAAATTTTATTATTTTCATTTTCAGGAAAGCAGCAGGAGCAAAGGAAGCGAACTGGCCACACATAGCAGGTGTCAGTGTTCTATCAAAATCTCCCTCTGAACCCTCTCCCAAAATACGAAAGTCTGAAAGATCTGTGGCATCTCAGAGACGAGGTACATTATCTCGGACCATCAAGGAACGAACCCCTAAAAAATCGCCTAAAGTAAAGGCTGAGTCTGATACTGATAGCCCTAAACCCAAAACTCGTCGTTCTCAACGTAGAACAGGAAGTGAAGCCTTTGTTGTTACTGAAATGCCTGAGCTAACATCTTCTCAGGCTAAGGAGAAGGTGATGCCTTCAAATACTGCTGAAGAAATTTGTGAAGTTAACATCCAAGCACCAGCTTGTGCAGAAGAGATTGTGCAAAAATATCCTGATGGGGTTGTCCAAGAACGTAGCAGCCCCCGTAAAAGTCGTTCTAGGCGGTCTATGGGCACTAAGAAACTGCAGAGAGGGAAGGAAAATGTTCCAGAAAAAGAGATTGAAAGTTGTGATTCGAATGAGGATGTGGCTATGCCTTTGTCGCAAACAGACATAGAACCTATCATTGTTAGCTCAAGGAGAATGTCGATCCATGAGCCCTCCCCTCCTGTCAATGTTAGTCCTGAAAAGTTGTCCAACGGTATGGTCCCAGCACAGTTCAGTCCTTTCATCACCTCAGCTCGTGGCAAGGATAAATATAGCATTCAAAAGCGCCGTATGTTGATTTTCATACATGAAATTCGTTTATAACAACTTACTTTTACAATTAAATTGATTGCATTGTATTCTTTGAAAATAGGGAGCAGCTTGATTCCTATAGTTCCAGAGCTACCTCCAGAAGAGCTAGCAAGATCAAGGCAGACTGAACACTTCAGGTGAGTCAAGTCTACAAATGAAATTTCACAATTGTATCATGTTCATGCCAACTGGTGACTTATTTTGCAGGAACCTTTTGGAGAGAGAATCTTCTCGATTATTAACTTTAAGTGCTGTTTGGGAAGAGAGAAGATCGGAAGCTCCTCCAGCAGTCCAAGACAAAATATTGGGTCCAGTTGGACAAGCAAGACTTCTTGTTAAGGACAAATTTCAGCAGTTCCGAAGATTGGTTGACAAGTTTGAAGCTGGAGATCCAGATGGGAACATGACTGCTGATGACCTTACAGGCTTCTGGGAAATGGTGTTGTTAACTGTATGTCTTTTTCATTACTGTCCTGTGTAATACCTACCTTATATTTTATATCTGCCACCAATATTCGTATGCTTTATTGTGTGTGTTACAGGTTGAGAATGTGGACAAACGGTTTAAGGAACTTGAAGACCAAAAAGATAATAATTGGGAAGAGATTGAAACAGGAGTGCCAGTAAAGAAAACCACGTCGAGTGTTTCTATTGCTGCTAAAGCTGCAAAACCACGCACTCAGGTTCAATCGCGTCTTAAAGACATTATTGAGGGTATACCGGTTTTCCCATGATTTTCTCAATTTTTTTAAGTCTTGTATTTGGATTTTTAATTTAATTTGTTGATTTTAACAGCTGCAAGAAAGAAACGACTTGAAAAGAAACAAAACAAGTCCGGCAATGTTTCAAATGATGTTACCACATTTGATGGTGGTTTCTTCAAAGTGGAAAGTCCCAAGAATCTCTTATCTTTAGTTAAAACAAACAGCCCAGCTCCAAGTAAGTGCGATAATTTAAGTATAGATTGTTTTGTTTTACCTTCACCTATGTAGGCTCTTATGATCTACATTATTTCTGAAATTTAATTTCTCACTCTAGAGAGTACCAAAGTTTTGCCGTCTACGCCTCGTCAATTCCACCGTAGAAGTTTACTGCAACAGGTTCTGACCAATTCTGCTGTACGTGCTCAGAACTCTCCAGCTGTTTCCCCACTTAACAAAAGCCTCCCACTGTCGCCCTCTCCAAAAGTGGTGGTAGCTCAAATGCGAGCATCAGAGCTGGGCAAAAGAATGAGTATGGATTCTCTCAATGTAAGTTTGCCACAACCATGTTCATGCTGTACTTCTATTGGTCACAATGGTTATCTACCCAAAGTTTAATACTATCTCTCATTGTAGGATTCCTTCACTTTGAACCCTTCCTCTCCAGTTCTTAAGTCTGAGCCCACTAAGAGTATTTTGAAATCTGCTAGGAGGAGCATCAGAGTGAATACACCACGGAATCGAGTGGCATTTGAAAATATAAATACCAGTCTGAATTCATGTAAGTATCCAGCCATCTCTTGTGACTGTAGAAATATATTTGGATTTCTGAGCTTCATTTTATATTTCTGTTCAGCCCCTGGCTCTCCATTATTGCTGTCTCCAGCTGGAACACCTACCAGAACACCTGTTGCTATGAGGACTGCTACCCCAGGAAGCAGAAAGCGAGCCTCACTCATTCCTAGACCTATTTCTACACCGAAAGGAGGCAAGTAATTTATCAACTAGATTTGCTATTTCTCACTTCTGCAATAACTTTCAAAATAAATTCTTAATTTTCTTTCTCTTTTTAGATCGCTGTAGCTTATTGCCAGTGCGGGAAAGTTTAGCACCATCAAAGCCTTTACTCAGTGGAGATCTTATAGATTTTGACAGCCCCAAAAGAGGTACAGCATATTAATGTCTGTGTGGTTTTGAAGCAGTTACACCCTTTAACGACACTTCCTCTTGTTTTCAGGTTCCATCGCATAAATAAAATCATAAGCAACATCTGCATGGTGTCAAAGTTTATATTTTTAATATAAGTTTCCTATTATGTTTCATGTGTTATGAATGAAATTTTTTTAATCGATTTTGAGGGGGGGGGGGGGGGGGGGGATCTTTTGAGTGTTGGTTGTAGTTTTCATTTCTTTCAACTTCTACTTTTATTGATAGTTGTAAGATGGAGCTTTCACTTGATTGTTTTTCAAAGAACAGTTAGAGGGTAGTTTTAACTTTGTCATTGTCATCACCGTTGTGCATTATTTTCAATATACTTCATCTTGGATTTGAGTTAATCCTTCTGCTGTAACATACTTTCTTCTCCTAGTTCAGGTCTTTGAGATCTTTGAAACAAATCAGCTTACTGTGATCTCATCATAATCCTGGTAAGGTAACAGCATTGTTGCCTTGAGGATAATGTTGCAATGTGTGTTCATATTATAGTAATGAATAAATATACCAGGCAGTTCACTTATCCACTCTTTTTATTTTGCACTCCTGTTCCTTGTTACATAAAATCTCATTCAAGAACTACACCTAAAAATAAATTATTTTTCACTAAAGTCAACACTGAACTCATTTATCGACCACTCTCCACAATTTTTCACTGGATGCAATTGCATGAGAAAGTAGTAACTCACAATATCTGGTAAAAGTGAAGCAAGCTATCAACTTGCCCCAACAGTAATGCCCTTTTAAGGGAAGTAATTTACTTGGCAGGCAGGGCATTTCAATCTTCACCTCCTTCCTCTTCCTTTGGTTTGTTGGGATCATCGGGTTTCATGGCGGGGAATAGGAGAACTTCCTTGATGTTGTTGGAATCAGTCAGGAACATAGTGAGACGATCGATACCCAATCCCCAACCACCGGTTGGTGGCAGACCATACTCCAATGAAGTGCAGAAGTTTTCATCTATCAGCTGAGCTTCATCATCACCAGCCGCTTTGTCTTTAGCTTGCTGCTCAAATCTATCTCGCTGCACAAACGGATCATTTAACTCTGTGTAAGCATTGCACACTTCTTTCTTCATGACGAACAGTTCGAATCGCTCAGTAAGACCCGGTATTTTCCTGTGCCACTTGGCCAAAGGACTCATGATCTGAGGGTGATCACAGATAAATGTCGGATTGATGCAGGTTTCTTCCAAGTATTCCCCAACCAACTTGTCAAGCAAGCGGGCACCTGTTCTTGGAGCGGGGCACTCAACTCCCTGCTTTTCACACAGGTCACTCAAAAATTTAGTAGCTTCTGGGGAAGACAGCTTAGTTGGGTCAGGGAGCTTGACTTTCAAGATTTCTTCTAATGCAGGGAACATGTAAAGACGTTTGAATGGTGGAGTGAAGTCAACTGTGACCTCAGGGCCTTCTGGTCCTTCAGGATGGTATTTGATCTGATAACAACCAAATATACTTTTCACCAGACCAGACAACAGATCTTCAGTGATTTTCATGAGGTCAGAGCTATCAGCATATGCCATATAAAATTCACAGGTAGTAAACTCTGGGTTGTGCGTCAGATCAATACCTTCATTTCTGAACTGCCTTCCAATTTCATACACTCTATCTAGTCCTCCAACAACCAGCATCTTGAGGTACAATTCTGGAGCTATTCTCATGAAAAGGTCTAGTTTCAAGTCATTGTGGTGGGTGATGAATGGTTTAGCAGTTGCACCACCAGCAATCATGTTCATCATGGGAGTTTCTACTTCCAAAAATCCCAATTGGTCCAAGAAACGACGCACATAAGAAATGATCTTAGTGCGCACAATGAACTTGTTACGGGTGGTTTCATTAATGATGAGGTCAAGATACCTCTGCCTGTACCTGGTCTCCTTGTCCTTCACACCAAAGTGTAAATGAGGGAGCATGTGAAGACAGGGTGCGAGAAGGGTGATTTTACTAGGCATAATAGAAAGCTCACCCTTCTTGGTTTTCCCTGGTTTGCCTAGACATCCAATAATATCACCTCTTCGAATCTTTCCAATATCAGCAGCAAACAGCTCTTCTGATTCATACAACTTGGCATTGGCCATGACTTGGATCTTCTTTCCTTCCCCCCTGAGATCGTAGAAAACCAACTTTGCTCCAGAATCTCGGATCGCATGAATTCTCCCAGCAACACTTACAACTTCCTCCACCATTTCACCATCCTTCACATGATTGTACTTCTCAATAAATTCATCTAAGGATATAGAGACATGAAATTTATGAGGATACGGGTGGTCCCCTGATTCCTTCAACTTTGTTACAGCTAGGGAACGAATACGTCTGTACTCAGATGGGTTAATCTCTTCATCAGCTGAAGGGCCTGCTGCAGCTGCTTGCTTTTTGACTTCAGTTGGCTGGTCAGCTTTTCCTTTCTCCTTTTCGGCCTTTTCCTTTGCCTTCAGCTCTGCCTTCATTCTTCTCTTCAGCTCATTTTTAGACAACTTTTCGCCCATTTCAGCCATTTTAGAAAAGGACCTGGCTGCGCAACAAAGACAACACTTGAGGAGACCAAGAGCGGAAATTTAAGACGGTAGCTGAGAAGTTCTGCTTTGCTTACCGTGGAGGCAGGCAAAGTTGCCAAAATCAGCCTTAACAACAGTGGACTCAGATGTAAGCGCTAGGTGTTGACAGAGACTGCAACACAGGACAAGAAAATTTATGAAAACCAAACCAGTCTGTACCAGTGAGCACGTCAACATAATTTGACAGTAAACTAATCAAGGCAAGTCATGTCATCTCACCTTGAGCTTAAACTCAGATGAGATCGATAAAGAAATGCGGACCTCACAATTCTAGAGACACCCATGTATCACAAAAGAAATGATGCAACTCTTCAGATAGAAACATAACCAACCGACCCGCATCTAATTGACATAGGTATAAGCCAAACAAAAACTGAATTCGATCGGTCCAGGCTGAGCGCCCACCTCACATTGTGCAAAACATTTCACTGGCTGGGCGAATCTTAAAGTCAAGAGACTTCTTAGGCGCAAATTAAAGCCGAAAATATTCGCCTGCAGAGCCGTATTTCAGTGCCCGGCTGGCTACACGTGGATGCCTGAAGTGAACGAATGCACCAAAATGTCGGTGTGAACTGGTAGAACCCAACCAATTGCCAAAGTTTCAATTTTCCCTATAGCGGCCGCACTCAGCGAAACAAACCCGGCGGCGAATAGGTTCTAAATTTTCACACAATATTTACCTCAACAAGTTCGATCGCAGTGCTGATTTTGGCAGCCGTAGCAGCCGTCACCGCCTTGGACGCATTCGCCAAACGGGCGGACGGAGGCGGGTGTAGGTAGGCCAGCCCGCATGACACGCGTGACCGGTGGGGCTAGGAGCTCTACAGCTAGGAGGCAGCTTATTTGGCGTTGTTTCAGTAAACCTAATTGCTGATGCGCCCGCACACGACGTAGCCACACAGACTCAAGGCTCCTCGGACCTATCAAGGACCCCAGAGCCCCACAGTTCTGCAGTACTGTACTCGGACCATGCGAGAATATGACATAGAAGAGACAATGGGAAAATGAAATCATTTGGGGGGATCACTATGTTTTCTTTTATTTATTGGCAGAACATGCGCTTGTGTGAAACAAAATAAATAATTGACTGCAGTTTGTTACAGTACATAGGTTGCACAAAAGAAAATAAACAATTGAGTTAACTTTACTCAAACAAGCAAGAAATCAAACATACATTAAACATCAGTGTACACTAGTAACATACTTCATATCTCAGTTTTAATAATTAGAGGTTTTGCCGGGTCAGTTGATGCCACAATCATGTTAGCAAGGAAGTGAGGCTCAAAGCTGTAATCTTTCTTTTCCTGAGGGTGCTGGTCCTCACCATTGGGATTGGGAAGACCGGGAAGACCATCACTTGTTGGATGACCAACCTCTGTCTTCAAAACATCTTCCTGTCTTAAAGCTACTTTATGGGTTTTTTGCACATGTGCTCGTAGATTATCTGACCTGCAAAGAGAAACATACCATCAGTCAAGATAGGCGAGGATCACACAAGAATTTAAGCTGACAATCTTATAAGAGAAAAATATGATTTACCTGGCAAATGTCTTATGACACACCGAACAGGCAAAGCTATCTCTGGAAAGATGTTCCGACTTGTGCCTAGATACTGCGGACCATGTCGCAAACGACTTTCCACACATAGGGCACTCATAAGGTTTCTCACCAGTATGGGTTCTATAATCAAGGGAAACAGTAAAAATTCTGGTTATGCAATGTAGCATTACAGCGATTAAGTGCCTCTTCCATGTTTACAGCAGAAAATGAAACCTGTAAAATTTCACAGTACAAACCTGTCGTGCTGGCGCAGGTGATCAGCTCGTGCGAACGTCCTGCCACACTTATCACATGTGAATGGACGCTCACCAGTGTGAGTACGGATGTGGACTTTCAAAGCTGCATTTTGGGCAAAGGCTTTTTCACAATGAGGGCAGGCGTAGGGAGTTTCTCCAGTATGCGAACGAACATGGATATGCAACTTGGTCTCACTTTTGAAGGGCTTCATACACATGGTACAACAGAAAGCTTTGCCAGTTTTGCGTTTGACTTTGGAATAACTTTCTTCTTCCATCGTAGGCCTGCAGAAAATATGTGTATGCTAAGTCGCTCTTGTGTCACGGGTAAAATATAGGTAGTCATTGCAGTCATAGTACCTGCTTTCCTCTTTCCTTCTCCTCATGATTAAAGTATATTAGTGGTCCTTCTGTATCCAAAAAAACCTTGAAAAAAAATGAAAAAGAAATGTATTATTATTTGTACATGATTAAAGTGCACTAGAAAACAATAATAGAAGAAATCTATATAAATAGCTCTGCATTGCCCTCGTACGTCATCAAGTTTTCTTCGTTTCCTTAAGTTCTACCAGTAATTACTGAAAACTCAATTGGAGACGGACGTAAGTTTTTAACGACCAACCCATAGCGAATGGCCGTTGCTCAGGAGACACATTTACAGGTTAAGCGGTCAAGTCTGATCAGCTACAAGGGCGCCAGGGAGAACACATTGACTTTGCGGGCGTTTCTCAACTAAGAGCGATACCTACTATCTTCAAATAGAGACGGTTGGGGAGCAGATTTGGAGCTCCGTCCGATATTTCGTGTGACACCACTATCACCCGGTCATCACATCAAACAACACCACACCACACCTGCACCACACCCCCTTCCCCCTCCCTTCCCGGAAGGAGGGAAGGGAGGGAAGGGGAAGGGAGAGAAGTTTTCAGCGGGGCGAACAGTTTCGACTAGGTTTCGATTTTTTTGACGTTAGCGCCGAAATCTCAACTCCTTTGGGAGCAAAGTACTCCCACCTACAAGTACTGTCGTTAAAAAAAATTGATGTGAAAGTAAGTGGATTTTGATTTTTGACAATGAGGAGGGGGTGGGGAGGGGCTCAAGGGGAATGCATGGTTGTGCGTGGCGCCATCTGTCGGTCGCCACGACCAACACGGACGGACGGACGGTATCCATGGGACCTTGGTGGCGTTTGGTTCTCTGCGTCAGTGACGTAAGGTCCGAAAATAACTTGCGATGTGTGAAGAGTCTCTAGATTGAATGGTGTTAAACTGATCTTCTTGGTCGGCGTTCAAACATTTTCTCGGCACAGGTTTGTTATTGTTGAACTCCTCTTGTTGTGTGTCGCTCCGAGCTGATCGGGCGAGAATATTAGGTCAGTGGGCGTCTGCTGCGGAGGCTTGTGTGCGTTCCCTTGATGGAGGGTGCCGCGGAGACAAGCTCGGCTCGTTTGCCACACCCTAGCATTTCGGTGAACGCCCATTCGGTGTGTGCCGGCGTTTTGCTGGCTTCTGTTTAATCACCCTAGAGCCCTTTTACGACCCTGCACCAATACGTGCTCGCTATCTCGGCCTCTGCAGGTCTCTGAAATGGGTTATTATTGATTTCCTTGCAGGGCCCTTGTATTTGCGTCGGGTGTCGGCCACCCGCTCCGACACCAGTGCGTAGCACTGCTACACCGATTTTTGTCCCCAGCTATTTCCCCACTTGTAACCAGAACGCTTGACCCACAATTTGCAAGTTGTTGCCTTTCTTGTGTTCCCTGCTGGATATTAATTTCTTGTGTGTGTGTGTGTGTTAAAGGTGAGGTGCAACCATGGAGCAGATAAATGCACCGAAGGAGGTGAAAATCCTGGAAAGTGCAGACGACATCCAGGAAAGACGAGAACAGGTTCTTACCTGGTATGGAGAATTTAAAGCAGAGGCTCGCACCAAGCGGGTTAAACTTGAAGATTCAAGAAGATTCCAGGTATTTCATTAATATATACCAAGCACAATTGGTACTACATTGTCATTAAAATTATTCCTTTTTAAAAAATATTCATTCTCTCCATCCTTCTTATTTCAGTATTTTAAGAGAGATGCCGATGAATTAGAGTTGTGGATCAATGAAAAACTTCAAGCAGCTTCAGATGAAAGCTACAAAGATCCCACTAACCTGCAAGTAAGGTTCTTCATTATGTCAATCCACATTTTTTCAATTATGCATATAACTGTAACTGTTCCTTTAATTTTATGTTTTATTTTTCCTTGCTCTCTAGGCCAAAATCCAGAAACATCAAGCATTTGAGGCCGAAGTTGCAGCGCACAGCAATGCAATTGTTGTACTTGATAATACCGGAATGGAAATGATCAACCAAGAACACTTTGAGTCGGATATCATTAGCAAACGGCTAAGTATGTTATTCAATTATGATTGTTTCTGAGTAAATGAGACCGTCATTCCATTTTCAAAATTTCTTCTAATATGTTAATCCCACTGTTACTTGTGCTTTCCTCAGATGAACTTCATCGCCTGTGGGAGTTGCTTCTCTCAAAGTTGGCCGAAAAGGGGATGAAACTTCAGCAAGCCCTTGTTTTAGTGCAGTTCATCCGTCAGTGTGATGAAGTTATGTTCTGGATAAATGACAAGGTAGAAATTGTTTCTCTGGTAATTTGTTGTTTAAAAAATATATCATTATCTTCAGGTATAACATATTAAATTTTCCCCTCCATTTTCAGGAGACATTTGTCACAACTGATGAATTTGGACATGATCTGGAACATGTGGAAGTTTTGCAGCGCAAATTTGATGAATTCCAGAAAGATATGGCTTCACAGGAATACCGTGTGACTGAAGTAAATGATCTGGCTGACAAACTTGTGTTAGATGGACACCCTGAGAAAGAAACCATCACTCAGAGAAAAGAGGAATTGAATGAGGCATGGGCTCGCTTGAAACAACTTGCTCTGATGAGACAGGAGAAGCTTTTTGGAGCACATGAGATTCAGAGGTTTAATCGTGATGCTGATGAAACTGTTGCTTGGATTGCTGAGAAGGTTAGTTTATCAACCTGATTCACTTCACAGATGTCAAACTATTGTCATTTATTCTCTTGATGTTGTATCCCATAGGATGTTGTATTGTCATCTGATGATTATGGCCGAGATCTGGCAAGTGTACAGACCCTGCAGCGTAAGCATGAGGGAGTGGAACGTGATCTTGCTGCCTTGGAGGATAAAGTTTCCACTCTGGGCCAGGAGGCAGAGCGCCTTTGTGGTATCCACGCTGATCATTCTGATCAAATTAAAGCCAAGCGAGCAGAGATTGTTGAATATTGGGAAAGGCTAACTGCCAAGGCCAAGGAGCGTCGATCAAAACTTGATGAGTCCTACCATCTGCACCGCTTCATGGCAGATTTCCGTGATCTCATTTCTTGGATCAATGGAATGAAAACTATTATTTATGCAGATGAGCTTGCCAAGGACGTTGCAGGTGCAGAGGCATTGCTGGAACGTCACCAAGAGCACAAGGTATGAATTATTAATGTTTGCTCGTACCTTTCTTTGTGTATCCTTCAATGTTCAATTCTGTAATCCATCAAATGGTTCTTTGCAGGGTGAAATTGATGCTCGTGAAGACAGCTTCAAGGCCACAGCAGAAGCTGGCCAGCAGCTCCTCAGCCGTAAGCACTATGCAGCTGAAGATGTGGACAACAAGCTGCACCAGTTGTCTGATGAGAAGACCTCCCTTCTTCAGCTTTGGGAAGAGAGACGTATTCTGTATGAACAGTGCATGGATTTGCAGCTGTTCTACCGAGACACTGAGCAAGCTGATACCTGGATGGCTAAGCAGGAGGCGTTTTTGTCCAATGATGATCTTGGTGATTCTCTTGATTCAGTGGAGGCTTTGATCAAGAAGCATGAAGATTTTGAGAAATCCCTTGCTGCTCAGGAAGAGAAAATCAAGGCCCTTGATGAGTTTGCTACAAAACTGATTGAAGGGCAGCACTATGCAGCTGATGATGTTGCTCAGAGACGAGCTATGCTGCTTGAACGCCGTGCCGCACTCTTAGATCGGTCTTCTCGCAGAGCTGCTACCCTCCATGATGCTTATCGCCTTCAGCAATTTGAGCGTGATTGTGATGAAACAAAGGGTTGGATTAATGAGAAGTTGAAGTTTGCCACTGATGACAGTTACCTTGATCCCACCAACCTCAATGGCAAGATGCAGAAGCATCAAAATTTTGAGCAGGAGTTGAATGCCAACAAATCAAGAATGGATGAAATTACATCAACTGGCCAAGAGCTTATTGAAGACAACCATTATGCAGCGGAACGTATTCAGTCTCGCATGGATGAAATTGTGGAGCTGTGGGACACGCTAAACCGTGCAACTGAGAAGAAGGGCTCCAAGCTTCAGGAAGCATCGCAGCAACAGCAGTTCAACCGCACGGTTGAAGATGTAGAGTTGTGGTTGTCTGAGATGGAAGGTCAACTCATGAGTGAGGATTATGGGAGGGACTTGACATCAGTTCAGAATTTGCAGAAGAAGCACACCCTCTTGGAAGCTGATGTAGGCTCCCATGCTGATCGAATTGAGGGTATCCGCACTGCATCTCAACAATTTGTTGAGCGTGGTCACTTTGATGCTGACAACATTAAGAGCAAGCAAGAAGGTGTCACTGAGCGCTATGCTGCCCTTCAAAAGCCAATGTCAGTCCGCAAACAGCGGCTCTATGACTCCCTTCAAGTTCAGCAGCTTTTCCGAGACATTGAAGATGAAGAGGCTTGGATTCGTGAGAAGGAGCCTGTTGCTGCCTCCACAAACCGTGGCCGTGATCTTATTGGTGTGCAGAATTTGATCAAGAAGCATCAGGCTGTTCTTGGTGAAATCAATAACCATGAAGGTAGAGTTGGGGCTGTGTGCCAGGCTGGTGAGCAAATGATTGGCGATGGCCACTTTGCTTCTGAAGAAATTAAAGTGCGAATCACCAACCTTAATGATCACTGGAACCAACTCAAAGAAAAGGCTCTTCAGGTTGGTCCATATATTCTTTCATTTTTTTTTCTCTTTTTAATTTGCTTTATGATTCTTGGTGTTCATATTATCTTTTAAACTCTTGCAGCGCAAACAAGACCTTGAAGATTCTCTTCAAGCGCATCAGTACTTTGCTGATGCCAATGAGGCTGAATCCTGGATGAAGGAGAAGGGACCAATTGTTGACAACCAAGACTATGGGAAGGATGAGGATTCCAGTGAGGCTCTTCTGAAGAAACATGAAGCCTTGGTTTCCGACTTGGAAGCATTTGGCAACACCATCCTGGGACTCCGTGAGCAGGCAGCTGGTTGCCGTGTATGTATTTTGTTGAAATCGATTTTTGGCTCCTCCTCAGTGTGTTCAATGTACTGCAGTAGTCTATATTAATTTTGTTATTTCACAGCAACAAGAAACTCCTGTGATGGACATCACTGGCAAGGAATGTGTAATGGCACTTTATGATTATGCGGAGAAATCTCCTCGTGAGGTTTCCATGAAAAAGGGTGACATGCTGACCCTTCTTAACTCCAACAACAAGGTAGTTCTTTGGAAAATCCCTGCTTTTGAATGACACTGGTGTCTGGAGTCTGTTAATTTAATAATAAATTTTGCTACAGGACTGGTGGAAAGTGGAGGTGAATGATCGCCAAGGCTTTGTCCCTGCGGCATATGTGAAAAAGATGGAGGCCGGTCTCACAGCTTCTCAGCAGAATTTGGCTGACTCCAGCTCCATCTCTGCTCGTCAAGGTCAAATTGAGTCTCAGTATGACAACTTGCTGTCTCTCGCTCGCGAGCGTCAGAACAAATTGAATGAAACTGTCAAGGCGTATGTGCTTGTTCGCGAAGCTGCTGAGTTGGCCACGTGGATCAAGGACAAGGTACTGTTCCTGCTTCATCAGCATTCTAATTATGAGCTACTTGCTGGCCAAGTTTCTCACTGATCTCTGCTAAATCTTCTTACAGGAAAACCATGCCCAAGTGCAAGATGTTGGTGAAGACTTGGAACAGGTGGAGGTCATGCAGAAGAAGTTTGATGACTTCCAGGCTGATTTGAAGGCCAATGAAGTTCGCTTGGCTGAGATGAATGAGATTGCAATGCAACTAATGAGTCTTGGACAGACGGAAGCTGCTCTTAAGATCCAGACCCAGCTTCAAGACCTTAATGAGAAGTGGAGCTCCCTGCAAACACTCACTGCAGAGCGTGCTACTCAGTTGGGTTCTGCCCATGAAGTTCAGCGATTCCATCGTGATGTGGATGAGACCAAGGACTGGATTCAAGAGAAAGATGAGGCTCTTAACAATGATGATCTTGGTAAAGATCTGCGCTCTGTTCAGGCCCTGCAACGGAAACATGAGGGCCTTGAAAGAGACCTTAATGCTTTGGGTGACAAGGTAAGTTGCCACCGAAATTTTTTACAAGCCTTTTCAACATTCTCATGTTGCATAAATATTATAACTTTCTTGATTTTATGTTTATTACAGATCCGTCAGTTGGATGAAACTGCTAACCGTCTTATGCAGACTCACCCAGATACAGCTGAACAGACATACTCTAAACAAAGAGAGATCAATGAAGAATGGACACAACTGACTGTGAAAGCCAACAGCCGCAAAGAGAAACTCTTGGATTCTTATGACCTGCAGCGCTTCTTGGCTGATTACAGAGACCTCATGTCTTGGATCAGCAGTATGATGGGACTGGTATCCAGCGATGAGCTTGCTAACGATGTGACTGGTGCTGAAGCCCTTTTGGAGCGTCATCAAGTAAGAGATTCAAAATATTGAACTTAGTCAGTTCCTGACTTCATGTACACTGTTACTGTATTTACACAACTATAACTTCAGAAACATGCTGAAAAATCAACTTCTAGAATGTTGCACTCATGATCCACTTCTCATTACATCTAAACCTACTGTGAATGAACTCGTGTCATCTGTTATTCATTATTTTAAGTTCTGACACATCCAGTCACACATTCAAACATGTCTCTTTTTAAAGGATTTTATCCTATAGCAAAATATTTCTTTGTGTCTGATAATTTTGCTTGGACGTACAGCTGCATCTGGTAGGGTCATTGGTAGATTTCATGAGCTAGTTTCTCGATGGGACCGCTTTTAGTCTGCATCCCTAATGAGGAGCGAGTCTGCAGCTCCGCTCTGTATGTCAAGTTCAAATGTTAAAACTCGACTGAGACAAGCCTTTGTTGTTGTAGAGCCACCGTGCAGAGATCGATGCCCGTTATGGGGTTCCTCAGGTACTTGTTCTGGAGGTGCATGTATGAGGATGTCCAGTGAAGCTAGGTTGTGTTTCTGCAGATTTCATTGTTTGTTACTCCATTGAATGGCATATGTAAGATCAGTCAGAAGGGCAATGCCAGTTTTCCCACAATTTTTTTCTATATGCAATTTAAGTTTCTTGAATGCTTGCTGGAGTGTTTTCTCCCAGCTTGGCTTCTTCTGATGAACACATCCTAGGTCTTCATGAAAAGTCCCCACATGCATGTCCTTGCGTGGTTTTCTGATGTGTGATTTATTTAAGTATTCTTTATTGGTTTATTTGTCAGGTATTGGTTTTTATTCAAACTTAATCACACACATCACTGCGATCCATATCATGAAATTATACTGTTTCTAGAGTGGCAGACTAACAGCTCCTTTAACTATCTTAGCTACATCTTCTATGTATCTTAGGGGGCGTGTCTGAGCTTATCCACATTGCTCTGATGTGTCCTTGGGTGAGAGTTTTGTGCTTATCAGCTAAGGCCTTCCCTTCTTGTGCAGATCTTTACAACAGACATTTTTCCGCAGATCTATTTTTGTGCTTCAGATATGCTAGGTCATACACTGTGTATAACAAGCCGACTAATTCCTGTTATTTGTATCAACACTTTTTGTCTAATTGGTGCTCTTTACCTGACATCTCTTACCTATGGATCTCTGTGGGAAACTATCGCAGAATGTAGACTTTTGTTTTTCTACCACACCTCACCCACTTCATACTTCTAGACAAGCCCTATTTCATCATATCATTACAGCTTTGCCAAAACACGTGTTATCTTCCTGTCTAATTAAACACCTTGTTTTTATTCTGTTAACAGGAGCATCGCACAGAAATTGATGCTCGTGCCGGCACTTTCCAGGCTTTTGAGTTATTTGGTCAACAGCTCCTTCAGTCAGGTCATTATGCAAGTGTAGAAATCCAAGAAAAGATGGAGAGTATGACTGAGGCCCGTCAGGAATTGGAGAAGTAAGAAGTGTATTCATTTCAGAACCTCAAAGTCTAACGGTATAATCATGTTCTGAGGTTTATGACACATTATCCCTCTTTGATTACAGGGCATGGATTGCACGAAGGATGCAACTTGACCAGTGCTTGGAGCTTATGCTTTTCTACCGTGACTGTGAGCAGGCAGAAAACTGGATGTCAGCCAGAGAAGCATTCTTGGCTTCTGAAGAAGTAGATTCGAAGGGTGATAATGTTGAAGCTCTTATCAAGAAACATGAGGACTTTGATAAGGCTATCAATGCTCACGTATGTCACATTGCATTCGTTTGAAATTTGAACATACATAGGTTGTGAAATTGTGACTACAAATTGTTTGCTTTTTTCACAGGAGGAGAAGATAGCTGCTCTTCAAACGCTTGCTGATCAGCTCATGGCTGCCGAGCATTATGCTGCCCCTCAAATTGATGGGAAGCGTAAACAGGTGCTTGACCGATGGCGCCACTTAAAGGAAGCTTTGATTGAAAAACGTTCTAAGCTTGGAGAAAGCCAGACATTGCAACAATTCTCCCGTGATGCTGATGAAATGGAGAATTGGATTGCAGAGAAGTTGCAGCTGGCTACTGAAGAGTCGTACCGTGATCCTGCAAATATCCAGAGCAAGCACCAGAAGCACCAGGCCTTTGAAGCTGAACTTGCTGCTAACGCAGATCGTATTCAGAGTGTTCTGGCTATGGGTCAGAACCTCATTGAGAAACGCCAGTGCGCTGGTTCGGAGGAAGCTGTCCAAGTATGATTTTAGACATTTAAGCTTTTGCATAGGTTATCTTAATCATATTAAACATTCATATTTATTCTTCTATTTTTACAGCGCCGTCTTGCATCCATTGCTGACCAATGGGAGTTCCTCACTCATAAGACAACTGAGAAATCATTGAAACTCAAAGAAGCGAACAAGCAGAGGACCTACATTGCTGCAGTCAAGGATTTGGACTTCTGGCTGGGTGAAGTTGAATCCCTCTTGACTTCGGAGGATGCTGGAAAAGATTTAGCCTCAGTCCAGAACCTTATTAAGAAACACCAGTTAGTAGAGGCAGACATTTCTGCTCATGATGATCGCATCAAAGGTACTTCACTGGCTCCCACAATGCTCTTGATCAATTTTTTCGATCTTATCAAAGTCTGGCTTGAACTTTTTAGTAACCAAATTGCACTTTCAGATATGAATGGACAAGCAGATTCTTTGATCGAGAGTGGTCAGTTTGACACCGCCAGCATTCAAGAGAAGCGACAATCAATTAACGAACGATATGAACGCATCAAGAACTTGGCTGCTCATCGCCAAGCTCGGCTGAGTGAAGCTAATACACTTCATCAGTTCTTCCGGGACATTGCTGATGAAGAATCTTGGATCAAGGAGAAGAAGCTGCTTGTTGGTTCAGATGATTACGGACGGGATTTGACAGGGGTTCAAAATCTAAAGAAGAAGCACAAGGTAAGCAACCTTCACTAAAAAAAAAATTTTACTGAGTTTATGTGAGTTTTACGTGTGATGATCAAAGTTTTTATTTTAAAATTGCTGTAAATATGGTTTCTAGCGTTTGGAGGCTGAGTTAGCTTCCCATGAGCCAGCCATCCAAGCAGTGCAAGAAGCGGGTGAGAAGCTTATGGATGTCAGCAACCTGGGCGTTCCTGAAATAGAGCAACGCTTGAAATTGCTGAACCAAGCTTGGTCCGAGCTGAAACAACTTGCAGCTTCAAGGGGTCAGAAACTTGACGAGTCTCTCACCTACCAGCAGTTCCTAGCAAAGGTTGAGGAAGAGGAGGCATGGATCAGGTTGGTTAAAAAATATAAGCTGAAGGTAGCGTGTGTGCCTTTGCAGATTTAAAGCATTTCATTTAATATCGTGGTTCAATTACATTTAACAGTGAAAAGCAGCAGCTGTTGTCTGTTGATGATTATGGTGACACAATGGCCGCTGTTCAAGGACTGCTGAAGAAGCACGATGCCTTTGAAACTGACTTTGCTGCTCACCGTGATCGCTGCTCTGATATCAGCTCAGCGGGCACTGAGCTAATCAACGCTGGCAATCATCATGCTGATTCAATCGAGCAGCGTTGCCAGCAGTTGGAGAAGAAACTGGAAAATCTTGCCGCCTTGGCTCAAAATCGCCATGCTAACTTGATGGATAACTCTGCCTACCTGCAATTCATGTGGAAGGCAGATGTTGTTGAGTCTTGGATTGCTGACAAGGAAACTCATGTCCGATCTGAGGAGTTTGGCAGAGATCTATCAACTGTTCAGACTCTACTCACGAAACAGGAGACATTTGATGCAGGTAAGCCTTCACAAATTAATTTTCTGATGATAATCTTTTCTGGTGGAGCATGATGTCACTGATTTTTCTCACCTTCAATTACCATTGGTTCTCAGGTCTCCAAGCATTTGAACATGAGGGCATTCAGAATATTTCTGCACTTAAAGAACAGCTGGTGGCTGCTCAACATGCCCAGACTCAAGCCATTCAGAAACGACATGCTGATGTTATTGCCCGCTGGCAGAAACTGCTGTCAGACTCTGCTGCTCGCAAGCAGCGCTTGCTGCGCATGCAGGAGCAGTTCCGTCAAATTGAAGAACTGTACCTTACTTTTGCGAAGAAGGCTTCCGCTTTCAACTCTTGGTTTGAAAATGCTGAAGAAGATCTGACTGACCCTGTTCGCTGCAATTCCATTGAAGAAATCCGTGCATTGAGAGATGCCCATGCTCAGTTCCAGGTTGGTTTGAAATTAAGCTTTTATGCCCTCCTTGATTTAATTAGTAAGCATTTTGTTCAGTGTTGGTTGTGTTTTTTATACTGTTTTAGGCCTCACTTACCTCTGCTGAGGCAGACTTCTCTGCTTTGGCTGCCCTGGATCGCCAAATCAAAAGCTTCAACGTGGGACCCAACCCTTACACATGGTTTACAATGGAGGCCCTGGAAGATACCTGGAGGAACTTGCAGAAGATCATCAAGGAGCGTGATGCTGAGTTGGCAAAGGAAGCGAAGAGGCAGGAGGAGAATGACAAGCTCAGAAAAGACTTTGCTAAACATGCCAATGCTTTCCATCAATGGCTCACTGAAACAAGGTCAGTAAGGAAGAATAAGAGTACAGTGACTAAGATATTTTTATGAGTTCAGAATAAACAGAAGTAGTTAAAACGTTCAGCAAGTCAAGATTGTTAGTCCTGAATTCTGGATAATATAAATTGTAAAAGTATGTCAGTATAATTAATTTTACAATTTTTTTCTTTTTTCAATTGTATGCAGATTCCGCCTCCTGGGCTGGGATGGGTGATTATCATATTTGTTTACAGCGTTGATGCCAGTCTTTCTATAATTTTGTGTTTTCATTTTCATAACAAGACATGCTATGCTTTGTTATTGCTCATGTATGATCTCTGATTCGTCCCCCTTCATATGATCCTTAACTAAAAATACATATTCCTGACTTAATACAATTGACGCACAGTTGTCCATTCAATTTCTTTCATTTCTCTCTAACGTTTGATGTGTTTGATTTGTGTAACAAATCTGTGTTTTTTCTTCCTTTTTTTCTTTTTGTGAGATTGTGTGCACACTCTTAGAACTTTTTGCATAATTTTTCATTTATTTCCTTAATTTTCAGGACTTCGATGATGGAAGGCTCTGGGTCCCTTGAACAACAGTTAGAAGCAACCAAAGTAAATATTTTTATAAATTTACTGGAGTGTACCCTGAAACATTGGCCTTGATTTAAGCTTTTGTTTTGACTCAACCTGTTTTATTTCCTTAGCGCAAAGCCACTGAAGTACGTGCTCGCCGCTCTGACCTCAAGAAAATTGAAGATTTGGGCGCCATTTTGGAAGAACATCTCATCCTTGACAATCGTTACACTGAACACAGTACTGTAAGTGAATTTATCAGTTTGAGTTGTGCTGTTCCAAGTTCTCAGTTATATTAAATTAATTCCTGTTCCTCTTGTTGCCAGGTGGGTCTAGCTCAACAGTGGGATCAGCTTGATCAGTTGGGTATGAGAATGCAGCACAACCTGGAACAGCAAATTCAGGCTCGCAATCAATCTGGTGTCAGTGAGGATGCTCTTAAGGAGTTCTCCATGATGTTCAAGCACTTTGACAAGGACAAGAGTGGTCGGCTTAATCAGCAAGAGTTCAAATCATGTCTCCGTGCTCTGGGCTATGATTTGCCCATGGTTGAAGAAGGACAACCTGATCCAGAGTTTGAACACATTCTGGGTAAGCATATGTTACATGTCCTTGGATTGAGAATTGCTTATCATTATTGTTATTTATTTATTTTTTTTCAATTATCTTTTTAGATTCTGTGGATCCAAACCGAGATGGCTATGTGTCTTTGCAAGAGTACATGGCATTCATGATCAGCAAGGAAACTGAAAACGTCCAGAGCTCTGAAGAAATTGAGAACGCATTCAGAGCAATCACTGCTGGGGATCGACCTTATGTGACCAAAGAAGAGCTATATGCAGTGAGTTTTGAACTTACTTTGACATATATACATGAATAATGAGCATATTTTCTAATTAAAATTCAATTGTTTCCAGAATCTTACAAAGGAGATGGCCGACTATTGTGTGGCACGAATGAAACCTTACGTGGATCCAAAAACCGAGAGGCCCATTGCTGGAGCGATGGATTACATAGAATTCACAAGGACATTGTTCCAGAACTAGGTTTTCACCCTGCCCCACACTGCCCTCCATTGCTTTGGCAGCTTTCATTGTAATTTTAATTGACCTTAGTTTAGTGAATATTTTATTAACTCTTTTAACACAGAATTATAAATTATACAATATATTTATGTAGATTAGCAAGGTGATGGAAGGAAGGTTCCCTTCCTGGTAAGGTTTTTCATAATTATGGCAGTCATGTGTTGACTTTTATCAGATGTTTGGATGTTGTCCCAGTTACTATTTTGCTTTAAACTTTCTATAAAGTTGTGCTGAAATTATGTTTGCTTTAGTGCATTATCTTAAAACAGTAGTGCTTTACTTGGTCAGTTACAGAGTGGTTCGATCCAATACTCGTTTGTATGTTTGCTATTAAAACTCTTATTTTTGTATCCTCTCTTTCCTGGTTATGTATAAATCTTTTATTATGTCCACAAAAGCATGAAATGCTTTGTTTTAAAATGTGAAAGTCCAGTAATTATACATCACAGTTTTCAACAGGTTATAGATATAATTTGTCCAGGTGCTTTCAAGATGTTGTCCATCTTGCCAGCTGTTATAGTATGAGAATCATAATAACATCAACTAGCTGTTGCCTTGCTCTAGAGCATAATATATCCTTCAGGAGACTAAAAGAAGCAATGATTTTTTCAAGTAAATGATTGTTTTAATGAACTCTTCCGGGCTGTAGATGTATTCTCCTGCTGTTTTGTTTGAATATTAGGCCCACATACTTGTGAGGGTACCCATGTAATAGCACTTCAGTGGTGGGATACTACACAAGGTAGTGAATATCTTTGTGTATCTGTCACATTTCGTTCCACTTTTCAGCTAAAATGTTAACTACTCTTTCAGACATTTCTGCAAATACTTTTATCATGCTGCCTAGCATTGTGAACGTAAAGAAAATAAATTATTAATGGTAACCATGGTGTTTATTCTCCCATTCATTAACAAAACACAATTTGGACCAACAATTATCTCCAGAATGATATGTTGGAGAGCAGGGAAATAAAGCAACATAGTCGTACTAACCACATTTTATTTGAATGACATGGCATTTGTCTGTCAAACCACATCTTCAGAAAAATTAACACACAATATAATTTCATATTTTAGATAACACAGGAGGATTTTGGTCGCTTGATAAGAAGGCACTTCACACAAATGTGTTGAGAGTGCCTGATATGGAAACACACATTGCGAAGTCCTCAGATTTAAGAGGATACACTATTCTGCTTTTGCCAACGGCATGTACAAATAATTTTTCAAGTCTCCATCTCATACCCTGAAACTATTTTTCACATCTATTCATTCATTACCTCTAATGAGAGCTACTTTAGCAGCTTTTACATCATACATGTACTCTGAGAAACAATAACACCCTCGCAGCTGCAAATATTTGATTTGATTTAGTTTGAACCAGTCACGCAAGTTCTTAAGAGTTTCAAAAACAAATTCTGCAGAAAAGATTCATAATTATAGGTCTTAAGTACTGTATATTGAGCACCAAACACCTTCCATGTGGGCAACACAAATTTATGAAGAAAATACAAGCATACTTTCGTTCACCATGTTTCCGAGTGATAAGGCTATGAAATTTCAAGAATTAAGGAAATCAAATAAAATGCCATTTTGTATGAAAGGCAAGCTAAATAATGGAGATATACTCCATGATCTACAAGATAAAATAAAATAACAGTTAAAGAAAACAACAGTAGCAGTATATCTAAAAGGCTAAGCATTAAACCATAAAGGCATTTAATCTATTATAGTATGCATAGCCAGCTGTTGTTAAAGACAAGAAATAATTGAGACAACAAATTGGAAGTTCATAGATGGCTATGCAAAGAGAAACCCAAGCTATACTCCTATTTTTCTTGTATCAATCTGATCTCCATTCGGAGGGAAAATGTGTTAAAATTTTCATCATCATATCTGCTGAGTGTTGCCATTCTTGGTGTAAAGGAATTTCTCTACAAAGATGCAATCATCTTGATGCAAGATGAATCACATGCTAACGTAATATTACTACATCATTGATTGCTCAACTGTACATGCTTAAAAAATTTCAGTGACATATATGTGCAAAAAAGTATACAAAGAAAGTAAAAAAGATCACCAACTGATATTTAAGCATTATCTGTATTTAAGTACAAACAAAGTCCCAATAAATATAGAAAAATATTTTTGACTGATGCTGTGAAACCCTGTTACATAAATTAAGTAACCGCCTTCATTAGTTCAAAGAGAAATATTTCAAATGTCAATGTGGACAACACCAACAATGTATTCTCCCAAAAGAATGACCTGGTCCCTCTGTTCTGGAATAAAGAATGGTCAATTTAGAGATTGAACTCAAATTGCACAGTGTTACCCTGTCCACAAAATATTGAGTTTTGAGATCGGTTTGTCTTAGATAATGCAACAGATAAAGCAAATGTTTTATGTGGTCTTGCATTTACAATAGCAACGAACTTATAAATTCTATTTATAACAGAAAAGCAAGACTTCTGCCTTTCCTGGTTCTACATATTTCACCGAGTACTTTTGAATGAATGGGCTGCAAACCCTCCAATGTATTTGATGAACCAGTTCAACTCTGATCAAACTAGCTTTCCTCAATGCATTTGGAATTTGTGCTAAAACAGATAGCTCATCAGCATTTTTGTGCGCTTTTGTTACTATAATATAATAATCTTAACAATACAAATATTTATATCAAAATATGATCACAGTAGATTTCCCATTAAATTATATCGACAAACACTTACAGCTTGTAAACACAAACCATTTATACTGTTCGGTTTTACACAAAGCACCAGCATCACAAAATGATCCAAAACAACACAATTCATAAAATAAGCGGTCCATTAGTGATACCTTGGAGGTATGACATGATACTTTCCAAAATTCTTTAGCGTGGTTGCTCTAGCTTGTGACGCATTTAGTTAGTGATAAATTAATGTGCTTTGTCTAAAAACTGAATCAAATGGTACACAAGTTAAAAGACAATGTATAAATAACATGAGTACCTATCACAACAAATCAGTAACAAAAATGTCTTGTAACAGTCCTAGTTCAAACAAAACCTGTACCACAATACATTGTCAGCTTTGGTGCTTTTCCAGCAATAATTTAAGTACATAATTGGCAAAATAGCAGCCAAAAGTGACTCAATTTGCTCAATAAAGTACAAAAGGTATAGCAAACCTTAGGACTAATATAAAATAAGATCACACAGTTTATTGTACAGTGAGACACAGTATTTGTCTGGAATTTATACATCTTACTTCACTTACAAGTCAATTCAGTATTTATCATAGCCCAAGAGTGTGGGAAACAAAGCAATGCACAAAAAAAAAGGTCAGTAAAAAATCATGTCTAAGGCCATATTAGTGGAAGGCACCGAGACGAATCCAATATTTCACACACTTAACAGTACATATAATTACAATCAGACAAGAGTGTAATTTCCTAATGGGTTGAACTCTTTTTGATGACTTGAATTAAGTGCTGGAAGGTAACCCCACATTTTCATAGCTGGGCGACATGCCTTCTGAATGGTGCGTACTTCTGCATGACTTAAGTCTTGCCGCCAGTGGAAAGGTGCTGATTTAGAATTACGATATGTGGAAGACACACCACCAACATCAACTTTTGTGTGAGTGTCCAGGAACTCCTGAACAGCTGGATGAAAGTCCAGACCATAGAAGTCAAATAATTCTTTGACTTTCTTGTGAGGTTCTACTGATAAATCTTCATACCTGATAGCCCTGGTAACAGAAAGAAAAGCAAGATTACAGAATTGCTTCCAGTCCTTCAGTTCTATGACAAATGGTTATCAAATAATGTTAACCTACCTGAATCTATCCGGATACGTCTTGGACAGTTTAATTGCAGCGCTGTAGTCAGCGACCAGGTCAGTGCAGAGGCGACTAGGATCTATGCAGTCGGGCCGCCCTGGGCACCAGTCCCTGTGCTTCCGGCTCTGCAGTGTACCGCGAGGATCTCGCACCAGTAGTGCCACACGGATGTTAAGGCTGGAATAAAAATAGATTCAGTGAAAGCATTTTCTCAAAAACATCAGCCGAGATCGGATAAACCATTAATGTTGGGAGTGGTGCGTACCTTGGGTCAGCTAGCAGCTCCTCCATGAGCCGAAGTCGCAGACGGACCACCTTCATGGACTGGAAGGGAAAGAGCCGGCAGAAGGGGTTGAGGAACTGCGGCTTCCAGCAAAGGTCAGGCCGGCGCTCGCACGCGTCCCACAGCCTCGTGTTGTGGGTGAACAGCCATGAGTGGTCCGGACCGTAATCCAGGTACTCCTCTGATTCATGGAAATAAAGAGTAAAAATAAAATATAAGAAAAACACACACATTTAAACTGGGATCAGCCCCCTGCTGCCCGCCACTCACTGAGGCCGGTGTAGTTGCAGTGCATGAGGCTGCGCAGGGTGTCGACGGCGCCTCGGGCCAGGGGCTCGCCGCGCACCTGCACGATGTCGTAGTGCAGCAGCGGCTCGTAGTGGTAGAAGTTGGCCGGGTGGGCGTGCAGCACGTCCCCGAGGAACGTGGAGCCGGACCTCCAGGTCGTCACGATGATGGAGCGCAGCGGCTGCCCGCCCAGCTCCGGCACCAGGTCGCTCAGCGACCTGAAAAACACGAGAAAAAAAATTAAACATGAAAATTTACACAAAAAGGATCAATTTAAAAAAAAAATATTTTTGAAAAGGCAGTTTTGGGAGCTTACTTGGCGCTGACGTTGTACCTGCCGGCCGGGTACCGGTAGCCGGACATCTCGCCGGCGATGAGTAGCCGCTGCTGCCCGATGACGCTCTCCATGTTGAGGGAGTGGTTCGGGGAGCCCCACGCCTCCAGCTCCGCGCTCGACCAGCTCTGCGGACACAGACGGCGGCGGACAGAGGGTTCAGACACTATGCGTCACTCCGCGGGGGAGGGAGGTGGGGCACGGGCGGGGAGGAAGCGGTGCGCGGCTCTTTATGCTGGCTGGCGACTCAAAGTGGGTAGCTGCCGAGGTACGAGTGGCGTGTCCACGCTGCGGGGCGGCGAAAACCAAACACACACCCACACACACCCACACACACCCACACACACCCGCACAGCACGTCGCGCCACATCACAGGGCACGTTCGATGTCTAACAGGCAGAACAGTATAGCCCAGGATTCTAAGGTTTTTACCTGGAAAAAAATTCTGGAGAAATTCGAACTAGCGTTTCTGATAGATCTCGATGCGCTGAGTACGAAGATTTTTTGTCTACCGCGCTAGCCCTTGAGCGTTCCGAGATATTTAACGTTAAAATTTTTTTGAACGCCTTCCGCTTTTAACTTTGTTGCAGGGCTCCGATACTATACATCCTAGAATGATGAGGAAGGTGTCAAAATGGTCGGAAAAGAACAGCGAATGCAACGCAATTGTTCCGATTGGGATCAGAGGATATCTGCCAGTTCAAATTCGGCGCGGAATGCGAATGTCAAAAATTCGCGTTTACCACTTTTGTGTTATACTCGCCGTATCAGGGGGCTTCTACAAACGCTGTTCCCCCATTCATTCTGAGTGTATCGGCAGGGGCGAGGGGTTCGTCAGATATTCACCTGGAAAATACCAGTGCAGGGCTCCGCCGCCGCTCCGGGCGACGCTCCGGGCGGCACCGCTGGCCCCCCACCACCTCCCACGCGCGGCCGCATCCCAACTGCGGTGCTCTCTCTCTTTCCCTCCCGGCTGGCAAGGAGAGACGAGGGCGCAGGACACTCTCTCCTCTCTTAGGGGGACGCGCCGCAAGGCGCTACCAGGGCAAATCCCGTGTATTCCTTAAGATATATCGTTACCGTGAAAACGGTATTGGACCGGCATGGCCTAAACTGCAATTGATCAAAATTCCAGCCTTCTCGATAAAAAATTATATGCCCCAAAACGTGTTAAACAGCAGCGTGACAGCCTCAGGCGTTCCACCTTTAGATTTGCACACAGCGGCACAAATTGAGCACACACACGGCATAGGCTACACACCAGGTGGAGATTGTAGTGTACGTCGGGTGCGACAGTCAGACACGCGTGTTAGCGTTATTCCTTAATTTTAAATGAACAGCCCCATAAATTACAAACACATGCTCGCCTCGGTTACCCCGCGCAGCGGCAGTTAAGATCCTCCTTCCTACTCAATGGTTTCTAATTTTAAATGGTGGTTGTAAGCGGGCGACTGTAGGCGGATGCCGTGTTCAGAATTTTTATGCGTCAATTGTACAACAATCTAGAGCCCCAGGAAGTCAACGAACAACCCCGGTCGGCCGGCCCCGCAGCCAGCGCCGCTAGTTCCACGGAGACTTCTCGAGGGATTGTTGTACAAGTGTCGCATAAAAATTCCGAACACGGCATCATGAAGGGTCGCCTCGCTTACAACCACCATTTAAAATTAGAAACCATTGAGTAGGAGGATCGGCTGCGCGGGGTAACGGGCGCGAGCCCGGGGGTTGTTCGTTGACTTCCTGGGGCCCTAGATTGTTGAACAATTGTCTCATTAAAATTCTGAACACGGCATCATGAAGCTGACAATTTACCCTACAGTCGCCTCGCTTACAACCACCATTTAAAATTAGAAACCATTGAGTAGGAGGATCTTAACTGCCGCTGCGCGGGGTAACCGGGCGAGGCGAGCCTGGCCGACCGGGGTTGTTCGTTGACTTCCTGGGGCTCTAGTACTGTCTGAACACGGCATCATGTTTACCGCTGCTCCCACCATTTAAAATTAGAAACCATTAAGTAGGGCTTAGCCGCTGCGCAGGGTACCGGGGCCGCCGCGGGCGCGGCCGCTCGCCGCTCTAGATCGCAGTGTAATAATCGCAATCAAAATTCCGAGCACAGCATCACGAAGCTGAGAATTTACACTACAATCTCCACCTGGTCGGGTGTAGCCTATGCCGTAAGCCAAACACTTATGGGGCCCAGCGGCGACGCCGCGCGCCCTGTATGGCAGACGCATCACACCGCTCAATTTGCTTTCTAACTTTTGAACCATTGCACTCATAGCAAATCTAAAGGCACTAATGGAACAGGCATAGCGCAAGCATATTGTTAAAATGGTACACAATTTGGTTTTTTTCTCGAGAAGGCTGGAATTTTGATCAATTGCAGTTTAGGCCATGCCGGTTCCAATACCGTTTTCACGGTAACGATATATCTTAAGGAATACACGGGATTTGCCCTGGTAGCGCCGTAGTGCGGCGCGTCCCCCTAAGAGAGGAGAGAGTCCGGGGCAGAGCTCGTCTCTCCTTGTTCTTCAGCCGGGAGGGAAAGAGAGAGAGCACCGCAGTTGGGATGCGGCCGCGCTGGTCCGGGCTGGGAGGTGGTGGGGGGCCAGCGGTGCCGCCGGCGGAGCGTCGCCGGAGCGGCGGCGGAGCCCTGCACTGGTATTTTCCAGGTCGAATATCTGTGCTGTTGACAAGGAGAATATACCGATACACTCAGAATGAATGGGGGAACAGCGTTTGCGCACGCATTATAACCGCTCACGATACGGCGAGTATAACACAAAAGCCGCGAATTTTTGACATTCGTCCACGCCGAATTTGAACTGGCAGATATCCTCTGATCCCAATCGGAACGCCGCTGTTCTTTTCCGACCATTTTGACACCTTCCTCATCATTCTAGGATGTATAGTATCGGAGCTACGTAAAAACAAAGTTAAAAGCGGAAGGCGTTCAAAAAAATTTTAACGTTAAATACTCGGAACGCTCAAGGGCTAGCGCGGTAGACAAAAAATCTTCGTACTCAGCGCATCGAGATCAATCAGAAACGCTAGTTCGAATTTCTCCAGAATTTTTTTCCACCAAAAGGCCCTTTTTTGACTAGGAATCCTGGACTAGTACAAACGGTGCTGGGCTCACGCCCCGGGGGGCACGGCAGACAGGGCAGGGGCGGCAGGGGCGAGGGCCAGGAGGTGGGGGTGGGGGGAAGACGCCGCCCCCACCGAGGAGAGGCGGCGGGGGCAGACAACAGCAAACAGCAAGGAGGGTATCAGATATAAAATCTATATGTGAACAGCAGCGTGACAGACCACACAGCGGCACAACACACACACACACACAACGTCGGGTGCGACAGTCAGACACGCGTGTTACGTATTTTACGAACAGCCCCATAAATTACAAACACATGCTCGCCTCGGCTCGGCGCGGCGTCAATCCGGGGGCCGGGGGGCGGGGCCGGGGGCGGGGCCGGGGGTGGGGCCGGGGGTGGGGCCGAGGGCGGCGGGCGCGGGGAGTCTGCTGCTGTCCGCTGTCCCCGGGGGCAGCCACCGCCGCCGCCGCCGCCGCCGCCGCCGCCGCCTCCACCACAACCACCACCTCGTTGTCGTCCTCGTCCTCGCCGGGGAGGTCCATCTGAAACACACTCATGTCTGCCACATGCAGCGGAGCGGGACGGCTCGTGTGTGTGTGTGTGTGTGTGTGTGTGTGTGTCTGTGCGTGTATGCGCACGCAGACGGTGCCCGTCCACTCCGCCTCACGTTGTCTCCGGGAACGTAGTTTTCTGCGAGGCAAGAAAAACTCGCAGATTAAAAGCCGTGCAGCCGGCGGTAGTCTGGGACCGGACCGAAGCTATATTGTCGTGCCGTTGTTGTTGATTTTCCTTAAACTTTCCCGCCTCCGCGCGCGTCCGTGATTGGTTCATAAGGGTGGCCTCTGCAGGGTCGCCAGCCTGCTGCAGCCAGCCAGCACTGCGCTGCAGAGACAAGCAGTGTACGTAGTCATGCAGGCAGAGGTGGCAAGCAGGGAGAGGGAGGGAGAGAGCGGAGTTGGCACTCTGATTTGAGTTGAGGAGGGAGAGAGAGAGAGGGGGGGGGGAGGGTAGTCCCGGAGCAGACAAGTAAGTGCAGTCAGTCAGAGCCGAGCCTCCCAAAGGGGCCGAAGGCAGCCCGAAGGGCCGCTCTAATGACCCTGTCCTCGAGTGGCCAAGACGGAGACAGAGCGATGGGGCGTCGCGGCGCGAGCAATGAGAAGGAGTGAGAGGGAGAGAGAAAGAGGGAGAGAGAGGGAGAGAGAGGGAGAGAGAGACAGAGGGAGAAATAAAGAGAGAGAGAGAGAAAGGTAGGGCCAGGATGGAGGACAGTCGCATCTTCACGTGGCTGCCGTGCCGTTCGCTGGCGCTCAAGCCGCTGAAGTCAGTGTTTTCTCTCCCTCCCTCCCCTTGTCTCTCTTTCTCCCTCCCTTTCTGAGTCCCTCCCGCAGTCCACGGGGAATTTAAATGTGGCCGCCTATAGCTGTGCAAACAGCCCCCCCCCCCCCCCCACCCCACCACCAAAGCTGCCAGCGACGATGACGAACTAAATGAGAAAGAAGTAGGGCTACTCTGGGGACTTGCTTCGGGCCACTTCGGCCTGAAATCGGCGCAGGGTATGTTTTTGAGCAAAAAATGAAAAAAAAAATACACAAATATAAGATTACATTTTGCGGGGAATCGAATCTCGAATCGATTCTCTACTGGTGTGAATTTGGCGGCAAAACCGAATGAGTTCACTTAACACAGCTGGTTTTAATACAAAAAAAAAAAAGCTTTTTAAAAAAATCTCGGGATTTGAACCCGCGGCTCCTCACCTGTATGGTGCGGCCGATGGCGAGGAAGGGCGTGCGCTCCAGGGTGGCCGAGGTGACGAGGCGGTGGGAGACGGCCAGGAGCAGCAGGCACAGGGAGCAGGCCAGCAGCAGCCCGAAGGCGCCCACCCGCTGCGGCAGCTGCGGCAGCGCCGCCCACCACCGCGGACGGCCATTGTGTCTGCGGGCACAAGAGAACAGCATGGTTAGACTAAGAAAAAAAAATATTAAAACGGTTTCTAACGAGTTTATCAAAGTTCTATCAATTTATCACAAGTCGTATCAATATTTTATTGGAACAGTTCCAGCAGCTTTTTTTTTTTAAAAAAAAGAAGGAACTGTAATTTGAGGTAGATCAATGGATTCCCAGAGAATCTCATTGAAGTCGATTTTGGAAATATTAACTTATCCAAATGAGTTTGGAAGTTTTCAAAAAATAAATAGAGTAGAAACATTTCAAGAAAAAAAAAATTCCAAAAGTTTTTTTATTTGATTTCAAACAGTGAATCTGAGTACTCGTGGAGAGCCAGACGGTGAGGGTCGCTCAGGACAGAGCGCGAGAGAGACTGAGAGGGAGGGGAGAGAGAGAGAGAGAGAGAGAGAGAGGGAGAGAGAGGGAGAGAGAGAGAGAGAGAGGGGGGGGGGGACGCTGCAGCAAACCACTTCCTCCAATCTGCACTTCAGATGTGCAAATGGCCCGTGATGAGGTGCTTTTCAGCTTTGGCCATCGCAGAGGACCGCCACGGGTCGCGGCACGGCGCAGTGCTAAAGTGAGGCAGTTGTCCGCAAATGACCACTCGACCGGACGGCAGGAGAGGGAAGGCAGGGAGGGAGGGAGGGAGGGAGGGAGGGGGGGAGGGAGGGAGGGCGGGAGGGCGGGAGGGAGGGAGGGAGGGGGGAGGGAGCGGGTCCAGGGAACGGAGATTATGCGTCAAATCCACAGTTTTGTGAGCGAAGTATTTCCCCCGGACGCTGGAGCTGAGGGGAGCAGCGCGCCTGCGAGGCGGTGGGTAGGCAGCCCGCTGTGTCCGCGTGTCCCGCGGCTGCCTACCCTACGGGCTGACACTCCGACCCTCTCAGCGTGCCGCACGCCGCTCCAGCCTCGCTATGCCACTTTCGCTTACGCACGATGCGGGTGCACGCACGGCAAAAGCCCGCGCACACACACGCACACACATGCACGCACGACCAATCACACACCAGCTTATACTGATCGAAACACAAAGCTAAGATGGCTAAGATATTCAAGGGCTCGACAGCCCAAAAGTCGATTCTGGCTAGAACCGTTTCCAACGACAATTTAGTCAATTAAAAAAAAAATTAAACGGTTCAAAAACCTTTTTAAAACATGGTTTTATTTCTTTAATTAATTTTTTTGCGCGCTTCCCACCTAACTCCGAGTTTTCGGGTGGCGAATCAAACGCGTCGAGATATCGACGCCGAAGTGGCGTATAGTAAGCAAGAGAAGTTGGGCATGAAAAGGAAAGCGTTTGTATCGCGCGCTTATCGGCCGCGGCGGAAGTTCCAATCTCCGCGGCGGCGCTGCTGCTGCTGTTGTTGTTGTTGTCTGTTCACAAAGATGCTGATGTTGTTGTTGTTGTTGGTGTCGTTGCAGGCCGCTTGCAGAACGACAGCGGGGCGGAGCAGCGACGGCGCCGTCGTCGGCTTCTGCTGCCATCGGATTGACGCGCGCGTCGCTTTTTCGCAGTGACAACACCGCCGCCGAGCCGTGCCATTGTTCGCGGGTTCGATACCCGGCCGGAGCCCGAGAAAATTACCCATTTTTTTTTTTTACTCGTTCTTTGCTGCCACTGCTGCTGCTACTTCTGACCACCCGATCGCCGGTCCCTTTCCGTCGGGTTGTGATTTTCGCACCGGCAGCCCCCTGCGATCTCGCCGCCCCGCAGAGAATGTTTGACAGGGTCGGCCGTGTTGTCGATATGGCCGGGGGGGCTCGCCTGTGCAAACCGGCAGCGGGGTACAAGTAGTCCAGGGCCCGTGCACAATGTCACGAACCGCGGGGGGGGGGGCGGGGGCCGCGGGGGCGGGCTAGCGCACGAATTCTGGAGGAGGGGGGGGGGGAGGGGGCGGCCCGCTGGAATCATGCTTGGTACCGCTTGGCACGGTAAAAGGTGGAGGTGGGGAGCCGCGGAGAGGGCAGCAAGAATAATTCTGTTTACAACGCCATACAGATCGGTTCGTAGTGCAGGTAAGGCGACATGTCTGGTAGAGGCAGTTGTTGTGGGAAGAGACCGCCCACGTACGTCACTCAAAAAAAAATCATCTACAGTTATGATCCGAATTTCCGAACACATTTATTTTTGCACAAATTTGAAATATATTGAAAATTTGAAAAATATTTTGGCAAGATCTGGGAGAGTGTACTTTAGAACACGATGCATAATTCACGACGACACTCGTCATCCCAGGCTGCCACCAAAACGCGTCGGACGCGCGGAAAAGTCCGACGACATCGCCGTTGGCGGCACTGCGAAATTCAAATCAGCCTGCCCTTCCCGCCAACAGGCCGCGTGCTGAGCCGGGTGCTGAGCGGCGTGCCCTCCTGCAGGGCGGGCCGCTGACCGCGGCGCGGACCGGCTCAGCCGATCTATAAAAGGACTGCATAGCGCTGAGGCCGCTGAGGCCGCTGAGGCCGCTGAGGCCGCTGCACGGTGCAGGTGAGCGGCCACGTCCGTAGCGCCCCTTTCTCCTTAGAATCGGCCGTCGATGCACTTTTCTTTTCCCCCTTATTTTTATCTCCTCCTGCCGAAGGGGGGGGGGGGGGGGGGACGGCGGTCCAGTGCGGCGGGACAGACGGGGCTGGCAGGCAGGCAGGCAGCAGCCCCCGCGTTCCCAGAGGCCCCCGCACGGCCGCGTACTGCAGTGCCCGAAAACTTTTGGGGATGTATGCCCGTAGCCCGTCATATTACGGCGCCAGTCGGAGCCCGAAACTGCAGAGGGGGCTGTGCCCTATGTCATCAGAGACAGAAATAAACAATTTATCAATTTTCAATTTCTCTCTCTCCTCTCTCCTTTTTTCCTCTCTCCCTGCCCTATCTTCCCCGCGCAGTTCGGACCGGAAATAAATAGTGGATTTGCAGCGGCGTGGAGATAACAGTTCCTCATGCCGCCCGCGCCGCCCCGCCGCCAAGGCAATCTGCCTGCAGCAGTGGCGGCGCGTGGCGGCGCGTGGCGGCGCGTGGCGGCGCGTGGCGGCGCGTGGCGGCGCGTGGCGGCGCGTGGCGGCGCGTGGCACCGGCCCCCGGGAGGTAGGCCGGCCCGCCGAGCGGGCGCGCGCGGCGGCGCTGCCCGCCTCCCCGGCGCGAGGCCGGCCTCTCACTCATTCTCCAAAGACACAGAGTCGACGGTGTGGTATCGGCACGCGGCACGGTCAGCGGGCTGTCGCGGTGGTGGTGGTGGTGGTGGTGGTGGTGGTGGTGGTGGTGGGAGCAGCAGCAGTAAGTACTAGCAGCGGCGGCGGCAGCGGCGGTGGCAGAGCGTGGCAGTCCCGGAGGAGAAACGAGGATGAGAAATCTCTCACGGGCCGCGCGGCTGACAGAAGACGGTAGAGCTGTACACAGCGTGACAACCGCGCGCGCGGCTCCGTGAGAGATGCCTTCCTAGGAAGCTTCCCGACGACTTCTGCGCCGAGTCCGCCGCGGCCGGGCAACACGAATTTCTCATATCCGTGTGGCTCATTCAGCGGAAAAACAGTGATTTTCATCGCGAACAGAGAGAGAGAGAGAGAGAGAGAGAGAGAGAGAGAGAGAGAGAGAGAGAGAGAGAGAGAGAGAGAGAGAGAGAGACAAAGCTTGCTCACTCGCTGCGAATATAAAGGTACTGTTTCTCTTTCTTTTTTTTTGCCAGCGTGATGCCACGGCCGTGGTCACAGCAGCAAGACACCTGTCCCCCCTCCCGCCACACACAGGATGGCGTCATTTAGAAGGACAAGGCAAGGAACTCATCCCGGCACACGTGACGTCACGTGACCAACTGCGCGCTGCGTGGGGGGTCCCTACTATGACTTCACATTTTGATCGCGCGAAAAAAAAAATTATTATGACCGGCGTCGCTGTGAGTGACTTTCACTTTTGACACTAGACACGGTCGATTAGTGGCAATGTGACACGGCTGGTTGTGATGGTGACGATCATGGTGTTGGTGGTCATGACGCCATACGTCAATTTCCTGTGCGGCCTGCCAAAGTGCTTCATTTCCTTCAAGCCACAGTGAAAATATTGTGCTGAAAATTACTTTAAAAAAAAACAACTGACGGGAAAATCGACACCACAGGTTTTCTTTTCGGTTTCCCCCCCAAAATTTCCAGACTGCTAATTTTTTTTTTCAATTTGTCTTAACCGCAAACAATGTTAGAATTTTTCAAAATTTCTTGTACAGACTGAAAGATTTGCAGCCGTTCACTACGAGATTTGTATGTGGCCTGTTGTTGTCGCCGTCATTTTTTTTCTTTTTGTAAAGCGCACTTCCTCAGAGGAAAACAAAACCGTTTTTGCGGCGCTGTTTGCGCGCGGCTGTGCGGCAGCTGGAGTAACGGACGACCGGCCGGCCCGCTACGTTTCTCATACCTCACACAGCGGTCTGGGCAGGCGGCGCCGAGCATCGCGGAGCAGCGCCCAGTTTTTGCGAACCCACACCGCCTTCCGACGCGTCGTTCCCGAGTCAGATTTGATTAGATAAACAGGCGCCGTTAAAATGGAAAAGGTTGCAAGCCGCCCCACCAGACACACACACACACACATTCACATCGCACACCTAGCCACCACTCGAGCAACTCGCTATGCGGCGAGGGTCAAGTAAAACACACTGCCATTTAAGCTCAAACCCTTTAAAAAAATCCATAATTTTTTTTTTGCTACAGAAGTGGCATATCTTATTGAATTGCATCGCGTCGTTTTTGTCCCGCATCGTTGTTCATAAAAAAAAAAACTCAGGTGATTTTGTTATTGTTTTTGAAGTGTTTTAAGAATTTTGTCGATTCTCCTCTGCGGCGGGGCCGATCGGAACAGCATTGTATGCAAATGCCGCCCGGCAGAGCCCGGCCCGCACCACGCCGGGACATCCTACGTAAACTCTCGGGTTGAGCAACGAGTTTCCGTTGCCGCACTAAAGGGGGGGGGGGTCTTCGGACCATATAGCTCTATCTCACTCACCCCTTACGGGACGGCCCCGTTGGTGCGAGAGGGACAGACTACAGGCCACCGACCCGGCCGCCCCAATCAGAGCCACACCCCTGCGAGCAGCGAGAAGTCATGGTGTAGCGTGCGATAGCATAGTGACTACACTGTCAAGTTTGCCGATCTCTCTCTCTCTCTCGCTGCTGAAAACTAGACTGACTCTACTACTGTCCCTCTTACTCTCTAATCCTGAAAGCACACACACTCTCTCTCTCTCTCTCTCTCTCTCTCTCTCTCTCTCTCTCTCTCTCTGACGCTGGCGTGTCGCCGGCTGCACGCGCGCACTGCTTTTAATTTCCATGAAAATTATTATTACCATTATCACAGAAAGGAACCTGGCCGGCAGAGTTACGGCGCCCCTGCAGCGGGCTGCGGTTGTCGTGACGGGGTTTGGAGTTGAGGGGGGGGGGGGGGGGGGGGGGAGGTGAAGGGCGGGGCCCCACACGACACGAGCCCGGCCCCTACCATGACGCGGCTCCACATCACCATGGGCATCACCACTGCAGTCACCCCGTCACTGCCGCACGGGACTAGGATCCCGTGAGGACAACACCGACTTGCGCGCCGCTCTTGGAGGGCCTGCGTGCCCCAACGCCCCTTCGCCGCTCCGCGTACGCAAACGCCTGTCCTGCGGGGGGAGCCCCCCCCCCCCCCCCCCCAAGGCCGAGGGCGCCCCTCCCCCCCTCCCCCGAAAATCCTTTCGCTGCGGGTCCCGCGGGGCGGCGGGCCCCGGCCGGTAACGCACGCAGAGGGGGGCGACAGCACACGCAGGGAGGAAGGTTTGTTTGGGTGCGCCAAGTGGAGGGGAGGGGAGGGGAGGAGGGGAGGAGGGGAGGGGGGGGGGGGAGGGGAGGGGGAGGGGAGGAGGGGAGGGGGCTGGAAGGGTTATCAAAAGCAGGGAGCAGCTACAGCGCGGGCTCGACACCCGCTGCCTCGATAAAGGACAAGGAAAGAGAGAGAGAGAGAGAGGCGGCACTCTAATTATCCTTCTCCGTCGCGCATTACGCCCTGTCGCGGCACGGTCTTGGTCCGCTAGCCGACGTGCGGCCGCCGCGGCCCCTCCCCCCGCGGCCCCCCTTGGTGGCCATTTAGTGCAACGGTGCGCCGCGCCACGCGGCAGCGCCACACGCCACGCTGAGACAATATCCGCCCCCTCTGCGGAGAAGTCCAGCGGTCATAACAGGATATTCATTTTCGGAGGGAAATACGGAAGAAACCAAACTTCCTCGAGAAAGAAAAAAAGGAAAAAAAAAAAACCCATTGCGGTGCTGCTATTTTTATATTACAGGTTTCAAATTAGTAGTGACGATGTCAGAAATAAAGGGGGAGGGGTTTGCTAAGGTATCAGCAGTGTATCGATGAGAGGGTACAGGGGCACACACACACACGGACACACACACACACACACGACCCGCAGTCGGAATAATGCAGCGAGGGGGCGGCGGTGTGGCGTGTCCAGGCCCTGTCATCAAATGTTCGGCCAATGCCTCCCACTTCCCCTCCTCTTCCTCCTCCTCCTCCCCAGATCCCTTGTCGTCCCCGTCCTTCCGCAATCGTGCCGTGTGCCCCGCCCCGACGGCCGCCCCCGCGGAAACCGGGGCTCACTAAAACAAACTTTTCGTGAATTACATATGGCATGGGCGCCGGCCCGCCGGCCCCGGCCTGTCTGCCCGGGCCGGCCATGCGGGCCGTCTGAGAGGGACCGGCACACCCTGTCACGGGGCAAGCGTCCCTCACAAGTCGTTGTGAACGCCCCGAAACGTAAGACATTCGACGGGAAACGTCACGGAGCTGAAACGCCATGGCCCGCCACTGTATATTAAATTTCAAATTAATGGCGAGAATTGTGGTAATTTATTTCGTCAGATGCTGCTGTCTTGTCGAGTACTTTTGGGGCCCGCCGGGTTCGAGCACCGTCCCAGGCAGGCCTCCCGCCTCCTGCCTCTGCAATCACGCACCGCACTGCACTGCGGCGAGGTGGGCGAGGTGCTTTCCCGTCGGTGCCGGCGGCGGCGGCGGCGGCGGCGGCGGCGGCGGCGGCAGCCCCACCCGGCCTCGCCAAAACGGCGGCGCGCCCCGCCCCGCCCGGGAGTCGAACCCACGCAACTCAGTTTCGGCACGGACAAGGACGGGACGAAACTTTTGCACCGGGAGGCGCGGCACGGTGACACGGGGGAGGGAGGGGGGAGAGAAGAGAGAGAGAGAGAGAGAGAGAGAGAGAGAGAGAGAGAGAGAGAGAGAGGCGGGGAGGGAGAGAGAAAGTTGTGGCGATGCACCGGGCGGGAGGGGATGTCTCCAGCGGGTGCGGCGTGCATGTGGGCGGGGCCCCCGTCACCACCACGCAGTCCATATCCGACTCCAGCGACCCCCCCCCCCCCCCCCTCCCCGCCACCCACACCGCACCGCGGCCCCCACACGCTTGCCAGGCCTGCGGACCGCGAAAACAAAATCAAACAGCAGCAGGCGTGCCAACCCTGGCGGGGCGCAGCAGGAGTCGAGCCCGTATCCCGCGGGCTGCACTTCCTTCTGGCACTCCCTCCCCTCCACCGAACCGAAAACATGACAGATAAAAATAAAAAAAAGATTTCGCCGCCACTCCAAGAAGAAAACTACGAAGGGTCTTCTTCGCGATTAGCTTGACCCGACATGCAGAGGAAAGTCAAGCGAAGGCGCAGACAGCGTCGAGAATTGAAAATGGCACAACGGAATTTCACGGGAACGGCGTCGGACACTCTCTCCCCCCTTTCAAGAGGCGGCGGCGGCGGCGGCGGCGGCGAAGAGTCTTGAAATAATAACGACACTGAGAAGAAGCAATCTCCTGGCGTCGGAGGGTCGGGGAGTGACTGACTGCACAATGGAATCGAAACATCGGCGACCAACTTTTTGAAAGACTTTTAGCGCGGTCCGCGGGGGGTCCGCGGGGGGTCCGCGGGGGGCATCGATAACCGCAGGCGTGATTTAATACGATTCCCCGTTGTTACTGTCCTTCAACGAACTTCGCAAAGTACGCCACTTTTCCCTCTGCTCCCTCCGAAGCTTGCGCTCGCGGTGTTTACACCGCGCACACCGCCTTCGGACGGACAGGTGACAGATGATGTCAGTACGGTGTACGTACACATATCTGGGACGGCGCTTCGATCCGCCGTCAGGACCCCCCGCGGGGCCGCGGACAACACACATGCCGCGCCCAGATACGGCCGAGGCGCTCACAAATTACGTAGCGCGGCGCGGCGCCTCTCGAGGCTAGAGAGACTTGGTCTCTCTACTCGGCGCGAGGTCAGAGGTCAGAGGCGCGTGGTCGGGCCCCGCTGCTGACGCAAAACACCGCGGGCATCCTCGCGGGCTACGCGCCACGCCTCCCCGTACAGGCGGTGTGGCGTGTGTGTGCGCGTGTGCGTGCGTGTGTGTGCGTGTATTGACAGACGAAGACAGGCGTGTAGTACCATTGCTCTCGCGGCCTGCAAGTGTGTGTGAAAGAGAGAGAGAGAGAGAGAGAGAGAGAGAGAGAGAGAGAGAGAGAGAGAGAGAGAGAGAGAGAAGGATATAGAGGAGAGAGGGAGAGGGAGAGAGAGAGAGAGAGAGAGAGAGAGAGAGAGAGAGAGAGAGAGAGAGAGAGAGAGCGTGTTGGCCGTTGGAGTCGCTGAGGCACGCTGAGGCCCTTCAGGCTGCTCAAGGCCTTGCGCTGTCAGTTAGGCCCGTTAGCAGCGCTGCACCTGCTTGTAGTAGGCGGCACCGCAATATTTATCGACCTAGAAGGGGCGGGACGGGGAGGAGGGGAGGGGGGGGGGGGTGCACTGCAAGGGACCGCGGGCCCCCCTAACGCTCACTGCCCGCCGTGCTCTCCCTTTTCCGCCACGTTTGGCAACAAATCAAACTTTTCCCACAGAGCTCATTGACAAGGGAGGCGATGACCCCCTGCAGAGCAGCGGCGGGGCGGGGGGGGGGGGGGGGGGGGACTCCCGGGGGGCACTCTCATCTCTTCCCTTCTGTCTGTCTGTCTGTCTGTCTGTCTGTCTGTCTGTCTGTCTGTCTGTCTGTCCGCCTGTCCGACCCGCAGCCCGAGCCGCCGGTCGTCCCGACACACGGGCCGAAGCCGAAGGGCATGGCATGTCGAAGGGCCAGGTTTATGACACGCCCCGCTGTGCGCCGCTGTGTGCCCCGCCGTGTGCCGCCGTGTGCCGCCGTGTGCCGCCGTGTGCTGAATGATTGAGGGTCACACCGGGCCCACGGCCGGCCCCGCCCTCCCCGCCACCTCTGTGACGCCCAGCGCAGCAGCGGAGCAGAGCGGAGCAGAGCGGACGGAAATGCAGCGGCTGGGGGCGCCCTGTCCGCCACACGTAGGACCCGCCGCCACGGCTGCCGGCCGGCGAAGTACTTTCGTTCTCTTTGTGGGGCGGCACAATATGACGGCCACAGATTTCTCCAAAGTAATCCCGGTGGGACTCGGCTACGCCGCGCGCCGCGGGGGGGCCCGGAAGCCCGCGACACCGTTAGCGCCCTGATACACGCGCGCGGGGCCCTCAGGGGGGCCCGGACCCCCCGAGGGGGCCGCGGGACACTTGCCGCCGCCGCAGGGGGGGCGCCGCCGGGGGCCGCGGCCTCGCCGACCCCCAGGCTGGCCGCGACCCCGGCCATCGGCAACCCCGGTGGAGGCCGAGACACTAAAGGGAAATGCCATACCATCGCGGGCTGCGCGGCAGGGCGGGGGCCGCGGGCGGCACCGCCCGGCCGAGGCCCCCGCCGACCACTCCCCGCAGCCCCCCGCGGCAGAAGGTGTGGGTCTCGGCCCCCGCTGTGTATCGCCGAGGTTACCTACCCCTACCCTCGGGCCATCGAATCGAATATTTCCGACAGGCCGCGGAGCCTAGCGGCGGGGGCCTGGGGGATGGCCTCCCCTCCCCCCTCCCCTCCAGTCCGCCCCCGACCACCGCGACACGTCCCATCAATCATCCGTGTTGACGAATTTCCGGTTCCACGCCCCGCCGAGCCGCCCCTCCCCCCCTCTCTCCCTTCTGCATGCCCGCGGAGCACTGCGAATACCGCCACGGAGACGTCACTGCAGCGAAAGGGTTTCACCAAGGCACTGCCTACCCGCGCAGGGGCAGCGGCTGCCGGTATGAGAAAGTGCGCTGCACCTCAAACAACAACAACAAGGCGCGGCCCCCTCCTCCTCCGCGCCTCCCACGCCCCCGCCTCTGGGTGCATCGCATCGGACCGGTCCCCCCCCCCCCCCCCCCAATCCTTCCCCTTCTCCTTCACAGCGCCGAGAGGAGCGAGAACTTTCACGGGGTCTGGCCGTCTGCCCCGGCGAGCGTTCCGTCGGAGCCGCTTCACTTGGAAGAAAATCAGAATCAGGCCCAGGAAATGGTGCCCAGGGTGAGGCGTGGTTCTGCCATTCCGCCGCCGACAGCTAAAAAAAAAAACACACACACACACCGTCTAAATTTAAATTAAACTGAGATCTATCGAATTATCTTCAGTTCTGGCCTTGAAAACTATCCCTGAAACCGCGACGAAAAATAAAATGAAACAACTGCATCGTCCTGGGAGGAGGCGGGTCGCTCGGCTGGTACTCGTACCAAGTGGACACGGGTCGGCTAAGTATTGGGGCTGGGCCGACAGTGGTAGTCAGCGAGGCAGCCGCGGGACGGGGTGGGGGTCTTGGGCAAATTGGGGACTAAGGGTGGAGGCGGGGGGGGGGGGGGGGGGGGGGGGAGTTCACATGGGCCGTCACGCGAGCACTGACCCATAAGGGCACAGCCACTCCACACGGCTGCAGTATTTATTGGGGGAGGGGGCGGGGGCCCCGGCCGCGCAAACCACGCACTACACCTCGGGGCACAGCTCGTGAGACACGCGAGGGCGGCCAGCCAGGATCCCGACGACGACGTCCCAGGAGGCCGACAGGGGGGCGCGCGCGCGCGCCGAGGCCGCCGACGACGGGTGTCGCGTCTCCTGTCCGCCGTCGCGCGGCGTCGCCGACGGCGTCCCCGGGAGGTCCCCGTCGAGGGCTTTACCCACCCGTTTTCGAAGGGCGCGCCGCTGACAAGCGAGGCGCGGCGGCGGCGGCGGAGGCGCCCAGCACGTCGGCAAGTTGGTAAGCCGCGCACAAAACGGGGGCAAGGGCCGCGGGGAGCCGCGGAGCCGCGCGCGGGACGAACGTGAAATATGGCAAAAGTTTGCGAAAAGCGTTCACCAGCGGCGGGTATTTAAGACGCGACACGCACCCCGCCGCGCCCCTCCCCCGGCCCCCTCCCCTGCCACACCGCGCGGGTTCGAATCCAATAAGTTTCTCATCTTTCCTTTCCGGCGGCGGGCAGGGGGAGGGCGTCTGCGGCCGTGACCGCGGTGCCTGCATAAACTGCAAGCGGCACACGGCGGCGGCTCCCGGTGGCCGCGGGGGGTCCGCGGGGGGTCCGCGGGGGGTCCGCGGGGGGTCCGCGAGCACGGGGGTCTTCACCTCGGCCGTCACGCGAACCCACAATCAGGGGTGGAGTCGGGGCCCGCCGCCACCCGCAGCCATCATCGGGGGCCTCGGCATTTACCTATCCGGCGCCGCCATCGGCCGCGGCGGAACGTCGTGGAAACGCCGCCGAGCGCGCCGCCCCGATTTTGGCGCGCGATTTGAACCCGACAGCACAGCGGGGCGACGGGTAAAAAGGTTTCCATAAAGGTTCGCACGGCACAGAATGGCCAATCGATGCGGCGACCGACACGCGGCGGACACGCGGCGGCCACGCCGGGACATGCGCTTCCAGCGGCGTCCAGCCGTGTCCACCGTATCGCCCGACACACAGCGATCTCATATCCGCGACCCCCCGCGGCCATTGATTTCCAGAGGGGCGCCGGCCATGACCGCAGACCCGTCATGCGGGCATGTCGTGATTTAAAATCAAAATTTGATTTTTTTGATTTGCTTTTTATTTTTTCCATTTTTCCTAATCCTTTTCTTAAATTTAATTATTGTAACTAACTTGTCAGATACATTTTTTTTACGTGAAGGCCCCGCAATAATGTTCCGCCACAGCAGAAACCTTTTTTTTAGGGATTTGTCAATTTTTCATATTTGTTGTGGAGCTCGAGCACGGTGCACGTAGCGATATCGACCGGCCACGGATAGCCTGATTATGCCTCGAGCGCGGCCCCTAAGTGGCACACCGGGGCGGCGCTGCGTGGGCTGGCCGCCACCACACGTGCAAGACGAAGCCATGCAAATGCCCCCCCGGGGGCCCCCTCCTGGGGGGGCACCAAGGAGGCCGGCCGGGCCGGCGCCTCCCCGACCCGCCACACTAGTGTGCACCTCATGTACGACGCCCACATCTCTCACACTCATTTTAGAGATGATCGACTGTTTTCAGACTTTTTTGCCTGGTAATTTTTTTTTCTCACAAAAACAAAATTTATAACTATTTGAATCTTTTCTTACTAATTTTACACTTGGTATTTTTTGTTCATTTTTTCTTAGTACTCGTATTGTTCGCTTTTCGGCCTTGTACGATAAGAAGTTGGGACCCCGCCGACCGGGGTGTCGCATGCCGTGCCGTGCAGTGGGCGGCACGCGCACACACACGCTCACACACACACACACACACACCGCCTGCGGCTGGGAGGCCCCGCGGTGGGGCGTAGAGTCGTGGCTGCTGGGTGCCCCGCGGTGCCCGGCTGCCGGCCGGCAGAACAGAACGGTACCGGCCGGACTCCAGCGCCGCACTGGCCGGCGCCGCCCCCGGAACTGGGTCACGGACGCCCAAACTACAACAACAACAACAAGATCACCGAAGAAATCCTCGCGCCTCCGCCGGGCCTCAGCACCTGGCCGAGGCGTCGCCGGGTGAGAAACGCCGCCGGCGCTGTCAGTAGTTGTGCGGGCGGGGCCGTCATCAAAGATGCAACAACAGCCGGGGCGGGCTGCACGAGCACCCTGCCGGGGATCGAACCCGGGACGGAAAATCCAAGGTGCAGCCGGCAAAAACAGTATCTGCTCCCCACTTCCTCGCAGACGCTTTTGCGCCCCGGATTGCCCCGTGCATTTCGTGCCCCAGCGATTCAGCGAGCTCTTCTTGCAGATTGAGCAGCAATCAGTTGATTTAAAGGGCTTCTCAATAGCGGTCCGTCCAGAGAAGACAATGTCGACCCTGTGTTAAGACTGGTCAGGGTCATGACCACACTTCTAATTCGCGTTTTATTCTGACATGGCTTCCTGGGCAGGACTTGCCCGGACGCATTCCGCTTGGCATTCTGCATCTCCTCTGGACTTCGGCAGGACTCTTTGAGCGGCATTATCTCACCGACGTGGAGCTCCTAATCGGCCGCCATAGGCTCGCGGCCGTGACATTTGCCATTGGAAACGGTCCGCTGCTGGAACACGTCGGGTAATGGCGGCGGGGTAACGAGCCACCATCATCCTCGCGACATGTCAGTGCGGATCAAGGCGAGCCACACGCGGCCGGGTACTCGCATCCTGTACAGACGGCATGCCAAAGGCGGTTTCTCTGCGGCCGGCCAGCCGGTAGGAGTGGGAGTGAGACGAGGCTAAGAGAGAGAGAGAGAGAGAGAGAGAGAGAGAGCCACGAGGGCCGGGTGTCCGGGGGAAAGGGTTCCACGCCGAGGCGCCTGACCGGACACAGCTGGCAGGCACACTATGGAGCTAGACCCATCCCATCCGCTGTGGTCATCGCCTTTGGACGCCGGCCAAAAACGCTGGCCGGAGTTCAAGCTGGACGGGGAGAGAGGCGGGAGGGGGGAGTCCGTCCCCCCAAGCCCGGGTCGGAGGGGGGCTTCCGCCCCCCCAAGCCCGAGACGTGAACATACTCCTCACATGTGTTCCCACACACATGTGCGTGCGAGCCTGCATCCTCCCGTCGCTGTCAATGAGGGGCGTCCCTGCACTGTTCGAGCGTCTCCACTCGGCAAGGCCGACAGCGTCGTGGACAGACAAGTATGCGAGAGTATTCGTAGTGCGTCCGTCGAAGATGGTTCCCCTGACGCCACACCGAAACAAACTCCGGCCGCGGGGACCTGCCGGGGACCCGGGCGAAGTCCCCGCCCACCTCGTCACGCGGCCCCCCAAACTGTTGTCGCTCCAAACACGGAAGGGGCGGGCTGAAAGCTAGGAAGGTGTGTGTGTGTGTGTGTGTGTGTCAGAGAGCGTGCGGCGTGTCTCTAGAATCTAGATGACGGTCTAGGTGCGCTCTCACGCACAAACTGTGGGTGACAGCAAATGAAGGAGTCGGAGAGACTCCCGCAGCGGAGAAGCGAAGAAAGCAGGGCTTTCCCCTTACCAGAACGGAAATTCTATTCTGGCAATAACTGGGGTCACATCTAGAGACGTGAGACTCTAGAGCGTCTGGACTTCTAGAGACGAGGCGTGAATTCCACACGGGTTCGGACCTCAGTATCTCGGTCCTCACACACGTCGCGGTCCGTGAAGGGCCTAACGTTCGAGTGTGTGTGCGTGTCGAGAAAAAACGTTCCTGGGAAAGACGCACCGCACCACACGACGAGGACGAACATGATGATGATGATGATGCTACAAGGAGAGGGAACCAAGGAGGAGAAAGAGATAATAACAATAACTGTTCCCAAAACGGGGAGAGGAGGGGGGCGGGGCGGTCCGAACGGGAACCTTCTCCATACTCGCCGCAATACGCGGGCACGTCCATGTGTGTGTGTGTGTGTGTGTGTGTGTGTGTGTGTGCGTGTGTCGGTGCACGCGCGCGCAAGATCCGCACCGCCTCCACACACACGCTGCCGATAAGCCGGTGTATCGCGCACCGGAAGGCGAGGAAGCGCGCGGGCTGCCTGTGGCTGCCTGTGGCCGCCTACCTCGAGTGTCGCTGGGTCCTCCCGAGCAGCGAGGCCGTGTCGCTCGTCATACTCCAGGGCACATGCTGGAGATCTGGAGAGATGTCGCCGAGGTGTCCCGCGGCGAGAGAGACAAGGTCCGTGTGCTAATGCAGAGTCTGTCTCTCTCTCTCCGCTGCTGCTGATGCTGCTGCTCCGGAGATGGTGTTATTCGTGGAAAGTTGTCTGGGCCGGCCGACCGGTTAGGGATGAGCCCGGCCGGGTTTGCGGGCCGATGGGAAGGCGGCACGGAGTCCCTGCCGGCGCCGCATCGAGCCCGGGCCGCGCACCAGTGCGAGTATTTGTGTCATGAGACGCTGCAGGCTGGAGCTGTCGGTGCGGCGGCAGCGGCGGAGGGGCTCTGTGCTACATTCAGCCCTAACCTCACTTTCTTGTCCGACCCCCGATACTTGAACTCTCCGGCAGCGGCGGCACGGCGGGGGGCGGGCCGCGCGTCTCCGGGGCCGCGGTTCGATCCCGGGCCGGGGCCTGTGTCCGGCCTCACAGCAGCATGGCGAGGGCGACCAGCAGCAGGATGAACAGCATCCTGGAGAGGAGGAGGGACGGCCGCGGCCGGCGACCTGTTGCGCTTGACGTCGCGGTGGTGCGGGGGCCGTCGCAGTCCCCCGGGGGGTCCTCCGGGGTCGTCCGGGTCGCTCCTGCGCCCGGGTCCGGCTTCGGCGCGGCCCGCGGCCAAGAAAAACCCGGCCGAGACGCACGGAGTGCGCGGCGACGGAAGCGCGTAAACACGGCGAGAGGACGGCGACGGGCACGGAGCACGCCCTCAACCTCCACGGCGCGGGGCGACGCGCAGACTGAGCAGGCAGCCGAGCCCCGCGGCCCGCGGTGGACGGCGGAGCGCCAGCCATACCCCCCCTCCCCCCACCCCTCCCTCCTGCCCTGCCTCGGGCCGGCTTCGGCGGCTCGCGAAGGTCACTCGGCTCGGGCCGACTCCAGGGCACTCCAGCGCCGGCAGCTCCGGTGCGCCAGAGCTCGGCAGGGAAAGGGGTTCCTGGAGAACGCCAACGGCTCCCTGGGCCGGCACGGCAGCGCAGTCGCTGACCACGCCGCCGTACGCGAGGGAGGGAGAGTCGGAGAGCCGGGGCTCCCCGCTGGAGAAATCTCCAGGCCACTCCAGCGGCGTCAGCTGGCCGGCGGAGCTTGCGTCCGCCAGGAGCTCGGATCGTTTCCATTCGACCCACTGCCGTTCCAATGGCTTCTGGTAAACGTGGTCAAAGTATGTCAGAACACCTACACGCTCCAGGCACAGCAGTCTGTCGCTAAGCGGGAGTCTAAACTCGCGTCCAAGATAACTGCAGCAGCAAGTTTTGGGGCGATATTCTTTTCGATGGTCGTGCCATGACCAGGATCTGCCACTCGCCCCGGTGAGAGTCGACAGGCCCGCGTTCAGACTACCGCCACCACGCGGCCCGTTACGGACGGGGAATTGAGCGCTAAATGCTAAACTACCCCCTTCCATAACTTACTCTGAGGCGTGATTGTGGGTCGGTCACGCCAGCGCGGGGCGCAGCACGCGGGGGGCGTTCACAATATGCTACGTAACGACGGCAAAGTATTGATTTCGAAAAATTCTGCGACCAAAGCACACAAGGACTTAAAATTGTCATTAAAAATTCACGGCGTTTGAAGAACCGAGGAATCTTACCCGCAAAAACAAAGACACGCCTTTAATTTCGGGACGGGCGCTCGAGCACAGGGTATCGTCCTGCGAAAGCTTTAGGTCACAGACGGACGGGTGCTCGAGCCCGGGGTATCGACCTGCGCCACTGATGGACAGGGCGGGGCCGCTGGCGGCGCACGGCCGCCCCCTGCCTCCCCGTCCCGCCCCCGCAACCTTTAGGCCCGACAACAGCCCGCCCTACACTGCCCATAAACCAGTCTGTCATGTGCGCGCGGCTCGCGGGACGTCGTACACTTTGTGGCTGCAACAGAGCGGCTGGCAAACGACGTGAACGCACGAGCGACTATATACAGGCTCAGCGGAAGCTGGGGGTAAAGAGCGCACGTCGGCAGGGCCGTCCTCGGTGTGCGAAGTCCTGGAGCGCACACGCCGGGACAGATGAAGGATCTGTGACCTTTTAAAACGCAGTCCAATATTCGCATAGTGGCTATTGGCAGATTCCGGCATCTACGACTCCCGCGTTTGTAAGTTACTTGCACTCAAGAGCATCTACATTTCCTAAGCGTGCGGCGAAAACGGTCGATCGGCGAGCCTGCGAATAAGCGTCTCAGCGACGTTTCCTATTCATCCGCTCATCGGTAACGGAACTGTCTCTGAGGAGACGACTCGAGGGATGACCAGCTGGACGCACGGCCACTTGGACGCGGTGCGGCACACGAGAGCCCTGTTCAGTTACGCGTTCGTGCTCGCGCGGGCTGTGCGGCGCCCGTGGTTGCCTACCTTTCGGGCGCACCACTTCCGCCAGCGCCCCCCGCTTTGCATAACCCGAGACGGTTTTATCAGATGCCTGCTGCCCTCTCATTGCAGCCAGACCTGCCAGCCCCCCCCTCCCTCCCCACTGCCGTGTTGGGGAACTAGTTTTTACGTTTTTTCACGGCACTTACTCTGCTACAAGGCTCCGCCAGCCGGAGAGGTCGGTCACTACAGTGGAATAGGGTCGGCGACGGTCAGCCAGGAAACGGAGGAAAGGTCACTCAGTCTGTGAGGAGCTGAAATACTACTCTTCCACGATTTTGGCGGCGTGGACAAACGGATAGTGGCAGCGATGGGTGTGTACTGAGCAAGATGTCCTCAAGAAGCCTATTTTCGCCCAATGCTTCTCACAATGTACATTTCACTTTCCTGTTGAAATTTTGTAGAATAGCTTTGCAGAAAAAGAACGTTCTTCAAGGTCATATCTGGTTTGCACCTGCTGCAGGAAAGTGCCAAAAGGATAACCGCCAGCACGGAGCAAAATCAATTGATGTTTGTTGACTCATGTGGCTGGTGTCAGAATCAGGCCTTTTGCATACACAAGTGTAAGAAAGTACGGCGTATTCCATGACGCAGAGGAGCTCCCTGGTCGTGCATACAAGCCCTGAGAATGGGTTCCGCGCCCAACGCGATACCGGGAATATGTCTTCCAAACACGACGGGGCTGTGCTATCCTTTGTGGGCACTGCGGTAGGCGCACAGCAAGAATCTTTTTTGTTTCAAGAACTTAGCGCGTGAAAATTCTAGCCTTCTTTACATTGACAACCAATCCCAGTTCTACAGCTCTTTCGATTTAATTGGTTATGTTTTTTTTTTAAATTCAAAATTCCTACTTCATAATGTACTTTAAGAAAATTTACCCCCAAAGAAAATCGTTAGAAGAGTGTAAGCGTTGCTTGTGCGACCGTGACCCAGTCACCCTTTGCCATATTTTTAGCTCACTTGCAGAGCGACGGCCACGCGGCTCAGCCCGCCCAGGTGAGTCGTTGGGAGAGGTGATTGATAGATGAGCGTATAGAGCCGAGTCTCTTACGCCCGCCCTGGAGGCCGGGATCGGCAACAAATGCTCTCCCAGAGGTCCGCCTTCACGCGTCTCTAAGACACTATCGAAAGGCCCACGACCAATGCACGAGACAATGACAGGGTGCCTTTCTCATTTCTCAGACTGAAATCAGAAGCGAAAGGGACCCGACACAACGAAGCAAACGCGTCCGTGAACAATGCGTCTTCTCACGCCGCGTGGCCTGGAAAGAGAGCGTGCAATCAATGGATACGAATCACGCGTTGTGACGCACGGCGAGACGTTCAACGGGAAGGTGCTCAAGAGGAGAGACAGAGATAGAAAACAAAAACGTCGCAAACCTGCGGATTAATGCAGGGCTTTACCACACCGCTTCAAACATCGCGGACAATACGCTAACAAAAATGATGCGGGTGTAGAAAGAGGGTGTGAAAACGACGTCCTTTTGCACTTACAAATTCCAGTCATTACGAGTGCCCTCTCCTTCCCCGGACGGCGGCGAAAACCGCAGGAAAGTAACCGGACCCACACGATGGTCGCTGACCACGACGGGATGGTAGCAGCAGGGGGCTCCTGGCAAGCGCTACCACGCACTACACAACAGCACTGATCGACCATAACAGCCGTTCGGACGCCACAAAATCAGCAACGACGCTTTCCTACTTCTATCCTCTCTCTCTCTCTCTCTCTCTCTCTCTCTCTCTCTCTCTCTCTCTCTCTCTCTCTTTGCTTTGCTCTGAACCCGCCCGCTACCGTTACCGCAACAACAAGGGGCCCACCTTTTCCCCCCCTTTGCGGCCAGAGAGGCTGGCGGTGCCTCCGGTCTGGTGTGGCGGTGGCCAACAACGTAACCAGCGCGGACGGAGACGTCCCAGGGACAGGCGTCGTCGGCCTGCCCGACAGGGGCGCCGAAGCCGCTTCCGCCGAAAGCGCAACAACAACAACGCCCAGTGCCGCCCAGTCCATTCACTGGTCGGCCGCGGTTCGAACTCGGCTATGGAAGGCGGCGGCGCCTGTGTGCCAAGCCCGGCCAGCCCTGCCCTACCGCGGCGGCGGTGCTGTTAGCCCGACAGCAGACGACGGCCCGTGCGCCTCTCAACGCACTCAAAAGTCGCCACCTGATTTCGGGAGCTGAGGGACTCGTGGACAAGGTGACATCTTGCCGCTGGGCGTTTCCGATCCGAGGCCAAGGTCGTCACTTGTATCGGAGCAAATGTAAGTGGGCGCCAGCTGTGGTATCCTAACGCACCGTTGGAATCCTAACGCCCACATTTGAGTTTCGCCACAAATTGGCCCCGCCGTTAGGTACGTACGCGGGTTTGCCCGGTCAGCTCGGGGCCCGCGGCCGGCGATGGGGTTTGGCGCGAGTCCTGTTGCAGCCGCGGGAGCTGCGGTTTGACCGTCCGTTGTGGAAGCGCCACGGTGGTGGACTCTGGGAAGCTCGCAACCGTTGCGTCACGGCGGGAAGATACTATTGACGGCGGACGTCCGTTGCTTTCTTCACGACCCCCGCCCTGCCCCGCCCATGATTCCGCTATCTCCTTCACTTACTAAATGCCGGTATTTCAGTCTTGATTCCGCCTTGTAAACCTCGTCATCCGTTAAACGCTTTCCACGCGTAATGTCTTCTGACCCATCACCTCCCTGTGTTCCCTCACGGCTCCGCGGCGTGATGGCCCTTACCCTTAACTTTTACGACTCTTCGTAGTACTCGTGCTGTCCACGTCGCACCTTGCACTCACACACCCAAGCACCAGTATGCATGCATAGCAGCTGGCTCGACGAGAAAGCTCCCAGGGAGCGGTAAGTAAACTAATCAGGTCAAGTCATTTTTACTTATCCGCAAAAACAACTGTCGATATTATTATTTTAAAAATAATAATAATAATAATGATAATAATAACGACAACAACACGAGGTGGCGTATCGTACACCTAGACCACCTCTGCGGCCGCCAACAAGGATGTGCTGCGCCCGGACAAGTTGGCGTGCGGTAGTTTGGAATGAAAACTTTCTTTGGAGGACGTTGCGTGCCGCGGGCTGACGCGGCCCCGAGCCCCGCCCCGCCTGCTCCCGACGCGTGGTGGACATCACTCTGTTGCAGTGCTTCCCATCTCACTCGCACCCTACTACGCCCCATCGGTGCGAGAGAGAGAGAGAGAGAGAGAGAGAGAGAGAGAGAGATGCAGGGCGGATTCAGCCTATAGAGGGACACGCCCGCTTGCTTACCCTCGTCGGAGGTCCCTCCTGAGGCACAGCCAGTGCACCGCCGCCATCACGTCCTCGGCCGGATCGCAGCACCACAATAACGATGAACGTCTCCCGTGCGTCTCGCGCTCCCAATTACTCCCGGCGGGTCACCACCCGGTCACGTGGCCCGCGGAAAGGCTGCACTTCCCCGACGGTGGCTGGACGGAGACTAACCGAACGGAACGGCGGCGGGGGGCGCGGCAGGCGCGGCTGGCGCGGCCGCGGCGGGGCGCAGCAGGCACGGGCTGGCTGGCCTTTTCCGCGGCATGGCACCACCACGCGGCCACCGGCGCCGCCAAGGCGTGGGCGCCGGTGCCTGGGGCCCGCCTGGGGCCCGCCTGGGGCCCTGCGCCCGCCCTCGCGGGGGCCTCACCCCGCCACCCCCTCGTCTCCACGCGACCTCGGCGGCAAAGGGGGCACGCCATGTAGGCAAGTCGCCGGCACGGAGGAGGGTAAGTCGTGCAGTGCTTAAACTTGAAACTCTACGTACAGAAAAGAAAAATGTTTCCCGAGTGCACACAAGTCCCTCTGGAAAACGGCATATTTGTACTACACAAACACGCTATCTAAAAACGAAGATTCTGCAAGAAATTGACAACAACAAAAGCAAAACTGTGCAGCGTAAAGGCTCTACCTTTGGCTCTTCCAGGGAGCGTTAATTCCCTCTGCAACTCCCACCTCTCCCGCAGGGAAGATGAAAGGGTCTCCGTGCGGTTCGCCATACTCATCCTCCTTCTCGCTTCTTTTCTGCTCCCTCTCCGTCTCTCACCCGCCCTGCCCCACCCTTAGTATCAATCCCCCCGCGCGACACACTCCGGCCTTATCAAGACTAGGGCGTGCGACGACGCTTGCACCGTGTCACTGGCGCCGAGGGGGAAAAAATGTAAACTGGAGGGGAAAAATCCTGTTATCACCTTCAGCAAACACGAATTCGAGTATATAAAAAAAAAGAAAGGGGTGGGGGATGGATGCAGCAGGCGAGTCGTTGATCTCGCTAGCAACGGGAGCGCGAGGCCCCCGCCTGTTATCACTTATCACCCAACGGGATGATGACGGCGAGTCGGGTCCTTTCTAGGTTAGACAGCACCGCCACGGGGCTTAGAGATAGATCACTCTATCGTGATGAGGTTTATTCGTGATGCTTTGCGGTCACCCTGTGCCCTATTCTAGGTCGGAGCGCTCCCCGAAAGATGGTCATGCGGCAAGGTCGTATACCCTGGCAGTAAGCGACTGAGGGCACACCTACACAAACACATGTGCACACACACACACAGGCACACGCAGCACGGGGCTCACTAATGTGAAAGGACTGTTATGATTCCAAACGATACAGCGCTCGCTCACGCCACGGCTGCCCCGCGGGCACACGGAACATGTGTGTGTGTGCGTGTGTGTGGGAGTAGGATGACAGGAGCGTGGGTATGGCGTGCGAGACACCGATACCTGGATATCGATAGTTCCAACAGCTGGATCGTGTGTGTGTGTGTGTGTGTGTGTTTCTCGCTCTGCGTTCATTCGCGGATATCGGTTGGTGAAAGTCTGTGTACAAAACTTCAGTTTAACCGTTCCCGATAGGCACGGCAAAATAGTTCGACCGGGTCTAACTTGTACCACACTAGTACATTACGCCGTTGCTACAAACAACCCTCCGCCACGCATCATCGTGGAATGCAACGCCAGCGATTTTAATTTGCGAGCCCGAATATTATATATTACAAAAAGATACGAAGCGATGGACGAGTCCGCGGCCGTGCCGAGTTTCCCGGCGGTGTGTGCCTAATTGCATGAGAGCCCCGAGTCCTTTGGAGAGGGTCTGCCCTCATTATCCTGAGGAGTTCTGCACAGAGCGCACGGGGAGGAGGGGAGGTCTGTGGAGTGGCCGAGGCAAAACACACCGCACCGTGCGTTTGTTCGAAACGTTGAACAGCCCGCGCCGCAATATTTCCTTCTTCTCATTCGTGCATATCGATCAACTAACCACCGAGGCTCGATAGTACTACGACATAAATGCGGAAGTTTTATTATTTTTATCACGTGTCTTATGGTAGGACAGTCGGGTGTCAGATCGAAATTTTCTGAATCTTCGTAGAGAGAGAGAGAGAGAGAGAGAGAGAGAGAGAGAGAGAGAGAGAGAGAGAGACAGACAGAGAGAGGGACGAGACTCCGCTCTTGGATGGCCCGCGGCTCCGCCGAGCTCATGCCTGGGCTCTGGGGAGCGCCCGCGTCCCTCCCCGCTGCTGCCGGCCGCCCCGAGCGAGGCCTGCCAGAAGCAGACGACGTCGCCGAGACTTCCCCAGTCGTGTCCGAGCGGGCGCGGCCAGCAGACGGCGCAGGAGGTGGCCGCGGCGGCCGCGCGCTGACCACCGCTTGACCGCTGCCGCCGCCGCCGCTCGCCGCCCCTCCCCCTCCCCCGCCAACGGGGCCGGCCGGCCCGCGCATGAACCGCTGCCGCCGCAGCGGCGGCGCAACGGTGTAATTTTAGATCGCGCCGACCGTGGAGCGCCGACCGAGACTTAGAATACACAACAGGCAGAGATGGATGTTACACGTCCAAGCCGATGCATTCGCAAGCCGACACATCGGGTAACAGAGCCGCCTCGATGCGGCGAATAATAGTGGTCGCGGATTTCGAGCGACGCACAGTGCCGAAAATTACTCAGGCTCAATTTTTAATTGAAAAAAAAGTTAATTAATTGAGTTTGGCAGAAGAAAAATGAGAATCTTTGCAGTTGTAGCTTTACGAAAGCCGAGTTTCCAAAGTGAGGAATGGGAAGGATGAGGGTCAGAAAATGTTGGCCAAATTTCATACCTAAGAATCAAACCCCTCCTTGATGTAAAAAATTTTGTCGGTCTTTCTCGTTGTTTCGTTTCCTCAATTTTTTCGGTGAAGGTCAACCAACCCTAAATTCTGGGAGCTCAGTGTAAACCCTTCCACATGTAAGTGACCACGTTCATGTGTGCGGCGCCCGGTCCAGTCGTGACTTCGTCCTTTTCCACTCGATATTCCTATAATACACGTTGAACACCTTCTTTTTCGAACGTCGGTCCGACAACACCGCGGTTCAAATCGCTGCCGCGTCAGCGGGCTCAGCCACGTGACCACGTGCGCACCAATCAGAGCGGCGCTGGGGCCGGCAGTGCGGCCGCGCGCCAACAGATGGCGCCACGGCGCGGCGGCGGAGAAAGAGGTCCGATGTGGATCGTGCGGCCTATCGACCAACCGCCGCGGGGTCTCTCCGCGGGGAGCGGGTCGGCGCGGGGGGTATCGACCGCGGAGCCTGCGGAGCGCCGCGGGAACACGCGGCCGGCAACCAGCCGGCAACGCTGGTATTCGAAAAATTTGAGAAGGCGGTGGGGAATCCCCGCGTCTGCATCGCGAGGTACCCGGCGCGCAGGGAGCGGCAGGAGGTGTCCGCCGGCTGCCGCGGCCGTGGCGCTGCGCCGGGTCCCGGGCCGCCGCTGTGGGCCGCCGCGGGCCGCGAGGTGGGAGCGGAGCAGAGGGGGGCGGAGCTGTGGGGTCCGCGCCACGCCTCCGCCGCTGTCCGCAAAACTGTCCAAGAGGGGAAACGTAAAAAAAAAACTACAACGCAACCACAACCAGTATTTAAGAATTTTCTTTTTGAGAATAGATGCGGTTGGTGCGCCCGGTCTAGGCGACGCTGACCAGCATGAGGGAGCTGATGCGGCCCGAGCCCCAGAACTGGCGGTAGGCGCCTAGCGAGGACTGCGCTGCGGCGGGGCCGCGGCCGGCCGGCGTCAGCACCACGGACTCGCCCTTGCAGCCCTGGTGCTCCCAGACGACGAAGGTGCCGCCGGACTCGCCGATGCGCGCCTCCTGCACCCGGCCGAGCCAGTGCACCATCACGTTGACGCACTCCTCGAGCTCGCCGCACATGACGACGGGGGCGCCGCGCAGCGCCGTGTTGTCGAACAGCTCGAGGCAGTGGAAGCCGTGGCCGTCGGCGCTGCCTCGCTGCCCGCCGGGGCCGCCGACCACCCCCGGCCCCAGCCCCCAGCGGGGCGGCGGCGGCGGCGTCGGCGTCGACGGCGCCCCCAAGACCAGGACGTCCTTGGCGTCCTCCTTGCCCGCGTTACCGCTGCTCCGAGGGTAGCTGCAGAGAGGCGCAGTAGGAGAGACGGTTTATAGCGCGCCTGCGGGGTAGGCAACCCCGGAGCGCCGACGCACGCGCGCGTAACAGGCGTGCCTACCCCCCAGGCGCTCACCTCGGAGTGGAGTGGAGCCGGTGGGCGACGAGTCCGAGCGCGGAGGCGGGGGCGGGGGCGGGGGCGGGCGGGGGCCCGGCCGCAGCCAGGTAGGTCCAATCGTCGTCGCCGTCGGCATCGCCCGGTGGCCCGAAGAGTTTCGGCCGTGGGGCGGGGGTCGGCCGTGGGGCGGGGGTAGGCCGCGGAGGGGCGGGGCTCGGCCGCGGAGGGGCGGGGGTCTTCGACGGCGAGGCGGGGGTCGCCGGTGGACCGGGGGTCGACGGCAGACCAGGGGTCGACGGCGGACCGGGGGTCGACGGCAGACCAGGGGTTGACGGCGGACCGGGGGTCGACGGCGGAGAGGGGGTGGACGGCAAGACCGAGTAGACGACGGAGCTGGGTTCCGGACCCGGGCCTGGACTCACGTTGCCGGCCACGTTGTTGTCGTTGTTGTTGTTGTTGTTATTGTTATTGTTGCTGTTCTGCCCGAAGGTGTTGTTGTTGTTGTTATAGTTGTTGTTGTTGCTGTTGCTGCTGAAGAAGACGATGATGTCTGGGCGGCCCTGCAGCTCCTGCAGCTCCTGGAGCTCCTGCGGCCCCTGCAGCCCCGGCAGCCCCTGCGCCACCCGGAGCGGCACCTTGTCCCACTCGTCGTACACGTAGCTGATGGAGCTGATGCCGCCGGACCACAGAGTCGGGTAGGCGAGGGCCATGCGGCTCGGCCTGGCCAATCACACCAACCAAATTACTGAATAATTTGGAATAGAAATTTTACGAAGAATTTATCATAGTTTTTTTATGCCAACGATACGTGAAGAGCCGCCCCAGAAATAAAATGACTCTAATTTGAGGCCCAGTTCTACTGACCCACACAGAGTAACTAAATTAGAAGTCGATTTTTCCAACAACAATAAATTAATAAGTGTAGGAACAATTTTCTAGAGTAAACCCCGAAATTTCCAGCGTAATTTCTTACAGTGAAGGCAGGGATCTTAGCATTCATCTGAGACGCACTTGGAGTACAGGTAGGACTCGCCCTTGCAGCTATGGTGCTCCCAGACCATGAAGGAGCGGCCGTGGGTGTTGACGGCCCGCACGGCCCTCAGCCAGTTGACGGGCACGTTGACGCACTCGTTGCGCTCGATGCACACCTCCAGGTGGCCCTCCCCGGTCGGGTAGAACACCTCGTCGTACAGGTCGATGCACTTGTAGCCGCCGGGGGAGGCGGCCAGCGGCGGCGGCGGCGGCGGCGCGCCGGCAAACAGGGGTCCGCCGCTCACGGCAGGGGGTCCGCCGCTGACGGAAGGGAGGCCGCCGCCAACGGAAGGGAGGCCGCCGCCGCCGACGGGGAGGCCGCCGGCGACAGAGTGCGCCGTGGTGTGCACCGAGGCCACGGCCGCCAGCAGCACACAGCCGAGGAAGAGGAGGCCGTCGCCCCGTCTGCCGTGGCGAACACGAACAGTGAGCCGCACGCCCGGGGGAGGGAGGTCCCCGCCGGCACGTCTCCGCGCTGGTCAAGCAGAACCCGCTCTCCTCCCCCAGCGAGAAACGGACGCGCATTCGGGGCGCAAAGCGCCAGCGCGCGAAGACGGCCGGAAAACACCGTGAAACCTCGCCCCCGCTGGGGCTCGAGCCCACGCGGCCCGCGCCGGGTCACCGATCCAGCGCCGCCCATCTTGGCCGCCACTTCTCACCGGGTGCTCTGTCTCTCTCGCACCCGCTTCCGCCGCTCCCGGCTCGGGACGTCACCGGCGGCCTCATCGCGATCCTGGTGGGGTGACGTCACTCAGCCGACGACGGGGACCATGACGATGACGACGACGTGGACGGCGCGACGGAGCCCGGCGCGCAGAGTGCGGGAGGCCGACGCGGCGGAAAGTCCGCGGAGGGGGGGGGGGGGGGGGCGGCGAGGAACGTAGCCCCGCCCGCCCCGCCCCGCCCCGCCCCGCGGCACACGCCTGCAGGCAGTGCAGGCGCCCGAACAATGTTATCACCCAGGCGGGCCCCCGCCGAGGTACGCGGGTCTGAGCCCCGCACTTCTGCACACTGACCGCAGCCACCACACCGCGCGGTCAACAGCCAGAGTGTACGACGCGAGAAATGGAGAGAAAATAAAAAATGTGTGGCGGTTAAGCTAATGCATCGCCGGCTTATGTGTTGTTCCCCAGAAGAGTCCGGGGTCGTCCGGGTGCTCCGGATGTCCGACAGGCTTCCCCCCGGGATATCCTGCTGAGAGTGCCGCAGTGTACCCGCGCGCTTGTTTTCTCCGACAATTTCAAGGCACTCGTGCCGCTCTCGCTCTAGATAACCACGCACGGCGGGAACGGTACAAACATCACATGTCACCGGCGCCGCTGCCGGCTCGTAGCCCTGCAAGGGGAAGGAGCCAAGTCCGTGCCAAGGCCAGCCTCCGCGCTGACAGCGTGTTGCCAGAAGAGTGCCCAAACACCGCGGGTGTCAAGATCAGGCCTCCCTGCCTTGTAGGCAAACTATTGGCAGCAGTGACAGCGTGTTGCCTAGCGGGCAGGCGGAGGCGGCCACAGCCTACACATCTCTGCGTGTTCGGGACACTCTTCTGGTAACACTGCGCTTTACGAAGATCATATCGCCGCAGCGGACGCCCGCCTCCCCGTTCGAGACACAAAACTGCTCGGCTCACGCCCGCTAACGAACGAGACTACACGAGACAGTGTCGGCGAGGTTATCGCCGCCGCACGTTAATGTTCCCTCTTGGGCGTGATAGTGCACTTTACTGTGCCGCCCGGGCGGCGTGGGGCGACACGAGGGGGGAGGCGCGCGCTGCCCGGCCACGTTCGAAAGGCCCCGCCGGAAACGTACCCGCGGCCGCAGTCGTGGACGTGGGGTTCGGCCGGGGCTCTCTCGAACGCGGTCGGGCCACGCGCGCGCCCGGCTCGAGTTGGTCCGCGCTGCGACAAGTGAAAACTTTTGCCCGGGGGCCAATCAAACGCCGTCAACTCTACAGATTGACGGGTTGCATGTGAAGACGTAGTCGACCCAATAGAATATGTTTTTTCAGCCAAGCAAGATGTTAACCGTGGCAATCATATTTTTTGGTCCTGAGAACGACCCAATTATTTTTTTTGTTGACACATTTCTTAAATGCGTTGCCACCCACACGTCCGTTGTCCACTGAAATAGCCTGGGAGGGTGGGTGGCGCCGGGGCTGCAAGTCGATACAGGGCGCCAGGCAGCCGCGGAATGCCCGAGTGCGAGAGAGGCCGACTGTCTCATTCGAGCACGGCAGTGCAAGAGAGATGCAGCATACCGCACCGCAGCGCCGCAGGACCGCAGGACCGCAGGCCGTCAGACGCGGATTCTCTGGACGGACGTCGCCCGGGCCGGACCCGACCGGACCCCGCCGCTGATGCTGGACAGGACACGGCGGGAGGACCCGCACCCGCGCCGTCAGCGTCAACCCCGGCACGTCCGCGTCGACGTCGTGCCCAGAGAGGCGGCGGCGGCGGCGGCGCGGCCTCTGGGATGAATCAAATAGGATGCCGCCGTCCCCCACCTCCGGCTGCACCTCCCCGTCGGCGACACGGCGGCCCCGCGGAGGTACGCGGTTCTGCGACGGCCGCCTGACGGGCATCCGCGTGTGTTCGCGGGGGGGCCTGCCTGGGATGGCGGCGACCGGGAGGGCCGCCGACGGCGAGCCCGCGTCCTCTGTCGCCTTTTAATGCTGCCCGCGGCCGGGGCCGCCGCCAGTGGTATCGCACCGCACGCCGACATCGGGTCACCGCCTCAGATTACACCGGGCACCCCGCACGCGGACATCGAGTGCGAGAAGCTGGTGGCCGGCAGTGACTGGATACGCGCGCACAGGTAAGGGGGCGTCCGTAAGCAGCGTAGCCGCCCTTCACCCCCCCCCCCCCCCTCCCCTTAGCGTGGCCCAGCTTCTAGTCCGCGCCCATACTTGTTCAGGGTTGGGCTGGTGAATATTTTGCTTTCCGCAATTCCCCTGAATTCGTCACGTACATTATGCACGTCCCCCGCGACTGTCTATTGGCTCACTTGGCCTCACGACTCACAACGGCCCCGCGGCAGGGCGGCCCCTAGAGCGCCCTACAGCCGGGCGCGCACGGCAGCGTTTCCCTTCGACTCCTCGGAACCGCTTCGATATCAACTCGAGACTGTCGATCCGATGCGCCGAGTTTTCGTAATTGAACCCTATGAATTTCGTCTCCTAAATGTGCGCCACGATCTCTGGCCGCATAGAGAGCACAACCTACACAACCATGCCAACCACGCGGGGAAAAAAATAAAAAGTAAAATAAACGTGTGCGCGGTTCCGGCATAAATTATGGCATACGTTCGAAATTCCTCCGTGTCGGTGAACCCCCTTTTACAGCCCGCGACAGTTTAAAAAGGTGGCGGCTGACGGCTGCGTGCGCCGCCCACATTCGCATCCATAATCCATAAAGTTGATAACTGATAACGCATTCCGTCCGGCACCCACCGATACGTCAATCGGCAAGCGGTCAATCTGGGTTGGTGGGGTAATGCTCTCTCGAGTGGGGAAGACGCACGACCACGCACACACCAACAGCATTATGTCATTGTGTGTGTGTGCACTAAAAGCAATCTAGCCGTAGCATCCGTGCTTTGTATTGCAAAATTTTAGCGATGCTGATTTTGTTTCTAATGCTACACCGAATCCCCCAGGCATTCAAATTTAAATCCCTCGGACGTCGTTCAACTCGGCGCCGCGTCGTGTCTAGGATGTTCCTGGAGGTGAGCGACGTGTCGGCGCTGATGACGGGCGCCGGGACGGCCGTGGACTCGCCGACGGCGCGCTGCCTGGGCTTGGCGGTGCGCGGCGAGACGGCGGCGGGCGAGAACTACGGCAGCACCTTCCTCATGGCCGACGCCCACTACCAGGACGGCGACAAGGGCGTCTTCACCGTGCCCGTCGTCTGCAAGCGGCTGCCGCCCACCGAGTACCTGCAGAAGACCTTCAACGTGGACGTGTCCTTCCCCAAGGAGGTAGGCGACGCAGACTCCACATGGCTGCCCCCGCGCCAAAGGGGACATCACCCACTGTCAGGGAAAGAGAGGGGTCGGGATGAGAAATTTACGATGGGAAATATTTTTGAAAAGAGACAGTAAATACACGTAACATGCAACGCAAAACTTCGATATGACTGCATTTGTACTCAGAGACACAAATAGAAGTTCCACGCCTCTCCTCTACCGCCAGGTCAACTTCTACCGGGTCGTGGCCCCCGCCATGACGGAGCTGCAGCGGGAGCTCCGCATCCCGGACGCGGAGCGCATCACGGCCTTCCCCAAGCTGTACGGCGCGCGCATCGGCGGCGGCTCGGATCCCGCCGTCGTGGACGGCGACGCCATCATGGTGCTGGAGGACCTGGCCGTGGCGGGCTACCGGTGCGGGGACCGGAACCGCGGGCTGGATCTGGAGCACTGCAAGCTGGCGGTAAGGCGGGCAACAGCCGACGCGGGCCCCCGGCAGGGCAGGCAGCCCCCGCGACACGCGTGCGAGGCAAGGCCGAGGCTGCCTACCCTTCAGGCGTCAGCGCTCTCCCTCACAGGTGTGTCTCTGTCTCTGTCACCCCCACAGGTCCGCGAGCTGGCGCGCTTCCACGCGCTGGGGCTGGCGCTGCGTCGGCTGCGCCCCGCCGTGTTCGGCGCGCCCGCCTTCCAGGACGCCTGCGCCTTCTTCATGCACAACCGCGCCGACGAGCACGCCGTCGCGTCCGAGAACTTCTGCAACGCCTGCGTCGACCTGGTCCTGGCCGAGATCCCTGAGATCGTGGACGTGGTGGACGCGGCGCGGCTGCGGCGCGCCGCCGTGCGCCCCCGGGACCCGGCGGCACCCGTCATCCGCGAGCCGTTCGCCTGCGTGGTGCACACCGACTTCTGGGTCAACAACATGATGTTCGCGTACGACGAACACGGCCGCCCCGACCGCCTCAAGATGGTCGACTTCCAGCTGACGGAGGTCGGCTCGCCGGCCAGCGACCTGGTCTTCTTCGTGTACTCGAGCGCGGACGCGGCGGCGCTGGCGCACGTCGACGGCCTGCTGCGGGAGTACCACGCCGAGCTGCTGCGGTACGCGCGCCTCCACGGCCTGGACGTGGCCGACATGCACTGGGAGGCGTTCGAGCGCGAGCTGGCCGCCGCCGCCACCTTGGAGTTCTCGCACCTCCTGTTCATGACCAGCATCATCCGCGCGCAGAACAAGATCGAGAAGGCGGACACCAACTCGGACGAGGCCTTCACCAAGGACCTGGGCGTCAGCGAGTCGGCCCGAGAACGCTACTTGGACATCGCCAGGCACTTCGCCAGCAGAGGCTGGATCAAGCCGTGACATAAGAGGGGGTGCTCCCGACGGTCTTTGTGACTGTGTCCACTGGGGCAGTGAGGCCTGAGCTGTAGGACCTGCCTAGAGAGACTGTCTCTCTAGACCCACCGTGTGAGAGTGCGGCTGCGAACGGCCTGCAGAGTTGTATCCTGTGACATGTCTATCTTATATTAAAGCTTTACCGTAGATTGTTCGACGTGGTGTGTTTTGTTAAGAACACTGCAACCACAACCAAATGTCTGGTCAGTGCTGGGTGAAAAAAAATAAAAAACATTATGCTTAGAAGGTAAATATAACGTTTTATTCAAATTCGTCATTCACAATGACATTGTCATGATTATAAATTAAAGTGCAAGAGAGAACAATTCAAATGGGTAAATAAGTCAATAATCTATAATTAAAAATGTCATTGTCACAAGACAACGTAGCCTCTTCACTCATGCTCACTATTTGGCAGCGAGCCAAAAAGTCAAAATGCTCCATTTGGATGGATTTAGTTTATCAGCAAAACAGGAGATAAATTGACATATTCAAACAACAATCAGAGATTCAATGTACAGTTCAATGTTTTCTCTGGATATAAGTCACTATAACAACACGTAAAACAGTCATGATACACATAACATTGGAAAGAACAAAAAAAAAAAAAAATCTTAACAACTTCTGTCTGACATCTTAACAAATCTAGTACAAATTAAAAATATATCATGCTAAAGGCACCTTTTTAAGCTAACAGTGATGTCTTGATATGGTACACCACCAACAAAGGAACACAAACACATAACACTACACCAACACAATAAAGGAACGAAAGAAAATATAAACTACCGGTAAGCAAATTCGTAATCTGATCAAATGCAAAGGTATTTCTGTCAATTTCATTTCAAAAGCAGGAAAGCTGCACAAGGAACTTTTCGCATGGCACATCAGAAACATGGCAATGACAAAAATAATTGATGGCTTTCACAATTTTAGCTAATGAATTAAAACTCCACATTTGCTGCAGTATGGCATCACCTATAACATGACATGTTTACTTAATGTAATAAATTGGCTAACACTTGTATAATTGACCTTCACCACAAGCAATAACTTGTAAGACATTTATTTTGAGATAAATAGTAATTGATGTTAGCAGCAAAGCTTCCTAATGCATATCTAAATCATAGGACTCTGTCATTATAGTTGTGGTCACAATGCACAATAAGTAAAATTGATATTACATATTCATAACAATAGTCATAATAATAAAAAATTTGCTCTTTCACTCGTCATAGTTGAACATTACCAAAATAAAGAATGCAGTTATAAAAAAAGGAAAAAACAACATATTTGTCTTTAACAAAAGCTCAAGTCCCCTTTACACAAAAATGATTAGGAAGAAATCAGTATGTGATGGAACCTCAGGTACAATTTCACAACAGAAACAAAGGTGAACTGCCACTTTTGAAATAGTGTGAGATGAGAGCAGAACACCTAAAGATGTTTGAATGTGTTCAGAATTTTCAGCTGTTTTCCATGTTGTACATAAGTTTTAAGGCCTGAAACAAACAAAACAAAATAAAGTGAGAGTGAGCAATTAAATAAAAATAAAAATGAATAGTAATAGATAGAATACACACCTGCTGCATTGCCAGTATCCATGAACTGCCCACTTTGCGGGAAGGATCTGGTCCAGTCGTTAGCTTCAGATGCTTTTCTCGATCCTCTTCTGCAGTACTGAATACCAGCTCCATGCTGCTCCCACCTAAAATATGGAGATAAATGAATTTCAAAAATGCATAATGAGAGGCTGTTGGCAGCAGTTTTGCTTCTACACAAAGTAAAGGCATTTACATAGACTGTTTCAGATTCAGACGGAGACCATGAACAGTACTATATAAATTATTTGAGTGCCTCAAAATAGTAAAAGAGCAGTACACACTAATCAACACAAAAGTAGCAAATACCAAAGCATGTATATCTCAATGTGGTAATAGGGCAATACAATCATTACAATGATTACACATCAAGCACAAACATAAAAAACAGAAAAATGCAGAAAACCAACTGATGCTAATACGATTCTTTCGATGTGAAAACAAACGCCACTACAAGTCATACCTGAGTTTAAGTCGTCATAGCAATCTAGAATGAACATGAAATATTGTTAGACAATGCAATGAAACCCAAATGACAATATTTCATTTGAAATTCTGGAGGGAATGCATTGTTTCCTGAATCCGATAAACTATTTCTATTGCAAGGAGGAATACACACCTAAAATCTCAACGTCCTTAGAAACACTAAATGACTTGATGAGCAGAATATCAATCGGTTCCTGGGAAACTCCATCAAATAGTAGATATCTAAATCAATGAAAGTGAAAAAATTAACAAAATAATAATGGGAAAACCGAAGAACCTTAACAAGTCTTTAACATATCTATGTTTACCTATGATCTGGTGAGAGTTTGCATAGCATTAGGTCAGACCCTTTAATATGCAGATCAGAAATAAATGTTGCGCCTGCAAAACAAAAAACAAATTAAAGAATTAAAGAATCAATGAATTTTTAATTTCCTACAGAAAATAAGAAACATATAACAGCCTACCATTTGTCAAAATTTTAAGATGTCTTTCAAAGAAATCCTGCTCACTGTTTGTGAGTTCTGCACATTTTTCACACATTCGGACAGGATCTACAAAGCTCATTCGGGGAAGAGGCAGCCTTGTAGAACAGCATTGCCCGCAATAGATATGTCCACAACGCCGGCAATGGTGCTAGAACATTACAAGTCAGTTAATGTCAGTACAGAAATGTGATGGAATGCCTTTGACATTCATCAAATTTTTTTAACGTACCCTCCGCAGTGTGAAGCCAAATTTCGATTTGCATTCGGTGCAGTTGTTCGCCTGAAAGCCAGAGCGTGCCATTAGAGATATAAATGGTGTGAGCAGCACCGTGGTGGTAGTAAACGACAGTATATCCAAATAAATCCAGGAAACAAGGAGCAGAACACCAGGGGAGGCTAGCCGCCCCACCGAGGTGCGACCAACCCCATATCCAGGCAACACCTCACCTCGCTGTCAGGGGTCCACAGCGGTTCACACAGCAGGAACGGGCTCCTGCAGTCATCGTTGGCCGCTACTATCCGCAGACCCGACTTGGACCTCACCAGCCTCTTCGTCGACGAGGAGTACTCCATCGTCTGCACATACATACACACACACACACACACGTACGTCAAGACTGGGCGTAACAAGTGCCACAGAGTCTGTCAGGAGGCCCTGTCAAAAACCTCTGTTCTCTCGCCGTGTGCCGCGGCAGAACCGGGCCCCGAAATAAAACCAGCAGAACGTGAGGGAAACGGTGCAGGGAAACTTACAGGCGCCTTTCATCGGCAGCACACTAGAAATCCCGGATCTCCGCGTTAATGGCCTCAATTACCCGTGAACGGGTTAAACCTTGCTGTTGTTTATTACTATTTTTGTTTTTGTAAACAGAAAAAGATTCACATTGGGATTGATATTGCGGGGACTGCCCGACGCGGTTCCCCGTTCCGCTGGTAGGTGGCGCCACTAGCGTCACCGCCATCGACGGCTGCGCGGGGCCCCTCGAACGCAACGTTCAGTGGAGCTTTTAGTGATCAAAGAAGTACCGAAGGGAAAAGATGGGGGGGGGGGGGGGGGTGACATCCACGTTAAGGTTCCGCGGATCCACCGTTTTCAAAAAATATATTGAAAATAGCCGCTATCTCGTTGGCGCAAGGCCCGGCTTTGCGGACCTCAACGAGGGAATTCCCTCGGAACATCTAAAACTCTGTAGGTCTCGCATGGCCAACGAATTTTGAGCCTTGTTGTCTCAGCACATGAACAAGACTGACCGCTGTGAAGCCCGGCAGGATCGGTTCAGGTGTGTTAGCAACGTTTGCCGTGCGTTTCAAATTAAGGACTGGGCCTGTGACGCAGCAGCCGAAGTTCTTTTGTTTTCCTTTTGGTGGGGTTCGCCAAAGGAACATTTTTGTGTTTAGGGATGGGATTCATGAACGAGTCTTTCACATTTCTCTTAGACGAGTACACGTTTTATTGGCTATCATAACATTGGTGATGATGAGATTGTGGACATGTATTAAACTATGACATCAAAGAGTACACACACATTAAGTACAACAGCATACGCACAGCACAGCATTGCCAGGGATGTGAGACACTATACATATTGACAAAGGGAATGTTTTCAAGCGTGAATGTTATAGCGCAACGGCGAATCCATGATACATCTGAATTTCAGTCTCGTAACAGATAAAGCTCTAACACGACGTAAAGTCAAAACAACGTCAAAAAGGTTTATTCAGAAGGACTCGTTTTGACGTCATTTTGACGGTATCTAGGTTCGAATATCTGGCGTTTCTTTGCATCACTGTACGGAATCATATACATTACTTACATTTTAGAAATGGTTTGCAGCAACATCAAACTCGGTTTCTAAGTATTATAAATCGTCTTGCACGTAAGGCAACTAAAAGTGGCGAATTATGGTACTATTTACAGATGACAAAACACCCCTTCCCTCCCCTTCCCCTCCCGTTCACCCCTCTGCGAGTCCAGCGTTTCTATGGGCCCCCGACGCGACGTTTCAAAACCTCATTTTACTGGAAGGAAACCCCGTGGGAGATTTCTGGAACGCATCCGGAGGTGGCCTCGGACAGAAACACGGCGCCGAGCTCGCCGCCTAGAAGTCATACGAGTTCTTGGTGTCGGCGTCCTTCTTGCCCGGCCTGAGGAGGACCCGGTATACGATGCCGGCGACCATGCCGCCCACCGTCGGCGCCACCAGGTACACCTGCAGACACACTCCAGCCGGTTAACTCTCCGAAATTCTGAAATGCCGGACACGGGAAAACGGCAGAGTACTGACCCAGACGTTGAGGAAGTTGCCCTGGACAACGGCCGGTCCCAGCGACCGCGCGGGGTTCATGCTTGACCCGGTGTACTTGATCTGGAAGTAAGAAGCAAAAGAATGTAAGTCGCTGTCCCCGTCGAAAAAAAAAATATCTACTACGATCTCACACCAATCACAAATAATACATAATCAAAGTTCATTTAAATTACACTCCTTTTAAAAAATAAACACAAAATAGCGTATGAGTGTGCACTCACGAAGGCCAGGTGGCAGGCGGTGATGCTGAAGCCCACGGCCAGCTTGCCGGCGAAGCCCTCCTCGGCGAGGGCCAGCACGGCCTGCACGAGCACGTAGGTGATGAGGGCCTCGATGACGAAGGCCTGCCACCAGGTCACCCCGTTGCTCAGCCCCGTCACCCCGAGGCCCGCGCGGTTGTCAGCCGGGGTCGTCACCTGCGACAAAAGCGTGTCAGTTTACCGAACCGGTTGACACTCTGAGAATTCGTGTTGGAAGGTGTTTCGGTGATTTTTGTACAGGGGTGCGTGCAGAAAAAAAAAATTGGAAATTCACGAACTACTTTAAGCAACGCACTCGTTGTGAGTCAATCGATTTAGACATCAAAGTATTTAGTCAAAGTCTTTAGTTCCCCAAAAAGACACTCCGAAGAAAATTCAATTGTTTGAAAAAAATAAAAATTAATGATTTGGTGTGACCACTACTGACCAGGTGGATGGCGGCACCGCAGATGGCGCCCAGGCACTGGAACACGGTGTAGAACAGCGCCTTGAGGAAGCTGCAGTCGCCGGAGCAGAACAGGCCGAACGAGACGGCCGGGTTGATGTGGCCGCCGCTCACGGGGCCGATTATCTGCAGAATAACAATAAAAGAAAAATGTTATAATTTTTTAAAATGTTTGTAAAAAAAATGTGTGTGTGTGTGTGGGGGGGGGGGGGGGGTTCAAGGCTCTCCAAGTCTCCTGAGTCCCTAAATCGGACTACTGCTCCGGACTCTCTTATTCGCAGTGCGCCGCCGGGCCGCCCATGGCGACCCATGGCAAACTGGCTGGAGTGGGGAGGAGGGGGGAAGGAGGGGAGCCTCGGTGAGTCATGCGAGTCATGGAGTCATGGACCTGCAGTGGCCGTGAGGCCGCAAGAATCCGCGAACCCGCGGAGGCTGCATGAAGGTGCAGAATCGGTGCGCGACGGCGGCGGCGGCAGCGGCGACCGTGAACTTGCAGCGGCCGTGGAGACAGCGGCCGTGCACTTGGGAAAGCCGTAGGGACGGGGAGGGGAGAGGAGGGAGGGGAGGGGAGGGGAGGGGAGGGAGGGGGGGAGGGGAGGGGCGCGCTGCCGCGGTCACGGCACTGTCCTGGCCCACTCTCACAATCAGCCGGTAGTTCGGCCATGTTGATGACCGACGCCAACACCGAAAACGCGAAATCGAATTCAAAACACAATCTCAAATGCGGACCTGCGTGGGTATTTGAACCCGTGACCTTTCTCGCGGGAAGCGGACACTCTACGCGTCTGGCCATCGAGACACGAGTGCGGGGCGTGTCCGTGGGCGCCTGCTAGGCCTGCTTCGCTCCCCGCGGTCCCGTGACCTGGATAGTGCGCGATGAGGCACGTCCCCAGGCGGCAGGCGCGGCGGCTCACGGCTCATGGCATGGCGGCGCGGTGTCCTCATGGAAGGCACGTCTCGCATTGTCCGCTGGGCATTTATCTCTCATGCGTTGGTTCGGCGTTGGCAATTGTCAACTGCGGTCGCGGAGCGCAGGGTCTCGCCGGCCCCGCCGGGGCCCCCCACAGCTGCAGGGGGCCGGCCACAAACCACGTAGACACTGCCGCGCATGCGCCGCACCGACCGTCTCTTCCCGCGCGGGAAATTTCGAAACGGGTCGCGCTGCCCGCCAAACCGCAGACTCGTTTTCATATTCCGCGCGCCGCCGGCAGCGCCAGCAGCGCCACCTAAGGGCGGCGCAATTAGATTTTATTGGCGGGACGTTGGAAACCCTTCGAGAGGCTCGGCGCTGCCAACGTCAGGGCGACGACGAGTTCCCACGACGTGTCGGTGCCCAGCAATGATCCAAAGTAACCTGATTTTTGGTTTTATTTTCTTTCTTTTTTTTTCTGAACATTTTGACGGATACTGATCGGTGACGACACACTGCAGTCTCTGGGACCCCGCGCGCAGCTCCGGCCTGACCGAGACCTCGAAAACTCCCCCGGAGCCCGACGTGCTTCTGTTTCACATTGTGCTGCGCGGGGCATCTGCCCCGAGGATTGGCGTGTGTGAGTGTGTCTGTGTGTGTGTGTGTGCTCTCTCTCGCTCCTTGTCCCTCTCGTATTTGACCGTAATAGGTGGGAGGGAGAGGGCGATATGACGCAATCGGACTGACATCAGTTTCGGCGGTCGCCCTATTGTTTCGCGTTGTGGAGCGCGGCGCGCGGAGCCGGGATCCAGCCGGTGACCTACATATATATATATACCGCTCGAATGTGAATGTTGTGCGCGGGAGTTTTAAATCGCGGCCGGGGACTGCCCCATCCTCACTATCCCTCTTCCAGGCACTTCAAAGGTAAATTATATTCATCGCTATTTTTTTCCCACACATGTTTCAGAATAATTTCTAACACAACATTGATTTTTGACAGAGAAGGCAACAAAGTCAGTACTCCAAAGGTACTTATTTTCTCCAGAAAATTATTATCTATTTTCTCTGGAAAACTGTTAACCACTTCTCTCCAGGATCGGCATGCGAGTGATCCCAAGGACCTGGCTGCGAGGCCCACACCACCCGCGCCCTTGGCCGCACAAAGCGGCGCTGTGAAGGGCTACTAACGCTCTGTTAGCCGATCCATCTCACCGCCCGCGTCCGAGGCGGGGCCAATCCCGTCGTCTCTGTCCCTCACTCGCGCAGGCGTCCGCGCCACACGTGTGCGTGAGAGAGATGGATGTGTGGCGCCGCCGCCGCCTCGCCTCCAGGCGCCCCCAGGCGCCTCCAGGTGTCATTGGGGGCCCGTGTTCAGTTAAACGGTCGTACTGATAATGAGACGAGGACTGCGAGGCAGTGCGCCGGGGACACAAAGGGGCCATAACGCCGACATGAATGCCATGACACGAGCTGTCACACCTCAATTACGCAACGGTGCATAGTGTGGAAAAAGAAAGCCCCCCCCCCCCCCCCCTTCTCCTTTCCCTCGGCAAAGCGCCTTTTCATCGCCAGTCATAATATCCAAGCGGCCGTGAAACAGACGCGACTGGAACGGCGGCGGCGGCGGCGGCGGCGCAGGGCCGCCCTCAGCGCCTGCCGAGCGCGGGGTAGGCCAGCCCGCCCGGCGCGCGTGTCCAGCAGGCCCGTCCACCCTCCAGGCGCTCCGCGCGGGCAGACCGTCTCCCAGGCGAGGCGGGCTAGCGTCGCGGGGGGTCCCGGGGATGTCACCCGAGGACGCCGCCGACTGCCGCTGGCTGCCGCCGGCCGCCCCTGGCCCGGCCATCCGCGGTGTGACCCCGCATCGGAGCGGGAGTATTTACATAGCAAGTCACCGGGACGCGCTCGCTGCTCCCCGGCACGGGAAGATGTCACGTACCGCCCCGCGGTGGTCCTGCAGACCTACCGCTTACAGACCGCTTACAGACCGCTTACAGACCGCTTACAGACCGCTTACAGACCGCTTACAGACCGCTTACAGACCGCTTACAGACCGCTTACAGACCGCTTACAGACCGCTTACAGACCGCTTACAGACCGCTTACGGCCCTCAGACCACCCACAGCAACGGTCTACACCCTGTATCTTAAACCGTATGTCATTGTTTTCCCAATCACTCTTTGACGTTGGACTGGTATGACTGACGTTTTGCTGGAACGCTTTGGCCGCACGAGCTAACCCGGGCGCGAGCCCGGGCGAACCCCCATGACGCGACGATTTCGGCATTGTTTTCATACGAGGGGGGGGGAGGGGGTAGGGCCGTTCGCCCCATAATAAGCAATTGTGCGTCATATCAGAGAGAGAGAGAGAGAGAGAGAGAGAGAGAGAGAGAGAGAGAGAGAGAGAGAGAGAGAGAGAGAGAGAGAGAGAGAGAGAGAGAGAGAGAGAGAGAGAGAGAGAGAGAGAGAGAGAGAGAGAGAGAGAGAGAGGAAGAGAGAGAGAGAGAGAGAGAGAGAGAGAGAGAGAGAGAGAGAGAGAGAGAGAGAGAGAGAAGAGAGAGAGAGAGAGGGAGAGAGAGAGAGAGAGAGAGAGAGAGAGAGAGAGAGAGAGAGAGAGAGATGGCACTCACATGCGCTATGACGGCGACGGCGAGCCCGAAGGTTAGGGCGATCTGCACGATGGAGGGGGTCTCCCCCTCGGTCCACTGTGCGGAGGTGGCGCCCGTGCCCACCACCACCAGGAGCAGGGTGCCCACGAACTCGGCCAGCAGCGGCCGCAGCACCCGCCGGTCCGTCACGTCGTCCACGCCCAGCGTCGCCCACCCTGGAGACACGAAACAAATGACAACCGTCATCAAATTAGCGGAGCGGCAGCCGAGGCACAATGTGTGTGTGTGTGTTTTTTTTTTCTTTGGCCATAAATTCCTCCCTCCAGTGTCCGCGCAGGATCTATACAAATATTTGGAGGCCACAGCCGTCTGGCAAGGACCGCATTTTTTTTTCTTTCGCGCAGTGTATATTAGCCTATACTTTGCGGTGGATACTCCGTGGCAGCAGGAAACGCCGTCGTCTATACCCCCTCCCCACCCCCTTCTCTCTCTCTCTCTCTCTCTCTCTCTCTCTCTCTCACTCCCTTCCTTCCTGCCGATAGTCAGTGCGCACACCGCTGATTACGGCCGTCCCTATCACCGCCGAGTGCCACTAATGACGAGCGCACGCCCTGCGCACACCAACTGTGTACGCGGCCGCAGAGAATTATTCGCACTCCATTATTATTCGCAGACCATTATTTATGCGTCTATAATTATATGCAGCATGCTAAGTGCTGAATTATTGGAGAGCAGGGATTCAGGAGCAGCGAATTACAGTGGTTTCTATGGTGCAGTCGAAAAATTAAATCACGCCGGAAAAGAAATGTAGAAAAAAAAACGCAACTCCTTAGGATATTTTTGGTTCGACTTCGTAGAGCGCGCCACTACTGTTTATTATTCACCTGCACATACCGTGGCGCGAAATGATTCGCGGAGCGCGTTGTTAAAGGGCAGCGCGTGTATCACTCTTCGCAGCAGAATGTTTGTTATTCCCCCTCAGCAGCGCGGGGACACTACGCACTATTCGCAGAAGGCAGCAGTAGTGCACGGTGACGACGCACCTCGTGGAGGACACACTGACAAGGCGTCCCCCCCCCCTCCCCCACGATCAATAACCAAAGTACTCTCCGTCCGTCCATCTCGTCCCGACAGCGGCAAATCACTTCCCTTTGTCCCCGGCCAGACCCGCGTACCCGGGGGCCCGGGGGCCGGGGCCCGGGGGCCGGGGCCTGGAGCCGCCGCCGCCGCCAGGGCTCCGGGTGCTGTCTGGGTCAATGCCACGCGTCTATCGGCACGGCGACGACAGAGAGGATGACGGCGGAGGGGGAGGTCCGGGCGGCGCCGCTGCGTGTGATGGGAAATTCAGCGTGCACCCGACGGGAAACCGACGGGCATCACCGTGAAAAGTTTGATCGACAAATTACGAAAAATTCAGTACGGCAAATTTGGCCCCCGGAATCGCTCGGGATTTTCCGATACACACTTCCCCCTTTTTTTGTTGCTCAAAATCAACTTAATTAAAATGAGGCCGTATAAAACGTCGAGGAGTCACGCAGGAATTTCGACTTCTCGGGTCGTTTTTCTCTGTAAAAAAAATCATTAATGTTCTTTGTCTTTCTGATTCCCCCCGCCCCTTCCTCCCTCTGCTCTTTTTAGAAACAAAAGCTCTCACACACACGCGCACCAAAAAACAGCAGACGACGTTAACTCCGGAGGGGCGACTTGACGAATGGCGGACACGCGCGGACAGTTTTATTCGGACCAGTCGGGAGTGAATGACCTCACGGGGCGCGGCCAGCGCTGCGCTCCGGCATGTCTCTGGCCGAGGACAGGAAGTGGGTCAGTGAGGTGAGGAAAACACACACAAATATATATATGTGGCCGGTCTGTGCGTTTTGAACCCCCCGCGCCCGTTAAGGTCACGCCCAATACGCACGTGCGGGCCGCGGAGACGGACTCTGTTGCCGGGCCGCGGCGCTGCGCTGCTCGGGTTCGAGTCCCGCCCCTCCCGGTGACCGTGTAATTTTCTCGGTGCACGGAGACGGGGGAAATAAAAGGACGTTTCGGGTCCGGCGGTGCGGCTGCGGGTGCAGGCCTGCATGCGCTCGGGGCGGCTGCTTCCTGGACGACATGGCCGCCTCCGCGTGCCTCCAGACGACGGGGCACTCCGGTGCGGAAGCGGTGCGGAAGCGGCGGGAGGAGAGGGGGGGGGGGGGCAGCCCTCGGACCGTTGGCGGCGGCCTCTCTGTCCTCCTGCCCTGCTGGCCGACGCCGGGGCAGCCGAAGGCCCGCAGGCCGCCGCCGCCGCCGCGGCTACCGCCGATGGCCGGGGCACGGCCAGGCCTACAGCCCGGCCTACAGCCCGGCCTACAGCCGGCGCCGCAAGGCCAACCAGCCAACCACACACACTGCACCGGCACGGACACAGACCCTCCCGGCCCGCCGCCGCCGCCGCCGCCGCGCCGTTTCCTGGTCCGGCCGGGGCACCTCGGACCTCGGCTCCGGTACCCCCGGCACGGCGGCACGGCGCCTGGGGCCGACACACCGGTCGCTGATCATAGTGGTCCAGTGTGAGGGCCCCCCGGGCCCGGCCCCGCGGCGGCGGCGCCCGCTTCTAGAAGCCGCCCGCGGGCCGCGGCATCCAAGGGCCGCGACGTCCACACGCCGACACGCCCACCCGGGACCCGGGCGCCCACTCCTTCCGGACAACACCGCGTTCGCGATCTATTTGCGTTTTAGTTGACGTCGGCAGGTTAGGTTAGGACGTCTGCGGGGCTCCGATCCTCCGATCTGCTTCCTCCTCGCCCCCCCCCCCCCCCCCTGGGGGTCCCGCCGACGCGGTGCCTCGCGCCGAGGTCGTCCTCAGGTCAGGACCCCGTCGGGCCCGCGGGTCGCCGGGCGGGGGGGCTAACGCCGTGGCCGCCGCCGCTCCGCAGCGCCGTGCGGTGGGCCCCACGCGGGGCTCGGGGGCACCCGGGGGGCACCCGGGGGCACAGTGGGGCACGCAGAAGTAGGTCACAGGAAGCGTTGTGCCTGCAGATAACCCGAGCGGAATGTATGCGCGCTCAGCGAGCATCTGTGCGCGCGCGTGTGTGTGTGTGTGTGTGTGCGTACATCGCTCGCCTTGCGCCGGGAAAGGACAGTTGTTTACCCATCGATGACGAAAAGGCCGCCGTCGTCGGCGACATGCCGAGCGCAGTGCCGGACACGGTCATCTTCCCGGGGGGCAGGGCCTCGGGCGGGACCGCTTACGTTTGTCACTGCACACTGGCACGTCACATGACTGCACGCTGCCATGACTTTTTGGTCACAAACTAAGGGTATATTAATTTTTCATATTTTTTTAGCAAACGTAAAAGTACGTCATGTTTTTTTTTAAAACCTTTTTTTTAAAAACATATTTATTTTCTTCGAAGTATGTTCAGTTGACACTTCTGAACGATGTGACACGTCACCTGACCACGTCCCCATGGCAGCGAGCTGAAGGAGCACAGCGCTATGGGGGCTGCAACACGTCGCAGCGTCGCTTTGTGGACGCGTGGTGCGAGTTGGAGGTGTGAGGGCTCCCCCTCCGGGCCCCCTCCGGGGCTCCGTGGGGGGTCGCGGCCCGGAGGTCGTGTCTATGAGCACGGCGGACTGACTGCCCGCGTGACGGATGGCCACACTGTTTTGTCGCGAATTACGTCGTAAATAAAGGCGTTCTGCTTACATGAGTGGAATACGGCCTTCGCGGCCGACGGGACGCCTATCAGGCAAAGGATACATCACGCAGCCGAGCCGCGGCGAGCAGAAAAACGTTTCGAGACGGAGATTTCGGACGCACGCCTGTAAGCTTTTATAACCTTCTAGCCTATTTTCTGGCATCCCAGAACGTACCAGGGCGGCCTCTTCCACCCAAACAAACGGAAAACGCGAGTCAATAAAAATGTAAGTGGAATTATTTTTTTACTGAGTGCAGGGGTTTCCCTGGGTGCAGTGGAGGAGCTTGGTTTTCGTTGCCGTATCCTGAAGCATCATGTCACGGGACTGAGCCGGGCTGTTAGGAAGTGCGCCGCCCGCCGTAACTCAGTGGCCCAGGACGAAGGACACCGCGCAGGACCCGGCAGGACCCGTCAGGACCCGGCAGGACCTCATGGCACTGCGGGCGGCTCGGCCCAATGGCCTTCCGAGCTGACCCGGGCCGCGCTCAATGGTAGCTCATGCCATGTGATCCATGGGCGCGGGTGTGTGGTGTACGAGTGTCCGGCGAGTACTCGGCCAGCGGAGCTGCGGAGCTGCGCTCCGGCAACGTCACCGCCTTGCACGTCCATAAAAGACGCATCGCAGGCTGTGAGAAATCATTCTCAGCACTTCGAGATAACTTTTCAAAAATTTCATTCTTTTGAAAATTTCCGAGAAAAGTTGCTGCACCTGCTAAGTCGTTGGATACGTTTTGTGACCGGCTGCTATCGAAAAATTTAATGTCGTCGTATGAGAGGTAATTAAAAAAAAAAACCTCGACACGAAACCAAAAATGAAAACAGCAAAGTGTGTTTTCCAAAAATCATCTTCGTTCGTGCCTGGACGTGTGAAACACTTGCACAGAGTTCGCACACTCCTAAAACGACGTCACCGCCGCGTGCAGAAAAGACGAAATAAAAAAAAAGTGTTTTTCACCGGGCGTCCCTAATTACGGTGGGATTGGCTGGCTGCCTCCTGGCTGCTCATCGCCTGCCACACTGCGCGGAAGAGACGGCCGACTCAGCACTGCTCAGCACGGGCTCAGCACGGGCTCAGCACGGGCTCAGCACGGACTCAGCCGGGCGCAGCCGGACGTCGGCAGAGTGCACACTCACGGCCGGGATGCACACCTGCAGGGACGCACATAGCCACTCGTCCCACTTCCTAAACGGATGCTCCCATCCGGGCCGGGCTGCTCCTCTCTCTCTCTCTCTCTCTCTCTCTCTCTCTCTCTCTCTCTCCATCGCTCTCCCTCTCTCCCCGGTACAGCGCGCGCTCTCTACTGCTACCACCGTTTAAGTCTCCGCCGCTCGCTCAGAAGCGAACTAAAATCAGCGGAGATAAGAAGCAGTAAGCCTACACAATCGGGCTCGCGCTTTTTTTTTCGCCTCGAACATTGCCCCCCCCCCCCCCCCCGGGCTGGATCCGCTCCTGGATCCGCCCCTGTCCGCTTGACGTCTATCGCCGATCGCGGAGCAGACGACGCGGGCACGCAGGCCGATGCCGCAGGCCGCCGCCACTTACACACTACTTTCACCCGCTAATCTAACGCTCATGTTTGGCGCCGGAGGGCGTTGGACGCCCCGCCGGACGTCCCCGGGACACCACCGGCCGGGGCTGTCAGCCCGCCGCCCGTCCCGGGGCGTTGCCAAACGCTAACCAAACCAACTGCCTCTGCGGGCAGGGAAAGGGGTACACACACGCTCATGCACCGGATACAGTACTGCAGAAACGGCGCGAGATTTTGATTTTTTTTTCGGAAGGAGGGAAGGGAGGGGGGGGGGGGGTAAACATGCGATTTTCTTTCCCTTTTTTTTATGTCATGAAAAAAAAATTGAAAAAAATTTCACCGATATCCCAAATCTGGTGCGTGTATGGAAGTATGAACACGATGCCGCCGCACAGGTGCCCGCGGCTGCGGCGGCACCTGCAGGTGCCGTGCCCTCTTATCGGAGCACCTGACGCATTCGGATCACGTCCTTTGCCCGCATCAGCGTCGGGGCTCGCGCCTCGTCGCGGCCCGCGGAGCCGGCGGTGCGCTCCGCTCGGGGCGGGGCGGAGGCCTAGGTCTAGTCGCCCGTGACCCGTAGCTGCCGCCGCTGCCGCTCTGCAACCCGTTTCCTCCCCCTATCCCTCTCTCTCTCTCTGTCTCTCTCTCTCTCTCTCTCCTCCTCGCCCTCTTTCTCCACCTTCCTCCCCTTCCTCACTGTCCCAGCGTGGCACACACACACACACGCACGCACGCACACACAGACTGCACTGCACTCAGTGACGGGTATACGACGCGAGGCTACCTGCTCGCTACCTGCTCGCCGCCGCACCGCGCGCGGGAGCCGGGGACCCAGTTTCAAACAAATCAACGCAGTTTATTGAATGGGGGCGAGTAGAGAAAGAAAATACGCGAGGCTACCGCACACAGAAAGCTACCCTGTGTTTCGGTCACGGAAAATCTGTTGCTTTTGTTTCTCTACAATTTGTTGTACAAATATCATTAGGGTTTCTTACTTTAAATAATAAATTTAATAATTGTAGTTACTCTAAAAAATACGGACGGAAAATTTCTAGGCAGTCACTAGCTTGTCACGAGGTGGCTTCAATTATTACTACTTTTGGTCGGATAGGCCGCGGCAGTAAATGTCGCTTCGGGTCGGAGGGCGGGGCCGAAAGACAAAATAGCTTCTGCTGAAAGCATGACTGGGCGACCCGGAGGCGCGCAGCCCATCACCAAACCACTCACTCAGTCAGTCAACAGTACACACACACACACACACACACACACACACACACACACAATTCATTCCGCGAAAAACCCCAAGTGGTAAGAAGCGCAGAGCAGTTTTATCGAGGAGGAAGCAGACGGAAGGTTTGGAGACGGCCGGGGGGAGGGGGGGGGGGGAGGGCAATGATGGCATTTTGATGGTGGGGGTGGGAAGCGACTGGTGTGCGCTCTCCAACCCGACACCAGCCACAGAGCAACGGCGGGAGCAGCGCGCACCAGCAGCGCCACCAGCAGCGGCGGGGCGCGTCCGCGAACAATTTGATGATCGCTCTAGCATCTTCTATGAGCAGGCAATTCCGTGTCTGGTACTCCTCCCACACACACACACACACACACACACACACACACACACACACACACACACACACACACAGGCACAAGCGTCTGTGCAAAGTGGCCGAAATGTAATGCGAGGGACACGACACGGGATTCCCTGTCCCACCGTGTGGCCCACCTCATCCCTCCCTGTCTCTCTCTCTCTCTCTCTCTCTCTCTCTCTCTCTCTCACACACACACACACACACACACACACCGCGGGCCCTCAGCCAGCTCGCGGCACGCGAATCGTATATATGGTGATGGCCCCTCATTCGGCAAGCGCCGGGCAGCAACGGCGCGCCTCAAGAGGAGAGGTGTCCTGAGACTCTACAACAACTTCCCTCCCCCTCCCCTCTCTCTCTCTCTCTCTCTCTCTCTCTCTCTCTCTCTCTCTCTCTCTCTCTCTCTCTCACAGAGTTACGTGGTTCTCATGCCGATCCGCACGAGTGCGCGTCTATGATCTTTACAGCGTCCATTGCCAGCACGGCGCCTGTGTGTCTGCGTGCACATGCGTGTGTGTGTGTGTGTGTGTGTGTGTGATGCGCTGTGTGTGTGTGTGATGCGCGCTGTGTGTGTGTCCGCGTGCGCGCGCCGAATGCGTATGGTGACGTTTAGCGGCCCATCCTTCCGCGCACGACATCATAGAGCGCAGGCACGTCGCGCGGAAAATTTCGGGCCACTATAAAAATGATTCAGCGGGAGAAATCTTAACAAATTTCAGCACGGATTTTTTTTTGTACGTGTAAACTGTCATACATGCAGGACAATGATCATATTACAACTCATTCGAAGCGCATCAGAAAATTCGGAAAACGCAGATAACAAATAGTGACCGTTAACGCCCTATTATTATGCATGAAAATCGTAAAAAGGATTGACACGCAAAATCGTCACGTCCCGCATGTCGCGCGTGGAATAATTTAAAATTAGTCCGCCTCACAAGCGCGGTCAACTTCGCGGTGCAGCTTTGTAAATGTCAACACAAAACACTCACGTACACACACACACACGCACACACACGCACGCACACAAGGCCGGCCACCCATTCATTCGCACGGGAGTTCCAGGCCCTCTGTTGACGGTGAGAAAATAAAGATGCATAAAGAAAGAAGTGAGACGATTTTGTTTTCACAATGTTGGTGTGTTTGCTCGCGTTCCGGCGGTTCCCGGCGGACGTCTTTTGGCGCGGTGAGTGATGCGAGTACTCTGTCGCCTGTCAGAGTGAGAGGGCAGGCAGAGGACAGGGCGAGGGACAGAGAACACACGCCACGCCAATAATTCGCACTCATTTCGTTTGAAAAATTTACTGTATAAATTTCAAAGTAAAAAAATTTTGAAGTAGAAAATTCAAGCGTGTAGACTACGACGTTAACTCCCATTTTTTAAAAACGATGCAAAAATTTTCGGGATAAACAATCTTTGACGCGGAGATTTTCCAAGGGATCAGAAAAATATTATTATTCAACTACTCCAAAAATTCATGCCAGTCAGCTCCCTCCGCCTCATAAATAATTAACAACAACACATCCTATTTCAAATAAGAAGTCTTCCACGTGTAAAAAATTGGTAGAAAAATAAAGTGTGCGGCGGGCTGACGTTTGACTTTTCTAGGTGACACCCTGGCTGCCCCGGCTGCCGCAATATTTGATCTGCAGCCCAGGAGGCCCCGATCGAGGATCCCCACGGATCCCCACGGATCCCCACGGATCCCCACGGATCCCCACGGATCCCCACGGATCCCCACGGATCCCCACGGATCCCCACGGATCCCCACGGATCCCCACGGATCCCCACGGATCCCCACGGATCCCCACGGATCCCCACGGATCCCCACGGATCCCCACGGATCCCCACGGATCCCCACGGATCCCCACGGATCCCCACGGATCCCCACGGATCCCCACGGATCCCCACGGATCCCCACGGATCCCCACGGATCCCCACGGATAATCCCCACGGATCCCCACGGATCCCCACGGATCCCCACGGATCCCCACGGATCCCCACGGATCCCCACGGATCCCCACGGATCCCCACGGATCCCCACGGATCCCCACGGATCTGCACGGATCCCCACGGATCCCCACGGATCCCCACTCTTGCACTGCTGCCGCCCCGCTAATGCGTCGAACGGTGCCCGCTGCACGCGCTGCCCGCACCCGGCGGATGGATCCCTTTATCGGACTGGATTCCCAGCGGCGCTCGCCGCCTCTTCGCTAACACGGGGACCGCTGGGGCCCTCTGGGGCCCACGGGGCCGCGATCCGCAAGCGTCTTATGACCCCCTGGGGGGCCCCGGGGGGGGGGGGGGTACACGTGTCTCTCACGGTGTCACTCTAACACGGCCGCTCAGTGCTGTGTGTGTGTGTGTGCCCCCACGGCGCCTGCGAACCGACGCATAGGCAAGCCCGCAACGCACGGCTGCCTGACGGGTCTGGCGAGGGTCCACCCTCCAGGCGCTCCACGGACGGACCACCCTGCCGTTCCTATACCTGGCAGATATTTACACCTGGACGTGCGTGCGTGTGTGTGTGTGTGTGTGTGTGTGTGCGTGCCCTGCTGGGGCACATAACCATGACAAGGTGCCGCAGCGCAACGCATGATGCGGGACGGGTGCAATTGAATAGAGCGACAGAGAAAGAGGGAGAGGCAGAGAGAGAGAGAGAGAGAGAGAGAGAGAGAGAGAGAGAGAGAGAGATGGGGGATAGAGAGAGACAGTGACGCCCTGGGAGGCACGAGCCGTCAGTCGCACCACCCTGGCACTCTAAATTTGTCGTCCCGGTAAGGCGCGTGGCACACTGCGCGGCACTCTGTGAGGGCCGCCCGGGGGGCGCGCGCGCTCTGTTTCGCAACCCGATCCCAGCGCCCCCTACCGGCGCCCCGGTAAGTGAACCGAGTGAACCGTCGGCGGTGAACTTTAGAGAAAATGCGTCGTTGTTGTGGCCGCTGCGGTAGAGTCTGAGCTCCCCGCAGCGGGGATGGTAGGCGCGGTGGTGAGCTCCCGTGCGAGGCGGCGGCGGCCGGTTGGAATTTAAGTCGTCTTTGTTATCGGTACGGCCCGGCCACCCGGTGATGGATCGGTGAGCCAATCTCGAATGAGCGGGGCTACAATTAAGCGGGGCGACAATTAAGCGGGCCGCCGCCGCCGCCGACGACGACGCCGCCGGCTCCCGTAAAGGAAAGTTCGCGCATAAAATGCCGCGTGTGTGTGTGTGTGTGCGTGTGTGTGCGTGCGTGTGTGTGCATTAGTTGTGGAGCACAGCACTGCAGCAGCGCGGCAGTGTGTCCATCTCCGTCAGGACTAGGCTAGAGAGAGAGAGAGAGAGAGAGAGAGAGAGAGAGAGAGAGAGAAAGAGAGAGAGAGAGAGAGAGGCTAGAAGCTCGGCTCCCGTGCCTGTCTGCCTGCCCGCCTGCCCGACTGCCGGCAGACATGTGATAAGGCCCCGGCTCCTTAAACGCAGCGTATCAGAGCCGGCTTAGAGATAAACTTTACAACTCGCGTAGTACTACCCGTGCTATCCGCGCTTACGTTTAAGATAAACGCCCCCCGGCGGACTTGACTTGACATCCCTTGGAGGGCGGGGCGGGATGCCCTCCGCAGGGCGGCCACGGCGACCCACTCGATGGGGCTCCTCTCGGAATGCGGCCGCGGGGGACGCGAGTACCGAAAACGAGTACTACACATGTAACACCTGTTGGGGACAAGAGCTGCCGGGTGCCGCCGAAAGTCGCTATCAGTTTGATTGACAGTTAATTATCGGTCGAACATAGTTGCGCGGGTGCAATCTGTGCTTCCTTCAAAGTTAGGGGGAGAGAGAGGGAGAGAGAGAGAGAGAGAGAGAGAGAGAGAGAGAGAGAGAGAGAGAGAGAGAGAGCACTGGCGGAGAAAATGTCCGCTTGCCCGATAGCCGCTGTCGCTGAGTTACCTTGTCACGTAGGCCCGCCCCGACATGGTATTGCTGCTCAACGTTAGATCTCATCAAGAACGCCGTTTTTTTTTTGTAATTGATAAGGACACAAGAACTTTTTTTTTTAAATAAAATCTGAACTGTCTTGACGTGCACATTTCTTAGTTCAAATTATCTCGTGACCTGTGTAGTCATCTCCATGGTCAAACGATTCCAAAACCTTTCCGCCGGCGATAATCTTTATTGTCCCATGCGGTCCGCCGCGTGTCCTGCCGTGTCCTGCCGGGTCCTGCCGGGTCCTGGCCGGGCAGTAAGCGGCCCTAAGCCGTCCCTAATCAAAGCCAGGGAGCCGCAGACCGCAGCACGCCGGCCGCCCGCCCCCGCACACGTGGAAAGTCCGCCCGCGCGGAAAACTCCGCGCCGCGCCAATAAAACCGTTCCACGGCGCCGCGGCGTGTGGTTCGATGGAAGGATCCGTCACCTGACGATTACATATCAAACAGGCGCCACCGCGTTTCATTGCGAAAGTAGGAGGAAAGGACACTGTCGAACACGGCGGTTGTCAGGAGGGGTTAACTGCACGCGCCGGGGATTTGGCCGGGAGAATTTGTGAAAAATGTGAGCTGCGGCCGCTGGGGCATAAAAAGTCCTTCCCACGCTTTAAAAAAAATTCACGTTGTACAATTAGGGTAATGAGACGGTTTTTTTTTTCAGGATATACTTTTTCGCATCCCACCCACACTTAAAATTCCGTCTAAAATATTCTTTACTCATTTTTTTCTGATTAAAAAAAAATACTTCATATTGAATACGATTTTGTTTCAGGTACGAAAATAAGAAAACAAAATATTACACCGCAGCAAACAGTCTTGGAGTAGTGGGGTGATAGGTGCTGCATAGATCAGTTTCGGAGCCGCGGCACCGCGACACGGCGGCGGGGCGGGTCAACCTCCGTGTACTGACACTCTTTCTCTCCAGGGTCAGCAACGACAATCACAGGATACAACCCCGGCGACACACACACACACACACAAGATAACAAATTACACTGGCAAATGTGGGCTACTCCCGCTGCTGCTGCTGCTGCTGCTGCTGCTGCTGCTGCTGCAGCGGTGGGGCCGCTCGGCTGGTGCGAGTAGCGCCGTTCTGCTGGCGGTGTCGACGAGCTGCTTATCACAGCTCGCGACTCGTATCAGGGGGCCTAGCGGCCTTAGGCCGGTAGCCCCCGGTAAGCTGTGTCACACCGCGTCACAGGGCGCCACAGGGCGCCGCCGGGCGCCGCGGCTGGGGGGACCGCGACGCGACGGCCGCAGAAGCGAGGCACGGAAAATCGCACTGCATTGTAAAAACATTTTCCGTCACGTTACAAAAAATCTGCTCTTAATTTTTGTTTAAGATTTTTTTTTCGTCACATGTATACAGTAAAAATTATTGGAAAAATTGTGCTGAGCAGGAAGACTGAGGTTGCAAATGCTGCGGAAGTATCGTTCAGACTTGCGAATAATTATTATTATGCTGAATCTGGTGCCAATACATTCATTTTCGTAAAAAATTTGAAACGCAAACCACTTTTTTCAGATAAGCATTTGAAGAATGGAGTGGGTCGTTTTCGCGGCATAGCCCTGTGTGAGACTCTTTGATTTCTTCGGTGGGCGGGTGGGGCCGTTGGCACAGATTATCTAGACAAGGCTTCTAAGCTCACTCCGCCTGATCCTGGTCGCGGGTATCTGACGTGCACGGCTGCATCTCGCGTCGTGCTGCAGTCGGAAAATCACGGACGGGCGCGTTGCCGAGGCAGGTGTGTGCACGGTCACGGGTTCGAATACCGGCTGGTGCACCGAATGTCATCGCCGCACTCACCCTTGCCCATGGCTGCGGCAGGTGAAGAGTCGGGAGAAATCAGGAAGCGAGCGCCTGCGCTGATGACACACCCCTCCACACGGCGTCGACGCGGGCCTCAACAAGGGGGATGTGCTTGTTGTCGTCGAGGTTCGGCGCGGTCCTCCACCACTCCACTCGCGGCACGGCACAGGACGGGACTGTCAGGAGGCACGGCGGCACGGCCGGGGCTCCGCCGGGGCCCCGCCGGGGCCGGCAGCGCGCCGCCACGGGCACGCCACGCCGCGCCACGCCGCGGGAGAGGGGGTATGAATGAGATCAGGGAGTGCGAGAGAGAGACGAGGGGGGTGCGGTGGGGCGGGAGGGGGCGGGGCGCGTGAGAGACAGAGAGAGAGAGAGAGAGACAAAGTAACGCCGCCACCGCCGCCGCGCCGTGTGGCACTCGGCACGAGTTCATCACCTATTCATCAGCGGGGACTGATGGACGATGAGTGATGCGTCTAAACAGACCGGACCGCCACGCGCCACGCGCCACGCGCCACGCGCCACGCGCGCGCGCAGGCAGCGAGGCGGCGAATCCGCGGCGCCCTCAGAAAAAAATATATAGATATAGTACCGAGGTGACCGAGGAGGAAACAGGCGACCAACAAAACTTGTACACATCAATTTCCAAATTTTATGATCGTCTTTCGGTCAAATCACAACTCATAAATACCTATCCTGATCAGGTCAGAGGGCTGCATTGCATCTCTTGCATGGACCACACAAAATTTGTTCACGGTTTCACGAGTCGTTGCCTTCCTTTCAGGCGACAGCACATGCACTTATTCCATTCGGCAGCGAAATGAAATAAAGCTGACCGACAACATAAGAACCCAACTTATTGCCTTCTGGTCAAGTCCAATATTTTTATTGCCGGTTTATATTTATTTTTTTAGTGCGCTCCGGTGTTCGTGCCAGACGGGTGGCGGGGCCGGGCAGAAGGAGACGGTTCAGTTAGGTGGACACTGCGAGCACTCCTGGCTAACGATGATGGCAGTGCCGGTGATGAGAAGGCGGTGCACGGTATGAAAAATGAAGAGGAGGCAACCAGCAGCGCGACATTAACGCAGGGACGCAAAAGAGACCATGTAAAAAGCAACTTTACATTTCTTTTCGTCTCTTATTTTTTCATCTTTTTGTTTCGGGTGCGCGAGTGCGCGCCGCGGCGATCGAACTTTCACGCGCGACCCTTTGGCAATCTGAAGCGACGAGAAGAAGCGATCTCGACGCCGCGCCGCCGCCTGGGAATTGGATCTCTCTCTCTCTCTCTCTCTCTCTCTCTCTCTCTCTCTCTCTCTCTCTCTCTGCCTCTCTCGCTCTCCCTCCCTCCCTCCCCATCTCTCTGTCCCGCTCCTGGGACGTTAACGGAATTCCTTTTCCACGGTTGGCCTCCCCGCTTGGTGTCCGCGCGCGTCTCGGCCGGCGGAGTGACCCGGCGGGCGGCCCGGCGGACGCCGTGGAAATGATTCGGGACGCAGCGGCCGTCCGCCTCCTCCAGGAGCGTGGCGCTGGGAAACCTCACTGAGAGAAAATTTGGTTTCTCGCGTCAAAAATTCAAATCGTGTTGATTTTGGAATGTCGTTGACTTTGGCTCGACTCTGGCTGTCAAGGATAACGTACTTGGGATTTTTTTTCCCGTCGCCCGCGTCCTGTTTGGAGACAGTCAATGAGAAGCAATACCTGCGCGATAAAAAGAGATTCGCCCTACCATTTCTTCGCAGTTCCTCGTGTGCTTTTGTCGGGTCTGTCCTTAGCGGTGTAGGGGCGCGGGGCCGGGAGGGCCACACTCTCGGGTCGCGGTGGCGGCGGCGGCGGCCGGGTCTACAGATGCACGGGCCCCGCTGCCGAATAGGGCACGGCAGGCCCTGGGCAGGCCCTGGGCGGGGCGGGGCGGCGGGCGGCCATTGGCTCTATGTGGGCCTTCGGTTCCGTTACCGGTGAACTGGATGTGCAGGTTTGAAGAACGAGGATAGATGGAACGCCAAACACACACACACACACACACACACACACACACACACTCATGCACACATGCACCACACTTCTCCAGAGGCACACACGCACAAAGACCGAGATTCCTCGACGGCTCTGAGTGTATTATCTTATTGACCTTTCCGTCACAAAGGGCTGGGATTAATACATCGTCCAAAGAGAAAATCGCTTTTTTTTTTCAAATAATTTAGAAAAACGAATTTTCGTTGGCCGTGGCGGCGTCAGGTTCGCGCGCGAGTCCAATTCAATCACGGTAGAATCGATTCGTCCCGGTCGCTGCGAGTGGGAGGCTGTGTGCCGGTGTGTTACGCTGTGCGTCGCTGTGTGTCGCTGTGTTACGCTGTGCGTCGCTGTGTGTCGCTGTGCGTCCGGCCGCACCGAAAGTATTTGCTACGCGGGGCAAAAATGTTAATGGGCGCGATCAATAACATATCCGGTCAACTAAAAATATTAAAGGTATAAAAATTAAAAAAAAACGGGCAATCGGCTAAAAATATAAGTAGATGAAGTGACGAAGAAAACTTCGACGAAGAGGTGGTTACTTCGACCAAACCCACGATTTTTTTTTGTCAATTTTAAATTTATTTTAAGTGTCGTACTGTTGCCTTTCGGTTTAAAAAAACAGTCTTAGAGAAGTTCGGGAAAATTATTTTTGAATGAAAAAATCATAAAAATGCTTTAATGAGCGTGCTTTATGTATGGACGATGAGGTTCGGAGGTTCAAATTCCCCCGGGATGGAACCGTCGTCACGAGTCTATATCGGGTCTGAGCCGCGGCTGCGTCGCCCTGGTGGCCCGTGGCATCCTCGGTGGATCCTGGCCTCGCAGCCCGCCGCTGCCGCTCCTGTAACCTCCTGTTGGCAGTGTCCGCTCTCGGTTACCGGCCACGCCATAAGCGGCGCCCATTGGCCGGGCCCGGCCCGGGCCCACGTGACGCGTTAAATCATATTTCGGGCCGCTGCAATGGAAATCGGAAGTGAGGCGGGTCCTTGACCCAGAGTTCTAAGCGATCGACAACCGCTGCCGCTGCGGCTGCGGTGGCGGCTGGCCGCGGCAGACAGCATGGAGCCGGGCGGAGCCGAGACGGGCGGGGCCCGCGCCCGCGCCACGCCGCGCCACAGCGTCAACTCACCTAGGTCAACATGCCCCACTTCCGGGGGACCACAGCCGACGTTTTCATTTTAATTGCCGGCAAAGTAGACGGGCTGTGCGACCCACACACATGCAACACGCTCACACGGACGGTCACACCGACACACACACACACACACGAACACTTCTTTTAGGCTGCACCGGCCCGCTCTGCCCCCCAGCAGGAGAGTTTTCCGCCTTTGCCTGGAGGCTGACCGCATGGGCCGCCGGGGCTGTCGCCCGTGTCCGGGGGCAGGAAGAAAAATAATGAGATAAAGAAATGATGGCGGCGGCAGGGGACGAGAGAAAGAGAGGCAGGGGGAGTGAGAGAGGGAGAGAGAGAGAGAGAGAGAGAGAGAGAGAGAGGGGGGGGGGGGGGGGTACGGAGAAAAGGCAGGAGCCGCCGTCATTACACCGATGTGTTCTAGAGATAATTCGGGGGGAAGCACGTATCGTTTGTGGGTTTTATTCGGCGTGTACACATTTCTGCCGAACGGTGGTGGTGACGCTGTCGGTCACGTTACTCGATAGCGTAAGTAGTGAGGGTCTTCCAAGGCAAGGTAAATGTGAATACACCGTACACTTTTTTTTTTTGAGTGTGGGACCCCATCGTACAGTAATTAGACACGAAAAAAAATCATTTTTAAACGAAATTTTTCCCTCTCCCACTACCAAAAACAACAACTGCGGATGCTAGACGGGTTTTATGTTCCTAATCTCTGAGGCGGCCGGAAGCAAGGCTGCGCATCCGTACAGTGCACGGTGCCCCATTTAGCCAATCACACGGCGGCGGATAAGACGAATTTGGCGGGCTGCAATCAGAGGCGCGCGCGGCTGCAGCGGCTGCAGCGGCCGCAGTAAAACTGTTTTACTGCGCGCGGTCAGAGGCGGCTGATGCGTCTGCACTGGATGACATTCGCCGGACTCGAACAGACCTCGGCGACCACCGCGGGCCGGCGCCGGCGCCGGGTAATAATGGCGGCCACCAATTACCGATGGGCCCCGCGACACCTCCCGGGGGGCCCCCCCACGGTGCCCGTCGTGACGCAACGCCATCAACGCCTTTACCGAGAACGCGGATTCCTGGACGGTCCCCCCCGCGGGGGGGCCCCGGGCGCCGCGCGGTGCGGCAGGGATTCCAGGACGCCGCCGTGCGGGATGCGGCGCGACGCAGAAGTGCGGAATAATCCGGAGCGGGCAGGAAAAAAAAATTAGCGCGCGCCAATCGAAATAGCTGAAATTGTGTTCGGTCGGCGCGGAGCTGAAGGCTCGGCAGGAATCCTGTGCGCCTCGATGATCCTCCAAAACAATACGAGGCGCGGACACCGCAGCGAGAAACGGATCTGAATCCGAACCGGACGGTTGTCGCACTCCGATGGGACTGACGTCTTCGCGCGGCCGGGTCATCCGTCTCGTATGTCCGTGTCACAATATCGGCGGCTAGGTTAGGAACGGCACGCGCTAAACACCGCCGCGCAGTTAGAGCGCGACCATAAGGTAACAACAGCCGGAGGCCGACAAAATAATCACTTTGTTTTTTTCGCTCGAGAGAGGTCATTACAATGCGCTGTATTTAATTTTTTTTTTTTGTTTGTAAAAAAAATTATTAAAAATTGAGATTTTCTTTTTCTTTTTCCCAAATTCAAAATAGGGTCCGACGCCTACACACTTCTCACAGAGTGCAAGACGATTGTGAGCTTCTGAGTGTCAGACATACTGGAAGTAGCAGTGTGTTCTAAGGCTAATTAATTGAAAGAAATTTTTTGCGAGAAATGTTTGCGGTGTGACGCCACGCGCCAAAGTCACACGGCGTGGTCGGCAAAGTGTGATCACCTCATGGCGCTCGCGGACGAAGACACCACTAAGTATTACGCCCGTTTCTCGAACTTTCAGAGGGGGAGGAGGAGGAAGGAGGAGGAGGAGGAGGAGGAGGAGGAGGAGGAGGAGGAGGAGGAGGAGGAGGAGGAGGAGGGGGAGGAGGGAGGAGGAGGAGGGGAGGAGGAGGAGGAGGAGGAGGAGGAGGAGGAGGGAATTAACAGCAGCACGCCATTGTCTGTGCCGGGATCACACGGAAGGTAAAGGTGTCGTGCATGTCCAGACGATAAGGCACGACGCCATCACGAGGCGTCTATCGAGAAACAAACAAAAACACGGAAATTTGCATGGAATATTAACCGGCAAGCACTTACCGGCAGGTGCCACAAAACATTCGCACTTACTTTTCGGCGCACACAAATTAAAATGACACCCGAGTTATTTCAAACCGCACCAGTAACTTACATGGGGGGACAGAGGGGGACGTAGTTTAAATTTGTTGATACTACCACCAAAATTACAAAAAAGAATTTTATTTTCTTAACTTGTCATGTCAATGAGGGATGGCTTATGTGGATGGGACTGACAAACAAACTGAGAACTGAGAACGCAGTTATGCTTCAATTATTTTCATAATAATTTTTTTTTCAACAGAAAATGCGTCTCTCAGCCTGCATAGCGAGGTGTCGCCGTGTCCGCACGGTCGGGGGGTGACGTCAGTCCGATCACGGAGAAGCTCTCCTCTCCTGCCAGGAGCAATATGGCGTTGACAAATTCTTTGTGCACTACGCAGTTTACACGGCTCGTAAGACGGTATGGAAATCCGCGACACGCCGCCTGCTTCTGCTTTCGTAATATGTTTTTGCCGTAATGTCATGAGCGGTCCACGTGACGAGGCCCCCCCGCGCGGTGTACACTTAATAACAGATTATTAGCAGAGCGGTGACCGATGGGGGGCAGCGCTGCGCCGAATGGGAAAGGTCAGGCTGCGCTACCGATTTCCGACCGCCGGACTTCCCCGAGTTTCTCCTGGCCTCTTTAGTGCTTGTGTTGAGACCATCCCCCTGATAAGAGCACTTAACGCGCGAGGGTGAGGATAGCGGGATAGATAAGCCGATAGCGCCGGTGCCGGGATAGAGGAAGGGGTGCGAGTGGGATAGAAGGACCGCGACCCCCCGGTCTGCTCCAGTGCGAGAGAGACGGGACGACGCGTTTGACTGCGGCAGTGCAAGAGAGATGCCCGGCCGGGCGGCGCTATCTCTCTCTCTCTCTCTCTCTCTCTCTCTCTCGCACTGTGCATTCCCCGTCTCTCTCGCACTCGTCCACCGCCGCGCACTGAGCGCCCCTGCAGCGGCGGGGGTAGGCCAGCCCGCACGACACCTGTGCGCGCCGCAGTCGCTGCTGGCCTACCTACCCGGCGTCCCCCGCGGGCTTCGAATTAAATAAATGTATAAAAAAAATAAATAAACTTAAAGAGCGACTGCAGGGACGGCTGAGTACCTCACGGCAGGTACTTACTGGGGCAGTGAGGTTAGGTTAGGGTGGGTGGCGGCCGTTCCACACGTGTCCGCTGCAGCCGGCGTGGCGTGGCGTGGCGTGGCGGTTTGTGTGCGGCGGCGTGGGGCGGCGAACCCGAGGACACCCGGTTGGGTCGGGTTGGGTTAGGTCGCGCCGCGCCTCGCCGCCGCGCCGCTCTGGGGGGAGGGGGGCGTCCTTAAATACGGAGCAGCCTCCGCGTAGGTCATGACCCCCGACGAACGCCCAAAACGCTCTCGGCCGCTGGATATCAATCTGTCGGATATGTCAGAAATCCGGGCGAATTTTTTTTTAAAAAAATCAAGTGTTCCACAAGAATCAGGGCAACCCCTGCGAGTGAATCAGAATCTCGAACTGGATCGACTGACGGCACCTACCACTAACCGTGCCTTCCGAACTCTACGCAAAGTCGACACCGACACCTATTTCCGAGGCTTATAATTTCGCTCTCGGGGACTTGTCGCCCCGAGAATCTGTAGTAGTAGGCACTTGACGCTATGCAGCAGACGACGGCGCAAGGCTTCGCGTTGTGTAACGACCGGACGGGGGGGATTTCCCTGTAAGCGCTTCCGCCGCCGCGCCTGCTGACCACTGCTCGACCCGCTCTACTGGGGGCTATCGTTCAATGTAATGACACCTCAACGGTAAACACACGGCGCCGCGCCGCGTCCAGCCGCTGTCCGGAGCGCAGCGGCGGCGGCGGCGCGACCAGGTCGTGTGCGCGAAAATAGCGCCGCAGCGACCAACTGACACATGCTCCGCGGACTGTAAAGAACATTTAAAAAAAATAATACATTGCTATGAAAATTGACAATGAATCGGTGCGCGACGTACTATGTGCGGGTTCTCCAACATCCCATAAAACTGTATGAAACATTCTATGCAATATGCTTCCTAAAGCAGATTATGCAACGTACTTTACCACCGCGCTTTTCAAAAATTTCCAAAACATTAATTAAATTTGAAAAAAAAAGTCGAAAATTGCCAACGACAAAATAATTGAGACAGATTTGTTTTTTTCTTTCCGGTTAGTCCGACCCAATAAATTGTGACGGTGTACGATCTTGTTGGTCGTGTCTAACGACGCGGCCGGCACCCTGTGGTTACTGCAGTGCACCGACGCCCGCGCGAGCGTGGCCCATCCTTTTAAAGACTTCCTCGCTTATTGACCCAATTTCGCCTCCGATTTTCGCGACACACACACACACACACACACACACACACACACACACACACACACACACACGTCGATTCCCGGTACAGTTACGCCGCCTGGAGGGGGGCGGGGGGCGCCGCAGCGTCACCGATGACGACGTCGTCCTCATAAGTGACAGGACACCCTGTGGGGGGGCACCCTGTGGGGGGCACCTTGTGGGGCACCTTGTGGGGCACCTTGTGGCGGGGCACCCTGTGCGGGCCACCCGCTGCGTGCGCGGGCCGATCTGTGCAGCCCCAATGAGCAACGGTCCCAAAATGAGACAATCATCTCTCTCTCTCTCTCTCTCTCTGACGGCCTTGTTTGTTTTGGCACGGGCCACAGCCCCGTGCATAGGCGGGCCCGCCGTTGGCGCCGGGGCCCCGCGAGGGTCCGCGTCGGCTGCGTCGCCCAATGGGATCACTCTGTTCATGTCCTCCCCGCGCGCGCTTCGAGAGGGACAGAGACGGGTGCACAACGCGGCGGCGGCGGTCTTTGCCATTTAAAAACTCCCGCCGCCGTCGAATCGCGGGGGAAGGAGGTGGCAATAGCGCACGCACGCACACACACGCACACACACTCGCGTTGGGCACACGTTGGGCGTGTGCTGTGGTCCCGAACCGACCCGGCGGGGGGCCCGCTCCGGGTTGACGCCCTGCACGTCCTCGAATCGGATGCGAGGCCGCGGCGGCGAGGGGTCCGAGGGGTGCGGGCCGTGGAGGCGGCTCCGGGACACACGCCTGGCCGCTCCTGTAACAGCCCTAACCTAACCTAACCAACGTCAGCGCGGAGGACCTCCCCGGGTAGCCTTCATCCGCGATGCCCGCAGCACAGGACAGAGAAAAGGTACACCTATCCGCGTGAAAGTGAAAAACCACGACGTGGTGACGATTTTTTTTTCTGCGTGCCGCGAAGAAAGAAAATTTAAAAAAAAAACGAATCATAATTTGTAAACGGATTTCAATCACGCACATTAGACGTGTCCTCGAGGCTCTCCAGCAGTGGCAGCAGTAGTGGCGGCGTGAGTCACTGATCCAGTCTGGGCGGCGGGGGCCCGCGGGGGCCGCGGGGGGCTGCGGGGGCCCGCGGGGGCCTTACAGCAGGCAATACGTCATAAACCTGCAAGGTCCGGACCCTCATTTGTATTCAGCCACGGTGACATGAGCGCCGCGCCGCGGCAGCAGCAGCAGCGGCAGCGGCAGCAGCCGGCGGAGACGGAGTCGAGGAAGACGGGGAGAAGGAAGACGCCGATGACGAGGAAAGCGGGAGTAGATCGAGTACGAAATGCACGGAGCCGCACCAGGAAGACACGCTCGCTAACGGCCTCACGTCCAAACTCGCTGCATTCGCACCGCGAGTTTTTTTTTTTTGTATTTTTATTTTAAGCATGGGGGGAATGAGCTGTGCGACATGTGTGGGCGAGTTTCGTCTCCGTGATCACACGATAAATGCACCAGGAGAGTGTAGTTGAGTGCACTCATCGCACAAAGTGTGCACCTAGTCGCCGGCTCGAGGGAGCAGCCTTGTCGCCGGACCTCGGCTCGCCTCACCCCCACAGCGGGCGGCCCGGCTATGATATTCGCACGTCGGTGTCAGGGACCCCGATCCCGAATCGGCCCGGTGAGAATCGGCTAGGCATTGGCAGGGCGTTATTGTACGGCGTCTCTGTGCGGCGACGCGACCAGCACTAATCTCCCGTGAGGCCGCGCTCACATCCAGAGTAATTCGGGACGAAGGATTCGGCAGTCGGACCTCCCTCACTGTGAAAAAAAAAATGACAAACGCATATTTGCAAAATCGACGCAAAAATTCGTCGTGACAACCGATAATTTTTATGCGTGGCGCACCAGCGTGGCGTCATTTCGAATCAAGGTTTGAATTTTTCAAAATCGCTTTTTATCTGATTGCTGTGTACTTTTTCGCATTTTTTTTTGATAATTACTACCTTTATTGTGATTTTATTTTTCAGCAGCAGGGAGGACCCCGGCAGGACATGCCCGCAGGCCCCGCAGGATGTCGTGAGCTGCCGGTGCAGGTTCAGGTTCGGCCGGCCGGCGCCCTCTAGGTGCCGCGCGCCACCTTGACATTGGTCTTGTCTTGCACCCATCCCCCCTCCTACCCTCCTCTCCCTCCCTCCCTCCCCCTCTCTCTCTCTCTCTCTCTCTCTCTCTCTCTCTCTCTCTCTCTCTCGCTCTCTCTCCTTCTCTCTCCCCCCTTCCCCGCTCTCTCCCCCTCCACTTTTCGCTCCTGGCGGCGACTGGCCGGCACTGGCCGGCGGCCCGCGGCTGCTGCTGGTACGTTAGCAAAAGGGCACCCCCGCGCGTTCAAATCCCTTACGGCCGATATAAAATGCACACGTCAGACATTTCAGAAATGGGAGATGCCAAACACGTGTGCGCCAGGCGGGCAGGCAGCACTGCCACAGAGAGGCGTAGCCGAGGGGTACCCCACTGCTTCCAGTCCTGGAACCCGCTGGAACCCCCTGGAAACCATAAATGATCGTGAAATTTTCATTCCAGTCAATGGAAAAGTCCGGTCCAGTCACCGGTCAGTGTACACCCGTCCGTGAACTGAGGCCCCCCTCGGGCGTAGCGCGGCGCAGTCTATCGCTTCCCTTTATTTCTGTCTCTCTCTTTCTCCTCTCTTCATTCTCCCTTCCCCCTCCTCCTCGTCCCTCTCCGGCCCCTCCTCCACGCGCATAAGTCCCAGTGGGTGTGAGACGAACTTAACCCGGACCTTGCTTCAGATAATTAATTAGTACCAGTGCAGTGACGGCCGAACGGGGGTCTCTATGTGCGAGAGAGAGAGAGAGAGAGAGAGAGAGAGAGAGAGAGAGGAGCTGAGACGGGGAGGGACAGAGAGAGGCAGAGGAGAGGGGCAGAGAAGGTTATTGGGAGGGGGTTAGCGACGGCGGCTGGGGCTAGTCGCGCGGGGGGGCGGACGCTGTTCATTCACAAGTCGCGATGTGAGAGGGAGAGAGACAGAAAAGTGGAGCGACATGAGTGGCGAACGGGGGAGGGAAAAGGAAGGGACGTGAGGCGAGGAGGAGAAAAGGCGAACTGGTCATACCAGGTGGAGCCGGCGGCTGCAGCCTGCAAGCGGATGAGGAAAATTCAAGTCACATTCGCTATAGACGGTGGAGTCGCACAAACGCAGGCGCCAGGCCTGCGCGCGCGCACACACACACACACACACACACACGTCCCTGAAAGCCTCAAAACTTTACACAGAAAGCGCATTGCATCGGAGCGATAACCACGATAAGAAGGCGCCAGTCAACGAGCGGCGGAAGAGGATGGCCGTGGGGAGGCGAGCAGGAGAGGCTCGGGTCGGAAATAGCCGCGGCGGGAAATGCAAAACGGAACCTCTCTGCCGGGGAAACCGCGGCGGGCCCATGTCCTCCTCACCTAGCAGCTATTTATTTACTACTTTTATTTATTTGGTGTGAGTGTGTGCGTGTGTCTTTTTGAAATCTCCGTGACCCGGCGTTTCTTGACATCAAAAGAACCGCTCTTGAGGAGTCACGGGGCGTTTCTACGAAACATTTTCGATGAATCGAAATAAAATTCATCGTTCAACGCAAAAAAAATTCCTTCATTGACGCACGAGAAAAAAAAACAGAAGTTTGTGTGATTCAAAGAAAGGATGTTTTTTTTTCTGGATGAAGTGCACGGGAGAGAATTTTTCCCATGCCTTTTAATAGTGTAAACAACTTTGCTCTCGGACAGTATACTTCCGTTCCGCTGCTGTGGGATTCACCGGAGCACCCTGTCGCTCGGCGAGCTCCTCTCCGGGTCCGCCCGCGGTCCGAGCACACCTGAGGCCGGACACCTGAGCCGCGGGGCCGCGCTTCCGTGTCCACCTTAACGAGGGCCGGCACGCGACCAGATGAGGTGTGTGCGCCGAATTTCTCTTCTCCGCGCGGCCGCGCCGAGGCCCTCCGCGTGACCGACTGGTCGACAAACTCGACCGATCGATCGATCGATCCAACCGATCGATACGAGGCGGCTGTGTTTACGTGCCGGTCGGGAATTTAAATACAATGACGGGAAACACGGCGCCGCGGGCGCCACGGAACACGCGGCCCGCGCGCACGGGGAAACACCGAGCTGCGTCGAGTCGTTGGCGGCTGGGGCGGACACTCGCGCCCGGGTTCGATCCCGGCCGGAGTCATCCGATTTTATTTTGGAATTTTTTTTTATTACCACTGTCACAAGGTTAAAATCAAATGCTATAAAATCAAAATGATTGAAATTGCGAGTCAAGCTCTGCGGTCAAAATCACGGAAAACTGATCATTTTTTTTTTAATCTTGATTCGGATTTGTTCCAGTTTTTTTCCTGGCAGTGCTGCAATTGCCAGCGGCGCGGCAACATTGTTTCCAGATCGCATATGGATGGATGGCGGGGACAGTTGCACAAATAATGATGGGAAGCTGCGTACGCGCTGCGATGACGGAGAGAGAGAGGGGGGGGGGGCGGAGAGAGAGAGGGAGGGAGGGAGAGAGAGAGAGAGAGAGAGAGAGAGAGAGAGAGAGAGAGAGAGATGGCGAGCACGGACGGAGAGAAAGAGGTGAGGAAGAAGGGGGCAGAGGTCACGCAGACAGCACAAGGCCGCCTCGAAGTGGTCTTGGAGTCAGGGGGGCAGTGAGGCTGGGCACGGCGGGGCAGCCTGTGGCAGCCTCAGCAGGGCACGGTGCAGTGCGTGTGCGACAGCGACAGGTGGAGCCAGAGAGAGAGAGACAGAGAGATCCGCAACTGAAAGGGGAATTTTTGCGTGGGTTCGCTTCCCCCCCAAAGAGAGGTGTCGGTCTAGTCTGGTTTGCCAGGCGCCTGCTGGCGGTCTCAAATCTCTTGAATGTAGGGCGAAGCCAAAAATGTCTTTCAAATCAGGTGTTCTCTCTCCCATCTCTCCCAAAAATTGTGCGAGAACTGTATGAAGGCGCCAGAACCTCCAGAGCTGGGCCGCAATGAGAGAGACAGAGACAGAGATAGAGAGGAGGAAATGACCAGGACGTTTCAGATTGGCGTTCGCGGGGTGCGACAGGTGCAGGTTAGCGTGCGTTGGCGCCGGCGTCGCCGCTGTCAGGTGACTGTCGGTATGAAGAACCCGTCGCGGTAAGCAATGCGCCGCCGCCGCCGCCGCCGCCGCCGCCGCTGCAGACCGGATATGCAAAGAAAGAAAAGAACCGGAGCCGAAGGTGTGCGCGGCCGGCAGCCCAGATCGGACATTACATCCAGTCACTCTACCCTACCTGCCCGCCCTGCCCTGCCCTGCCCTGCCCAGACGCACTGGGTTGACAGGCCAAGGTCCTTGTCGATTCGACAGAGCAACGCATGGCTACGCATGAGGCAGGCTATTTCCTCCGAGCGGCGGCAGCACACACACACACACACACACACACACACACACGGCCACCAGAGGCACAGCGGCGGCGGCGCCGGGCCGTGCCCTCCGCCGCCGCTGCAGCCGCGCCGGCGCCCGCTATGAAAAATATGTCGTTCCACTTCCACACGGCGTGCGACCCACAAAAGGATGAGGCGGGGGTGGCCGCAGTAGGGGGGGGGGGGGGGGGGGAATATTCGCTGACTCACACACTGTGTGTGTGTGTGTGTGCGTGTGTGTAAGTTAGGAAAGTGAAATGCTCTCAGGTGATTTCACTGGTGGTTTGGATATGAGAGAGAGAGAGAGACAGAGAGAGACAGACAGCGGAGGGAGAGACAGACTAAGATCACAAAATCACGTGATTCGGTTACTGCGACGATCCTGCCATGCTCCTCTCGACGGGGGCGAGGGCCGACTGCAGCAGCAGCAGCAGGAGCATGGGGTGCTCGATGGGTTGCCTACCCACCGCGGCGCGCTGTGCGGCCGGGCCGTCGGATGGGTTGCCTGCCCCCGAGGCGCCCCCCGGCGTGGACCGACGCAGGAGCCCGATGGGAGGCCTACCCGTCGGCGCCGCGCGCGCCCGCCGCCCGAAGGGTTGCCGCGCCGCCTCCGGCCGGGCGCGGCGGGCGCGGCGGGCTCCCCTTGTTCCCGGAAAACGCGGCGAAAAATAGAACGAGGGGCGCCGACGGCATGCGATGCGGTGGCCGGCGATCCACGCAAACATCTCCGCGGCGCGGCGGCGGCGGCCCCCCGGGGCGCAGCGACATGCCGCCGCCCGCCGCGGCCAGGGAGTGTCAAGGAATTCGGGAACCGTCACCCGACGCGTTCTCTGACAGACACACACGTCCGTTACAAATAATTTTAATTTTCCCTTCGCGAACGTCTGCGTTTTCAATATCAAACTGCACGCGTTATTCCTACCAGACGATGGATCACGACGTCTTGTGTGTGTGTGTGTGTGTGTGTGTGTGTGTGTGTGTGTGCGTGCGCGCGCTTTGAGCGTCGACAGCCGGTGAAATATGTATATCGAAGAGAAAGGGTGATGGGGGAAGGGGCGGGGGTGATTTAAGCCGGAGGGAGCGAGGAGGGGAGGGGGGAGGGGGGTACACCGGCCGGTCCGGTCATTCATGGACCTTCCCCACTCGGCGAGGCCTGCCGTGCCGGCGGCGGCGGCGAGGCCGGCAGACCGGCGGCGGCGACTGGAAAAAAGGAGGAAGAGGAAGGAGAACACGAAGAGGACGAGGCAGCCAGTCCGTCTGTGGAAGGAGGGGGCCGGAGCCCAGGGGGGGCCTCCGGGCAGGACGGCGCATATTGATGTTGTGTGACAAAGACGCAGTGGCCGCGCCGTCCCGGGGGGCGCGGGGCCGACGCGGAGGGCCCGCCGTCGACGTTGACGAGTCCAAACACATGCGCGGGGGCCGCACCCGGGACCCGGGGGCCCGTCATCATCAGCACCATCATGGCCGTCGCCGTCATCGTCATGGGGAGTCCGGGGTGTGGCGGGGGCCCCGCGGACGCATGCGCGACAGCACATGTCGCCGCGGGTTCGAATACCACGATTATGTACGGCATTCCTATAGCGAGCGCGCCCCTGTCGCCTGACGGCTGGTTCCGAGGCACTTGCTTTCGTAGCGCCGTCTCTGTCGCACGCCCGTGCGGTGCTGCATGTGAGAGGGAGAGAGACAGTGTTCGGAATCGGTCTGCCTGGGCTGGAAATGAACACGAATCTGAATCACGCGGCGCAGGTCCTCCCGCTGCGGGCGCGGTGACGTGAGCGCCTGCCGGGTAGGCAGCCGCGCGCTCCGGCGTGCACGCGTGTCGCGCGGGCCGGCCTACCCTGGCGCTCACAGGCGGCACGCTCGTCGCGCTAGACACAGAGTTTCTAGAGACACAGAGCTTCTAGTGCTGCGGCGGGGTCCGACCGGGCGACGGCCGCACACACCCGCCACCGCTGCAGTCGGTTTCATATTCGGATATTCGAACCCAGCTATTCGCGGCGAGGCTTTATCGGCGATCGGTAGGGTTCTCATAGAAGGCTTTACCGTGTTGGTGTTGACCTTACAGAGAGTGCCTGTTGGTCTACCTGCTGCCGCTGCTGCCGGGGGGATCTGGAATCCACTCCGCCCTGTGTGAGGGATAGCCCATCCTCAGCCGCCCTCACACACACACACACACACACACACACACACACACACTTTGGCCAGCAAGAGGCGCTTGTAGCCCGTCCTGAGCGGAAGAGAGGGGGAGGCAGGGGCGGCCAGAGAAGTGCCGCGGGCAACAAGGTGCCCCCAGGAGAGGGGGAGGTTGGGAGGGGGTGGGAGTGGGGGAGGGGGATCCAGGGCGCAAAGTGCCGCCATACGCAGGTCCGGCCGTCTGGCCGCCGCCCCGACGCCCGGTTCGGTTCGGCCCCACCTGCTCCGCCCGAGGGGCCGGCGGCCGGCCGGTGCTCGAGTGCCGGGGGCGGACTCAAGGGGGCCGGCCGCGGCCGCGCGAACCCACGCAACAGGCCGGGGGGGCCACGGGGCAGAGCCGCAGTTACCGGCCACGTTACCGCCGCGGTGCCCTAACGCAGCGAGCGGGGCGCAGGGCTGAGCGGGGCCCGCGCACCGCGCAGGCACCGCCGCCCGGGAAGGCCGACGAGGCCAAAATGAATCCCCTCCGTACTCCTCGTCCTCATCACCGAAACGCTCATCAACGCGGCCCCAGAAAACAATAATTCATTTAGCAGGGACAACCGAAGCAACCGCAGCGGAGCGGGCGGTGCGGCCCGGCCTGCGGTGGTACCTGCGGTGGTACCTGCGGTGGTACCTGCGGGCCTGCATGTGCGGCGGCAGCGCCAGCAGCGCCAGCAGCGCGCCAAGCCGTCAGGGGTCCCGTGTCTGTGGTCGCGGGCCGTCGGGCCGCGGCCGCCACATGCTGCAGCGGCTGCAGCGCCGCGCTGCGTGCGTACGGGCCCCGTCCCCCTTTCGGCACGTCCCCCCCCCCCCCCCTGCCTTCTTCACGTGGGTCCGACGGGGACCTGCCAGATGCGGACGCGATGTGGCACCGTGGCGCGGCAGGGGGCCGCAGGCCGCCGGGGGCCCCGCAGCCTGCTCTGTACGGGGGAGGGGGGGAGGGGGGAGGCCGCCGCGGGGCAGGAGCAGGGCGGCAGGGCCTCCATCGGGGACCTCGGCCTCCGCCCTACCCCCCGGAGTCTCCCCCTCCCCGCCCCCGACGGCCGCGGCCCCTCCGTGGCGCACGGCCCCCCGTCCCCGTCCGGACACGTCGCCCCGAACTGGACTGATGATCCGGGAGGCGGCCGCCAGCAGCCGACGCTCCGCTCCAGGACGCCGCCGGCAGACGGGGAGGGGGGGGGGACGACGGGGACCTCCGGCCTCCGGCCGCCGCGCCGCGCTGCACCGCCGTCGTGGCGCGATATCCAGCCAGGAGCTCTTGAATGGGCGAGTGAATGGGCGAGCCAGACCCCCCACCCGACGGCCGACGGCGCGCCCCACTGGGGGGGGGGGGGAGGACGAAGTCCTGTTCATTAGCCACCACGACGACGACGATCCGGTAGGAATCATGCCGCCGCCGCCGCCGCCGCTGCTGCATCAGCACAACGCGACCGCCGCCGGGATTAAAATAATAGAAATTGAAATCAACCTCACGACCGGACGATTAATAATTCGAGTAATCACGCACGGGTATCGTGTTCATCGGCTCAAACGAGAGCAGCGCAGAGCTGCGAGAGCGGTGTCCTCCCGTTGCCGTACGAAATACCGCACTGCGCCGGAGTAAACTTTGGCGGAGAACAACGTTTCCATCATTGCTTCTGTTTCTCGAATTTTTTTGTATCATTTTATTATTTATTTTATTTTTTGAATTTTTAGAGTCGACGGATACCGACTGTGATGCGGGCCGCGGAGGCTCGGCCGGTACGTCTGCTCGGCCCGGCAGCTCGGCAGCTCGGCTACCCATCGATATCAACCTTTTGATGGGGACTCGACTCGACTCCGGGATGCCATGGCCCCAGCGTGACAGGGTACGGGCGTCTTTTGAATGAGAGGTGAGGGGTGGGGGGGGGGGGGCTGGCCCGTCTCTGGAGTCACTACCATGCCCTTACACCTCATCGTATATCGGTGTGGTATGGGCAGGCCCTGGCAGGGCCACCCACGAAGCCGCCGCCGCCGCCGCGCCGCCCGCCGCCTCCGCCCGCCCCCTCCCCCCTCTCCAGTGACTCGTGCGCCACGCCGTGCGTCTCAGTGGACACAGGACCTCCCCCCCCCCCCCCTTCTCCTTCCCGCCGGGGCCGCCGCCGAGCCGCGCCGGGGACCCCCTGCGGAGCGAGAGGCGCGCTGCGGGGAGGCCCCCAACAGTAGTGGGGCACGGCGGGCCCCCCACGGACTCCGCGGGGGGTAAGGGGGGCGAATGCGGGGCGTCGCGGTCACGCCTACGTTGCATTTGCTCCCCCCCTCCCTCCCTCCCTCCCTCCTCCTCCTCCTCCTCCTCCTGCCGCCTCTCCACCGCCGCCGGCGGCCCGGCCCGGCCCGCCGACTCGACCACCACGAAGCTCTGCTGGGGGTCGCGCCGCCTGAGCGCAGAGCGAAACACCGCGTCGCGGCCGTGACAGCGGACGGATTTGTGATGATTGGAAAACGCCCGCGCGCAAGTGGTGGTGGTTGTGGTGGTGGTGGTGGTGTGGAGACGGATTTCTCATACTACACTCGCACAGCTGAGCGCAGCCGCGATTTCTCATCTTACATATGCCGTCGGACGGCGATTTCATTTCGACGGATTACCGCGCGCAGAGGAGTGCCAGGGGACGGATCATGATGTATCGGCACGTTACATGCCATCTCCGTGACAACACACACACACACACACACACACTCAGAGCTCAGCGCGTGCTGGTGACAGGGCGCTGGTGAATGGCGGGGGGCTGCGGGGGCCCCGCCCGACTCTGCCGGGGGGCCTTGCGGGCCCGTCGCATGTCGGAATGCCTGATAATTGCAGCAGAGGAGGTCCCCCCTCGTCGTCTGGGTCCGGGGCCGCCGGGGCCGCCGGGGCCGCGCGGTCTTTTGCTGCTGTTATTCGTTATTATTATCATTAGCTCTCATCCAGCGCGCGGCGCGGCCACCGGAGGGCAGCGCCGGGCGGCGGCCATCTCCGGGTATTTCATATTTGAGCGGCGGCATTAACTATTTCACGTACGTCCGGTCCGGCGGCGGCCTCCCACCGACCCCTTTAACCCCCTCTAACACCCGGCGGGTGCTGGCGCGACCAGGGCGGCGGCGCCGGACATTGTCATCACAGCAGCAAACATTCCGCCTCGAAATCCAGCATTTCGAGGCGACACTTGGAACTAGCAGTAATCAGATCGGGAGGCCGACTTACGTTACGGCTCGAATTGCTTTCCTCCCCGGATCCGCTAACCCACACCTTAATCCCAGTCCACCGTCTCCATATTTCTTCTTTCTCCTAATTTTCCCTTTCCTTTTCCTTCTCCTCCTCCTCCTCCTCCTCCTCCTCCTCCTCCTCCTCCTCCTCCTCCTCCCTCTTCTTCTTCTTCTTCTCCCGCCTCCCGCGTCGCCTCCTCAGCAGACCCCCCCCGCAGCAGTCAATACCTCACACCTCACACTCGAGCTCACCTACACAAACCATAACAACACGAAGATCAGCACACGGTCCGTCGCACGGCAGGAGTGCGGGGGAGGAGGGGAGGGGAGGGGAGGGAGGGAGGAGGGGAGGGGAGGGGAGGGGAGGGCGATGCGGGACAAGAGGGAGGGGCGTGAAACCATCATGAAACGACTCCTTCCTCCGCCGGCTCAGCTCACGGCCCTGTGGTCCTGTCTCACTCACCCCCGCACGGGACGACCCATAAGTGCGAGAGAGGCAGAGGCCGAGCCGAGCCGACCTCCCCCTGCAAGCGAGGCGACGCCGCGGACCGTGCGCTACCGTGTGCTGCACACCACAATGAGGACGGAGACGGAGGTGCGGGGGTTGTCGAGGCGGGCGGGGGCTGGCGGGGGGTGACCGACGTCATGCGGAGGGCTGCAGGGATCAGCAGTGCGTCGATACACACCGTAAGAGCAGCGGCGACGAGCCAGCCGCTGCCCCGCCGCCCCCGGGACTTTAGCGCAGCCAGCGCCGAAGTACAATACGGGTCGCCCGTCATTATTTGTGCGTCCGATATTGAATGAGGCAGATCGCAGCCGCCACCACCCAGGGTGGGCTGCGCTGCCGCTGCCGCTGCCGCAGGCGGTGCGGCTGCTGCTGCTGCTGCTGCTCCTGCAGGCCGGGCCCGCTGCGTTGTGCGCAATCCGTTCTGCGCGCCCGCGCACAGCCGCCCGCCACGGCCCCATGCCGAACAACGACGCGGCTTTCGTGGCGCTGTCTCACTCGCACTGCTGGGCTAGAGAGGGAGAGAGAGAGAGAGAGGTCACAGCGTTTGGAATCGGCAGCCTGCTGCAGCCTCACGGAGCGCGGCGGGAGTGGGCAGCGGTATTACATCGCACATTTTGGAGTTTTTCGAAAAACCGCTCGACAACCCACCCCCCGCGGGATAAAAAGCCGATACATGGGAAAGCCTATCGGGAATTCTGATCCGTAGCTCCATAGGCTTTTCCCTTTTTGATCGAGTTGAAAATGTCCTCCCAGTGAGTTCCCATGGTGGCCCATGCGATGTGATTGCCCATGGGGACATCCCTATAGTGATCATATAGCAAGAGAGAGAGAGAGAGAGATTGATTGGCTTAAGGTGTAAGACAACAGGACTGAGAAGTCCTACGTGCGTCCCGCAACGCTGTCATAGAGAGAGACAGAGGGAGAGAGAGACAGAGAGAGAGAGAGAGAGAGAGAGACTGGCTGACTCCCCCGTGGTCTCCCCCCTGCCGTCGTCGCGGAGGTGTACGTCGCGTCGGGGACGCCTGCCCCCCTACATTCGCCGCGCCCCCACGGCGGCGGCGGCGGCGGCGGCGGCGGCGGCGGCTGTGTCCTCGGCGGTGCCCTCTGACGGCGTCCCTCCTTTGGCGGCGTCGGGTGGCCCCCGTTGTCGCCCAGGTGTCCCCCCTGGAGTGGCTCGCTGGCCGCGCCCGCTGCACCTGATTCGCCACGGTGCCCTTCTCCTCCTTCTCCGTCTGTCCGCCGCTGCCGCCGCACCGCAGCACGGCCGCTTTGATCCGATCGCTCTTTTCGACGGACGCGGCGCGTATCGGTGGGAGCAGAGACACGGCGGGGCTCCAGGCGGCCGTGGTGGTGACACGTCCTGCGGTCTGTGTGTGCACGGGGACGCGGCGTATAGGGCGTATAGGGCGTATAGGGCGTATAGGGAATCGGTGACCGTAACGACGAGCACCCGCCGCCCGGACCCGTCTGTCTTCCCATAGGGTCACACGGCACTGTGTCAGATCGGAAGGCGACATCACAACGCCGGACCCGAACACAGGACTTGCAGAGGGCGCTGCCGATGCTTACCGGCGGTGTCGCGCGCCTATCTTGATAGGACCTTTTTCCCCCAAGAGGAGGACACGAAAACGGCCTGGAGATGCGTTTACCCGCGCGTGACGTGGTTTGTGCACGGGGTCACGTGGGCGTCTACCTGCCCGGGGCGGCCGGGCCGGGGGTGAGGTGTCATGAGTTGTTTGCATGTTTGCCTGCGGGAAGTGGCCCTGTGTGGCAGTCCGCGGAGCAGCCGGCTTAGCCGCGCCTCTGCCTGTCTCTGTCGCACTCGTGGGCTGCTGCGTGAGACAGAGTGTGTGTGGGAAAGAGAGAGAACGAGGAGATAGAGAGAGAGGGGCCCGGGTTGGCGGAATCGGCCTGCAGCCCCGGCCGCCTCTTTGTGGGGTTGTTTGCCCCGTGTTTGTCGTGGCCGGGGCGGTACGCGGTACGGGGGTCACCCGGGCCGCGCTGGGGCCGGGTGCCGGGTCCGCATGTGCGGGAACACACAGCCCTTACCGGGGGTCCGGGGGCTCGGGGGTCCGGGGGTCCTTGCCCTCAGCCACCCCCGGCATCGGCAGCCTCCGGAGCAAAGCCCCCGCCCGGCCCGTCCCCGGTGCAGGCTGCATCAGACGTGCCCGGCCCGTCCAGACCCGCAGCCTGCGGGCCCCGCAGGCCCCGAAGCAACCTCCTCTCGACCTGCGCTATCCAAGCAAATAGCGCCGCGTCCGACCGGCCGACAGGACAGGACAGGTCTTCGCCGCCGCCCGCCGCCGCCGCCGCCGCCGCCGCCGCCGCCGATGCCGCAGCAGCGGAGGCACCACGCCGACAAAGTGCGGCCGAAATGCAGTGACGGTCGTGGCGGCGCGATCCTCTGCTCCGAAACCGTCACGAGAGCCGCGGTTGACTTTGGCGACCTCGTTGTCGACGGCGACCTCGCTGACGGCACACTCTTCGACGCGGCCGCGGAGCCGAGCTCGTCGTCGTCCGCGTAGACAGTGGACCGTCGGTCATCCCGGCGGTGTCGCACTTTGCGTAACTTGCCGCAACGCTGGAGGGCCGTCGACGGGGGACTCGAGGTGGCCGTCGTGCCGCGCATCGATTCGGGGGGGTCGTCGACGGGGGTGTCCAGCCCCCCTCTGGCCAGTGTGTGTGTGTGTGTGTGTGTGTGTCGGCGTAGTGCCACGCCCTCTTCGGGTCTCTCTGGGCGACCACCCGGGGACTCCGCCCGCCACGCCCCGCCCCGCCCCGCCCGGAGCATGGTGCCCCGACCATACCCAGGCCCCCGCCCGGCCCCACCGGCCCGGCCACCCAGGTCGCTTCCTCGGGCCCTCCTGCATGGAGCCGTGGCGTGCCGCGTCGTGGCGCGCCGTGCCGCCGCCGTGCCGTGCCCGAGTGCCCGGCCGGTCCGCTGGTGGGCGCGCGCCGTCTCCGCGGCGGCGGCGGCGGCGGCGGCGACGCGCCTCCGGCATGACTCCGCCCAGCTTCCGTCGAGTTCATCACTTCCGGCCCTCGGTGGTCCGTCCAGAGTGGGCGGCGAGGCCCTGGCCGTGGAGCCCCCCGCGGCCCCGCGGCCATGGGGACGTGTGTGACGTCTCGGGTCAGCAGAGCCCGCGATAAGCCCGCTAAGCGTCAGACGGATGAAAAATCGCGCCGCCGGATCACCATCGGAAATGACTGCGATGCGGCGATGACGTCACGCGTCACCGCGAGGGCCGCGGGGAGATGTCACCGCGGCCACCACCGTCGTCTTGGTCGTCGTCCTGGTTGGCGCACGGCGGCGACGGCTAATCCCGGTATCGGATGGCTCCCCTGTTGTGCCCGCGGATGACCAAAACAAAAATCAGAAAAAAATTAACAGTTGGTAAACACTCGGTAATTCGTTTGTAAAAATTATTGGATTTTTTAAATAAGAAAAGGGTGAAAATAAAATCAGGATGAAAAATGATTTTTCTTTTATTTACGCCGATTCCCATCTGTATTCGCGAGCACATTATTTGCACCAGTCTGTTTGGGCTCCGTTCCTGCAGCGTCCCCCCACTCTAGTGGACTCTAGTGTCGTGGGGCCCATGGCCCCCGGGGGGTCCTCGACGTCGGCGGGCTCAGGTGTCAGCCTCGCTGGGGGTGGACACGTTTGGACGCGTCACCCGGGAGCACCCCGTCGACGCTGCCTCCCGGAGCAGGGCCTGCAGTTCCTAGAGCCCGGGCCCTCGGCCGCCCTCGGCCTGCCGTCGGCGCGGGCATCCCCAGACGGGGACCCCTCTCTCCGTCCTCGTCCCTCCCGTGGGACCCCGGGCCCCCGGCTGCCGACGGCGCCCCTCTCTCTCTCGCACACACCCCGGGCTCCGTTATGCGCGTGTGTTTCCCGCAATGGGATTTCTGCCGTGTGCAGCACGCCGAGTTGCATGACCCTAAATGAGCCGTATGGCAAAGGACGAGGCGGGAAGTCCGCGACGGCCGCCCCCTCTCCCCCCGCCTGACTCAGAGCAGCCCGTCGAGGACAACGACAAGGCCCCGGGGCAGGTGCGGCGCGCGCGCACACTTACGTGGGTGTCCGCCGTGCTGTGGCTTGTCCTTACCTGGCCGCCGCCATGCGGTGTTCTGGGGATGGCGATGGACCTTTGGACGACAGGACCTGTCCAAACACCACCTAGGCAATGACCTGGCCGGGCCGCCCGGGCCGGGCCGAGGGGACGCCGGGACGGCCGGGGGGACAGATGGCACCCCGGGATGCCGCTAGCAGGAACTCAGGGATCGTCACTTCCCAGCAGCGCCAGCCCGTGGACCCTGGCCTAGGGCAGGCAGGACCAGGCCCCACTGCCCCAGACAAGGGGCTCAACATAGGATATTTATTTAGCAAGGGCCAAACCCCCAAATTTAAATTTCTTTTTTTCTAAAATTTATAAGGCCTGCGCACTTGGTGAAGCGAGATTCACTGACTTTCTTGGTTTTTCCGTTTTCATCTGGAGAAAAGAAGATGAACTAAAAAGTGTCATTTTGACTTACTAAGAAAATCGACGGAATGATCGCAACGTGTACCGATTTCGCTTACATTTGTTCGTAGTTTTAGATTACAAGTTGTGCAGAAAAAAATAATTCAATTCGGTAACATGCTTTATTGGCGTCTCATGCGCTGTGGACGAAGCGACATCAGAAGCACAACCAAACCGCGTGGTGAATCTCTTACACATTCACATAAAATCGTATTAATTTCAGCGATATCACACACACGAGCGTGTGCGGCCCCGCGGCGCTGCAGGGGTCCGCGCCGCTTTGCGGTGGTCCCTTTTGTGGCCCCGACAGAAGGCCCATACACGCGCGGTTTGGTCTCCTTGTGGTCACTTCCCTTTGACGCGCCACCCAAACACACCACATGCATTTTGTTGTCGGTGCCCGGTGTGGGAATAAAATGAAGCCCGGCCGGGGGGCTTCGGTTTCTGCTCGGTGGGGTCCGGCCGGGGTGTGAGTGTGGGTCCCCAGTCCATTGATACCGCGGTCCCCCCCTCACGGGCCCCCTGCACGGTTGCCAACCCCCCTGGGGCGCGGCGCGGCGTGGGGGCGCGTTGTGGGGCGTCGGGGCGCCCCGTATGGGGTCCTTGGCGAGGCCCCGGCCCTGCGCGCGCGGTGGCCCCCCGCCCATGCCACATTCAGCTTGACCAAACAGACGTTTCGCGTCGGAAGGCTGACCTCCCAAGACCAAGGAGACGGGTCAAGCGTCCCTTCATTAAAAAAAAATTCTTCAATTTTTTTTTATTTACTAACTACAACTAATACTTGCTTGTTCTATTTAAATCTCTCTCTCTCTGCCCACCAATATATTTCCTAATCCTGAACATTAAGATCTTGTGACAGTCCTCGAAAAATCCGTCACGCACGTTTCGCTGTTTCAGGTTAGGTTAGGCGCGGCAAAGTCTGAGCAGCTGCCGGCGCACCGCGTCTGCCCGCGTCCTCCGTGGGAGTTGTTGTTCTCTCTCCCCTTTCTGCTTGCAACGTACGAGGGGAGCGTCGCGTAGGTGGGAGCCTTATCGACTGTGATATGATAATAGTCCGAGAGAAAGCCTTTCCCCTCGAAGAAAGTGGCGCGCGATACACAGATTTGTAACCCGAACCTGCAATATCGCAACGTTTCTTTCACACCAGTTATTGCGACAATCTTTTGGCGAGGGAAAGTGTTTATTTCGGGCGATTCTTTCGCGTGATCGGAAAGTTTCTATTTTTCTCGCCTTCTCTGCGGCACGCGAGGCGCGGGGGGGCCCTTGAAAACAGAATCTTATCGTTTACATGGCGGCCTCGCACGAAGAAAGTGCAATAATACTGATTCTACTTTCTTGTCATCTGAAGTGAGTAATCTCACTTCAGCTCACAGCACTTCGGGAGGCGAAGGTAAAACCGTACGCGTTCCCGCCCGCTAGAGACGCATCCCCTCAGCGACTGTACTAACTGCTGACTGCGCGCGCCCACACACTCCTATACTGCACCCCGCGGGCTCCGTAAATAAAAAGGGAAAATACATTTTTGACGGCTTATCGGCAGGTCTTACAACGTCGCAGTTGTTATGTTCTGCGCGCCGTACACTGCACTAGCGCGCACTGCGCATGCGCACGCGTCGTCTGCTTGACAGTGTTTTGTCACGTGACAACCGTATGCACCGCGCGCGAGCACGTTTGCGTGAACGCCTCATCTGATCGAGTGGAAAAAAGATACGGGCGAGGGAATCGGTTCCCGCGTGCGGTCTTGTGAAGGTAAACTGAACGCACGGGCGATGAATGGGCGGACCTCTCAGGTCGCCATGCTACAAAAATATTTTGTCACGTGACGATAAATATTGATGACGAATATTTGTCACTGAAATATTGCGATTTTCTCGTCACGTGATGAAATATTTCGGTGACAAAATTTTCGTCGCGTCTGGGCCTGGACGCTCAAAAAATTGATTTTCTACCATTCCCGTATACGATTGTTAGGTGCGGCGATTTTTTCGGTCCAAAATGTGTGACGACAAAAATCTTGAGCAAAATCTAGGAGTAGATTTTTCGTCAAAATTAACTTTTCCTGCGAAAACCTCAAACCAACCACGTACAGCTTATATTAGCGTACGAAACGTTTACAATATAATCTTCAATATAACGTGCATAATATATTTTATTATAATATTGGTGCATGGCGATGAGGTCAGCAGAGCGGGTTGTTATGCCGGGGGGGGGGGGGGGGGGCTGGCTCCGTACTGCGCCGGCCACCGCGCCCCCCCAGCGCTTATCGCGACAACGCGTGGGGTCAGGCCGTCAGGCGTGGGGGTCAGCCCGGGCAGCGGGCGATCCGCTTATAACCAGTTCACTTGCCGCTATCTTCATGTCACCCGGTGATCGTCTGGCCCCGCCCGAGACCCCCCCGGACCCCCTCTCCCCCCGCGTGCCCTGCGCGGATGGCGGGCCGGGCCCCCCGGGCGGCGAGATACCCCCCGCGCAGGCGGCTGCTGCAGCGCCGAGCTGCGACCCCCCCCCCCCCCCCCCTACCCCTCCCCCGCCCCACAGCGCAGCGGACCGGGGGGTCCCGACTCGCGGGAAAGTCATCGTAAGGTACTATATATATACACCAGGCCGGAAAAAAGTCGAAAACAAAAACAAAAAAAAGAAAAGGAAAATTGTAAAATAAAAAAATAAAAAGTATGATCTTACGCAGCACACCCAGAGTCATCAATGCGAATTTCATGTGTATTACCACAAATACAAGGAAAAACGGGCTGGGCGTATACGTCTTTATATTCCGATGTGAATAATTAACTTTCAGATCACTAATTCTGTTCATAATTAAACGATATCCTTTTATTTGGGGGGCGCCGCGGCTGCTGCGACGACGTCCCGACTTAAAACATAGCGGTCTCTTTCCGCGCCTCGTTCATAATTTATGTACATATTCGACTTTGAAAATTAAAGCCGCGCTCGCCATATAATACGTCACCGGGGGCGCGAACTGATGAGGGGGGGGGGGGGAGGAGTGAAGGGTGCGGGAGGGGGGGGGGGGGGTAAGGGGGCCCAGCGGGGCCGAGGGAAGACCGCCCGCCGCTCCTGGCGGCCACCGTTGTGCCCCCGCCGGCAGCCGCTGCCGGTCGCCGTGGGGGGTTACACTTCTGCTATCACCCGGCGGGCCCCCTTGGCGGCCCGCGGGAGGCCGGCCGGCCAGTCCGGTCCAAAAAGAAAAAAAAAAAAAGAAAACAATCTGCCGCCATCGGGCCGCGGCTGCCCGCGAGGCTGCGCGCACGGCATCATGGCGGCCGCTGAGCCGCACGAACGTCAGATTCGCCGGTGAGAGACGCGGGACGATCACCGACGCGGCTTCTAAAACCGTCCCCCCTGTGATGACCGCGTTATGGCCGTCTTCCGTTTGCGCGCAGAACCACTAAACATCCATCAATCAGCCATCAGCGCTGAGCCCGGTCAAATGCAGCGCGCCCCCGCCGCGCTCTGCTGCTGCCGTGTTGTGGTATCGATTGATATTACATTCTTTCCTCTCTCTCTCTGTCTGTCTGTCTCTCTCTCTGTGATATGGCGAATGTGTGTGTGTGTTTTTATTCGCGTGCGCTTCTGTGGGGGGTCTTCTCGGAATTCTGTGTTATCACCGAGCCGATAGCGGTCACCAGGGAAAGGCATGGGCGGAAAGAAAGTAGTTCGGCCCTGAAAAAGGGTTGCCGTTGTGCAACGCAAACGGGCATTTGTATACGAAAATATACCACCACCACGCATTCCTGCTATTTGCACGTGCCTTCGAACGGCAAAATAATTGTAAACTTCGACACATAATTTAATTAATAATAATTATTATTATTAGAAGGACCACCAAATACTTGTGTGTTGGTGGTGACTTTCGGAGAGTCTTATGACGACAACGCCGTCCGCATCATGTCTACCAACAAGTACATAAACAGTGCATGGACACAGCCGCCCCTAAACTGCCTGCGCGCTGGTAGCGTCTAGACGTCATCCGTCGCCGCACGTCTGCCCGCCGACCTTTGCCCAGCCCGTAGTTGCGGCTGCTGCTGCGGCGGCTGCGGCGGCGGGGCACCGACTCGTGCGTTCTAGATGAGGCGGCGACAGTCAACGGCAACCATGCATGCGTTCGGTACTTCACGAGAGGTGCGTGCGGGACCAGGCCCTCGGCGGGGTATTTTACACCTTGTCTAGTTATGGCAACTTCAACTTACCACCCCCTGGTTTTACCCAGAGGGCCTGCCGCTTAGCGGTAGTAGCGCTATAATTTTTGTGACTTAAAAAACAAATTAATTTTGTTATTGTTGTTTTTTCGGGAGAGCGGCTATTTTAAGCTGAAATTCTTGTTGCAAATTTTTGTTCCGTTGATTGTGTATAATTTTGGGTGTAAGTCGTGCGGTATAAGTTAGCACCAACTTCCCGCTCCGTCGCCACTCCGCCTCTGACCCTAATCGCGATTCCGTCGCCTGCCTCTGCCTCGGCCTTCCCTGAGCACCTTGGCGCCCTTCCTTCCCCCTCGTTTGTAACGTCGCCTGCACTTTGTCCTGCGGGCCGTTGTCACGGGCGTGTCGCGGGCGTGTCACTTGTCTATCCTTCCGGTCACCCCGCCGTTGCGTCTGCATTCCACGCAATCTGGACTGGACTCGCAATGACGGCGGCGGCGACGCTCTTAGCGGCTCAGCCCGGCTCGTCGGCGGCCTCAGGCTTGGCCGGGTCTCCCGCCGGCTCCGGCCTCCGGCCCTCCCCAGGGCCGCCTCCGGGGCGCCGCGCCGGCCGCCCCCGCCGCCACCGTGCCTGTGCTCCGCTGCGGGGCACCCCGACGACTCGGACGCGGCCGCCGGGGTGTAATACCCGTCGCCGGCCGCCCCGGGCCGCCCTGCACGAGGACGGCCTTGTTTACGTCGGCGACCTGCACGGCCACGCGTTATTGCGCTTTTGTTATCGCCGTCCTGGGATCTCTCGGCGGTGCCAACTCCTCGGCGACGGGCGACGGGCGCCGCCGCGAGTCGCGGATATTGGCGGGCCGTCGGCGAGGGCCAGCCGAGGGTCGCTGTGTGGCCACGGCCGGCGGGAGCAGGGGATGCCAGGCATTCCCGGGGGCCGTAAGCCAACCGCGCGTGCCGAGCCCAGCCCAGCGTGGCCCGATATCAGGTCAGCCCGCGCGTGACGTCACTGCCCACCCAGGGCGGGGCGCAGCAGACTGTGACGTCACATATTTGGAGGACTGCCGACGCGGGGTGCGGCCGGGTCACGCACGCGCGTCACACGACAGCTCGCCGTCAACGTCATCGTCCCCGTCACCCCCCTCCGTCCGGCCCCAGCCGAGTCCCCGTGCCCTACCCCGTGTCACCCCGTCCGCGCCGCTGTTTTGGCGTGGGGCCTAAGGGCCATCGACCCCGATCCACTCCCCTTACTCACAGATCACACCAGCTCCGCCCTTCTCTCTCTCTCTCTCTCTCTCTCTCTCTCTCTCTCGCTATCTATCCCTCTCCCTTGCGCCCTCCCCCGTGCGGGCCCAGGCCGTCTCCATCCCGATCATTCCAAAGGCCCCGGCCCGGCTGGGCAGGGCAGGGCCGGCGGGTGTGAGCCAGCAGTGCATCGGGGACCCTGGCCTGGACGCCCCGCCCCGCCCCCGCCCGGCTGGCTGGCGACACGCCGCCCCCGCGCCGCCCCCGCGCCGCCCCCAGACGCCGCGGGGTGGGCCGGACCTAAGTACCAGCGGTAGGTACCGTACGGCCGGGCACGGCGGGGACGGCCCACGCCGTTACCACGCATTACAGTACAGGCGCTGCGCGCCTTTCCCTCCGCCATCGGGGACGCGCCGCCGCACGGCCGGTCATGGAGGAGACGGGGACGGTGTTGCCATAAGTGCTCCGCCGTCCCCGTCACCGTCACCGCCGCGATTAGGATCAGAGGGGGCGCGCGCCGCCGCCCGGCGGGCCCGGGGCCCCCGCTCGCCGTGGAGGGTCGCGAACCCCCGAGAGCACATGACGTCGTCGGCGGTGACCGCGGCCAGCGAGGCGATCCCGGCACCCCTCAGGCCGCGAGGGAAGTCGACGCCGCTCGGCCTCCAGCCAGCCGTCCAGCGTTCAAGTCTCCGTGCTGGACGATGGGTGACTCGCCCCCTCTCGTCTCTCCGTCTCCCTCGATCCACCCCCTTCTCGCCTCTGGCACGCCTCCTTCCCTCGTGGCCGCGCGGTAAACAGCAGCGACTTGCGTATTTCGCGTGTTTCCGCACAGAATGAGTGCGTCGCCGCCCCGCCCTCCGGAGTTCCCCGCCATGCACGGTCCCTTTCAGCGCTGCCGCGCCCCCTCGGCCCCCCGCCTCCTCTCTGCTAATCGCCCATGTGGGCCCGTGGTGCGAGAGAGAGAGAGAGAGAGAGAGAGCACCACAACGGCAGTTTTACCCCGAGAGAGCGCTTTCCCCCGGCTTTCCCTGGTCGCCGTACTCGTCAAGCGCTTCACGCGGATAAGTGTCAAGAAAAACGTAAAAAGCCGTAAATGAAATACAATACCGCATGAGTAAATAAACAAGTTGTCGAACGGCGAAAGGGGCGAAAGCGGCGGGGAAGCAATACGAAATCGAGCGCGTCGGATTCCCATTACCATTCTGTGAAAAAGGCGCGATTTCTCATGAGCTCCCGTCGTCTACCGCGCGGGCTTCCCAACTCCACGGTGATCGTAGCACATGAGCTGCTTAGCATACCCCTTCGGCCGCCACCCCCGCGGGCCGCGGGCCGACGCCCGCCCGGCCGGGCCTCGCATCGTCTTAACTCATTTCCATGTTTGTGTTCCGGTCCGACCCGCCCCCGACCTCCCCTCCGCGGGTCCGTGTGTAGGGTGATGTGTAATTGTAACTGTGATAAGGGCTATTCAAACGGGCCCGTGGTGAAGGTGGAGGTGGCGAACCGGTTCTGCCTGGCTGGCCGCAGACCACACCGCGTGGCGCGGCGTGGCGTGGCGCGCGACCTGCGCGATGTCAGATGTCGCGATCCCGCGGCGGCGGCGGCACCGGCTCACACAAAAGCGGGAGGTTCGCACGACGGCGGCGGAATCCGCGCCGACGAAAACAGGAAGAAATAAATAAAAAAAAGTTGTTGAAATGCTTAATGAAGCAGCGCGCGGCAGCGATACAAAAGACGCGTCGCCATGCGGCCGCAAATTGAAATCAAGGATTCGAGACAACGACGAGGAGGGGGACGGGGAGATCCTCTTCGCACCGCCTCTGCAGACTACACGTAGTCCATGGGGGGTCTCTGAGAGCGACCAGTTCCGGGACGGCCGGGTTTCCTCGTCCTGGGCGTTGTCGGGGACCCCAGGAGGCGCGGCCGGGGCCAGTAGGGGCTGCCCCTGGACACCGACTCACCCGTCATCAGGGGGCCGCCTCCTCGACGGGGACCTTCGGTGCGGCCGGGGACGGCCCTTTCGGCGGGCACCCCGGTAGTCCGGCACTACGCCGGGTGCTCCGGGACGGCCCTGCGACGGGGAGCTCCGGGCCGGTGCACGGCGTTGGGCCATACCCGGCCGGCACACCCCCGCCGCCCGGGTCCCCGGCGGTCCCCGGGCTCATCTCCGGGCCTCTCCGGCCGGGCCGTTCATCGCCATGGCCGTCGCCGTGGGCTATCCCCCGCCCCGGGCCCCGGGCGCACTGCCTCCCGCCCACGCAGCGCTCGCTCTCTGTCCCTCTCGCCGGCGGACGGCGGGGCTGAGAGAGACGGCCGTATAAACTGGAGGAGCCCCGTTTCGGCTGCAGCCCTTTTTGGTGCCGAAATGAGAGTGGATAGCGTTCGGGCAGCAGGGTCTAATGTAATTTCCTTATGCCCCCTCCCTCCTCCCCCTCGCCCCTCTTACACTTTGTCTCCCGGGACCGAGACCTGCCACAATACACTGAGCTTGGGGGACGCTTATAAACGAATGAGACCGAATTTGGCCCACTCTTAGACGCCCCCCCCCCCCCTAAGATCAAGACCATACCCTGACCACCGCCCCTTGAACACTGTCATGTACTTTACGTACGTGCCCTTGATCCAAATACAGTTTTAAGCGGCGCATGGCTGTCTGCAGCGCGGCCTCTGGCTCCCCGGGCGTTTGTCCCGCCTGCCGCCCAGGCCCTCCTGGGTCACCCGGAGCTATTAGGAAGAGGTCACTTCACGGACCATCAATTAATTTTTTAAAAGAAAAACCCGCCCACCGCATCCCATCCCAAGCCGCGGGCCCCGGGCCCCGCAGGTCCACAGGTCGGCCCCAGACCCAGGCCGGCCCGTACTAATACACATTGGGGGTCCTTCAGGCCTTTACCGAAAATGCAGACCCGCCGTCGCCGGCGCGGTATTCGAACCCGGGCCGGGCGGAGGCCGGCAGGCCGGGCTGATCCAGCATGCGAGCCAAAAACACAACGTGCCGCGCTAACTCCTTCCGAAAACGATGCGTGTAAAATCCGCCCAGACGGTTCAGACAAATTGAGTGCGTGGCGCCAGCCTCCTCCGTCCACCCGCGCCGCCGCGCCGTCCCGCCCTCTGATTGTCTAGAGCGGCCACCGCAGCCGCTTTTGTGTTTTTATTTATTCGCGCATTAAAATTGGAATTTTTGCGGGGAGATATTAGTAGTGTGCGGCGAAGCCTCGCCTCATGGGGTTCGCGCGCCCGCCTTTCCGAGACGCTCACACACACACACACACACACACGCGCGTACACGACATAACTGCCAAACTAAGACTAGAATTTCTGCCGTGGGGCGCGCTGCTGGCGGTGTGGAAGCGGCGGTCGCTGCCACGGGGTGTTAGTGGGGGGGGGGGGGGCTGTCCGTGACAGGTAGGCGCCGTGTCGTGTGGAACCCGCGGTGCCTGCCAGGCGCGTTACGTGGTATTTGAACGCCCCGCCCGCCCGAGTCGCGGCAGCCGTGGCCCCGGGGGCCCCCCGGGGGGGCGCGGCGCGGCGGCGTGGGCTTCCCAGGTGGTCGTGCTCGATGGCGCTATTTCCGGCGTTCCGTTGACCAACGACAACTCTATTTATGTCCCCCTCCCCCCCCCCCCCCCCCCGGTGCCGGCCGGTGCATACCGACCACTCGGAAATGAGATAAAGAAAGGCCGGGCCGTCGCCGCCACGACCACCGCCACCGATTCCGGCACTGCGGTTTGCTAGTTAGCGTCCACAGAGGCGCGGAGCCCACCGTGGCGCAAGAGCCCCTCTCCCACGTCCGGGGGGCGGCAGCAGCGGGAGGGCGGCGTGCCATTTCAAATCTCCCGCCCCTCGCCGACCCCGCGCGATCCGCGTGTGTCGAGTGTCATCAACGCCGCCTGGCGGAGCGATTCCGAACTCTCTCTCTGTCTCTCTCTCTCTCTCTCTCTCTCTCTCGCCCGCTTTATTGTGGAGCACCCCTCGCGTGCGAGAGAGACACAGCTATACGATTGCAGTGTTCGCGGCATCGGCTCCCGGGTTTGGTTGGGGTTGGGGACGCTGACGTCGAGGCCCTGCGCTCGTCAAAGCGTGCCGTACTCGGAAACACAGATCCGCGATCCACATCGCCACCGGCCGCTTCCGCCGTGGCCGCGTTCTGTGTTGGGTGTAGTTCGGTGTGGGGCGCACTGTTGCAGCACCTGCGGCAGCTGCGGGCCCGACGCACGTCACTTGTGCACGTCTGTCTCACTCGCTCCCCACCGTGTGTCTGTGTCCCCCGTGAACCCTTTCTCCCCGGAGGCCGCGGCGGGGGCGGCGGGGTCACTGACCCCGTGCGTCGCGACGTGCGCCCCCGCCGAGGGGCGGGGAGAGTGCCGCGGACACCTGTCGCGGCAGCGCCCAGTCCGCGGGGGAAAGCCACAGCCCCGTCTCTGTCGCGCTCGTGGGGAGCTCCGCAGAGGGAGGGAGAGAGAGAGAGAGAGAGAGAGAGAGAGAGAGAGAGAGAGAGAGAGAGAGAGAGAGAGAGAGGAGGGGGAGGGGAAGGTCCGAGGGCTGCACCCCCTTCGGAGCCCCGGGCGCCCGTCACCGCGGGGTGCAACGACCTCACGGGCCGCGGGGCGCGGGGCGCGCAGCCCGGTGGAGCCGGAGTGGCGGAGCCTCCCCGTCGCGGAGAGGGCGAGGCGACTGCACCGGGGCAACCGGGGCCCCGGCGGCGCGCGGACGCCCTCGCCAACGCCGCGACCATCGACCCCGAAGGGCGCAGGCGCAGGCATGCCCACTGAAACGGCCCAGTCATCCGGGCCGGGCGCTGGCCGGGCGGGGGTGTGGCCTCGCGACGCCGGCCGGCGGCCAATCAGCGCGCGGCCCGGGGCGCGTGCCGGCGCGTGCCGCCGCCGCCGGCTGGACGTCGCCGCCGTGGTGGTTGCGAAGGGCGGCGAGGGAAAACCTCGGCCACCCCCGCGCGCCTCCGCGGCCGCGGCCGCCGGGAACCCCACCTGTGCGAGCGGGAGGGGGAGGACGACGGCCACGTGATGCCGCCCTCCCCCCACCGCAGGCCGGGGGAGCTGCCGCCTCCCCTCCCCCGCCCGCCTGTTGCTTCAACCCTCCGCCTGCATCCAGGGCAGTCCCGTCTCCCCGTTGACACTGTCGAGTAAGACAAAGAGAGGGGGGAGGGAGGTGTGGAGAGAGAGAGAGAGAGAGGGAAGAAGGAGGGAGAGAGGGAGGGGGTAGAGCACATCGGGCCCAGGATGCCCGGGGGATGGGGCGGGCCGGGGTTGGGAGGGGAAGGGGAGGGGCCGGGGCCTCTCCTGAGCCAAACCGAGGACCGACCAAAATCCGAGCCGCCGCTGACGGCGCCGCCGCGCCTCCGCCTCTCTCTCCCCGGGGCGAGTCAGTCAGTCGACGGCTTCACCCCAACCCGAGCGGACACGGCCGGGCAGGAGCGCTCAGGACGGCAACGGCACGGACACGCGAAGCGACGCGGTGCGGTGCGGTGCGCTCCCGACCCCGCGTGCCTCCAGTGACAACAGTGAACACAGTGGACAGTGACAACAGTGAACACAGTGGACAGTGACAACAGTGCAGTGACGTGACGCGTGTCTGGACGGATAGCTGACATTGTCGTCGGCAGCGTGTGCGTGCGTGTGTGTGTGTGTGTATTCGTCACCGAGTCCCTGCAACTCCGTCACGACGGATTCCCAACGGCTCGGATTGACCGCGTTCCACGCCGGGAGTGTCTTGTGTAAGTACGATGCAGTGCACCGGGCGGCGGCGCGACGCGTGTTTCCTGGAAACGCTCCCCTTCCGTTTCTCTGTCTCTGTCTCTCTGCCCCTCCTCTCTCTCTCTCTCTCTCTGTCTGTCTCTGCGACGCGGGCAGCCACCCGGCGCCCACTCACGGCGTGGCGTTGCCTACCGCTTCGGGGCCAGCTGGCCGCCGCGGCTCCAGCGCCGTGCCTGGCATGTCGCGGGGGTTGGCCGGCGCGCCGTGCATTGTCGAGGCGGGGGTTGTCGAGGTCGCCGTCGCTGCCAGGGGGTCGGACTCGTCGGGTGCGGCAAGGACGCAACGCGCGACGGGCGACGCCGAGCTACCCGTACGGCAGGTGGTTGTCCAGGACGGGGAGGTGTCACAGGTGCGCCCCCCCCCCCTCCCCTTTCACAAACGCCCACCGCGCCGCAGGTGGCCGCGGCCGTGCCGCCACCCTGCGGCCTGCCGCCCAGCCGTCGCTGGTGGTGTCCGGAGTGACCGGTGGTGGAGGGGGAGGGGGGAGCTAAGGGGAACACCCAACGCCGCCCCGCCCCCCTCCACCCGGCCGGCCCACCCGGCGGGGACCCGGGCTGGGGCCACAGCCGCCGGGCGCTGAGGAGAGAGAGAGACAGACAGATAAACACCGCCTCGCCGTGGTGCAGCAGCAGCAGCGGCGGCGGCGGTGGCGGTGGCCAGAGTCGGAGAGTCAGTCCTCAGTCTACCCGCGGCCCTCCGCCCGGCAGCTTGTCTGTGAGCGCTCCGTGCTGCACGCCCGCACGCCGGCGTCTGTGTCCGCGACGTCGCCCTAGTGTCTCGCGGTGTGCTTGTTCGTCGCCCGGGAGGGAGCCGCGCCCCGCTCCGCTCTGCTCCCCACCAGCTCGAGGATGTGCATCAGCTCCTGCAGTGCCGGTACGGCCCGGTGCGCCGCCCGGCTCGACACCTGTTGCTCCTCCTCCTCCTCCTCCTACAACGAGTGCCTCACCGCCGCCCACCGCAGCCCGCTAACAGTGTGTTGTGTCTCTTGGTGTGCGCAGATCTGGCCCCGGCTTCACCCAGCCAGGCACTGGGTTCGCCAGGCTCGCCGTCCGCGTCCTTCGGGCTCCCGTGGACTATCCCCATGACCATGGACGAGATGGCGGCCCCGCGGTCTCCGCTCCAGGTAAGCGTCAACCCCGTCCAACGACTGCTCGTTCCAGGGGGACCGAACTCCCCGTCTTAAGTTTCGTGTCGCACGGGCCTTTTTGGCCGAACCGCAGAACGCGCTGCACTTCGTACCGGATGCCTTTCACTGTGTTCTGCATGTCTTCTACTGTAGACCCCCCGGGGCGAGGACCCTTGGCTCGTGTTTTACGTTCGGATTAATATACGAGACCTCACAAGGGCGTGTTTTCGTCAAGTGTTCGGCGGCTGTGTTTTACATTTAACTCTTAATTCGATCGCCGCCTTCCTTACGGCTTGCTTAAGTACATGTTAGTCTGCCGGTGTACGGACTGCGGTCCGCTCTTGTGGCGCTCCGCGGACGTGTGGTCGCTGCCCCCGGTAATATCCCTCGTGGCTTGTCAAAGTCCCCCACCGCCACCGCCAGCACCCCTTCCGCAGACCCCGCCCCTCCCTGACCTAGGCCGTGCCGGAGCCGGGTGGGGTGGGGTGGCCGGCCCGCCTCCCGGCCCCGTCCCGGCTGGTTGCTCAGCCGGCATCGTCGTGGGTGGCTTTTTACGCCACCTCAAACATTTGGAATGGACCGAGTGCGCTGCCTTTTCGCACATAAAAGGCGGCTTTGTCGGGCTGGGGGTCGCCCGGGGCCCGGTGTCGGGGTGAGGGCGGGGGCGCGGGACACTTTGCAGCTTTGAATCCGCTGGCTTGCATCGCTAAGCCTGTTGCTCCCCCGTCTGTTGGCGGGCGGCTCCGCGCGGCGTGGCCGCCCCGGGGGCCCCTCCGTGCGACGGGGTCCCCGAGACGATCCTGGAGGCCCGCGGCGAGGCCGTGAACCCCGTCGGACCCCTCGGGGGGCTCCCCGGCCCCCTCGTCACTGGGGGGCGGCCGTCCTGGACCCGGGGGAATCCTGCTGCGAAAAGCGCAACGTGCGGCCGAGGGGATCCCGGGCCGAGGCCGTGCGGGCCCGGGCCGGGCGCGGCTTAGGATCAGGCGGGCCGAGGCCACCGACGATTGTCAAAACTAATCGCAATCGGACAATGACCGCAGTGCAATGGAGCAACTGTTGGTGGTTGCAAATCGAACGCAATTGATGTACAAGTTGGCGAGTCGGTTTGGCCGCTCGATTGGCGGGGGGCGGGCTGGTGCAGCGGGTGGTGTGTGCGCTGCGGCAGCCGGCCGGGGACGCCACGACGGAGGGGAGGGGCGCAAGTGCAGCCGGCATCCGCCTCTCTGCACGTGGTGTCCACGTGTGGCCCCCGCCGACGGCCCCGGCCCCCTGGAGCGCCACGCCGCCGCTCTCTGCCTGTCCTTCTGTTCTCGGCGTCGTTATATTTTCGTTGGTGTCCGCGGGCCGGGGAGAGCTTGAGGCTGTGCGGATACGCCGGTTCGCCGCGTCCCTCCCCTACCCCCCGCCGCCGTGCCCCCGTCGTGCCTCCCCCCGCCTCCCCCGCTAACGTCATCCTGGCGCGATGGAGCGAGGCTAATAAGGGGGTTAGACTCTCCGGTGGTCCTCCGTTGTCGCCGGCTAGCCGAGCCGACGGGGGGAGTGGGGGGCCCCCCCTCCCCCCTCCGCCCCCACAAGGCTCGGATGAGCGACTCATCCCCCCCCCCCCTTGCCTTCCCCGCTGCGGCTGCGTTCGAGTCTCCGCGCGCCTCGCCGGGGCGCGCGCACACACCGTGGTGTCGCCGCCTGTGACATCTCGGGTCGGGGGTCGTTTTCGGACGCGCTTGGGTCCGCTCCCCCAGGGTGCCTGCCGGGCCGCCGGGCCACACACACCTGGCGGGGTGGCCTCCTGTGACCCGGGCCCCGCCCCGCCCCGCGCAGCGCGGCAGCCCCCAGGGCCCTGCCTCCTGCCTCTCTTGCGGTCGCCCCAACAGCGCATCCATTGCGTGGCCATTCTCTGCGGCACAAAGGCCGTGTTGGCTGCCGTCGGAGGTGTGTTGTGCCTTTTATGTGTCGCCGGGAGGGGGAGTCGGCCGCGGCCCCGGGGGTCCACGAGGACCCCGTGGGGGTGTCCTGAGCGCGGCGCGGCGCGGCGCGCACGGAAGCCCCGGCTGCGGCGCAGGGCTGCCGGACTGACTGACCACCGCCGCCGCCGCTCCTGCTAAACGAAAAGGAAAACAAAGCCGTGTGGCGGCAGCTGCTGCTGTGCCCCCCCCCCCCCCCCCCCCCGGGCCCGGTGTCGAACCCGTCCACTTTTTTGTGGCCCCCCAGCGGCTCGGCCTCGGCCCGCCTCTTGTCGGCGGAAGGGAGGCTGTTCGCCAACGGCGGCCTCACCTCGCTTCGGCGGCGGCGGCGGCCGGCGGGGCCGGTGCGGGGCCTCGGAGAGTGGCGGCGTCGGTAACCAGAGACCCCACCGGGGCCCACCGGGGCCGGGGACGGGCCGGCTGTTTTGGGGGCAAGCCCAAGATATTCGAGTTACCGCCGATTTCCGCCACTTGGAAGGGTTCTCTCTCTGTCTCTCTCTCTCTCTCTCTCTCTCTCTCTCTCTCTCTCTCTCTCTCTCTCTCTCTCTGTCTCTCTCTCTGTCTCTTTCTCTCTCTCTCGTTCTCTGGTGGGGTCCTCCCGGACAGGTTTTTGGGGGAGGGGCGGATCCTGGGGGGGGGGGGGGGGAGTACCCTTGAGGGGGCGGGGCCCATTACTAACCCTCTGCCGGCAGGTACCTCCGCCGCGCTGCCTCCCGGGTCGGGGCTGGCCCGGCGGCGGCGCGGCTGGCGGCCACGTGGCGCCAAGCGTCTGTCCCGAGGGGGTCGGCTCGGTGAGGGTGTTCGGGGGGGCCCTCGGGGCGGAGGGCGCACTTTCCGGTGGCCGCCGCCCCGCCGGCTCTGGGGCTTGTAGTGCTTGTAGCACCGACCTCGCTCATGCCTCGCTGCTGCTGCTGCTGCTGCAGCCCGGCTGGCACACCCCCTCGGGCGTTTCGGCTTTGCCTGGCTTTGCCGCGCGCGCGTCTTAGCTGCCCGGCCGGCGAGGCTGGGCGGGCTGCGTCCGGGAGGGGTACGGAATTTTTTTTTGAACGTAAAAAAAATATATATCGACTGTGTGCGGCGGCGGCGGCGCCAGTAGTAGATCTAGACCGGGCAGCGGGGGGGCGAAGACGCCGCCGTGGCGAATGCGTTTCACGGAGCGGACAGGGCAGGTTAGGTCAGGTCAGGTCAGGTCGGGGCAGACTTGATAATTGCGAACCGTCCTGTTCCGTTAGGGTCGGGGTAGGAGGGTCGGTTCACTATACCACGTATATAAATGACCCGCCCCCTTGATCACACTCGGCCAAATGGGCTCTCCTGCAGCTCTCCCTCCCTCCCTCCCTCCCTCCCTCCCTCCCCCCCCCCCCCTCGCGTTGCACTTTGGCTGGTGGCGCCTATAGTGGCCCCCCCCCCGGAGCTTCGCCCGCCCGCTCGGCCCCGTGAATAATCCCCCCCCCCCCCCCCCGTTTCCCCTCCAGAACCTTGGGTGGTGGATTAATTTTAAAAAAAAAGAAAACGCGTCCGTTTGGCGCCGTACCCGGCACGCGCTGCTCTGCCCTGGGATGTGACGGTGTGCCGCCGCTCGGTAACTTTTGGTCACCAGGCCCAGGGGCCGCTCTGTTGGGCCGGACACTGCGGGCGTCTCGGTGCTGCCCCCGCTGTTGCCGTCACGTCGTGTCTCCACTCTGAAATAGAGTAAATAACTGCGCGGATGAGATGAAATGGGGGGAGAGAGAGAGAGAGAGAGACGGATCGTCGGCGTGGAAAGTAACGCTACCCCCGCTGGACCAGAGGGGACCAGAGGGGCAGCAGCCGGTGGCCGAGAGGCGACGCGGGCTGCATAGCCGGCCGACGCGGTGGGAGATTCCTCTCTCTCTCTCACCCACACACACACGCACACACACTCGGTATTTCTCTTCCTTTTGCTTTTGCCTCGTAATGAGCGACAGAGAAAGGGCGAGACTGCACCGCGCTTGTGAGTGAGAGAGAGAGAGAGAGAGACGTACGTACGTACGGCCCTCCTATTTGTCTCCCCTTCCCCCTCCTCGCCTCCCCCGAGTCGCGCGCGCTTACACTCACACACACACACGCGTGTACTCACACACGCACATGCGTATGCACACACACACACACGCGCGCGCGCGCGCATGCGTTACGCACACAGCGTGCCCTGCGGCACGTCGCATCGCCGAGGGAGAGGAGTTGCACTGGGAGGGGGTGGGGGGAGATTCTAGAAAATATTAGCGCTGCAGTCGTGTCTTGCACTGCATTCTCGGCCCCGCGCCCCGCGGGCCCCGCGTGCTCCCGGTGGGGGCGGGGGTGGGGGAAGAGGGGGGCGGGGGGAGCAGTGCTGCTGAACACACACGAGGGCGTGTGCAAGGTATTTGCTCTCCGGCGTTTTGACGGAAGATTTCTTATCAGTGGCGTCGTCGCTGTCGTTACGGCCCCCGTCTCTCTCTCTCTCTCTCTCTCTCTCTCTCTCTCTCTCTCTGTCTCTGTCCCTCGTGAGGCCCGCCGGACCCTCTCTTCTCTCTCTCGCTCTCCGCCCCTCTCATGTCGTGAGGGTGCCGCTACGTTTGCGACGCCGCTGCTGCCGCCACAGCCCTCGTCCCTCTGAGAGCGGTTTCAGCTGCGCCCGCAGCGCCCCCTGGCGGCGGGGGCGCGCACTACTGCGGCACGTTTGAGGGGGATGCCGGCCGGGTGGCTCGTTATGTTTTGTTGATTTATAGTGATGTGTTTCTGCGGCTGGGCGGCGGCACCTCCTTGTGCCCCCGGCGTGTCAAAAACTGCCGCCGCTGGGGGCCGGAGGGGAGGGGTTGCGGTGCGCCGCCCCCCCCCCCCCCCCCGACGCTGCCAGACCTCCCCCTCCCCTCCTTCAGCCCCCTGGGCGGTAGTCGCCGTCCCTGCCACATGTGTGCGTGCGTGCCCCCTCTGAGTGTGTGTTTGTGACCCCTTTCTTTTCTCGTGCTTCGGGGAGTGTAACGTGACCCTCTTGTGTGTTGCAGAGTGACAGCGAGGGCAGCACCTCCAGCCTGGAGCTGGGCTCCGGCGTGGCCGGCATCGCGCTGGGGCACGGCATGGACACGGGCACGCCGCCCCCGTCGGCTGCCCACGACGCCGTCAAGTGCAGGTGAGACGTCGTTCCTCCTCTCTCCGTCTCTATCGTTGTCTCTCTCTCTCTCTGTCTCTGTTGAGTGCTGGACGTTTCATACACCGCTCCCTTGGTGGGCTAAGCGGCGCGGTGACCCCGAGTGTTGGGCGCTCCCGGAGGCTGGGCCCCGCCCCCGCCCCCCTCAGTCGAAGCTTTTACTAACGGGTTCGCCGCCGTACGGCTGTGACCGTGGGAAGAAATCCGCCCCGCTCCCACCGTACCAGCCCCCGCCCCCGCCTAACGTATGCACATCCCTAACAGTTTCTTTTTCGAAAATGATAATAACCGAACTCTTTTGCGGGGGCGAGAGGGCGGCGGCGCGGCACACACACACACACACAGAACCAATAACACGTCAAGCCTCCTCGCCTCACCTCGGTTCGCCTTTTGACCCGCCGCACCGGACTTCATCTCATTTTCTAATAATGAAAAGACACACTATCGCATATTTATTGTCCGGGGGGAGGGGGAGGAAAGGGGGTGCCCTCTTTTTTTTCCGGGGCGCCCGCATCGGTGGAAGATAAAGGAAAATGTAAATATGATGGGGGAGCGGGGCGCCTGGAGGGGAGGGGGAGGGGGGGGGGGGTGCGGGACGTCTTGTCCAGCCCCACCGGTCCGGCCCGGCCGGGTCGGGGGTGTGGAAGGTGGGGAGGGGGGGGGGGTGACATGATTTATACAAGAGGTCTCTCTGATGGCGCTGCCCCTTTCCTCCTCCTCGTCCTTCCTTCTCCCTCCCTCTCATTATAAGAAGCGGGGCGGTGCGACAGAGACGGACCGGCGGCGCGTTTGCGATCGGTGTCTGTGCGGGCCACGTTGTTCTCCTCCGGGTCCGGCCCGGCTCTTTGGCATGTGTCTGCATATCGATGCGTCTCTGGGGCCCGCGGCCGGGTGACGATTCCCACGAGAACGTTACTTTGTTTTTTGTTTTTTTTTTCGATAAAATAATTTTAACATGTAATTTTTGGCCAGTGTTGCTAACTCGTGTCTTTTCTCGTTTCCTGTCTGCAGGTGGCAGCACTGCGGGCTGTGGCTGGCTGGCCTGGACGCGCTGGCGCTGCACGTGACGCTGGCGCACGCGGCGGCGGGCCGCGGCGGCCTCTTCTACTGCGGCTGGGACGGCTGCTCCCGCGGCCACCGCGGCTTCAACGCGCGCTACAAGATGCTGGTGCACGTGCGCACGCACACGAACGAGCGGCCGCACCGGTGCGCGCGCTGCGAGAAGAGCTTCAGCCGCGCCGAGAACCTCAAGATCCACGCGCGCTCGCACACGGGCGAGCGGCCGTACACCTGCCCGGTGCCGGGCTGCAACAAGGCCTACTCCAACTCGTCGGACCGCTTCAAGCACACGCGCACCCACGCCGTGGACAAGCCGTACGTGTGCAAGGTGGAGGGGTGCCCCAAGCGGTACACGGACCCCAGCTCGCTGCGCAAGCACGTCAAGACGTACCGGCACTTCCCGAGCGGCGGCGGCGGCCTCGGCGGCCCAGACAGCCCGCAGGGCAGCGAGCGCGACAGCAGCAGCCCGCTGGGGGCCCTGAGCCCCGGCCTCAGCCCCGGCCTCAGCCCGCAGCCCAGCTCTGACGACGAGGCCCGCAGCGCCTTCCGCCCCGTCGGCCTGTCCGCCCTCGCCCTCTCCGCCCCGCTGGTGTCGCCGTCGGCGCTCGAGCGGCCCCCGCTGCCCGGCGAGACGCGCGGCATCCCCATCAAGAAGGCCATCAGCGCGAGGGTGCGCGCCGTCCGCCACCACGACCTCCTGGCCGGCGGCGGCGCCGCCAGCAGCAGCAGCAGCAGCGCCCGTGCCTGGGCCGGCGGCAGCGTGTGGGTCGGGCCCGGCTCCGGCTCGCAGGGCAGCGGCTCCACCTCCCCCGACGCCCTCTCGCTGTCGCTGTCGCCGTCCTCGTCGCCGTCGCCGTCGCCCAGCAGCGGCAGCAGCGCCGGCACCGCCCCGGACTGGTTCAACATGCCGAGCCTCAGCCCCTCCATGTACTCCCAGTCGCCGCCCTGGGCCTGGGGGCCCATGCTCTCCCTGTGGGGCTTCCCGCAGACCCAGGTCCCCGCCCAGGCCCCCGCCCCCACCCCCGCCTCAACGCCTAGCTTCAAGCAGGAGGCGGCGGCGCCACTGCCCGTCAAGCAGGAGGCGACGGCGGAGTCGGCGGAAGTGTCGGCGCAGTCGGCCCCGTTGGACCTCACGGTGACGAGGCACTGAGGCCGGACGCGGTGCGTGACTGAGGGGGTGTGTTGTGTTCCCCACGAGTCAATGTGTTCATTCTGTAATGTTATTAGTGCTCAATATGCTAATTTATCGCTCATTGTTAATGTACCTGACAGTCATAATTTTTTTTTTTGTTTAAGAATGTCGACTTTGCATCTTTGGTTTTATGATATTGTAAGATAATTTTTCTTTTATAAAGTTATTATTTTGTCTATTATTGTACCTTATACTATAGGTTGCAGTGATTCACTGATTTCTGACTGTGTCGTGATGTTGTCGAACTTTTGTGTACAGTGTTAAATAGTAAGTCTTGTAAGTGTTCTGTGCCATTGCAAATGTTAAGTTCTGTATTTTTGTCAGAACTTATAAGTGTTTGTATGTATTGCATGATTGTCATTATGATGGCATGCAATTCACAATAAATTTGTGATATATTCAGTCAGTGGTTTCATTTCTTATGCAATATTTCTACAATGGGGAAGAGAAAGTTAAGTCAGAGTACGTAATGTAAAGAAAATAACTTTATTTTCACAAAACAATAACATGATAAAAATAGGGGTTCAAAAGTAACAACAGTTATTTGACAACAACCCCAGAACAAAAACACTAGGGAACTCGAACCTGTTGCTCACACTTCTACACACCCACTGTGTAAACAAAATGATCCTGGGGTGAAGCCCTGACTTGCCCCCTTTCATATAAAAAAGACAAATTCCAAATGTTCAGAAAATAGTGCCATAGGACATGCCCTTCGTGCTCAAGTTTGAAAGTCCGCATCCCGGTCTGCCCGAGTTGTTTAACATCTTCCAGCAGTGGCAGATGGACAGAGTGACTAGTTAATGAAACATTGATTCACCAAGCATTAACTACATGGGTACTGGGAAAAGTCAACTCGCAAAGTTCTTCTTATAAAAAAAACACACAAAAAAAAAAAAAAAAACAGTCGGGCTTTTAAGGTGTCTGAAAAAGAACACTTAACCGATGAAAAATACTGTTCCAAATACATTACAGTAACACTCGAGATGTGGATATGCAGCTTATCTTAATATTCATTTTAACATCAGTTGCAGAAAACACAGCACCAGTTGCTTATCACATACATCATTCTTATATACTTGAGCAGATCACATTGAGCTGTTATACCTAAAAATTTGGTTTGAGATAACATAGTTTTACCATGCAAGTTACAGTCTTAAAAATTTGTTACACATCTAAGAAAAAAAGTTTTGTACTATGATTTGCATGAAGAGGTACAATTAGGTCATAAATATAAAAATAAGGTTTTTTAAAAGGTACAGGAATGTGACAAAAGGTGATTTGGCACATATCAACCAGAATGCCATACTAATCCAAAAGCTATTCTATCAGAAACCGTAGACACCTAAGCGTTCGCTGCACTACCAGATGCAATGTCATGCTGCTATTAACATTAAACAGTAATTATGAATCATTAGACTAGACTTTCCCACCTTCCATTCTTTTATTAAATCATGTTTGATTTTTAAATTCTCATCTTTAAACTGAGTTGCCAATTTCATAACAAAACAGCTAGACAAAACTATAAATAGGCAACATCCATTTTAAAAATTACGAACTTGAAAACAATAAAGTTGAACATGCTCATACTCTCTTTCTCTTACTTTTATTTTTCCATGGTCCAACACCAGGCAATTGCTTGAGTAACCTGAACAGAAAATTTACAGGGTTCAATAGGACCATAGGACACTCATGCAAGCTCCTAACGTTTCATTTTTCACAGCTATTTGCCTAGAAAACCCACCTTTTACTTGGATTTGAGTTTTCAGTTGATTTTCTAAACCAAACAACGAAAAGAAACAGAACAATTATTTTGAGCCATACCACATACCCACGTTCAAATAGTAAAAGAAGCATACCTTGCAGGATGTTGCATAGGGACATGTTCGTGATCGCCACCCACTGACGGTGGTACCAGAAAGTCCTCCATAGCATGTGATCGATCACGATGTTGCAAGGTTATTTCCATGGTGTTTGGCAGTCCATTGGAATCACTAATCAACAAGTTTGAAGTATTTGCCTGAAAGATTGGACAATATTTACCTTGGTGTGTACATTAACGAGACACATATAGTCCTAAACTCAACAAAGTATTGTGGAACTCACCAGCATTAATGTAGAGAGAAAATATCTGCTGACCTCACTAGAATTCGAACCAGATACTACTTGACCAAATGAAAGCTTTTCTCCCACACTTTGAAACTTATTTAAAATGTCAGAGCCATACTCGTGCACATCAAAGTTCCGTTTTGATTCATCTTTTTTTAGTGTGTCCTGAATATGCTCTCTCCATTGCTTCACAGCAGCACATGAATCAACTGTAGTCTGAAAAGAAGATTGCATTTACAAGGAAAGGCCTCACCAAATATCCCAGTAAATCAGTGAGAGAGAAAAAAAAAAAAAAAGGGGGACCAACTCACCTTTCGTTTTGCATTGTAGTCAATTAGAGGGTTTTCAGTTACAAAGACTTCTGGGCCATCATAAAAACTGTCGCCAGCATCACAGTCTGGGACAGCACTGTGATCAGGATTAGGAGGATCCTCAAGACCAACGGCTGTAAGTACATCTATTGGATGGGAAAAGGTTATTAATTACACATATCAGATGTGCAGAGAATTAGTGCAGACAAAATTTTACCTGGCACATCCTCCAAATTGACATCCTCAAACCCCAAAAAATCTAGGACGAAGAGGAAAAAAATTATTACGTGAAACACCATAAAAATCAGGAAAGACGATGAAGATAATATGTAACCAAATCACTACCATACCTTCCTGTTGTTCAAGGAGGGACCTGCTTACATTTAACCTGTTATCTGATAAATTGAAAAAAGATAAATGTATTAAATTTAAAACCTTAGTACACATCAACTAAAATAACATTATGTATAAAAAGTAACATGCAGTTGTTGTACCTAAATCAAAACGCTTTCTCATGAAATGTATATGCTTTGCAATAAGCTTCTTATCAGCATTCTTCTCTGTAAATATGGGAGGCAAAGGTAAAGCACTTTTCATTCTTAGAGCCCTTTTTAGCATGTTGGAGAATAAGAAATGAGTGTAATTGGACTCTGGTTTGGCACCCTGCACAAACAGAAAGTGGCATAATGGTGACATACAGAAACAAATAGTAATATTAAAAAAATAGACCCACAAATGTAAATGTATTTTTATTTTTAATATAGCTAAGCACCTTTTTAGTGAGCTCAAATGGAAGCTTGAAGTTTGAAGTCAAACATTTTTTGGGCTTCTGCAATCGTTCATGTTTATTCTCAACAGTAGCAAACTCTGAAGGTTGATAAGTCTCCCTGAAAAAGTGTAAACATTTGCAAAGGAAACACATTACTGCACCAGTAATGCAGACGACTAAGTCATCCCAGAAACTTACTGTTCAATTATATGTTCAACTACTCCCGCAGTAGCATCTTTGGCTACTGACACCACTTCATCACCCTCCAATTCGTTAAAACAACAATCACCATGGTGCTCTGAGCCACAGTTCACTTCCTCAGTATCTGGAATATCCAGAACTTCACCAAGAACTGTAATAAAATAATTTTAGATACATCAGAAACGACAGATAATAACACTGAAGAGACTAGCAGTAATAGAAAACATATCCAACCATATTCTAACGAACACAGAACGTGAACATGGAGCGATATAGCTTACTCTGGTCAGTCCATAAATTTTGGTCCTCAATTTTAACTAAATTTTCTTCAAGTCTGCAACTCGGCTGCAAATGCCAATTTATTCTGTGGTAGAAAAATTAGTTGAAAAACCAGAGGAGACATTAAAAAAGAACAAGGGTTGGTAGAAATTTCACCTGAATTGTTTTTTGGTGCCAATATTATTGAGCTCATCTTCATAGATATGGAATACATTTTTGCTTTCTAAATTTTTACCTATCAAACTAACACATATTGGTTCCATACAATGTTTTTTCTTCTTGGTCTTCTTTATTATTTTAGGTTTATCTGAAAGTCAATCATAACAGACAAGCATAACTTTCACTGGTCTAAAATTAAGGTTCATAAAAGGAAATAATTTTTAGGGGAGGAGTTCAAGCTGAATCAGCATTTCTATATACTCAATTCATCAAAGAATACACATCACAAAATCAACTAGACATTACCTAATTTGATAGTTTGCCAAGTAAAGTCTTCTATTGTAATCGGTGCAGCAGTTTTTCTTTTTCGGTGGCTGAGCTCTTTCCGGGGAGGAACGTCATCTTCTTTACTCCCCTCAGACTGATACATTCTCCTGAAAAGTAAGTTTTTCATGAAATAACAAAAAAACTCTCCAAGAAATTCATACGAACATCAAAAATAATGCAAACTCACGAGTTCATGGATTCGCTGAGCTCCACCACCAGGGAGTGAAGGTAGTCTACCTTCCTTCCATATATTTCTGAACATTGCTGAATTAGGAGAGCAGCCTCTGGAAAGCTACAATCCTGCGTTTTCAGTTTTTCCGCATAATCAATTAATATCTGAAAAGAAATAAGCTCATTAAAACCAAATACTTGTCCAGAGTCATGCGAAGAAGTACGGAGGAACGTTATAATACTGTGATAGTACTCACCGCTCTGATATCAACATTGAAGTTTCCCGCGAGATCCAATAACTTAGGAAGAGCTGAATTCAGCCCCTCCATTTTACCTACAAAAAAAAAAGTATTAAAGTTTTTTACAACACAACCAAAGCCTGCAGGAGGGATTATATCAGCATGAGCAGTCCCCATATTAACTACTTAACCAACGCTTCATTTGAACGTTGTTGGACAAAATATCTATGAACACTGTCAACAAACAAAGACCAAGTACTCTCGAGAGCAATATCGTTTACGACAACGGGCCACAGGTCTGAGGCGACTTTCATTCATCAAAGGCATGAAAACAGGACAAAAAATAGGGGCATTGGAGAAATGCAAGACGAAATTAAAACAAGCAGCTGACTGGCGGGGTTTGATGTTTTGGGGTATTTTATATCCATGGTGGATTGCGATGACTTTTTTTTCACTGACACAGGGAAAACACATCTAATTTTGCTGAAAGCCCACCATATCTCCTACACATAACAACAACAGGCAAACATTACACGGCCATCAACTCACCTTACCCCTCACCATTCAATAGACTAAAACCTCGCCAGCCAAAACAATGATGGCGTCCGTCCACATTGGAGCGCCCGCCCAAACCTCCGAGTCAAGCCGAAGCCAGGCCGAAACCAGGGGAGATGAAAGCCGAGCGACGCCGAGCCGAAGTCCGGGAAACGTACGTGAATCGTGAATCAAAAAGGATTATTTACAGGCTCCTCCCCTGCGCATCTTCTGCTTGATTACAGGTGCAGGGAAAGTACCAGGAAGGTACAGCTTTATTTGCTTCTTCTGTTGATTATTTGGCAGGAAGCGGGTCTGTATGATCTGTCAACCCCAATTAGAAAGAAAGGTTTGCATAAAAAGAAATTATCCTGTCGTGTCAAGTACCTAATTACCTGTCACTGAACTGATTTAGAAGATATACATACATTGCTCTTTCCTGTCTTCAGATATTAATCAGCAAACATTGACCATCATCACAACATTGAGTGTGCAACAATGGTTGGAGGAAGTGGACCTATTCGAGGGAGTGTTCGTTGGGCATTCAACACGAAAACATGGGAACCTACAGAACAAGAATGGCTACTTGCATCACGATGTATCACATTGGAAGACAAAGAACGAATCCAAAAATTTGTTTTTAAAACTGATGCAAAAGCCAGTATGGCTGGAAGCTTAATGATGAGAAGACTGGCTCATCTTGCCACTGGTGAGCCTTATGATAAAATCAGAATTGTACGTGACAAATATGGACGTCCTACTATTGAAAATCAGAATGTTGTTGTGGATTTTAATGTATCTCATCAAGGCAGCTACACTGTTTTGGCTGGTGAAGTAGACAACGATTTTGTTGTTGGAGTAGATGTCATGAGTCTGCAGCGAAGAACTGGTCATGAACTTTCAGAATTTTTCCGCCTCATGAATAAGACATGTTCTTTGGATGAATGGAACACAATTTTAGCACCTTCTTCTGAAGATAAGAGATCTTCCCTCTTTTTCCGGCATTGGAGTTTGAAGGAAAGTTATTTGAAAGGCTTAGGTGTTGGAGTTCGAACAGACATGCGCCATATTTCATTCAAATTAAATACATTAGCTCTTTCAATCAATGCAGCAACTACTGACACTGTTCTAGAGATAGACAGAATTAGAGAGAAAGCTTGGGTTTTCCATGAATGGCTACTGGATCCACAGCATTGTGTTTCGGTGGCTCTGTCCAGTCGCTCGAAGAGTCCACCAAGTGTGCCTCCTGTTCCATTCACAGTACTGTCATGGTCAGATCTGATTCAAGATGCCACACCTTTACTTCCACCAGATCTTGACAATTGTAAATTGTTTTTGGAAAAGGAGGAAAGAGGAAAAGTTCATGACTAGCAGTACAGTCCCGTTGAGGATTGGTGTACAGTCGTTAATGTTCGATATATTGTATGCAGTTTATTTTTTTGTGCATAAAAAAAATAGATATTTCTGATTACACTGCCTTAGAGATATCTTCAGTCTGGTACATGATTTAGCAGTTTACAAATCATTCGGCAATATGCTCCAAGTCCACGAAGCACCCAACAATGAAACAGTGAACACAGCATATGAAACAATTACCATAAGTCTTAGTACCTTAGCAATTTATTTAAATGTTGTCTGAGCAATACACACCTAACAAGCAACCTTTAGAAGACACAGCATTCCAATGGATAACAAACTTCTAACAAATCTAGGCCACTACATAAAAAACAAATGTATGTATATACATATAAATATATAAAGAACTTTTATCTATAAAGAACAGGTGGAGATTACAACAAAGTTTATTTATGATACCAATGCCGTCCTGCAGCTGCTTTGGTATAACACAATTAATTCTTTCAATTCAAACTTCATACAATCCCTCAAACAGCATTTATTAGTTATGGCTCCAGATGTCAAAGGAAAAAATAACATTTTGAATAGTAACATATAAATCATTCATGACATATCACAGATATACTCATTTTCAATGGCACACCATCAGATTAAAAAAAAAAAAAAAACTCATGTATTAGTAGAATTATTAAGAATTTTCTGGTTTCACAGTAAAAAAAAAATGAGCAATAGGTTTTTATCACATTCAAATTTGCTGATAGATGTGTGTCACAGGTGGCAATGAGTGCTGGTAGATGGCACCATGGAATCAGGCTGTGATTCAGCTGGAGGGTCTGACTGTCCAGGTGCATTTTCTTCGTCTGCTTCATCTTTGACTGCAGAGGAAATAATAAAATAAAAATTACAAAAATACATATTTAAAAAATTGATACCATCTCTTGTTCATCAAGCAATCCACACCTTGACATTCTCCACAAGAAATCATTGCAGCCTTCATTTTCACATTTTGAATTTTGGCATGGGCTGTAGATTCCCCAAAGAGCGCATAGCCAAGCCCTGCTCCAGCAACAACTGACAAAAAGATGTAGCCATTGTAACCCATGACAGCCAACATCACAATCCAGTTGATGGCCTCTTGGGTGAAATACATGACAACCTCAGACGTCACATGCAAAATCCTACAATACAAAGGCATGCGTCAGAAAACAGCATTGAAGATTTCTGATTTAAGAAGAAGCCAAGTAATATGAACTCAACGAACCTTTCCACTTTCCCTCTCAATCGTGAATTTGTGAGGAGAGCTGATGTTTCGCTACCCCCAGGAGCAGTTCTTGATTGTCGCAGCTGGGCTTTCTGCTTGGCCTTCATCCTCCAAAACTTTAGAATTTCCAGGAAAACTGTCATAGCAGCTAGGCCCACACATGTTGCTGTAAATGCTGATGTAGAGTAAAATTGAAAACATTAAGCAATGCTGAAAATGTTTTTAGTACTAAAATGGAAAGAAATTGGAAATGAGAAAATATGAGCAGAAGAGAAGTAGTTAACTATCAGACGCCCTAAGGCTGAGACAGCCGAGCCAGTTGAGGATTATGATTATGCAAATTTCAGAGTAGCACGGATTACGTCACAGCTGCTATACTGCCATACAACAGCTGTTCTCTTCCATTAAGCAGCCTTTGGTGAAACGGACACCAACCCGCCAAAAACAATTGTATTTTGAGAAAAAGAAGCTGGGCGCAAACCCATGCTTCTTTCGTACCAGATTCAGTTCTGACCCTGAAACACGCCTCTTACCTCTTGTCGTTTTAACGTTAAATCCTTCAAATAGGAAAGTCCCAAGGTCTGGAGAAAACCAAAATGTCATATGCATGGTGAGTGGCTGCGACCGGTCCTGGTCCGGAGACGGTTTTCCGCCTGTCTTCTGGGGTCGAAGGTTAGACCTCAAGAGTTGTCGGCTGACACGACGTCCCCAACGTCCAGAGGCGAACTGACGGGTCGATAAAGAGACACCATCTGGTGCCGCACACCGATTTGCATCGGAGGATTAGAACAAAGACAATCACCGATATGTCTGTGCCGAGACCTAAATAAACAAACAGACCACACAACCTCAGGCAGCCATTTTTTTCTTCTATCGACTCCGCCAACATAAGGTCCAAACAAGCACAACATTTCTGATTTTCTGAGCGGAAACACAAATCTCATTTGGACGAAATCAGTAGTAGTTATGTTTCACTCACTGTTACACAATTACCTCGCGTAATGGTAAGGGAAAGAAACCACATTTATTTCGTCTTTTTGTTCGTTCGTTTGTTGTGCTAAACAGTACATGTCTGCCGTCTGTCATTTGTTACAATTCAAAGCTATTTGTGTGTAGGAGCGCTTTCACTGTTGTTTTTTCGCTGAATTTTCGTCTGTTTCGGCCTCAGTATCTGTATTTGTGTCTGCCTAAGGGATAAAGACACAAATTCAGAAGCTGTCGTCTGGGGGTAAGGATTTCCTCGCTTGGTTTCGTACTGAATGGAGCGATGCAAACTTGCCTGCCTTGTTCTGCTCGGCTCCGGGTGTAACGGCTTTCTGAGCCCGTCCGGGCCTGCTTTGCTTTTCATTTTCAATCAATCAATGAGAAAAAAAATTGATGTTTGTGATTGTTAACAAAATTAGTCTGTTGGAAACTGCGCGACCTTCTCGTGTGTGGTATATAAATAGCTTTCCTTTACCTTTCTATCAACTGCTATCTTTGAATTAGATCAATAACAATTTAATTTGTTCTGCAGTGTTTGTTGTGTTGTCACCAGTTTTCATTCATGATCTTAAGTTTGTTTATACTGCAGTGAATCAAATCTTTTGGGAGTTATTATGAATCTCATTTAATTTTTCACAACTTTCAACACCAGGTTTTCAACATGTATGGGGACTTTTTGAAAACAAGCAAAGATGAGCTTCGTGAGGTCCCAACAACTGCAAAGAAGCGCTTGTAAGTCATTGAAATCTTCAATAATATTTTCTATATATGGGTTTAGTCATTGTTTACACTTTAGTTTAACTCACTGTCTGATCCTGTTGCAGGGGAAGAGGACTAGGCATTGAACCTATACGAATTGGTACAATACCTGAGTTCTCTCAGGTGTTCAATGATCTGGCAAAGCATGATCGCCGATCCCATGGGTGTTTAACCACCCATAATGAAAGTCAAGAATGGGTGCCAACCAATAACACAATCCCTGAAACTTTGAATTCCAGTAGGGAGTGGAACCTACCTGGAATGGACAGTAGACATGCCTCATCTCAAAATGATGTACGGAAAATCTCAAGCACCGTGATTAATGATGCCACACCCATGAAATCTTCATCTGCTAATCATTTTAGTGCTAAAGGATTGATGGGCACGGATAAAGAGAATTTCTTCACTCCTCGGAAAGGTCCAGAGCCACCCACAGCTTCCACCCCCGCCCAAGGCCGCTGCCCATTGTCAGCTCTACCTGTGGATGTTCTCGACGGTGCAAGTATTTCTTCTACAGATCTGCAACAGACCAATCCTGCAAGTAGTTTTGAGAGGCATTTGCCAGGAAGCACAGTGAAGACAAATCTTTCAACTTATGACCATGATGGTTTTCGCACCCCTCTGTATAAATCAAGTGTGAGCCATAGTAATTCCACATATCAAAACAGGCAGCATCCACACAATGCATTGTCTTCTAAGTTAAACCTGAATCTTCACCCCGCTATAATTGCTGCCCAACATGCCCAACAGCAATCCATGCAGCAAGCCCAACAGGCTCAAGCTGCTTCTGTGGTGCCACAAGAGTCAAATGCTGCAAGGAAACTTGGAGACATGACTCCATTTAAGAGTGGCGTAGATATGACTCCATTCAAAAGTACCCCAGTTGTCACGGTCAGACAGACACCTGTACGTTCAACCCTATTCAAGTCGGCTCCAATTCCTCTTGTTTCTCAACCAAGTGCTCCTCAACCAACTTCTTCGGCTCTGAATGGTCAATTGTCTGGTCCATCTGTGGAAAGTTCTACCTCAAGCACATGGTTACCCCGTTCCAAATTTGGGGATTCTCAAAATGATCGTCATCCGACTGCAGAAGAGGAGCATGTCAGAATCAGCTCAGTGTGCAAGTCAATGCCACCAGGACATCATGAACCTGCTGTCCTGCCATCTAGTCGTGAACAGCGTGTTAAAAGTCCACCCTCTCAATCTACTGCATTGGTCATGCCAGAATCAGTAAAAAGTCAATCCACTCCCCCTTTCAGTGCTTCTGAAGCTCCTTCACAGCCAGCACCACTTACTGAAGCTAAGCAGCCAGCACCCTCTGAACAGAAGACCACAGGTTCCAGACAAATTGTTGTAAATGGTCATCCTTACACCATTCTCAGTCTCCTTGGTCGAGGAGGTTCTAGCAAAGTTTTTCAAGTAATAGATCCTGATAATTCGCAGCTGAAAGCAGTAAAGTGTGTCAATCTTGCTGATACTGACCCTTCTATTTGTGAGGGTTACCTCAATGAAATTAAACTGCTAGCAGATCTGCAGGATGGGGACTGTGTGATTCGTATGTTTGATCATGAGCATCTGAAAGAGAAGAATATGTTGTTTGTTGTAATGGAGAAGGGCGACACAGATTTATCCAAGCTCATCAAAGATTTGAGCAAGTCTAAGAAAATTTCTGCTGCCATGATTGTTTATTATTGGATGGAGATGTTAAATGCAGTCAATTTTATTCATAAGAGAGGAACTATTCATTCTGATTTGAAACCTGCTAATTTCCTGCTGGTTTCAGGACGCCTGAAGTTAATTGATTTTGGCATTGCATCTTCTGTTCTAGAAGACATGACTAGTGTAGTTAAGGACAGCTTGACTGGAACATACAATTATATCAGTCCTGAAGCTCTGTCATCCACAAGTTCTGATTCTCAAGCATTTAAAATAAGTTACAAGTCTGATGTGTGGTCACTGGGTTGCATATTATATAATCTAGTTTATGGCAGCACACCTTTTCAGCACATTAATGGACAGTTTCAGAAGCTATCTGCTATTGTAAACTCTGATCATAAAATTCAGTTCCCGAAACCTTCTATTGAGGGATGCCCCTCAGCTCTGATTCAGGCATTGAAAATGTGTCTTGTTCGAAATCCAAAAGAAAGAGCATCAATCGATGAGCTACTTCAGCTGTCATACCTCGAATATACCGGCCCGGAAAGAAGCATCCTCTCCCAAATCGCCAGCATAGCTGCATCTGTTGGTATTGTTCAAGAATCAAATGACAATCGCTGTGCTGCTGCTATACGATCTATCCAAAGGCTAATCATGGAGAATGAAAAGCAGTTGTCATTTTTAGGTGGAAGAAAGTGAATGTCGGTGACATGATCTTAATTTTATAGAATTCTATTGTCCTTAAGTTATTAATGCCCTGAATCTACTCCGTTTCATAGATGATGCTCTGACAGATTTTAACAGATAACCAGATTTTCATTTTATATTTTATCTACGTTTTCTGAAATGTTCCCAACTGGGTGTTCTTTTATTTTATAAAAATAATAATTTTATCTTCTGTGATCTTATTTATATTTGCTGGGATTTGGGGTCTTCAATTTTGTAATCCTCTGCAATTTTTACCCTTATCATGGGTCAAGAATTGTTTGCAGGCTGCATGCTTGCCCTAAGCTTCTAATTTACTGATATTGCTATTGTCTACAAGATAAAGTTTACACAGCAGTATTTTCCCTTTTTGTTTTTCATTAAGCAAAGCTGAATGTAATGGTGTGGCATAATGTTTGGCTTTAACCAATTTGTGTCAGATGTATTGAACACAGGACCTGCCATCTGTATTATTATTTCTCTCATCCCTAGAATTCAATTTTCTATTGATGTGAGGAAATAAATCTTTTATTTTGTAAATTTAAAAAGAAAAAAAGAAATAATATTATTTGAGTTAGTGCATTAACTGTTGTTTAAAGTTGTAAGTAGAATTTTGTATAGCTTGTCAATAGAAAACATATATCAGAAAATTTACAATAAATATATTTAATTTATATGCTTGGAACAACAACCACTTTCTTTTTATGCTATGTGCCCCACTGTACAATCACTGTAGAGGTACTGGTAAATGCGAAATGAGTTTGAAACATACAGTAAACACTTCTCCTGTCAGCATTTTTGTGACATGACTAGTTTGGAAAGTTTTGAATGTGCAGCTGGGCTATGAGACTTCCACTCCTGAAATGGTTAGATGAGTGTTGAAATATACATAATAAAAAAATATACACCCATTATGCACCCAAAGGAAACCCAATACTGTATTACAGCTTCTGTAACAATAGGTCTATGGTTGATTTCCTGAAATATTAGAGAAGTAAAATTATTAAAAGCAGCTTGAATTCAATAAATATAAAATAATTTCTGACTCAGTGTAAAAAGAATTCAGAGGAAGATAACATTTATGTACTCATTTCAAATGTTTGTAGAGGGGGGAGACCTACCTTCACAATCGACCGACCGCTGCTCACCGCTTGTGCTCACTTGACAATGCGAGATATTGGAAGGTTTCGCCACATTACACCACGAGGGGAATCACAACGGGCGACATGGACATGTGCATGCCAGCCTTCCGAAAAAGTCGTACCCACATCTTTTGAGGTTGCACATTGGGCAGAACTATTCCGATGTAACGCGAAGAGATTTGTATGGTTCAGGGAAGGAATACTACATGGAGGGGTATTTTGTGTACGTGAGGTGGCAGCGCAATGCGGCCCCGCGCGCGGAGCCATACTCCCCCCTCCCCCCCGCGCGCCTGCCCGCCCCGCCCCGCGAACTGCGCTGTGCTGGCTGTGCAGAACGCCCAACCCAAGTATTCCCCTAGCGTGTGTGTGCGTGTGATTGGTACGGCTGTCCCGACTATTCCCCTCGGACTTTGCCGTACTGCCGCGCGACTAAAAATACGGGAGTGGCGAGCCAGCTTCGTGACAGAGCGCATTGCTGCTGCGCCCAGCTCAGGCACCCCCAGGATCAGCAGAGCGTCTCCTGTGGCCGCCGACCCTGCCTTCCAAAATCAAGTACGTGTTGTGCCTCCGTCATCGGCACCATCAGGACTGCCGAAGAAGCTTTATCGTATATACTTTCAAACTTTGAGAGGTCTGTACGCCGTGTCCAGTGACGGGCTTGCACTGCGCAGCCCGCACTGCTGTTGCGGGGTCCTAGGCCCACCGGTTGATTTCACCCTCAGGAGCAGGCGAGGGTTAGTTTGGTTGAACACGGTGAAGTGATAATGCCCACGCCTAGTCGTAGTCTCTCACTATCACAGTTGGGGGGATCTTTTAGTGAGAGAAAGAGAGAGAGAGAGAGAGAGAGAGAGAGAGAGAGAGAGAGAGAGGGGGGGGGGGGGGGGGGTATTTCTGCTTTATGCGTGCAGATGTACATGCCCATGCCTGAGTTGTGGATAGAGTTGGTACAACTGGTGCATTGGTGCCACCCTTACCCACTGAAATAGTTTGTGTTTTTCATCATTATTTGTTTGTGTTCCTTCATGATTTTTTTCTGTTAGCTTTTTAGTTATTTTATCATATTATTTCATTTTCCCAAATAACTAAACATTTTGGGAATATGGTCAGTCACTAAGATACGGAGTCTCATGGTTTAAGCAAATCAGTTTTGGTTTTCTATACAACTGATGGGGACTTCTACAGGGGGGATTTGTACAGCATTGGGGAAAATTACACGAAAAATGTGTTAAACGTCGATTTGTTGCTATGAGTTTATAAGAGTTCAGAAATATTTGTAAGGTTTTATGATTTCATGTCTTTATTTTTCTTTTCAGAGAGAATGGAGGGAAGTGAAGCAAAGGGAAGGTTCAAAAAGAAAGGTGTGAGAACTCAATCAACCAGATCATATTCTGAAACATCGAGGTATGGCAATTCCCAGGATAAACAGAATACAAATGGTTTTGCTCGTGACAGAACTACGAATCTGCATGGAAGTCATCGTAACTTAAGAGGACCATCCGATGCTGGGATGAAGAAACCTGCTGGTTTTGGTTTTGTTAGGCTTGATAATCTATCAAAACTTTTAGATATTCAAATAATGGAAATTTTATCCTGTAAGCAAACCTTAGCTGAATTCTCAGCACTAGCCTCCGAAGCCGAACTCAAAGATGATTTTCTTAAGCGCATTGTGCTCATACTCGGAAAACTGTCACGTGCTGAGTTTCATCAGATTGTTGCCCAAGCACTCGGTCAAATTTCATCTTCTGCTTTCTTGAATCGACTGCTATTTTATATCATGAAGTGTCAAGATGAGGAAATTGAGGAATCTGCATACTCAGAAGCTTTCATCTTCTTTGATCATTTGACTGCATATTTCCACACAGTAATCAATTTACTACCCACTCTAGCCTGTGAAAAACTGATGCCTGTTATGAGGAGCTGCATGAGTCTCCTTGAGTCTAAGTACTTTGATGGTGTTGAAAGGGTGAAAGAGGTGATGAGTATTAGTTTTGAGAAACTAAGTGCAGAAAAAGATAAAAGGAAAACTCAGCCTATTAAAAAGACAGTAGAAGAGGAGGCTGAACACCTTTATTCTCCACCAGAAAACTTCAGAAAGTTAAGTACAGTCCCAACAACACAAGATCTTTTAAGCCATGGACGTTCATTTCTACGCCATGGTATAATTGAGGGACCATACAATGATGTGGAGCATTACTTAGACGTGCAGTTCAGACTGCTTAGAGAGGACTTTGTTAGGCCATTGAGAGATGGTGTAAGAGAGTTTATCAGCAAGAAACGTGAAGCCGCTAGTGCTCAAGGGAAAGGTAAAAGAATAAGAGTAAACAACATTAAAATGTATGAAGATGTTTTTATCGGGAAGGCGGAAATCTGTGAAGATAAAGTCGGTTTCAGTGTGTGGTTTGATTGTCAAAAGAGGTTTGCCAGCACTATTAACTGGGAGCAATCAAAGCGCTTTATGAATGGTTCTCTGTTAATACTCACAAGAAATGGATTTGAATCTATTATCCTGGCAACAGTTCTCCAAAGACATCCTAAAGACCTTATATTGGGTAAAATTTTAGTGGAGATAATTCATAATGATACAGGTAGTCATGACTTCAAAGGTTGCTGGACAATGGCAGAGAGCAATCTATTTTTTGGAGCGTATTCTCATGTTCTAGATGCTTTAAAGAAATTTAATGAGATAAATTTTCCTCTCAAAGAATATATTGTGAGAGGTCAAAATGTAGTTGAATTGCCAGATTATCTGAATGCTGTTGAATATGCTCTTTATCGACTTCCTTTACCATCAGTCAAAAATGCTGATGAGGGAGATGGTACTAGCCCAGAGTTTTTGCTTGCAAACCCTCACGAAAACCAAAGCTGGCCTGCTGCTGCCCAGTTGGGTCTTGATTGTAGCCAGTATGAAGCTTTTAAAGGGGCACTGACTAGAAAGGTAATGCTCATCCAAGGCCCACCAGGTACAGGAAAAACATACCTGGGCCTAAGAATTGCTTCGGTTCTGCTGAATAACAGTGATTACTGGCGAAAGTCGGGTCATGGTTTGCGACCGTTAGTAGTGGTTTGCTACACAAATCACGCGTTGGATCAATTCCTAATGGGTCTTACTGACTATACCCAAAGCATTGTGCGTGTGGGAGGAGGCTGCAAAGAGAAGCAACTTGACCAATTTAGTCTCAGAAACTTGCGTAGTGATTATTGCCGTGGGAGACATTTATCTGACATGTTGAGAGACTACAGAGAAGAGTTTAGAACATTGAAATATCAGTATGAATATATCGAAAACTCAATAGTTAAGGTTCAAAATCATGCAGGAATAGTTAATCCTATATGCTTTCTGGACTTCAAAATTATTTCAGAGAACCAGCTCTATCAATTTGAAGACCAAAATCAATTCATGGATTGGCTGGAAGAAGGCTTTATGTGGAAGGGAAAGCACAGAGTTTTGAGGAGAAACCTAGATGAAAGGGCTGATGAATGGTTCAATGAAGGAGCTCATGGTTTACAGCATTCATTTGAGGAATTTGCTGATTGTAGAAAACAACAGGACATACAATTCATTGTAGGCTTCAGGAAACTTGAAGAAGCACAGAGGGAAGCTAAAAATGCATCTGTTGGTAACTACTATTATCAAAAGCGAGCTTACTTGCTGAATATGTTAACAAGTCCATCTACAAATCCTGAGAAACTTGATATGGTGAAACTAAAGAAAATGAGAAGTCTCTTTCACCTCCAAGTGGAACAACGTTGGCAACTGTACAGGTATTTAGTCAATTCCTTACAAACAACCTGAAAGATGTAATTTTTTCCCTATACTATTTGATTTTTCCTCTGATAGGTTTTGGGTAAATGAGCTGTTAAAAATATTGAACCAAACAACTGGTCGTTTAGAGCCAGAATTATTAAAGGCTGCAGGAAACTTGAAAGAAGCTAGGATGGTTGAGGACCAAGGTGTTATGTCCACGCGCAAAGTCATTGGCTTGACTACATCATATGCAGCAAAACATCAGTCTATTTTGAAACAACTTCACCCAAGGATAGGTGGGTATGGACTGGAATGGAGTGGGTTTGTGCCTAATATTTGTCTGGCCATACCCATACATATGTACTTGTTTATGATTTACTGTACCCTGAGGCTTTCCTGTTCTTTTACAGTTATAGTTGAAGAGGCCGCCGAAGTCCTAGAAGCACATGTTGTTGTATCACTTACAGGATCTTGTGAGCATCTCATTATGATAGGTAAGCAATCTTGTTCTGAAATCGGTACTGCGTTTACCGGCCGGATCTGTTGTACCTCTTGAATCAACACCTAAATTTTTTATGCTGTTATTCTAGGTGATCACTTACAGCTGAAGCCTAATCCAGCGGTTTATGAACTTGGAACCAAGTACCATCTCAATGTGTCACTCTTTGAGCGTCTTATCAACAATAAAATTCAATGTGTATCTTTGACGACACAACATCGCATGCGCCCAGAAATAGCCGAGCTTGTGTGCCCCACCATATATCCTGTGTTAATCAATCACAACAGTGTTCTAAAATATCCTTCAATCAGGGGAGTTACAAAGAATGTGGCCTTCGTACACCATAAACATCACCAGGAAGAGGTTTAAAAATAAAGAAGGGGAGCCATCCTGTTGGTTCTTAATTAATGTGGTCATGTTAATCCTTTTATTTTCCAGGTCGAAGAAATTCAAAGTTTCCGAAATGTACATGAAGCAACATTTATTGCTGCCATGGTCAGATACTTAATATTACAAGGATATAAACCATCTCAAATTACAGTTCTGGCTACTTACAAAGGGCAAATGTTTTATTTGCATAAGGTATGATATGTCAATGTAGATCAGCACTCAACCTTTTATCTCCTTGCATTGAATTGCAATATCTATGGTGCTTATTTTGTTTCAGCTACGACAGGAATATCCATCTTTACTAGATGTGCGAATAACTGTTGTAGACAACTACCAAGGAGAAGAAAATGATATAATTCTCCTTTCCCTTGTGCGAAGTAATGATGATGGTGAAGTTGGGTTCCTCAAAATTGAGAATAGGGTTTGTGTAGCTTTGTCAAGAGCTAAACATGGTGAGTTGCGCATAAACAATACAATTATAAAAAGACTAGAAAAACACCTCTTTGAAAAACCTATTCATTTTTGTTTAATTGTTAGGGATATATTTTAAAAAACCATGAATAACTCTTAAATCCAAATTTCTCATTCAGAGTTGTTTGAAACCAAAGTGAAGTTCCTGCAGTTAGCAAATATGTGTATGTGAAGCATATTCTTTCAGGGTTGTTTATCTTTGGCAACATGGACAATCTCAAAGTCAAAGGGGACATATGGCCCAAGGTGTCACAGGTTTTAGAAAGACAAGATGCCTTAGTTGAAAATCTAGCATTAATATGCGAGGTCCATTCAACTATTACTCAAGTGAGATGTGGAGATGATTTTAAGAATGTTCCAGAAGGAGGTTGCCTTCTTCAGTGTGGAACTTTAATACCTTGTGGGCATACCTGTGAACAATTGTGCCATGCTACCGATCGAGACCACTTGAATAGCAAGTATGTTCTTAAAGTGCTTCTAAAATTTCCACATCTGACCAGGTCAGTTTTCTAAGAAACTGATATTCATCACCGGTCTTCCAAATATTTCAGATGCTTTCAGCCTTGCACCAAACCTGTCTGTACTAAGAATCATATTTGCCCTAAAAAATGTTACGAGGAGTGTGGGCCCTGCATGGTACCAACTGAGGTTCTTCTTGATTGTGGCCATTCAGCCCAGATACCATGCCATCTGGAACCATCGCAATATGAATGCGTGGTTGGTTTGTTATTTTTTCTTATATCTATACATTTTTCTATTTTATTTTGTTTTACTGCTGTCCCTAAGAGGTTGTCTACATATTAAGCAGCACATTTTTGTAATCCTCTCCTTGTCCATCTTATGGGGTATGTGTGAGCAGGAGAGAAGCAGATAATGATGTGGTTGGACGACCCCTTAAGCCAAGAGGTCCTTCTGCTCAGAGATACAATCTGATGTTAGATCTTTTTGTACATGTGCCTCACTTTTACTTTCACCTGTTTTTTTTTTTTTTTTTTTTTTTTTTAGGAGGTTGTGCACTTTACTCTTCCCTGCAAGGATGAACAGGATGTTTATTGCTATCAACGTAAGGAACCGAAAAGAATTCAGTGCAAAGCACCTTGCAGCACTCGCCTGGAATGTGGCCATGCCTGTGAAAAGAAATGCCACCTGTTTGATGATCCAGATCATGAGATGGTCTGCATTTTCCACCCCTTCTCTGTGAATGTTTTCTTTTCTCCCTTGTTTATTAAGTATTTGCTAATTGACAAGGGGTTTCTTCATTTTAGTACAAGTGCATAAAACCATGTATGGAGAATAACAAGGACTGTAAAGGGGCCCATCCCTGCAAGAAAGCCTGCCACCAAGATTGTGATTTATGTGTTGTGATGGTGGAGAAGGAGTTACCTTGTAAACACTTGTGGACCATGAAATGCCATGAAGAGCCATCTCAAAATTTTTGTGGAGAAAAGTGCCTCAAGGTTTGCTCTTCTTGTAAACAGAAATGCCAGAAGAAGTGCAAGGAGAGCTGCGATCCGTGCTCTACCAAGGTGAGTAGTGTATATGTAGAAATTTCATTAAGGAGCCTGGTATTGCATTTGTCTGATTTACCCTCGTGTCTGCCCGCAGGTTGAGAAAACTGTTCCACAATGTCAACATAAACAAATCATGCATTGTGGTACCGATCCATCCTCCTTCAAAAACTGCAAAGCAAAATGTGATCGAAAGTTAGTTGGTTGTGGTCACCCATGCTCTAACTTGTGCTTTCAACCCTGTTCTACAGAGTGTAAGGAATTAGTGCCCTATCCAAAACCAACAGGATGTGGACACACTATTCTTGTGCCTTGCCATATAAAACATGCTCTAGGTAAACAACGTTATTCTTCGTTTTCTTCTTGTTACAAACTGCAGATTATTGTAGTACAGTACAAAGTTTTTTTCCTCAAATTATTCTTGCTCTCTTTCATATATAGAACCTGATAGCCTTCAGTTACAAGAGCTTTGCAAAGAGCCATGTCAATTTCTATTGGAACCTTGTGAACACCCCTGCAGGGGAACATGTGGGTCATGCTGGCAAGGACAGCTGCATCAGCCATGCCAAGAACCCTGCGGAAGGGTGCTGGTTTGTAACCACAGGTGAGGGAATCAATCCTAATGCCTTTGGCATGCCTGCGCATTTTAAGACGGGGGAGTAAACAAGTTGGATTTGTTTCTATAACATATTCTTCCCTTGTTTTAAGCTGCAAGGCTCCATGTGCTGAAATTTGCCCACCTTGTAAAGAACGATGCTTAGAGAAGTGTGTGCATTCAGGCTGTAAATTCATATGTGGAAGGCCATGTGCCCCATGTAAGGTATGTATGACATGAGTGTCGATTTCATCATCTCATTTCCTGCATTGATATTTGATCTTTTCGTGTATAAACAGGAGAAATGTACTCGCAAGTGCCAGCACCTTCAGTGTAAAAAAGCCTGTTCCGAAAAATGCAACATCAAAGCCTGTGAAAAACCATGCGGAAAGACTTTAACAGAATGCAAGCATAAATGCGTTGGGCTCTGTGGGGATCTATGTTTATGTGAAGAATGCAATGAAGGAATAAGGGAAATATTTCTTGGTAGTGAAGGAAATGAAGATGCAAGGTACTGACTGTATTATGAGAAAAAAGAATGGGATAATTGTTTATTTTCTTTTATCATAAATGTAAACACTGTCCCTTTCCTTAAAATTTTTGCTGTTCTGCTAGATTTGTCATGTTACCCGATTGCAAACACATATTTGAATCATCTGATCTTCAGCAATGGCTTCGACAAGATAAAGATGACCAGGGAAGAATTGTCATCAAAGAGAAGGTAGTGGTGGATTCTAAAATCTTCATCTCTTGTTTGTTTAATATATACGGTATGTTTATTAAAATTTGAATCCCCTTGTTTAGGTTTGCCCAAAGTGTAGTAAACCTATTCGAAGCTGTGTACGATATGGTGAATACATAATGAAGCATACTAATGATGTCCAAACAGTGAAACATAAGGTGTTTGGGAACATTCATGATGTCTCAAAGATAGTTCAACAAGGTTTAAAGGCTACTTTGGGTTCATTTCCTCAAGGTATTTTCTACTTGTGTTAATATTTATATCTTTTTGAGAAATGTTAACTTGTTTTGGTTTAAAAGGTATGCTCTTTCGTTTTTTAGAGTTGAAAGAATGCCTGGACCTAAGGAAAAAAGTGTACCAAAAATGTCTGACTTCAAGACCTTCCCAAAAGAAACATTACTGGTCTAGCGCACCTATAAGTGCAAGCGAAGCTAAAAACCTTCTAGAATATGCCAAGGTTGTTTCAGTTCTCTCATCTATTGCACAAAAGGCTTTGAGGCCACCACCAAACTTTGGAATTTTGGGGGCCACGGGATATAGACATAAGCTGAAGGCTGAAGAGGAAACTTATCAACTCAATAAAAAATGTAAAGCGTGTGTGATACATTTTGTTGAAAGACTTGCTAAAAGCTTGAGTGTTCGAAATCTTCTTTCTCTCAGCCCGCAGGAGGTAATTATTGAGGAAATAAAGCAATGCTTTTTTTCAATATTCAATTATTTATCATTTGTTTTAACCTTTGCTTTAGGCCAAAGACATAGCAGCTTTACAGAGAAAGCTGAATATTTTGATCCATTTATGTGTAATTGAAAGTTCTCCTAACTTTATATCAATCTCATCTTTGTCCAAGAAGATTACGGAGGAAATTTCAGGCAGAGTTCGAGGATTTTATCTATACGATGATTCAGTAAGGCCTGTCAAGCTCTACACCTCAGCATCTATTTGACTTAAACGTTATTGTTATGAACCTGAAAGTTGCATGTTACAGGGCTACTCTGAGGATATGAAAAGATTGAAAATTGTGGGTAAGGAAGTGGAAGTTCGTATCACACAGGCAGAAATACGGAGTATTGTCAGTGCCATGGGCATGGGGAAAGGGCACTGGTTCAAGTGCCCTAATGGGCATGTGTACGCTATCGGAGACTGTGGTGGTGCCACTATGGAAAGTAAGTGCAACGAATGTGGAGCAGCAATTGGTGGAGGCAGCCATAGACTTCGGTCTGACAATCGCTTTGCTCCAGAAATTGATGGAGCTACTACTACAGCTTATCCAGGAACAGCCATGAATCCTAATTAATCATGTTTTACCTGCATTTTTTTTTTATCTTTCTTGGTAGAGGCTCTTCAATGTTGGAGTTAGCCCTTTCTATACACCAAAACCCCCTTATAGTTCTAGCCACTGGTGTTTGTTTACTGCTAATGTAGTTTGAATTGCAATAAGATAATGTTCCTTAGTTTAGGTCTTATGTAACATGTCTTATTCACTGAATAAAATTAGCTTCGCATTTGAGGTGATACCAGTGTCTTCATTCGTTCATTCAGTCACCCATTCAAGAGAGAGAGCTCCAATCATATTGGCTGTCTGTATTTAACCAGACATTGGTTCTAATGCAGGGGTATCACCCATAAGCCAAAGGGGAGGGGGGGGGGGGATTTTCAATAAATATATTTAATTCATATGTTTGGAACAACAACCACATTTTTTTTTGGGCTAGGTCCCCCACTGTTCAATCACTATAGAGGTACTGGTAGTAAGTGCAAAATGAGTTTGAAAACATACAGCAAACACTTTTCTTGTCAGCATTTTTGTGACATGCCTAGTTTGGAAAGTTTTGAATGCGCAGCTGGGCCATGAGACTTCCACTCCTAAAATGGTTAAATAAGTGTTGAAATATACATGATAAAAAAATGTACATGTATAGAAAGGTGCCATAGGGAGTTGGGCCGGCAGGCCCCAAACAGACCTGAAAAGAGATAATTAAAACCAGTAAAGATCAGCTCTAGCGGGTGTCCATAGGAGGATCCCAAAATCAAAATAGAGACCTTATACTCCTTTTTGGCTGTCTCCTATGCTGATTTATGAACGAATTCACTGCGTTTTTTTTTACTGTGCCTCTGCTGATGATCAGACACTTGCCATCACTGGCAGCTGTGTTTCAGATTTCTTTTTCACTCCTGAGAACCAGTGATGTTTAATAAAAGATGTCAGTATTCCTTCTCTATGCAATCTAGGTGATAACAAATCTCACCTTGCATAAAGAATAAATATGTACCTGTTGCTTGTCGCCATGGAATCAGTTCACCCCAAATTGCTCTTAACCCAGGAATTCCAGAAAGGTGTGTCAATGAGGATATTAATTGAAAGCATGATTCTAATGTCACTGGCCAAGACATGGCGTTCACTGATCTAATTGAAGAAGAAAGTCACGGTGCCATAGGTTGTCGTTGTTGTCGATCTTGCTCACAAAGGCATAACCGATCATGGACGTCAAAGGGGCCGGGGGAGGGGGTACGAGGAGTAAGGGGAGGCAAGGGGAGGGGTGAAGGGAAGGCCGGGAGGGGAGGGGAGGGGCGGGCGGGTGAGGCCGGAGCGCGACGGCGCTGCCTCGGCCAGTCCAGCGACGGCGACCGCCGGGAGCAAGTCAACAGACTCCCACTCCTCCAGCCCTGCCGGCCGAAGCACGTGGCCGTGCGTTCCGTGTCAGCGAGTTGCGGGGCCGCCTTTCCTGTCGGATTGCGCGTGTTTGCCTTTCGGTAAACTTGTGTTCACCTTCACCCGCAACTCTCCGGCACTCCGTCGTCATACAATCGGTGAGTCCACCGCACGGTTCGTGTTCTTGTTGACGTTGATGCGGGCCCGGCCAAGTTGGGCGGCCGGTGTGCGGAGAGCTGCAGGAGAGCCGTCGGGTGACCGCCCTCGCTGGCCGCCTCGGTGACAGCCCTCGTCGACACCGGCGGACCGGGCGCGTGCGCGTGCGAATCGTTGACAAAATTAGTCTGCCTATGGCACCTTTGTTTCCGTTATTTGACTGACGCAGCCTGCGGCCGAGAGGCTGGGCGGCATCCGGCGGCGCCCGCCGGCCGGAGACGCAGGGCATCCCGAATGCGTATGCGCGCCATGTGTGGGAGAGAGACAGCACTAGCCGGAGCTGGCCGGCCGCTCGCTCAACCCGCCCACTCTGCCTTCGATGCGGCAGATGCGCTGCCTCGCTTGTCGCGCCGAACCAAACCCACGTCGGTCCGGTTACGGCCGGTCTCGGACACACCGACGCGGTCCGCTGCGGATGGCTACGGGCGCGATCGGCCGAAGGTGCGGGTGACCCCCGACCGTACCGCCTCCGATGCGGGCCCGGTCAGCGGGCGGGTAGGTCAGGCGGACGGCGGCGGAGAGGTCGAAAACGACGCCGTATTATCTCTGCCGCGAGCTGATCGGGGCGGTGCTTGCCAGCGGGCTGGGCTGGGCTGGGCTGGGCTGGACCTTCAGCCGTGCGCTGGATGTCGGCCAGGGTCTGTTCCTCGCGTCCTTCAATGCCTTGTTTTAATTGTTTCAGGCGGGGCACGGAACATGTACTACCAAACAACTCAATGGAGGAGGAGCTGCGGTCGCTGCTGGCACCCTGGCTGAACCACTCTTACAAGTCTTCACCGAGTGGGCCGGGGTTCATCGTGTCTGACATCTCATCGCATGAAGAGCATGCCGAATGGCTCGGTTGGCTATGTTGCCACACCGATTTTAAAGCCTGCCCTGACAGCGCCCTGGAATGTGAGTTTTTGCATTATTCTCTCTGGCTGTGACGTTCTTGGTCTACTGTTACTGATGTGGAATCTTCTTTTCTAGTGTTGCAGTTGTACCCAATTCCAAAGCAGGGCGGCTTCTGGTGTATAGCATTTGCTTACATCTGCTTTGATGCTTTTAAGTAAAATGGACTGCACGGAGAAAAACTCTGTTGCCTACTATGTTGCAGCACAGATTTAATTACCTCCTTTGAATGCACCCTGGAATGTGAGTTTTTGCATTATTCTCTCTGGCTGTGACGTTCTTGGTCTACTGTTACTGATGTGGAATCTTCTTTTCTAGTGTTGCAGTTGTACTCAATTCCTAAGCAGGGCGGCTTCTGGTGTATAGCATTTGCTTACATCTGCTTAGATGCTTTTAAGTAAAATGGACTGCACAGAGAAAAACTCTGTTGCCTACTATGTTGCAGCACAGATTTAATTACCTCCTTTGAATGCACCCTGGAATGTGAGTTTTTGCATTATTCTCTCTGGCTGTGACGTTCTTGGTCTACTGTTACTGATGTGGAATCTTCTTTTCTAGTGTTGCAGTTGTACCCAATTCCAAAGCAGGGCGGCTTCTGGTGTATAGCATTTGCTTACATCTGCTTTGATGCTTTTAAGTAAAATGGACTGCACGGAGAAAAACTCTGTTGCCTACTATGTTGCAGCACAGATTTAATTACCTCCTTTGAATGCACCCTGGAATGTGAGTTTTTGCATTATTCTCTCTGGCTGTGACGTTCTTGGTCTACTGTTACTGATGTGGAATCTTCTTTTCTAGTGTTGCAGTTGTACTCAATTCCTAAGCAGGGCGGCTTCTGGTGTATAGCATTTGCTTACATCTGCTTAGATGCTTTTAAGTAAAATGGACTGCACAGAGAAAAACTCTGTTGCCTACTATGTTGCAGCACAGATTTAATTACCTCCTTTGAATGCACCCTGGAATGTGAGTTTTTGCATTATTCTCTCTGGCTGTGACGTTCTTGGTCTACTGTTACTGATGTGGAATCTTCTTTTCTAGTGTTGCAGTTGTACCCAATTCCTAAGCAGGGCGGCTTCTGGTGTATAGCATTTGCTTACATCTGCTTTGATGCTTTTAAGTAAAATGGACTGCACAGAGAAAAACTGTTGCCTACTATGTTGCAGCACAGATTTAATTACCTCCTTTGAATGCACCCTGGAATGTGAGTTTTTGCATTATTCTCTCTGGCTGTGACGTTCTTGGTCTACTGTTACTGATGTGGAATCTTCTTTTCTAGTGTTGCAGTTGTACTCAATTCCAAAGCAGGGCGGCTTCTGGTGTATAGCATTTGCTTACATCTGCTTTGATGCTTTTAAGTAAAATGGATTGCATGGAGAAAAACTGTTGCCTACTGTGTTGCTGCACAGATTTTGCATCTTGCTTTGGTGGCAACCTGGAATGCGAATTCTAAAGCGGGGTGGCTTTGTCTGGCGTTTGGGATTTGCTCCAATGTTCTCTTGTGCATTGTTACTGGAGTGAACTGCACGGGAATGACTCTGATACTGAAATCACTTTGGAAAGTGACCCGCAAGCCTGGTGCGGCTGCAGTCCGTGGAAATATTTCGGGCAGTGCTTGGACTGTCGGCTTGTGTGTCAATGCAAGGGTAAGTGTGAAAGTTTTGCTCTAGTCGCAGAATAAACTATTGACTTCTTAACTGAACTTTTTGAACGTTTTGTTTTAGGAGCTGGTCTGGCTGTTAGCTGCTGTGGTTTAGCTGCATTATGGAGTCAAGAGCGCTGCCGGCCCTTCCACTGGAAATTGAACGCTTATCAACCAAGTTGTGCGGGATCAGTCAGAAGAATGTGACGGGATGAAGCTGCGGGTGAGGAGCCAACTTCTACTGTGAGTGAGCTACAAGTGATGCTGTAGGCGAGGGGGTCCCCATGAGGTTGTAATGAGGGGGGCCCCAAATGATGCTGTTAACGAGGGGGTCCCCATGAGGTTGTAATGAGGGGGCCCCAAATGCTGCTGTTAGCGAGGGGGTCCCCATAAGGTTGTAATGAGGGGGGCCCCAAGTGATGCTGTAGGCGAGGGGGTCCCCATGAGGTTGTAATGAGGGGGGGCCCCAAATGATGCTGTTAACGAGGGGGTCCCCATGAGGTTGTAATGAGGGGGCCCCAAATGATGCTGGAGGCGAGGGGGTCCCCATGAGGTTGTAATGAGGGGGCCCCAAATGATGCTGTTAGCGAGGGGGTCCCCATGAGGTTGTAATGAGGGGGCCCCAAATGATGCCAGAGGCAAGGGGGTCCCCATGAGGTTGTAATGAGGGGGCCCCAAATGCTGCTGTTAGCGAGGGGGTCCCCATGAGGTTGTAACGAGGGGGCCCCAAATGATGCCGGAGGCAAGGGGGTCCCCCTGAGGTTGTAATGAGGGGGCCCCAAATGATGCCGGAGGCAAGGGGGTCCCCATGAGGTTGTAATGAGGGGGGCCCCAAATGATGCTGGAGGCAAGGGGGTCCCCATGAGGTTGTAATGAGGGGGGCCCCAAATGATGCCGGTGGCGAGGGGGTCCCCATGAGGTTGTAATGAGGGGACCCCAAGTGATGCTGGAGGCAAGGGGCCCCCGTGAGGTTGTAATGAGGGGGACCCCCGTGAGGTTGTGAAGGGGGGTGGGAATAAGGTTGTCATTCAAAGAGGGGAAGTAGCAGACATCAGAGAGAGAGAAGAGAGTGTGCAGAACCCCGTGTGGGGGAGAGAGGGGGATGCATAGAGGTAGTGACGCCGGTAGTCTCCGCCCTGGGCAGGTGAGAGTAGATGGGGCCGGGGGGCGGGGGGTGTCACTCGGTCGGTACGGTGGGCAGTGGCTCCTCTCCTCACCTTGTCTGTCTTTGGGGTGGTGGGTACACTCTGCACACTTCAACCCGCGGCATGCGTGTTAGGGGGCCCCCCGGGGGGCCGGACACACTCTCTGCACACTTCGACCCGCGGCATGCGTGTTAGGGGCCCCCCGGGGGGCCGGGCCTGCGGCCCACAGCATTTTCGGGGCCTTGGAGGCCCCGGCGCAGCGCTCCCCTTTCGGCACTGTCGTCGACGACCCCCCGCGTCGCGTCCGCGTCCCACGGCGGCGCACCCCAGGACCCCGTCGAGCGTCCCCGAGTCCCCGAGCCCCCGAGCCCCGCGGAGGCAGGCGCGCCGGCCGGTCCGGAACCGCTCGAACCAACGTCTGAGGGGGAAGTGTGGGGTTTGCTGGTGAGGCCGTCGGCCGAGTCTCTGCCCTCGAAGCACGCCGGGAGCGTGCGGTCTGCCGACTCGGAACTTCACGGCTCCGCCCTGCCGCCCTGTAACCCGTCATCCGCGGCCGCACCGGCCCGCGCTGGCGAGCCGGTGCCCCCCCCCCCCCCCCCCCCCCCCCCCCTCTCCTCCAGCGCCCTCGGCTCCTCTCAGGGAGCCCCCGAGTAGTCCCACCTAGAGAGGTCCCACGCTGGCCGTCCAGGAGCTCCAGTGAGTCAGAATCCCACTCCTGGAGAAGAAATCGAACAAACGCGATCACTCGTACCCAACTTCACTACGCACATTTGGCCGGGAAATTGTCCATAAATTGAATAGAGGTAAAATTCAGACTGGGGATTGACTTCAATTTAGGCTGGGGGTTGCTTTCAGTCCGGACTAGATTGCTTTCAGTTGCTGTCGGACCAGACTAGAGATTGCTTTCAGTTGATGTCGGACCAGACTAAAGATTGCTTTCAGTTGCTTTCGGTCCAGACTAATGATTGCTCTCAGTTGCTTTCGGTCCAGACTAATGAATGCTCTCCAGACTTGCTTTTGGTCCAGACTAGAGATTGCTTTTGGTCCAGACTAGAGATTGCTTTCGGTCCAGACTAGAGATTGCTTTCGGTCCAGACTAGAGATTGCTTTCAGTTGCTGTCGGACCAGACTAGAGATTGCTTTCAGTTGCTGTCGGACCAGACTAGAGATTGCTTTCAGTTGCTGTCGGACCAGACTAGAGATTGCTTTCAGTTGCTGTCGGACCAGACTAGAGATTGCTTTCAGTTGCTCGGAGACCAGACTAGAGATTGCTTTCAGTTGCTTTCGGACCAGACTAGAGATTGCTTTCAGGCTCCAGACTAGAGATTGCTTTCAGGCTGTCCAGACTAGAGATTGCTTTCAGTTGCTGTCGGACCAGACTAGAGATTGCTTTCAGATTGCTTTCGGTCCAGACTAGAGATTGCTTTCGGTCCAGACTAGAGATTGCTTTCGGTCCAGACTAGAGATTGCTTTCGGTCCAGACTAGAGATTGCTTTCGGACCAGACTAGAGATTGCTTTCGGTCCAGACTAGAGATTGCTTTCGGTCCAGACTAGTTGCCAGACTAGAGATTGCTTTCAGTTGCTTTCGGTCCAGACTAGAGATTGCTTTCAGTTGCTTTCCAGACTAGAGATTCCTTTCAGTTCAGAGATAATGCTAGCTTTTGGTCCAGACTAGAGATTGCTTTCAGACTAGAGATTGCTTTCAGTAGAGATTGCTTTCAGACTAGAGATTGCTTTCGGTCCAGACTAGAGATTGCTTTCGGTCCAGACTAGAGATTGCTTTTGGTCCAGACTAGAGATTGCTTTCGGACCAGACTAGATTGCTTTCAGTTGCTTTCAGTTGCTTTTAGTTCAGACTAGAGATTGCTTTCAGTTGCTGTCCGACCAGACTAGAGATTGCTTTCAGTTGCTTTTAGTTCAGACTAGAGATTGCTTTCAGTTGCTCTTAGTTCAGACTAGAGATTGCTTTCAGTTGCTTTTAGTTCAGACTAAAGATTGCTTTCAGCGTTGCTGTCGGTCCAGACTGGAGATTGCTTTCGGTCCAGACTGGAGATTGCTTTCGGTCCAGACTAGAGATTGCTGTCAGTTGCTCTTAGTTCAGACTAGAGAATGCTTTCGGTTCAGACTAGACATTGCTTTCGGTTTAGACGACAGGGAATCAATGTTTATAAAAAAAAATCTGTTTTAAATACAGCTTGACATTAGTTGTCGAACTCCGTCTGAGTTTCTCTTACATTTATTCCTTTTTTTTTTTTTTTTTTTTTTTGTAACTATTAAGTTTGTAAACCTGAACTTGGTTTCTGATACAGCGTTTCACTTTCTATTATTTTTACCCTTTCCAACTTCAATGGGCATATGATTCACTCCATCTGTATTTTGTAGTTCTGTTTCATTATTAGTTTGTGTGTAGGTAGTTTTGTGGTAGGGTGTGGTATTTTAGCTAGTCTTGTCTATTAACACATCATCACGTTATGCCCATTTGAAGTTGTAAAGCTGCTTTCTTTTTTTTTTTTCCCCCCCCCCCCCCCGTTCTCTCTTTTTTGCTGTGATGGACCAAGTTTAGTTTTAAGTAATTAAAAAGACAAAATCGGAATGGGTTTGACAACTAATGGAGGATCGCTCTTGAGAAGTTCAGTAAATGGTTATGCCTGATTACTTTCAACCGCCTCTGAAGGTGGAGTAATATAAAGTTAACTAATAATCTTAGAATAAAGTTTGTCATGCAAATTCAAAGTTGTAATCTGCAACTTCAGTTCAGGTTCTAGTCTCTAGTTACTTTTTTTTAGTTCTCTTTTTTGCTGGGATAGACCAATTTGAGTTTTTAGTAATAGAAAGGACAAAATCGCAATGAGTTTGACAATTTATGGACCACCTGTGACGGTGAGGTAATATAAAGTGATCTGAAAATCTTGGCATGTTGTTCGTCGTGCAGATTAAAAGTTGTAAAGTTGGTCTCTAGTTCTGGTTCTAGTCTCTAGTCAACTTTTTTCCTTCTCTCCTTTTTGCTGTGATGGACCAATTAAACTTTTAAGTAATGATGAAGAAACTCGGATTCATTTTGATAATTAATACAGGATCGCTTTTGAGCAGTAATTTTTGTAAATTATTTTGCCTAATTACTGTAGACCACCCATGAAGGTGAGATAGTATAAAGTGAACTAGAAATCCTGATATAAAGTTGGTCATGCAAATTCAGTCAGTGATCTTGGTCTCTAGTTATAGTCCCTAGTAATTTTTTTTCCTTCTCTCTATTTTGCTGTGATGGACCACTTAAAGTTTAAAGTAATAAAAAAGAAACACGAATTAGGTTTGATAATTAATACAGGATCACTTTCGAGAAGTAATTTTTGTTAATTATTTTCCCTAATTACTTTAGACTACCTGTGAAGGTGAGGTAGTACAAGTGAGCTAAAAATCTTGATATAAAGTTTGTCATGCAAATTCAAAGCTGTTTAGTCTCTAGTTCTGGTTCTGGCCTGCAGTAAGTTTTTTTTTTTTTTTTTTTTACTTCTTTTATGCTCTGCTGAACAAATTAATATTTTAAGTTATAAAAATGACAATGTTGGAAAGATTTTGACAATTGATAGAGGATCACTTTCGAGGAGAAAGTTAAGTAAATTATTTTGCCTAGTTACTTTGGACCACCCGTGACGGTGAGGTAATGTAAAGTGAACTAAAAATCTTGGCATGTTGTTCGTCGTGCAAATTCAAAGTTGTAAAGTTGGTCTCTAGTTCTGGTTTTAGTCTCTAGTTAATTTTTTTCCTTCTCTCTTTTTTGCTGTGATAGACGAATTTAAGTTTCAAGTAATAAAAAAAACTCGAATTGAGTTTGATAATTAATACAGGATCGCTTTCGAGAAGTAAATTTTGTAAATTATTTTCCCTAATTACTTAGGACCACCTGTGAAGGTGAGGTAGTATAAGTGAGCTAAAAATCTTGACATAAAGTTTGTCATGCAGATTCAGAGTTGTGATCTCAGTCTCTAGTTCTGGTTTTAGTGTGCAGTTATGTTTTTTTTTTACTTCTCTTTATTGCTGTGATGGACGAATTCAAGCTTTAAGTAATAAAGAAGAAATTCAGATTGAGTTTGATAATTAATACAGGATCGCTTTTGAGAAATAATTTTCATAAATTATTTTGCCTATTTACTTTAGACCACCCATGAAGGTGTGGTGGTATAAAGTGAACTATAAATCTTGGTATTGAATTTGTGGTGCAAATTCAAAGTTGTAAAGTTATTCTGCGGTTATTTTTTGTCTGGTTCGATGCGGGTTGTCATTTGTCACCCTGTTAAGTTTCTTGGCCGCATATTTGGAGTGCTATTGGAGTGGGGAATGAGTGATCTCGTTTGTCGATTTTCTTTTTTCTTCACGTGGATATTGGATCTGGATGCGATGGATTATTTCGTTGGCTGGTATGCTCCCTCTCCCTCCCTAATTTGTTTTCTGCCCTAAAATATTTTTTCCATGTCAGAATTTTGTCCCTGGTTTTGGGGGGCGAACCCCTTTATACCTCCATATGGGTGAAGGTCTCGTGCCGCCGCGCCCCCAACAAGTTTTTTTCTCTTTTTTTTAATGTCTAAATTTTGTCCCGCTTTTTGTGGACCCACTTGTCCACGCCCACACGTTGGTGCCCCCCCCCCCCCCCCCCCCCCCCCCCCCCCCCCCCCGCCCTCGTGCCTGTCGCGGCCGTGCAGTGGCTGGACACTGAAGTCCCTAGTCGGCAGACCGCTGGTTCCGTGCTGGCTTCGCTCAAGTCAAGACGTCGACCTGCACTTCCCCCGATGATGACGTCATCAGCAGCAGCCTGACGTGCAGTGTCAGTTTGTTCGGACTGGCCGGCTGGATCCCCCCCTCCCCCTCGCCCTCACCCTCCCCCTCCCCCGCTGCTCCGGACGCCTGTGGTGCCCGCCGTGGGACGCGGACGCGACGTGGGGGGCCGTCGGGAGAACCGAACGGCGCTGCGGCGCCCTCCGCCGGGTAGGCAAAAGTCGTGGCCCTGGTGTAGGCAGGCATCGTGCACATCTCGCGTCGCTTCGCTACCGCTCTTCGCCCTTCGCGCTCTCCCCCCTTCGCGCTCTCCCGCCCGCTCCGCGTCGCACTCACTCGCTCCGCGTCGCACTCACTCACCCGCTTCGCGTCGCACGCACTCACCCGCTTCGCGTCTCACCCGCTTCGCGTCTCACCCGCTTCGCGTCTCACCCGCTTCGCGTCTCACCCGCTCCGCGTCGCGCCATCGCGTTCACACGTACACTCTGACACTTGTGCACACTCTCTGGCTCTGTTCCTTCACCTCCCGCTCACCTCCCTTCCCTCCCCCCCACTGCCCACCGTACCGCCCGAGTGCCACCCCCCGCCCCCCGACCCCATCTACTCTCACCTGCCCAGGGCGGAGACTACCGGCGTCACTACCTCTATGCATCCCCCTCTCTCCCCCACACGGGGTTCTGCACACTCTCTTCTCTCTCTCTGATGCCTGCTACTTGTTCCTCTTTGGGTGACAAGGTTATTTCCACCCCGCGGTTGTTGGAAAAGGAGGAAAATGAGGAAAATGTGGAGGAAGGCCTCGGCGTACCGGCGGCATGATGCGGCGTGCCGGTACGATAGTTGAACTATTGTTCTTTTAAATCTGAACTATTGTTCTTTTAAATCTGAACTATTGTTCTTTTAAATCTGAACTATTGTTCTTTTAAATCTGAACTATTGCTCTTTTAAATCTGAACTATTGCTCTTTTAAATCTGAACTATTGCTCTTTTAAATCTGATTTATTGCTCTTTTAAATCTGAACTATTGCTCGTTTACATCTTAATTATTGTTCTTTTACATCTGAGCTGTTGTTTTTACGAGCTGGACTGTTGTGTTTTTACGAGCTGGACTGTTGTGTTTTTAAGAGCTGGACTGTTGTGTTTTTAAGAGCTGGACTGTTGTGTTTTTACTGTTGTGTTTTTAAGAGCTGGACTGTTGTGTTTTTAAGAGCTGGACTGTTGTGTTTTTAAGAGCTGGACTGTTGTGTTTTTAAGAGCTGGACTGTTGTGTTTTTAAGAGCTGGACTGTTGTGTTTTTAAGAGCTGGACTGTTGTGTTTTTAAGAGCTGGACTGTTGTGTTTTTAAGAGCTGGACTGTTGTGTTTTTAAGAGCTGGACTGTTGTGTTTTTAAGAGCTGGACTGTTGTGTTTTTAAGAGCTGGACTGTTGTGTTTTTAAGAGCTGGACTGTTGTGTTTTTAAGAGCTGGACTGTTGTGTTTTTAAGAGCTGGACTGTTGTGTTTTTAAGAGCTGGACTGTTGTGTTTTTAAGAGCTGGACTGTTGTGTTTTTAAGAGCTGGACTGTTGTGTTTTTAAGAGCTGGACTGTTGTTTTTAAATTGTATAATTTTTATGTACGAGGTCGAGGCGGGAGGAAAATGTAGAGGAAGGCGAAAATGCCGTGCAATTTGATGTTGGACAATGATTTTATGCTGGAATTGGTTTTTATGTTTCTTTTAAATTGTATTATTTTTAAAATACGAGGCCGAGGCTGGGGGCAGGAGGAAAATGTGGAGGAAGGTGGAAATGTCATGCGTTGATTTTAAAGCTGCACAACACTTTAATTTTGAGTTTTGTTTTTGTGCTGGATGTTTCTTTTAAGTTGTGTGATTTTAAATATGTGGAGGACTTTGGAAACGTGGATTTTGTGCCTATTGCTTTGGAAATGCTGTAAATTTAGGGGTTGTTCATCTATGAAATAAAGAGATCAAAACACAAATTTGTTTAATTGACTGCCCAAATTAGTACTTGCGACACCGTTACGGTTGGCGAATAAATATTTTTCTCCAAGTGTCTTTTCCTTGAACCCCAATACTTTTCCTTGAACCCCAATATTCTGCGGCTGCGGTGCGCCGCCGTCGGGTCCCCACCGCACCGCACCACACGGGCCGCGCCATGCGACCGCCACATCCCTCATACCAAAGCCGACTGGCGCACTCCACCACACACAGATCAGCCGGATGGGTTGCCTACCCGCTCGGCGCTCGACGGAAGCAGTCGCCCGGCGGCGTCAGCGGAGGCGGAGGGGGTCGTCGAGGCGGGTCGGACCGGCACGGCAGAGAGGAACAGATGCGTTCGGGCCCAGAGGAGTACACTGCTAAAAATATATTGAATCCTTGAAGGCCTCTGGAAACCTTTTTACCCACTGATCCTTCGTTTTTAACGTGGAACACATTGGCTGAGAGCAGAATTCTAAAGCAAATTTAAGGGGGACACATTGTCTTCCTCCATACACACAATATCACACTTCGAAGTAACGTATACTCCCCGTGGCGCGCGGGTTTTATCAGGCGAATTCCTGAAGGCGACGCGGCGCACCGGGGCGGGGCTGGTTGCCTACCCGCGCCTGGAGGACACCGACCAAGCACGCCGCGTGCCTGCGAGGAACTTCGCACCCTTCGGTCCTCGTCTTGTCACACCGGTGGCGCCCCCCGGCGGCCGCGGCCCGAACTCCGCACCTATTCCAGGTCCCGCGCGGCCGTAAACCTGTGGCCACGTGACCGGCGCGACCGGGTGACGCCGGCAGCGGGAAAACAAACGCTCCAGTCATTTCCGGCGTCATGGAGGAGTTGCAGTTTCGCCGCACGCCCCCTTCCTCCCTCCTCTTTCCAGGCCGCTGGTCCGTGACCTCCCCCCCCCCCCTCTACCCTCCAGCGCGTTCATTCATTCCGTTGGTTGACTAACGTACACCTACACAAGCGCGCAGCGCGCGACGGCGGCGGCCGCGCCTTCTGGTAATCAAATTATGACTTTCCTGACCTCGGCGCGCAAAAAGAACCGGGCGTAGTATTTTTTTTTAAAAGAAGGCCTTCTTTTGCGACACGATCAGAGAGCACGGTGACGGAGGGCGTGACAGGGTGGCGAATGCTGTCTACCGATGAAAATTAATAAAATAAAAAAAAACTACTCGTAGCGTAGCGTGTACTTGTGTGGGCAGTAATCACTCTCAGAAAAATCGAATCGAGTAGACTGAGAAGCTCAAGATTTTAACGAGTCGACCACAAACCTGTCGGAGTCGTCCTGATTTTCGACGTCAATTCAGTTTTATTTTTTCTGGGGTACCCCAGCGCCGGCCAAGACGGAGACGGACTTGGCCGCCATCGAGCAGAAACGACCTTCCTCCCCGCGTACTACTTCATAACCAACCGGCCCTGCCGCCCTCTCCCCCCCACCACCCCGGCTAATTCCCTCTCTGCGAAATATTATCTCAAGAGTACTTGGCGGGATCGGGGCCCTCCGGGGCCGCGGGGGGCGGCGAGGGCCTCGGGGTGCTTGTGCTGCTGCAGCGGCGGCGGCCGAGGCGGGGGCGGGCCGCTCACCAAGGCGGTGGCGATCGAGATCGAGGATGGATGGGTCGCGGCGGCGGCGGCGGCGGCGGCCAGTCCACCGCCCTCCAGCCACCCCCGCGAACTGGAATCAGATACCGGAAGTCCGGCTGCTTATCGCTGCGCCGGCTACCAAAATGAGTTGCCGCGTCGTTTCGGTACATCACTGCGCGTGTGTGTGTGTGTGAGAGAGACAGAGAGCTGCGTAGTAGAGGACGACGTAGCCGGCGGCGACGGCAGCGGGACGTCGGCGGCACCCCACACACACATTGTTTGCCCGCGAAAAAGAAATTTGAATATAAACGCTGCCGGCGATGACAAACCTCGTCGTGGACGTGCGGCTCCGGAACGACCCCCCGCCGCCCCCCGCCACGCCACTTGACACCCCGCCGGGGCGCGCGGCGGCGGCAGAACAGTCCGTCGCAGGTCCACTCCCCTAATCGCAGTCCGCGTGATTGCATTACCCACAAACGATTAGCGCGTGTGTCGCTGCGCCTCGCGGGGGGTCCGCTGGGGTCTGGCAGGGTGGTGGTGGTGGGGCATCACAAAATAAAACACGCGTGTGTCTCTGCAGATAGAAAATCATTGCGTTCGTCAACAAGATGTGTGTGAAAAGCCGAGAAAATCGGAAGTGACGAAACATTGAAGGGACGAAACACATATTCGGTGATTCCTGTTGTGACGCGATATTTTTACAAACATTACGCCCAGGCGTGCTGCTGCTTTTCTGCTTGCTCTGATCACGCTAGTGATTCAGCCGTTGGCTTCTCTGGGTGGTGGATCCCCTCACGGCGGCTTCGATCTCTGCGGCTCTGTTGTTGTTGTTGTTGTTGTTGCCGCGGTGTAACCTGTGCGTGACCTGGCAGGGGCCGCGCCCTGGAAGGGCTTGGCCGAGGGCAGCGGGCCCCGGCGGGGATCCCTCCAGGGAAATCAAGGATAATTTTAAACGCGGCGAGCCCGCAGCGGTGCGCTGCCAGAGAGGCCCCCGGCCCCTGCCGACCTCCTAGGCCCGCCCGCGAGCCCTTCCCGAGGAGCGGTTCACCTGTTTGACACGTCTCGTTCTCTAGTTCCCTGCTTAAACTCTGGGGAAATTCCGAGCTCACCTTTCCTCTTTAAAAACAACTGTCTTGGATTTTAGCAGACGAGAGATTCTTTGCACGATCAAGCATTTGGCTTATGCGGAAGCTTAGAATCTCAATTACGCAATTTTTTTTCGCTATAGTGCTGAGACACAAATAATAATGTGGCACGAGGGGACAGAGCGGTGGCCGGGCGCTACGTACTACGAGGACGAGCCCCCAAACCCGTCCGCGACTTTTACGCCGAGAGTCCGCCCCGCGGAACGTCATCCCCTCACTTATTGGGCGCATTGGGGCGATTTCGGGCGGAGGGCGGGCGGGTCTGCGGGGTCAAGTTTGGAGCGGCGCTGACGGGGGTGGGGGATCATTTATGGCCGTGCTGGCCGGCCGCTGCGCCCTCCGACTCCGAGAGAGCGCGGCATAGCTCTGCCTCACTCGCACCCGTTGGTGCGAGAGGGAGAGGGAGAGACGCGGAGGCAGCCTGTAGCCGAGGGCCGCCGACGGCCACCCCGCCGCACACCCCGCCAGGGGAGCGCCCCCGTCCACGACGACGACATCCCCCAGATGACATCGGCCGGAATCTCTCCGTCCATCCGCCCTCTCATTGCACTGCTGCCCTGGGCCCACAGCGTCACGCGTGGACTTTTCAAATTTCGTCGCTGTTTCGTACGACTCTGCCCCCCCCCCCTCCCCCCCGAGGGGCGGGGTCCGGCACTGCAGCAGGCGCGGCACGGCCCTCTTGATTCGTTTCTGGCGGGAAAAGCCAGCGACGTGCAATGAGAATACTGCGGCAGCGGCGATCGCCGGAGGGTTGGGTTCTGACGCCGACGAAGATGGCCGCCCCCGCCAGGGGGGGGGGGGGGGCAATAGGGTCGTAAACTCCCACTTAAGGAATATACTCTCATCAACAACACTTGGGCTGTTTTTGCTTTTTCCAAAAACTGGTCGGAGTACCCTTGCAGTATTTTTGAAGGAAGGTATACATAGCTCGCTTCTTTCGTTCGGACTGTGCGGGGATTTCAGTAGAAATACCAGAAAACACCATAACATAACATAACATAAGACCCTACTTCCGGCGAAAAGACGCTACTACCGGCGCGGTCTGCGTGTAGTTATTTTTTAATGTCCGCCCCGGAGTCCATCTCTTTCCTCCCCGCCGCTACTGATGGCGAGGCGAGATGAGCAGCCCTCTGATTGGTCCGCGTCTCAAATCTCGTTACCCGTCCGAACGGTTTCGGAGGGGAAAAGAGTAGGGGGTAGCAGTGGGAGGGGCGGTGGCGGCCGTCGTCGCGGGCGGGAAAATTTGAAATTGAATTAAACGAGAGCTGGTTATTTCTCGATTGGATTAGCGCCCGGGATGCCGAAGCATCCCCCCACTTCGGAAAATGTGTAGTCTCAGGGACCGTCGTTAAATTTCCGTTTGCATACGTGATGCGATGTGTCGGCGGGACCGCCCCTCCACCCTCCACCCCCTGCTGGTTTACAGCCACGACGTAAACTCCCCCGCGCTGTAAAGATACTCACATCAGACCTCACCGTCCTGTAAACTTAATTTACGGCCACTCCAACAACAGGTTTGTGGACCTCATGAGTCTACGATGAGGTCCCGGCGAGGTGCCGTCATGTCGAGAGACGCAGGGGTTGCCTATCAGGACCCACCGAGCCCGAAAAAGAATCCACGTCTATTCCCTCACTAGTTGCAACTATCCTGACTGCGTCCGCCAACACAGGGTACTCGTCGTCCTCACGTCCTGTACGTCCTCATCGTGACGCTCACCCCGTCGCTGCCGTATGGGAGTCATCGGCGACACACGCCCCCTCCCCTCCCATCCCTCTTTCCCTTTCGCTATTCTAAAGTGAGTGGAAGCTGCAGGAGGACTCGAATTTCATTAGCCGGCGAGGACGGTAAGTGGTGGGGTGGCTGCCGCGTCCTCCTCCCCCCCCCCCCCTCGCCGCTCCGCCCTCTATGACGCGCCACACGCTCGCCAATTTTGTCAAACTTTTGATGGATTGACTTCTCCGCGCGTCTTCAAAGATGGCGGCGGCACAGGGCGCGCGCATCCCACGCTGTTTGAACTCGCCCCTTGTCACTTATCACTCACCGTGCAGGCTGAAAGGGGGGGGGGGGCAGTGGCGGATCCAGGGGGCGGTTCGCAGGGGGTGATGGTGGGCACGAATGCTGCAGAACCAAATCTACAGCTAAACTCTACAGGGGTGATTTCCTTAGCCGCGTCACCCAAAACAAAATAAACTAATCCAGGAACTCGTATTTATTATCCTGCAGGAGCTTGTGGCCGCCAATGACTGGCGTGTCTATATTTGAATTCCCCGCCCTTTCCTCCCCGGCCCGCTGTACCGCGGTGGCCCTCAGCCCTCGCCGCCTCCCCCGGCCGTGCCGAGCTGTCTGTGTAAATGCATTCCGCAACCTTGTTTCCTCCCGGTGGGCCCCACGAGGGGGCGGGGGAGGCACGCACCTCGGTGGGGCCCGCCGCCCCCACGACCCCGCCGACGCCACCACCTCTTTTCCATTTCGAATTCCATCCGCTGCTACAAGCCGCTGCGGTGGGGAGGCACGAAGCCGAGAGCAAGCGGCACGCAGGCGCTGGCGTCCCCCGCTGGAGTCCTGGGCGGGGGAGTGAAGGGTAGCCGTCGTCGTCCTAGTCGGGGGTAGCTGTCGTCGGCGGCGGCCTAGCCCCTAGCCGGGGGTAGCCGTCGTCGGCGTCGTCCTAACCAGGGATCCTCTCAAAATCCGGCGTCAGGACGCATTACATCCTTTGCCTTGGCGGGCTGCTAGCCGCCGTCAGCAGTGCGGAGCGTCCTGACCCGCGGTGCCGAGGTGGCCGACGCAGCCCCCCCCCCCCCCCACCCGAGGCTCCCTCCGACAACTGTAATAAATTAGATGTAATCGGCCCTGGCGAGTCTGCGCGCATGTATGCAGTGGTACCAACCCCCCCCCCCCCCTCGTTCCGGACAGGGGCGGAACTAGGCGGGGGTCGCGGTCAGGCCGTGGCCCCCCGGCCGCCCCAGTTACCTCGATCTGTCGATCCGAGCCATCGATCTGTCGGTGTGGCATGACCCGGGTTCGAGCCCCGGCCGTGCGGTCTCAGCGCCCCAGGCGTGCCAGCCGCGGCAGCTGCCGGTGACGGGCGCCGCCTGGCTGCCAGCCCTGCCTGCCCGCCAGCCGTAGGGATGCTCGCGTTTCCCAGGTTTCGCGGCGCCCGCTATGGCGTACCCCGTCATGCGTGGGTTGCCCGTTTTGGCCGGGGGCCAGTCGTGCGAGAGCGAGGGAGAGACGAGGGGGCGACGCGGCGGCCGAGACACGTGTCCGAGTGAGACACCAACATCCGACGCGGCGACCGCGGCATGACAGCCGCGCGCGCCGCGCTGTGACAAGAACTACAAGGGCGCGGGGGGTGCACTGTCTAGTGCTTCATTTGTTGTGGCTTTGCGGGGGCGAAGGGAGCAGCTAGGCGCGCCTAGGCGGGCTAGACAAGGCTGGGCACGGGGGAGGCGGCGCGCGGTGGCCAGCGGAGCGCGACGGCGTGGGCAGGGGGAGGACCCGGGGCCCGCGGGGTTACCGTCAGGCAGGTGGCCGTCGGGGAGGGTGCCGGGTACACGGCGGCCCCGGCCGGCCCCGGCCGTCACCCCTGGCTGACTACGAAATGACCACGGCTGGCCGCTGGCCGCGCCGCTCGGACAGCACCACCCGCCACCCGCCTGCTGTTTGTATTAAAACATTATGCAGGCGGGAAAGTTTTGGTGGCCCCCGTAATATTTTTGGTCAGTGCACTGTGGCAGTGCCGTGCCCACAAACCTCCTCGCATCACAATACTTTTTTTTTCTCCGGGGGCGCGGGGGTTAGTTTTGTTGGTCTAACGAGCTGCCGACTGCCCTGGAATGCAGGGCGGCTCCAGTTAGCACCGCGCCGATGCATTCCCGCCCGCATTCCCGCCCGTGCCGCGCCGCCCGCACACTTGACACACCCCGCACCGCCTTCTCACGGTATCGCTAAACGTTCCAGAAAACGTTCCGGGGACCCGTTTCCACGTGCCGCGGGCCGGGCGGGACACCCTCTGAGGTCCCCGAGGAGACCAGGGCGCTCACAAAGTACGTAATCGTGCCAGTCAAGCCCCGCAAACGTTCCAGTCGGCTCGTGGCTGACCCTCTGCTGCGGTACCCCGCCTTCCGGACCCGGTCATGTTCTTCCTGCCATCTTCTCCACTTCCGGTCTGGACCTATCCGGAATACCCTCAAACAAGGACTCCACTCGGAAGAATTTAGCCGAAATTGTTATGCAAGAGTGTGAAGAGTACACATAACGTTGTAAGCGTCAGTCAATAGTACATTCAAGAGTAGTCAGGCTAAAACACAAGTCTCTTAGAGAGGCGTGACGTAATTTCAAGAACGGCCGCTCTAGCAGCGGCTCTCTACCGCGCGCGCCGTTTTTGCACCCTCCCCGAAGAGTCCTGGGCCGCCGCCTCAGGCTCCCGCGGCCCGACCAGTGGCGCTCCCCGCGGCCGCGGCCGGCAACAGCCGCCGAACAGTTGAGCGCGGCGAGCGGGCCGAGCGCGCCGGCCCGTGCCGAGCCGAGCCGGCGGCGCGAAGTCAGTCGCTTTCGAAGCCCGGTCGCGTCGGTGTCGGCGGGAGTCCTTAGCGTTGCCGCTGCCGCTGCCGCCCCGCCCGGTCCCGCTGTGTGTGCAGGCTACGCACCTGTAGAGCGTGCGCCGACCTGATAGCGCGACTCTGCCGCGTTTCAGCCCTTATCTGCGGAGGGGAAATATAAGAAGATAGTGCGCCAGTGCCGTGCGTGGAGAAAGGGAGATTCCTTCTTGAAAATATCCCGAGTGAAATCACCTTGGAGTGCCGTGCCGGAAAGTTTTATATTCTGTTCTGTGAAGTGGTGCGCCGTTTGTCGCTCTGCCTTCGGGGCGACAAGTGAATTGTGATTGTGTGAGAGTGCGAACGTCCAGTCCGACCCACTTGTGGAATTTGTGTGTGCTACGGTCAGCGATGGAGCGTCTTGGAGTGCTGGTGCTCGTCATCGCAGCCTTACAAGGTGAGAGGCGACGCCGCGCCGCGACCACGTCGCAGGAACAACTGGACCCGTCCGCGGCCGCCAACAACACATAACTTAAGCTGTGCTCTGCTCATTTTGCTCCTCTTTTTCACGGGTCCTCCCGGGAATACCGGAACGTCGGGGAAAATGAGCTTAAAAATAAATTAAAATAAATAATACGTTAAGCGGCGCGCGTCTCGAACCGTCGCCAGGATAATTATAGACGACGTCTGCCCGATTTTCCTTTTTCCGCGTGGTTTACTTACGTGTACTTCCAGAATTTTTGTTTTATCCCCTGGTTCGGGAGCCGGCACCTTAGCAGCGCCTTAACGCTCTGTGCTCTCAGGTAGCGGCGTTTCGGTCGCTCCCGCCCGTCAAGTTCAAACATCTCTCTCTCTCTCTCTCTCTCTCTCTCTCTCTCTCTCTCTCTCTCTCTCTCACACACACACACACACTGACGTCTCACACTCTGCACTTTAGTGTGTCCGAGTCATTATCGGCTTGCAAGTGGATTACCGACACGTATCGGCTTATCTCGCCGTGGCCGTTTTATATTTATTGTCCTCTCTCTCTGTCTCTCTTTGTCTGTCTCCCTCCTTCTCTTCCTCCTCTCTCCCTCTTCCACATCTTCTGGACAGTTTTCGCTTTGGCTGAACAAAAGGATGGGGCGAAAGAGGAGGAGAGACCTGGACTAAGAGGAGAGGGGGGGGAGGGGGGGAGGGCAGGTACCAGAAGGGGTTCGTCGGGCAGGTGAGGCGTAGGAGGGGAGGGGGGAGGGGGCGCCCGGCCAACACACCGGCCGGGCCCGGGCCCCGGGCTGGCCTGGGCTGGGCTGGCCCCGGTTTGGGTCCGGGCCCCGCACCTGGCACTGCACTCGGCTCCACACTGTTTTATATCTTACCTTTTGTTATTTTTTTCCTAATCGAGCCGGGCCTGTCCGAGCCGGCCGGCCGGCGGGGCGGACACCGAGCGGGGGACGGTTGTTACCTTTTTTACCCGCCGTACTCCCCCCCCCCCCCCCATCCTCCGCCTCCTCGCCTTCTTTATCGTGGAGATGTAGGCAACAAGATGGCGGCTAGGCGGCGGTGCGGCGCGGGGCTGCCGGCCCTGTTGTTGGGCCCCTCGGCCGTGGGCGCGGGCTCCTCCTGGCCTCACGGTCTACTCGGACCTCTCTCTGTCGCTCTCTTATGGAGCACCCCACGAGTGTGACAGAGACACACGCTACGACAACGGCCGTGTTCGGAATCAGCCGCGGGTGGTGCCCGCCCCCTGCCGTCTTGATTCCGAACAGTGCATTCGTGCGGTCCCGCCTCTCTCTCTCTCTCTCTCTCTCTCTCTCTCTCTCTCTCTCTCTCTCTCGGTACGCCCCCGTAAGCGCGAGGGAAAGAGACGAAAACACTGCTCTGAACGGGCCTGCAGTACCGGCGGCGGGGCCCCGGTAGAGGGCGGCCAAGCCGGCGAGCCGCACGCCGTAAGCGCTTGCCCGGTGGCCTGTCTGTCTGGTGGCAGCCCTGCGCGCGGGGCAGTCGTGCCAACCGCGGGACACAACGGGCGGCGCGGCCGGCGCAGCCAGCAGAAATACGAGCCGGCAGAGCGCGTTTCCGAAAACCGTCTTCTCGGACCTCTCTGTCCGTCTCTCTCGCGCTTAAGGCGCGCCCCACGAGTGCGACAGGGACATGATGAGCCGGCTGCCGTTGCGCGTCCCGTCTGGGACGTTGGAGCCCGCGGACCGCGAACCTGACCCGGCCCAACCCGCAGCCGCGCATTCAGCCCTCCCCGTCTAGTCGTCCTCCTCCTCGGTCCCGCGCTCGGCCCTTTCCTTCCCGTCCAAACCGCCCCTCATAACTCCCTCCCTTCCCTCCCCGATCGAGCGAGTTTCGCGCGCTTGTTTTCAAAAATCGTCCGCCGCCGCCGCCGCTCCCCCGGCGCTGCCGAGTCGTTATGTAAAGTCTGTTGAAACTCGACACTGGCTCACCTTATGATGCGTCCGCTGCCACCGGCCGCTGTGGGCCGCGCTGCCCCGCTGCGGCCCGCCGTCCCCTCGTGGGAACTGGCGGGGGCTGCGTCTGGGGGCCCGGACCACTGGGGGCCCCCTGACAGTCCTCGGGACAGTCCTGCAGGAGGCGCCGTCCCTACCGCTGAGGGAGAGAGAGAGAGAGAGAGAGAGAGAGAGAGAGAGAGAGAGAGAGAGAGAGAGAGAGACGGGCCCCTCGGTGGTATTTACACAGAACGCCGGCGGTGCGACCAACGCCCCCCTGCTCCTGGCCGGCGTGGCTGTGCCGATTAGCGCCCTGATGCCAACGATACGTCGGTCTCTCTCTCTCTCTCTCTCTCTCTCTCTCTCCATTTCTCGTTGTCTTTATCTCACACACACACTCACCCCCCCCCCCCTCTCTCTCTCTCTCGCTCTCTGTGCTTGCGCAGGACATGGACAAGGATACCCCTCACCGATGCGCCATTTGCCTATGCTTACGCTCGGGGTCGGTTGGTACCCGTGGTGGTCCGTTGTGGCGGCGGCGGCGGCGGCGGCAGCGACCGCACCGCACCGCGCTGTGTGGTGTGACTGACACACACACACACACACACACACACACACACACACACGCTCACACACACACACACACGCGCGCGCGCGAGCACGGGCACGCAGACAGGTGGCGCGGCGCGTAGAGCGAGCGGGGGCCTTTTGTGGACGGATGTGTGGGAACTCGTAATGAATTGGCGCTGGCGTCCTCCTGCCTGCTTCCTCCTCCTCCCCCCCCCCCCCCCCCCCTTTCCCCTGTTTCCTTCCGTTTCTCACGGTTCTCGCCGAACGGAGCGGCGGCGGCTGCGGTGGTCATCACGACAAAGTTTGCCCGCATGGTGGTGGCCGCGCCCCCGGCGCCCCGCCCACCCCCCGGCCTACCCCCCGCCGACCGCCCCCCTCTCCACCCCCCCCCCCCCCCCACGAAGCGAGGCTTCCCCCGACCCCCACGGCCCGCGGGCTGCTGGCACAGGTCGGGGGCCCCCCTGCTGGCCACTCGCCGCCGCCGCCGCCGCCGCCGCGGAGGAGGGCGTGGCGTGGCACCCCGTGGCCGCCCCCGGTGGCCGCCCGCCACGACGGCGACGACGTCTTTAGTGAGCAGTAAACGGTCGCGGCCGGACGTTCCCCGTCGATGCGGTGCGGGCCGCGCAATCAGGCGCCCCCTCGCTGCCACGGGTTCGAGTCCCGGCGCCGCGGGGGCTGAGAGCGAGTGTGTGTGTGTGTGGGGGGGGGGGGGAGGGTTGGCTCCGGAAACCAGAGTCGTCGCCGGCCCGCCGTGCGCGGCCGCCTGTGGAGGTTTGTCCTCGCGCATGATCCTGGCCTCCTTTGAGGCGGCACGGACGGCGTGGTCGCGCCGCGTGCCTCCGCCCGCACCTGCGGCAGCGCGCCGCTGGGCTGGCCGTCGACGGTGATAGAATTAGTCCCCCCTCCCTCCACCCCGCCCCCATCTCCCCTTCCGACTCTATCAAAGAGCGCATTGGATCCCTTCCCCTCCGTGGCCTTGTGGACCTGCTGCCGGCTGAAGGCTGCCGTCTCTCTCTGTCGCACTGGTGGGCTGCTCCATGAGGGAGCGAGAGAGAGGTCCGAGAGGGCTAGCTCTACTGCCGCCGTGCCGTGGGCCGCGCAGGTGCATTGACACCGGCCGGGATGATGTCCTGGAGGGGGACGGGCTGTCCGTCTCTCTCGCACTGCCGCACCCCCCGGCCCCCTCCTCTCTCTCTCTCCTCGTCTGGCTTATCGCCCGGTTGGTCGGACTAACAGGACTGCCGGGACCGGCTGCCGTCGTGTCACCGCGGCGGCTGCGGCGTCGACTTCTCCGTGCGCGTCCGGATGGAGAGGTCCCGGGTTCAAATACCACGTTTATGGAACCACGACTTGTTTTTTGCTCCACCGTTTATTACATAGTTTGCTTCTTGACCGAAAGGAAAAAATGTCCCCCCTCTCTCCAACCTTCTGGAGAACGCGTGAGTGTCAATAATGGAACGGTCCGTCGATTATATGCCGCCCGGCTGCGAGTATAACGCCGCCCCGATGCAAATGCACCGCCGCCTTGCGCTCATTACGGCCGGGGCACCGCCTTGTGATGCACGCTGCTTCCTTGTTTATGATCGGTTTCCCCGCCCGGACTGGATGCGTATACGGTAAGAAGTGATTATTCGCAGAGTCGGCTCCGTGATGGCGGCCGCGTGCGGCGGCCGAGCCAATAGCCAATCGCTTAGCGTACGCGCTTTCATAGGTCCGAACCGGCCCCGATATATTTTTGCCGAAGACATTTTCAGAAATGGCGAAGTGATTTTTACTGTCGACGCTGTACTGCACAGCGAGGGGCAGGCAGGCGAGGTGTCTGCGGCCGTGCGCTCTGGGAAAAAGCGCTCCCGTTCCCTTGCCCCGCCAATCAAATCGCATCTGGACCGGGCCGCACCCACCGCGCCCTCCAATGGCGTGCCGCGCAGCCGCCGCCGCCTCCGACTTCCCACCCGAAATTATTGTCATTATCATTTTTCGTCATTCCGAGAAGCAGCTGCGCCTTATCAGAAATCATCCATTTTCTCCCGCTGTGCTCGTCGGATGCTGCGGGGGTCTTCTTCCCGTTCTCATGACACGTTTTTTTTTAGGGCACAGGAAGCGTAATTGTTTAAAATTATTGGCAGATTGCGGCGAGACCAGACAGTAATTGAAGTCGATCGAAATCGAATATCAGTTTGCATCACGTGATGTATGTCTCGGCCAGGATCGCGGGGTGCACATTAGGGACTCGCTGCACTCCTCCCGGCGCTGCGGCATCGCATTGTATGCAGATGCGCCTGGGAGCTGTGTATAAGCACCGGGATGTTATTTGTCATTTGGCTGCAGCACGGGTATCGCCTCCATTTCAGAGGTCGACCCGGCTGACGCCCAGGGTCGAGGCCCCGCGTAGGATCTCTATAACATAATCTAGTAGCTGCTCTGGAATCCCCACTGGGAACTCCACTTCTAGGAGGACTTCTCGGACCTTTACGACCTCTCAGGCCACCTCAAGCACCACTCAGACTTTCTCTTGGCCCAGTAGGACCGTAAGGACCTCTTCTATGACCTCCGAGACCTCTTCCAGGTCCTCTGGGGCCTCCCCTATTACCTCCAGGACCTCTTCTAGGGTGTCTAAGATCTCCATGAGGACTTCCAAGACCTATTTGATCTTCAGCACCTCTCCTAGGGCCTACAGGACCTCCCCTATGACCTCCAGGACCTCTTCTGGGCTCTCAGGGACTCCCCTGACCCCGCACAGTGCCCCTCGTGGGCTTCCTCTTCCTTCCTTGGTGGGCCGCGGCGTGAATTTGCATCAGGATCCTGCCCCGATAATTAATTTTGACGTTTGTAATCACACGGTCATGCTCCACCTGCACCTTCTTGAGTGTGCAGTGTAATGCTGGCCGTGCATCGCTGTCACGGCCGTGACGTGCTCCGCACGCGGCCCCCCGGAAGGAAGAGAGAGAGAGAGAGAGACGGGGAGAAAGCGGTCAGGGCTATGTATAGTTCCTGCGTCATATTTTGCATATTGTACCACGTCTTGTCATCCCGCCCGCTGATATTGAATTCCCAGACACGAGGGGGTGGAGAGGGGGATTAATAGGGGAAGAGGGGGGAATTCCTATGCGGGCAGCAGGCCAGGCGGCACCACCGCCGCCGCTCGTCCGCTATGCATCGTGAAATGGGAGTATTTGCATCGAGATAGTGGCGCATCTATGTCGTGTACAAAAATAAGAAAGGGCGGTATAGTTGTGAGGAAAGAAGAGTTGAAGTTGGGAGGCGGTGTGGAAACTCTGGAAACGTGCGTAAATGCACGGCAGCCCTTCCTCATGTCCTATTAGCTTGACAACAGCCCGCCCGCCTCCCCTCCCCTCATTGTTTCCTCGTTATATTTCTCCTCTCGTACTTTCTTCGCCTCTCGATCCCACGCCTCGCCGTTCCGCCTCCGCGGGGAGAAACCTCCCGGAAAATGGAATAATTTTCGCGGCCAAGAAATCCTCTGCCGCGCTGATCCGCCTGACGCCCTTGGGCCGCGAGTGCGGAAGGGTTCTGATCGTGGATGAATCGCGGAGGAAAGTCGGGAAAAATCGGAGCGCGGACGGGTTTGGACGTTCTGAAAATACACGTTTCGAAGGGAAAAAGTCGTTAATTATGAGCGGACGGTATACCCGCACGTCGCACGTTTGTCGGCCCGATTGATATTCGTCGGAATCGCTTTACTCGTGCTCGGCCGGGCGTGGCGCGGCGCGGCGTGGCACGGGGAGGTGTTTGTGCCTCTTTACGCTCTGCTTTGCGTTTGTTGCTGGGGCAGCCCCTGCCATTTGAGCGAGAGAAATTGGGAAAAAAAGCGCCGCAAAGGGGCGATGGTTTTGGGGAGGGGAAGGGGCCGACTCACACGCCACAACTGCGCGCATGGTTTTGTATCTGGTGTGGCGCGGCTGCGTTCGAAGGCACGTGTTTGAAATGAAAGCTTTAAATTTGACGCACGCGTCTCTGTGATTTTAGAGATCGAGTTTGAGAGGGAGAGATGTAGTTTTAGAGAGAGAGAGAGAGAGAGGGTGCACCCTTTCTCCACGCATGTGTGGGAGGAGGAAGGACAGACAATCGGTTGAGAAATGAGAAACTCGCCAACAGTAACAGCTGTGGCTTCCGCCTGCCGGCCTGCCTGCCTTGCAGGAGTGGCTGTGTGGGCGGCGATTAAACAAAAATCTCCGGAAACGTTTTTCCTTTATTTTCCATCAGGATCCGCGGCTGGCAGGTGCGGGGGCGTAAACGCTTCATACATTCGCCGCCGCGGCTGCCGCTGCTGATTCGGAAACATGTTACTGCGCGGCTCTGGAAATTCAGAGCCGAGAGATATCCGTCGCTGATTGCCGGTTTTGGGTAATGACGGGCCTCGCTGACACATGCTTATGCCGTTGCGCTGGCAGCGTGGCCGCCTCCTCTATGGAGTGAAGCACCGCCGGGGCGGGTCTAGTCTCTCTAGATGGATTTCTAGAACGGCGACGCCGTAACGAGTGGACGCGCTTGGGTTTGAACTCTTGACCCGGAATCGGGCGCGGCCGTGCGCCTCTCCGGCGTCATATCGCGAAGGGCTCCGCGGCAGCGCCCCGCCGCCTTGACGAGCCTCCTCGCCCGGGTTCGTTTGCACTGACAAGCTGTTCCGTCATGTTGCCACGATCGCCACTTACTTTCCCTTCCCCCGGTTCAGTTGCCTCTCCCCACTCCTCCTCCTCCTCCTCCTCCTCCTCCTCCTCCTCCTCCTCCTCCTCCTCCTCCTCCTCCTCGTCCTCTCGGAATGGAAAAGGAATGAGTTGCACATTAGGGCTTGAGATCAGCAAAACACCTCGTCGAAGCTCCCGCTGCTGCTGCCGACCTAGGGGAAAGTGTGGCCGAGCCCTCAAGACCGCGCCGCGATCGCAGCCAACCTGACAGAAATAAAAGAAACGTTTAGTATCGACGGGAATTTTTGCAAATTTGGCACGACTGCCTCGACTCTCTCTCTCTCTCTCTCTCTCTCTCTCTCTCTCTCTCTCTCTCTCGAATGCCTGCGTTGAGGAGCCGCGGGGACGGTGAGGCGCAGGGGAGCTTCGTTAGTTTGGGATTGGACGGCCGCGCTGGTGCCCCGACACATTAGCACGATGTTGTGAAAGTCGTTTTCTACCGACGGAGAAAATTTTTTTTAATACACCCCGATCCCTTATGAAGCGCGCTCACACTCGCTCATACGTGTGTTGGTGCCTCTGGACGTGTGTGTGTGTGTGTGTTTATGATGTCGACTTTTTAATTTTGTTCGCCCTTTTGGAGAGGCACACCGCTGGGGCTGTGCTCCGCCCCACACAGGAGGCGTTCGTGACGTATGCATGCCCAAATCGGAGCAGCCCCAGGCGAAGGTTCTAAAGCCCACGGATGCATTCGCGCTCCGGGAAGGGTGCTGCGGGTTCGAATACCGCTTACTTATCTGCCGCTTTCCCCCGTCATTTCTTCTCCCGGAGATGTGTGATGGGCATTACTCCGTCGGAGGGTAAAGATAGTGGTGTGGTACTAACGGAGCGAGCCCCCCTCGGCCCCCCCTGACGGCCGGCTGAGGCGCGGCACGCGTTTTACGGAGCACAATAAACCTGTACAGGTGCGCGTGGACGTACCCGGCGAAATACTAAGAGGAGAGCAGAACCATTTCGGTGTTTTGTTTTTATCGACGTCGGCGGTTTGGGGTCGCCCATTGATTCTCGGTAAAACTGTGATTCGGTGGCGTTTCTGTAACGGTGCCCCCCGCGGCGCTGGCCGCCCAGCGACGTAACCGGACCGGCTCTAGGGTTACCGTAAGCTTTGGCTGCAGCGAGCAGCAGCAGCCCAGATGAATTAAACAACAACAGCAAAAATAATAGCATGGAAAGAAGGGGGAAGCAACAACAACAACAAAAAATGTTGCGAGGCGAGCATCGAGCCGGGTAGAGGCGGCGCGGGTACTCACTCAGTACCGCAAGTTCGCCGTCGTCGTCGAACCGCTACGCTCCCTTCTCCCTCTCTCTCTCTCTCCCTCACTCTCTCACTCTCTGTCCTTCCTCGTTGCGTCGCTCTCTTCACCTTGACGGTCTCAGTAGCTTGGGTCAAAAGCCTTCTAAACCGCGGTTAAAACTTAATTAATCTCTTTCCGATTATCTGCGCGCGTTTTCACCCTCGCCTCCGGCATTTCTCCGCTCTAAGAGACTTTTCCAAGCCAACGGTACAAATAAACACACCACAGCAGCACCTTTTTGCTTTTCCAATTTTATTTTTTTTCAAAACAGTAATTGTCAAGTTTTACGTGCCCCTGCCGGCACCACCGTGACGTCGACGTGACATTTTGATGGCCTGACGTCACTTGGGCCGGCCGGGGGTGGGTAATTGTCGTCAAATTGTTTTCTGCCTTTTGTAAGTGCGCTGTCATCACGGGGGAATGTCGCTCCCCCCTACCCTTTCCCCCCTGCGGTCTGCAGTTCACACTTGCGTCGCCGACACGTCGTTGCCGGTGTTGCGACAGCCGCCGACATGCAAGTGCAGCAGCGGGTTCTAATACTGCTCTGCGCGTTTATTTTTTAGGTTTCTTTGTCGGGTTCTATGATGTGCGCCTCGATACAGTGTCCACCCTCACGACCGAAATTCATGGTTGATTCGACGATTTTTTTTTTGCCGAATCGAATTTATTTTTTTGTGAGAGTTGCACAAGGTGGCTGACGGCGTTCTATTCTTCCACTCTGGCACGGGTGCCCGGGTGCGCCACCCCCTGCCGATGTGTTGGCCCCACAGACACCCGCCGGCCCCCTCGGTCAGGTGGCGTGGCTGCCGCCGCTGCTGTTGGCGCGCTCTTCAAAACGAAAGTCACCGCGCGGCCCATTTTAATTTATCCCCTCATCATGATGTGCCACAGAGCCTCACATACGAGTGCGGCCCCTCGTTGTTCTCAGTGTTTCGTGAAAGGGACGATACGATACGAGCGATGCCCGCTGCGTCATCCCCTCCGGACCCGTTTTGGGGGGGGGGGGGTCGTACGTAAATGACGCGTTGGAGCGTCCGCCCGGGTCACGTCATTTTCGGCCGGCCCCTCCCTCTTGTGTGCGCCTCGACCTCTCGGCTGCACCCGGGCACCGTTAGGCGGAGTTTCGCCGCCCGTGGTCCGCCCCAGTGGCGCTGCCGGGGGACTGCCAGGTAGCCCCCGACGTGCCGTGCCTGCCTCCGCTTGCGTCGCCGCGGTCACTGGCTCTTGAGGGGCCAGAGACACACGAAGATGCCCCTCCGTGGCACGTCTAGAGAGGACCGCGAGTAGTTCTATGGTGAAGCTGAAATGAGCTATGGCAACTAAATTTTACAAGTTTATAAAATAGATTAGACTTCATATTTTTAAGCGCAGATTTTTTTTTGGGGGGGATTGAGGCCGTCGAACTTTGAAAAGAATGAACTTGGACATTCTTCACCACTGTATACAATCAAGAAAGGGAAAATTCCGGGTTGCGTTACGTGACGGGCGGCCCCTTGGGTAACGCTTATGGCCGGCTCTTCGCGAGGCGCGCGGCGCGAAATCTCCCAGCCCCGGGGGCGTGACGGTCTCTGAAAACCTTCCGGCTTTCGGTGCCGCCGCGCTGGCTGCTGGCTTTGACTGAGTGATGTTTTCTAACAGTGTGTGTGTGTTTTGTTGCATTGCAGGTGAGACGCGGTGCGCCTCGGTTCGCGGGGGGTCCGGCTGACCCAAGGTCACCGCAAAGGTAAAAATCTAGGGCGGGCCCCTGCTCTCCGGACGACCAAATTTTATAGACGTGGCTTTACGGCCAGGGCGTGGTAGTGGCAGTACTTAGAGCTGCCGCGGGGCGTATGAAAGCCTCTCGGACGGGAGAAATACGATCCGTGTTGCTCCGAGGCGGGCGCGGCGCGCGGCGCTAGCCTGGTATAAGCCGAATTAATGATCTGCCCGCGGATACCGTTCCAGTTTTCGCATCAGCCGCGCCGGTGCTGGAGCCGTGCTGGAGCCGTGCTGGAGCCGTGCTGGAGCACCTGGAGTGCATGCAGGCCGCGCTCCGCGGGGGGTAGCAGCGCGCTCGGGCCGCAGAAAAATGGGCGCATCGTAAACGGTCAACTTTTTATTCTTACAAGTTTTTTTTTTTCAAGGAGTTTTTCACGATTGATTTTGCCACATTTTTTTTCGAAAGGCTTGTATTTTGTGTGGTGGACTCGGTCGGGAGCGTGGCGCGGCTTGCATCGGGGGCCGACGCCGCCGCGTTTGGCGCGCTATGGCAGCCCGGGGCGGGTCGGTGGCCGGGGGCCCCGGCCGGCGAGTGGGGCCCCACCAGCGGCCGCCCGCTCTGCCCACTGCCGGGCCGGAGCCGAGCCGAGCGCAGCCGAGGCGAGGCCCCACGAAGTACCGCGCCGAGCCGGGCCAGGGCCCAACAGACCGAGCCGGTCCTCTCTCTCTCTCTCTCTCTCTCTCTCTCTCTCTCTCTCTCTCTCTCTCTCTCTCTCTCTCTCTTCCCCGCCGCGGCGGCTGGAACGAGTGAGAGGACATCGGCCCCTTGGCTGCCGGGCACAGTCGCTGCCCGCCAACCTGAGCCCCGGCCGCAGGTAGCCGTTCCGCCGCTCCGCCGTGCCCCGCTGTGCCCCGCTGCCGGGCGCGTGGCACGCCACCACCACCGCCGCTGACCACCTCTTCTTTGCTCGTCTTTTTTCGTTGGCCGGCTTTTGGCGCGAAAGGATTGCCCGCGCTGCCGCCCCCCCCCCTCCTCTCCGCCACCACGACGCTTTGCGCGGGAAGCGTTTGAATCGGAGGGATTAACGCGCCGTAAACAAGCAGACGGCCGCCCGGCCCGCGGCCCTCGAGGGCTTTAGTACATAACGGGACCCCTTCTCTTACGTGGCTCGTATTTTTCCGTGGGTGCCCCACCCTCCGTTCCTTGATTCCCCTGTCATCTTTTTATTCCCTGCTCTTGTGCCCTGTGGCCCTGCGGTGCCTTGCTTTTGTCCGCGGGGCCCCGACCCGTCCCGTGGCCGCGTTGCCCTAACGAAACGACCCTGCGAGGAACTCTCTCGAGCGTTATTTAACCTGATTGGAACGCAGTGACAACGGTTGTGTCCGAGGTCCGGGGCGGTGGGTTGTCCCAGCGCGTCGGAAGGTCTGTGTAGAACTCCGGAAAAGTACAAAAAAAATTTACTGGTCGTAAAATGTCCAAGAGTCTGTCACAAAAATATTAAAATCGAATGAGTATATGGAGAAAAAAAAAGGAAAAAATATTTTTTTAAACTTTTTAAAACTTTTTTGAAAAGTCATAAAAAGAAGACAAAGAAGTCATAAAAAAATCAAACATTTTTATGTACGTACAACAAGTAGCTACAAGTAGCTAAATTGGACGCCCGTACCGGTGATGTCTCCAGAGAGCTTGCCCGCCGTAGGGTTGCGCGGACGTCATGCGGGAAGCCAACAATTTTGTAATTTTCGCCGCGAGGCCTTCTCCGGGTGCGTCTGGAATCCGTCTGGAATCCGACTGGAATGTAGAGCGGGGCCCGCGCCGACGTAACCCATGCGCCCGAGACTCCAGGGCTGGAGAAGTATGACCACCGGGCGCTGGAGAAGTGCGGCGAGAACCGATTTATAGGGCCGTGGAGAGGATGGTTTTCCACGGCTGGGAAGTGGTTTCCAGTGCTGGGTCCGAGAGCGGAGGGTTCTCCTCCAGGACGAGTGTGGCATGTCGGGGCATAACTCGTCCTGGTAACGCTCCTGGACAATCCGACCTGCGCCGCACGGAGTCCTTCGACAGTGAATTAATTCCCCTGCTGAAGGGACCCCGGAGCACCATATACTACCCCACATACGTGGGAGGCGGAAGTCGTGTCCAGCTCAGCTCGTGTGTGTGTGTGTGTGTGTGTGGGAGGTAGTAGTGGAACTCGACATGGGATCCTGGAGCCGGAACTAGGATAAGGGCCGGACAGCCGCCCGCTGGAATGTCCAGCCGCTGCATGACATGTTGGTGCGCGGCACAGCAGGCCTTCCATTGGCCGGGGCCGCCGCCCCGCTGCTGCCAAACTGGCGGCAAAGATTCAAATCGTCGCTCCGGGATCGTGCCGAGGCCCCGCGGCTTCTCGGATCCCGGCCGGGGAGTCTCGGATAAAGTCGATTTATACTCGTCTTCGTCTCCTCGGTCTCCTAGCTGCTCTGTCTCTCTCTCTCACACCTCTCTTTCTCTCTTTCTTCCCGAGAAGCGGCGTATTCCCGAGGAATACGTACGGAGATGGGCCGTCGGTGTTCAACAGGTGGCTCGGGAACTGGTCCCCCCCTCTCCCTCCCACTTCGGGTTCCCGCGTCGCTCCCTCTCTGTTCGTCTCCCTTCTTTCTCACTCCCTGCTCCCCCCTCCCGGGGCCGCCCCTGGAGCAGGAGGCAACAGGTGTGGAAGGGACGGGGCGTCACAAACTCCGCTGCCACCACTACTGTGTGTGCGTGTGTGCTGTGCGTGTGTGCGTGCGTGCGCGTGAACCTGCGTGTTGTAGTGTAACCCTTTCCCTCGCTTTGTTGGAATCGTTCCATGCGGCGATGTCGATCGAAATCGCCCGCCCATTTACTGGAGACCTATAACAACGGCTGTGGGGCCCCGCTCTACGGCCAGAATAGAAGTACAATATAATAATATATAAATGTTGGAAGCCTCACGTGGGTTTTCAGATAATTTTTTTTTCTGAGGCTGCGTGTGCAGCAAAATTTTGGTGGGAAGTTCGAAAAAAAAAATTATTGAATGAAATATCGACTTTACACTCATCCTTTGTGCGAGTTTTTAAAACATTTCATTTTTTTGGTGGTGCGACGTGGTTCTCTCCTGTTGGGATTTATTTTTTGGACGGTGTGCGGCGGCAGCGGTGGCCGCGGCTGCGTTGTGCCCCACAGCAGTGCACGTGCACCTCGGAGCCGGCTGAGCTCGCCGCGCCCCCGGCAGGTCCCTGACCTTGGCTGGACGCTGCCGGCAGGGGCGTGGCGGGGAGGGGGGGGGGGGGCAGGGGCGTGGGCGCGTGGGCGTGCAGCCCTGCTGCTTTTATTTCCTCGTGTTCGTCTCTTTTTATTCGTTTCTTATTCTCGTCTCTATCTCTCTTGCTCCCCGCGTCCCCCTCATCCTCTGTCTCTGTCTGACACCGCCACGAGCAGTGCAGCGCCGCAGCGGTGCGCTGGCTCCGGTGCACTGTCATTGCTCGCCGTGCACGTCGTGGGGGAAAATGTCGTCATTTTCCAACAACAACAACAACAAAAGCGTGGACAACGTCCTGGATGAAATTTCCATCAACTCGAAAGCTGTGTTTTTATAATAATATTTTTTGCCCCCACCGCACTCAAGTCCGCAGCGTAACGTGTGAAGTTTCGTTATTTTTGCGGGGCGTGCGCTGCGCCGCGCGAGCGTATCGCTTTGTGGCCGGCGGATTCCGGGCAGAAGACGCTGCCGCTGCCCGATATGTAATCAGCCTCCAGAAGGCGTCCGCGCGCCGCGTGGCTGGAGAACCGGCCGCCCGAGGCGCTGCTGCTGCTGGAGAAGACTCCAGACCGGTACGGAGAGATCTCAGAGCTTCCAGGCTGCTGGAGAAGTCTCAGAGCTTCCAGGCTGCTGGAGAAGTCTCAGAGCTTCCAGGCTGCTGGAGAAGTCTCAGAGCTTCCAGGCTGCTGGAGAATTTTAAGACCCTTGAGGCTGCTGGAGAAGTCTCGGAGCCTCCTACGACTGCTGGGTAAAGTCGCAGAACCTCTGCTGGAGAAGTCTCGCTGGCTGCTGGAGGCCCGAGGCGGGAGGGAATGCGAGGAAGGTCTTTACGGGCCGCAACAACGCACACGATTGCTATGTGCGATCCGCTCGGACCTTGCGGCCCGCGGCCTTGGCGGCGTGCGGGGGGCGGGGCCCGTGAGGAGCTGCCGCAGCTGCCGCAGCTGCCGCAGCTGCCGCAGCTGCCGCAGCGCGGGCGGGCGTGTGTGGCCGGCATGGAAACTTGAATAAATGCACTCATTTTATGCCATTAGGTGGTTGTCGAACAACCAGGAACTGCATGGGGGCTGTTTCGGGATGCAGTAATGTGCACGTTGCGTCACACATGTGTGTGCATCTGTGTGCATGTGCATGTGTGTGTGTGTACTTTTTTCTGCACACAACTGCATGCGGCACACAATGGATAGCTGCAGGTTTGGTGGGAGCGCACGAGGACCTCCCGCTTACCTCTTTGCATGGCTAGGCGCACACACACACACGCACACACACACACACACACTCTCATGCACACACACACACACACACACTCACTCTCATGCATGGGATGGGAGCCGGTGCGGGGTGGTCCGCGGTGACGCCACACCACCCTCTTCGTAGCTCTGTCTCTGTCACACCCGTATGAGGTTGCACCGTGAGAGAGAGAGATAGATAGATAGGTAGGGAGAGAGAGAGAGAGAGAGAGAGAGAGAGAGAGAGAGAGAGAGAGAGAGAGAGAGAGAGAGAGAGAGAGGTGTCCGGGCTCACAGACGCCTGCATGCATAGCGAATGGCGCACACCCGTCTGCCTGGCCCCTTGCGGCCGCCGCTGGGTAGGCAACCCGAGCACATCGGCGCCCAACGGGACTGCCTGCCCGCGCGGCTGCCCTCGCATCGCACTCCTTCGGGGTGTCTTCGGTGGCTGCCGCTCTCACGTGCGTGTGGAACAGTCCCGCCGCCGCCGCCGCCGCCGCCGCCTTGCTCCTGTTCCTACTGGGAAGCGCTGCCCAGGCGGCCGACGGGGCCGTGCTGATGCGACAGGCGTGCTGGTGGTGACCCAGCGCTTCTCTCCCCTCTCTCCTCTCTCTCTCTCTCTCTCTCTCTCTCTCTCTCTCTCTCTCTCTCTCTCTCTCTCTCTCTCTCTCTCTCTCTCTCTCTCTCTCTCTCTCTCTCTCTCTCTCTCTCTCTCTCTCTGTCCTTCTCGCGGGCTTCCGAGCAGGACGACGGCCACAGCTGGCGGTGTCGCGGTTATGGCGTTTCTGGAGGCGTCTGGCTGGGCGCGCTTCGCTGGCGGGCTGTGACACGCCGCGCCACGCCGTGACACGCCGCGCCACGCCGTGACACGCCACGCCACGCCACGCCACGCCGCGCTGAGCAGTCTCTTTCTGCACGTGCCTGTTTAGAATTCAGTGAAGCCAAAAGGCGTGTCGACGCCGGCGTCGCCGTCGTCAGCGGTCGCGGGAGCGAGCGAGACAGGGGATACGGCGGGCGGCGTGGGAAGGAGCGAGACAGAATGAGCGCGGAGGTGGGGGGGGGGGACCGTCCAGGAGGCACGTCATGACGACCGAGAGCGAGAGAGAAATGCGCGGAAGCGTGGGAAGGAGTGAGACGGGAGTCCTGCTGTCGGGGGGTCCGTCCCCAAAACACGATTACTGTCGCATTGGGCGGGGGGTGCACTTTTGCGTAAGTCAATATGATTTATGGGTGCCCCCCTTCCCCTTCTGATGTGTACGACTGTACGTGACGAAGTCGGTGCTCGCACGCCCCCGTCGTGTTGGCCTTACGGACGTGGCCTCGCCTGCCCTTGAGGGCGCGGGCATGAATGCGTGTGCGTGTGTGTGGAGGGCGTGGCCGCGTGTGTGTTGATCACTGATGAGAGGTGCGCCCGCCGCGTCGAGTTGATTGACCGAGGGGAGTTGCCGTGGCGTCCGTGTCGGGAATCGGCCGCTATCTTGACGCGTCACAAAATAATTACCCTTCTCTCTCATCTCCCATCTCTCTCTCTGCGGGGGGAAACCTCCGCGAGGAAAAAAAGAAGAGGAAAAAGGAAAAAGAAGCACAGGAGGAAAGGAGCAGCGGGTGCGCATGTCACGCGGAGCTGAAGTGAAATAAATGAAAATTAGAAATGCGCGCGGCTCGGTTTGTCGGCGGCGGGTGGGATTTGAACCTGCCGCGTCCCCTTCGCGGTCGGATCTGCTTCCGGTTGCGATACGGCGCGGCGCGGTGGCGGGTTTGTTTGAATTGTTTTTTTGTCGCGCGGCGCGGGAGATCTGTACGCGGGGCCGGTGTCGAGCGCGGCGCCGCGGCGCTGTAGAGCTGCCCCTCCTGACAATGCCCCCCTCATCTTCCCCTTCACCTTCCCTCCTCCTCCTCCTCCTCCTCCTCCTCCTCCTCCTCCTCCTCCTCCTCCTCCTCCTCCTCCTCCTCCTCCTCCTCCTCCTAAGACAAAAGCAGGGCGGGTGTGGCGCGTCGTGGTGCTCCAGATAATGTGTGGAGGAATGTGCACGGAGACTCTTGCTCTTCGGCTCGTCCCTGATGACGATGGCCTTGTCGTGCGTGCGTGCGTGCGTGCGTCAGGTGCACTCGTGCGTGCGCGTGCGCGTCCTCTAGGTTCGTGCACGTGCTCGGAGAAGCCCGGCACCGCACGCGGCCGAAGGGCCCGTCCGACCTAACTGGGCTTAAGTTCGAACTGCCCTCTCACCCCCCTCCCCATCTCCTCTCACCTGAGGGGGGGGGGGGGCGGTCAGCGGCACATCGGCAACGCTGCGGTGCCCCGCCCGTCCGTGGCTGCTCCAGCGGTGCTCCAGCGGTTCTCCAGCCCGCCAAGGCCCGCGCAGCACCCGCCGGTGGTTCATACACTGCTTAAAATTTTTTTTTAGAAAAAACTTAAACCTTGTTGTGTATCCGCAGGGCCAAACTAGTCTGTCACTATTTTTTTTGCCGCCTCATCCGAGCATTTTCTTCAAAAAAAATTTTTTTCTATTTATATAGAAAGTCATTTTCTGTGTCTTCAACGTAGTTGCTAGAGTTCCCAAGTGGCGGCGGTTTGTAGGGAAGAGTGCCCCGTGCCCATCTGGACGGGCGCGGGTTCGAATACCGGTTCCCGCTCGCATTTGCATGCCGGCATTTGCTGCCCGGCGCTGCCGCGGGTGCCGCTCGCTGCACACCGGGGCGATGCACTTCCAGTAGTACTCTGTACAGAGATCCTGCAGTACTCTGTGCGCTGGAAATACCTCGGTACATCGTCCCCTGAGTTCGGAAGGGTGTGTGCGCTGGCTGCCGCCCGGGTCGGCGGCGCCGCCTGTTTGTCACCCAAAGTGTGCGGGAGGGGAAGGAGGAGGGAGGAGGAGGAGGAGGGGAGAGAGGAGGGAGGGGGGAGGGCAGGTGAATTGTTGGCAGTCGTACCTTCCGCGCTATCCCGGTGGCGGCATACTTCCAGAATCATGATGGCTTCTCTCAGGACTTTCACCTGACTTACTGTGAGCCCCGCGCACCGTACCGCTCGCTTGGAGCGTCCACGCTGCCGCCGCCGCCACCACCACCACCACCACCACCACCACCACCACCACCACCACCACCACCACCACCACCACCACCACCACCTACGTGCTTCTTGTACAGGACGGCGGCGGCGACGACGAACGAGCGGCGCGGCGCGACGTTTTTGGCTCGGCAAATCGAGAAATCACTTCTCCGCCCACGGCGGCCGTGAAGGATGCCCCGGTTTTTTGACCCGGTCGCTGTCACTGCCCGGACCGCGGGCACGCGCGTACTTACCGAGAAAAAAAAGTAAAAACGGCAACAAAAATATTAAAAACGAAACGCAGGCGATGTCGGTTGGGTGATTTTTTTTTGCTTGGCGCAGAGTTTTACAAAATCATCAATTTTTTGAAAAAAAAAAAATGTTCTTTACATTGACAAAATTATTTGGGAAATTTGAGCCCCATTTGTTGTGTAAACAGTTTATAAAAAAATATTTTTTGTGTACAAGCAACGCACAGTGAATGTAAATGACAACTTTGTACAAAATCATGTACAGAATTGGGCACCATATTTTACAAAAATAATGTACAAATTTGTAGACGGAACATTTAGTATGTGCGAGTGGGCTTACGACTGCCTTTTCTTTTCTTTTTTTTTCTGCCGTGCCGCTCGCTTTTGGCACTTCCTGCGGGACTCGGCCGGCACGACGGCCGCGCTAAATGCTCTGCGGTAATGAATGAATGAATGACTGAATGCACGAGCGAATGAATGGGCGAGTGAAAGAAAGCTGATGCAGCGTGAGTCACACCGGCGGCGGGGTTTTTGGACGGCGGCGCGCGGAAAGAAAAGGAAAAGGACGCCGACGACGAAGTGGCGAATCACGCCCGGGAATTGGCCAAAGAAAGTACCCCACTGCCGGCGGCGGCGCCACACGGCCAGAAGGACGTAAGTGAGGCACCGCCGGGACATTATCCCGCGCTCTCTCACTCACTCGCTCTCGCTCTGTCTCACTCTCGTGTCGTCACGGGCGGTGCGAGTGGTCACCTCATATCGCATGTGGCAGCGAGACGCGTCTTGCTTCCCATACTGAGTGGAGCGAAGTAATATAACGAAACGTGTGTGTGTGAGAGAGAGAGAGAGAGAGAGAGAGAGAGAGAGAGAGAGAGAGAGAGAGAGAGAGCGAGTTCGTGCGGCCACTTTTCGTTACATTCCCCTATCCTTCTCTTTTTCTCTCCGGTGTCGGGGGTCAGAGGGCGGCAGAAGCGATGGGACTCTCTCGATGTTATCGGGTGGGCCGCTGCAGCCAGCCGCGCGCGCTGTACGTGGAAAAGGGGGAAAAGAACAAAAAATTTTTAAAAAAAAGGTTTTTATCCTTTTTACCTCTCTTTTATGCCTTATTTTTTTTTTGGCAACTCGGCCTCATGCTTCTGAAACAGGCGCGCCCGGCGGCACACGGCACGTCGGGAAATGTGGAGGAGACAGGAAAGAGACTCGTACAGTCTGCGGTACGCAGATCGGCGCGGTCAGATATGGCAGGTGGGTGCTGCAGCTGCAGCTGCAGGTGCATCCGCCTCCCTCTGTGCGGGGCGGGCGCAGCGACGGGGCCCCGCGACCTACTGAAGCGGGGAAAGTGCGGGCCAAGGGACGGCCGGGCGGGCGTAGTATGTGTAGCAGTGCCATGTAGTGACTGTGGGAGATATGGCGCACGGATGGACACACACACGCGGCCACACACGCACACACACACATGCCTGTGCACGACCGTCTTCCCCTCGCGTTGCCGCGGAATCACACTTGTACCTCGGAAAACAAAAACGGAGCCGGCCTGGAGGAGCGTATATAGAGGTCGACACGGTGCACACAATTTTCTTCTAAATTGACAATCGCTCTCGGGGAGCGACCGAGATTTATGTCGGGTTATTTTATGCGACAATCCCCGCCGCTGGAGTCGGTCGGGGCAAAAATTATATTTCCCTTGGTGTGTGCTGGAATCGTGTGTTTTCTGGCCGAGCCGCGCAGGCTGGCCTGGTCAGGTTTCGCCGCAGCCCGCGGTTGGTGGTGAACATTCTTCGAATTTGTCTCAGGACTTGTACGGGCGCGCTTTAGAAACCAGATAAGCCTGGGCCGCGGGTGAAAGGCCCCTCCTCCCTCCCTCCCTCCCTCCCTCCCTCCCCCTCCCTCCCTCCCTTCCTCCCTTCCTCCCTTCCTCTCTGCCGGCCGGCCGGCCCGTTCTTTATGGGCAGTTTACCCGCGTGTCTTAGTCAAAGCTTTTGCGCGGGGCGGTGCCGTATAATACCGTACAGCACCGTTCGTACGTGTTTGCGGATGCAGCGCGGGCAAGTTAGTGCGGCGAGGCGGGCCCCGGCTGCCGGCGGCTCCAGCGGGGCTCCAGCGGGGCTCCAGCGGGGCTCCAGCAGGACTCCAGCCAGCTCGTTTGTTTATCCTGACCCTCCTTACCTGGAACGGGCGAGATTGGCGGTCGTCCTGGAAACGTCGCGAGGCGCGCTCGCTGCTATATAGACGAGGCCTCGTGTACTGTGTGTGTGTGTGTGTGTGTCTGTGTGTGTGTGTGTGAGTTGTTCATTCATGACTCAGTCCCTTCACCGGCTAGGCGGCTGTCTCGTGATGTACTGTACCTCACTTTCCCGCGCGCCAGCGAGACATCTTCAAGGTTATAATAAGAAGTATAGTGCACGTGTGTGTGTGTGTGTGTCGGTTCTAGCAGACGCCGTCTAGTGTCTAGGCGTCGACGCCGCGCCGCTTTGGCTGGGCCCTCGGCTCGCGGCGTGGGGCTGCTGCTGTTGCTATATATATATAGGACTATGGCAATATGGGTCGGAATGCGGAACGGCGGTGCACGATCTTATTTATTTCTGACGGCACGTGTCGGTCATCTATTTCGTTTTATTTTTTTTTCGACTGTCTCGTTCCCCCTCTTTTTTTTCTCCTCTTCATCATTTCTTCCCATCTTCCTCCTCCATCTCATGTCCTTCTCTCCTCCTCCTCCTCCTCGCCGGCTGCATGTCAATGGCCGCGGTCGTGCGTACGGACGTGCGGGAATGAGGTGCCATTGCGCGAGTCATGCCCGTGACCGTCATTACATTTCAATCGCACACGATCCACGCCGAGTATGTGTTCATGTGTAACGTGTGCACACTGTTGTAAGAAATATCTCCGGGGAATTCCGACGACAACTCGCTCTTGTCGAGAAAAATGCCGGCATTGAAAAACATGTCTCGTAGAGAAAATCTTGTTCCGAACCGTGTTTTCATTTGGCCTACGTTCTTGATTTTTGTTTGTGGCCTGCGTCTGTATAAACGGCCCTAACCTGCGCTTGTAAAAAGTCGGTCATGGTTTTGAAAACGCCCGATACCCGTGCACGCCGTGGCGTGCCATGCCTGATGTTCCCGCTACGCTCGCTGTTGTTTTCGCAATGCACCGCACTATTACCATCACGCAGAGAGTTCGTAGAGAGTCTTCTTCTCGTCTCTCTATTTTTTATTTTTTTCGTTCTTTTTTTTTCGTGCCCGTCTCTCCCCCTATACACCACTTGTTCCTCGGCGGTTATTTTCAGACAGACACGCTCCGCACCGCACTTTGTCACACGCGACACTATTCGCAGCCTCTCTCTCTCTCTTCTCTCTCTCTCTCGTGCTTTCCAGTATAGTAATCACTTGTGAGAGACGGACGAGAGCGGGACAGGGGGCGGAGACGGGGTGAGAGAGAGAGAGAGAGAGAGAGAGAGAGAGAGAGAGAGAGAGAGAGAGAGAGAGAGGGGAGGAGGAGAGAGGCTTTGGCACCTGCTTTACAGTGCAGTGTCATCTCTGTTTCCCATTGTTCGCCCAGCTGCAACGGGACCGTACCGGGGGCCGCCGGCTGCCGGCGCCGCTCTAACCCACGCCTCTGGCCGGCCGCCTGGGCGACACTTCACCCCGTCTCGCTTCTTTTCCTTCCGCGGCGGCGCGCGGCTTTTGTTTTTTGCCATCGTCCTTCCTCTGTTACTTCCTTTCGGACGCGAACGTTCTGCCGTTTTGGCGCGGCGGCGGTGGCGGCGGCAGGTCCGCCGCGGAGTTCTCTCTCTCTCTTCTCTCTCTCTCTCTGCTCTCTCTCTCTCTCTCTCTCTCTCTCTCTCTCTCTCTCTCTCTCTCTCTCGCAGATGCGTGGCTCCTCCGGTGCCCCTAATGCGCCCCGCTCGCGTCTTCTGCCAGGGAAATCGACGCCCCTCATCCGCACGGCCCCCCTGCAGTCCGCCGCCGCCGCCGCTGCCGCCCGTGTTGTCGTACCGCACTTCTTTATCCATTCTTCTTTTCTTTCCTCCCGGCGCTGATGTTGTGTGCGTTTTGCGCTGAGAAAAATCTAGGAGAGAGAGAGAGATGGAGAGAGGGGCATACAGACGGAGAGAGAGAGAGAGAGATGGGGTCTTCGTCGTTAGAGAGGCGTTAGCGTCGCCGTGCCGTCTGACGACCCGGCCGCGGCCACGGCGGCGTCGGGGAATGTGCGGCGGCGACACTTTTCCGGCAGGGGCCGCAGAGGCGGGCTGTTTGAGACGGTCGTGGGCGTCTGAGCGCCGCGTATCTGTATTTCCTGCCGCGAGTGCTGTCAGGGAAGAAGCCAAAAGTCGGCCTAACGCAGTTACGGTGTGTAGGTTTGCCTACCTCCGCCCGCCTACCAGGCAAACAGTCGGCAGCCGTGGCGAGGTGTTGCCTATGGCCCTTCCGGCCGTTTGCGCCGGGTTGTGCTGGCCGGTACTTCTTCGGTGGTACTCGTTTTGCGGCACTCGGACGGTACTCGGTGCTTTCTTAGGGTCCCGGCGGGCGGCACTTGCAGTGGCGGCGGCGTCCACCAGGTTAGACACTACACGGCGCCGTACAGCGCCGGCAGTACAGCATCAGACATGCTATGCGCGGACTGGTACAACCTGCTGCTTTCTCGTGCTGCCTTCTTTTTTTCCCCTCCCTGACAGTGTTTTCTTTTTCTCGATGTCGGTTTGTAATTACTCTGTGTGTGTGTGTGCTGCGCGGAGAGGCGGTCGAAACCGCCCGCCCGCCCGGCCGGCGACCGCGCCACGCCACTCTAGCCTGACCTTTTGCGTGGCCACCTTGGCTTTTTTCCCAATCCCAGCCAACCTTTCTCTCTCCCTCTCTCTCTCCCTCCCCCTTGCGTCCCCGCGCAAGACGGGGTTTGAACCTCCTGCGCATAAAGTGCAGAACGTTATCGGCAGCAGTCCCCGCGGCGGCGCTCACTATCGGCAGGGCAGCTGCGCAGCCCTCCTCACACCGTGTCCAACACACCCGACACGGCCCCGGAGATGTCCTGCTTGGCTTTCTCTTATTACGGATTGGGCGCGTGTATGTATCTGCACTAATGGGCCCGCAACGCGTTGTTGCCCGGCCGGCAGTGTCGGACACACACACACACACACATGCACGTACTCATACACACGTATGTGTGAGTGTGTGGGTATGCAGTGCGGGGTGGTGGCGGCGCTGGTCGCGCGGCCCTTGTAGCTGGAGCCTCTCGGTTGCTGATGTATGTGATGGGGGTCGTGTGGGTTGTGTGTACTGTGTATGGATGTGTGTACATGTGTGGTACCTGTTCTGCGGGCTGCGGGACGAGGCGGGCACTGCCGCCCTGAATCCGAACTGTGTGCAGTTTTGCGTGAGGGTTTCGAGAGGGCGGTGGCGGCGGCGGCGGCGGCTGTGCCGGTCTGCTGCCGCTGCTGTTGTACAAGGCGCTGACAAACGCTTTGTTGCCCGCGCGCCTTGCCGGCTGATTCCGGTCTCCTTTCCGGCAAATCCCGTTACGTCACCGAAGTATGACGGTCTCGTCCCGACTGGCAGCGGGGCGGGCAGGCAGGGCTGGCAGCCAGGGCGGGCAGCCAGGGCTGGCAGGCGGCGCGGGGAACGAGGAAAGGGCGTTTTCGACCGACAAAGGATCTCTCTTCTTTCGCGCCTCGGTTTTCCGCGTCCTGCGGCGGCGGCAGCGGCGCGTCCCCGGGGCAAAACCTCGTAGGCAGCAACTCTTTCGGTACGCTCGTCCTGTCACACACACACAGATACACGCACACACACACACACCATCGATGGTCACTTTCCAGCTCTGCGGGGGGTAGCGCAGGGCCGGCCCTTTAGCCGTGGTGCTAATTGGGCATGTTCCCAAAGCAGCAACGCGATTACCGCTCCTCTCTCTCTCTCTCTGCCACTATCTCTCTCCCTCTCACCCCTTTCCCCGTCCCTCCATCTCTCCCCCACTTTATCTCTCGCCCCCTGTACCCTCTCCCTCTCTCGCTCGCCCTCCACTGGCCCGGCCCGGACGGCTTTTCAATCCTCATCACCTCTCGCCGGCTTTACCGGGCGGTTAATGAATATGGTATCAGCCCTGCCCTACATTACCCTGCGCCGTTCACTTTGCAGCCCTTGTCTTCCTCTTCCCCTCCCTCTTCCCCTCCCTCTTCCTCTCCCTCTTCCTCTCCCTCCTCCTCGTCCGCGGCCCCACGTACCCGGCGTCACTCTGCCGAGTCTCGGTCGGTCTGGATTCAATTCAGCCGTCCGCGAGCGAGAAGTGTGCCAGGCCGTTTGATATGCAGAAGGCAGTGCAATGGACAACGGCGCGCCGCCGCCGCCGGCCTGCGACGTGCGGACAGACAGACATGTAGGTGCACCCGGACAGACAGACGGACGGGTGCACCCGGAGACCAGATCAGAGGGATAGCCCGGCTGACGCACAGACGGACAGATTCGGCGAGCAGACAGGAGTGAAACGTCAACCACTTCCCCCCCGCCACGCCCCGCCACGCCCCGCCGCGCCTGCTGCTGCGGTGCGGGCGGCGCCTTCCAGGGAGCTCGGGCCGCGGGGCCAGGCGGTGTGGGTGCTGCGCCGCCACCGCCGCCGCCGCTGCAGCAGCAGCAGCAGCAGCTACCACTGCGACTGCCGCAGGCCCGACGCTGTGATCGAATGGGAAGTAAAAGGTTGTTCGCACTCCATCTGATAAAAAGTAGTTGCAGCGGCAGCCGCCGTCTCTGCGGGGGGGCTGGCCGGGGGGGGGGGGGGGGGGGGGAGTCTGGCCGCGTACCGCACGGCGCGGGGGCGTGCCCCGCAGCCTGGCCCCGCCGACAGCCACCACTCTCCGGTACTCGAGGAAGAAAAGGGTTCTCACGACGATGCCGGCCGGGCGCGGCGCGGCGGCGGAAAATCGATTTATGCGCAGCGGCGCCGCCGTCGTTCCCGTGCCTTTCCTACTCCTCCTCCCGGCCGACTGCCCATAGCGCGCGCGCGTGGTATTCGCAGCGCGCGGTCCGAGCCCTGTGACGGTCGTGACGCAAGGCTGTGGCAAGCGTTGTTGTACTCGGCTGAGTCCGCGCCGAGGTCGTGTCGCGGCGGACGGGGTTGCGTGTCGTCGGCGACGGTAGGGGACGCCCGCTCCTCGGGGGGAGTCCGTCGTCGTCGTCGTATAGCGGCGAGTCGCTCGTCCCGGCGGGGCATTCCTGCGCGTGCCGGTGGCTTGCACGCCTCGGCAGCCGAGGTGCTTATTCACCCTCGACGCGCGGGGTGCGTGCGGTGTAAGGCGTGGTTATTCGCAGCGTGCTTGGGCCGGCCTCTCGCGGTCCGGCGGAGACGCCGCGCCCGGGCGGCTCCCCCGCTCGGGTGACCACGCCGACGCGGCCGCGGCCCGGTCCTGGCCCCCCCCCCCCCCCCCCCCGGGGGTGTCCTGGGAGGGGCGGCGTCTCTGAGGACCCGGCCAGTGCGCCGTGAACAAGGCCCTCGGGGCGGGGCGCGGCGGGGCGGGGGGGCGGCGGCGCGGCTAGGCGGGCCGCGCTATGCCGAGCCGATAGGCCCCGATGGGCCCCAAGGTGAACCGGTCCCGGCATTCGGGGCGGCCGGCCGGCCTGCGAGCTCGGCAAGCCAGTGCGGTGCGGCGCGGCCGGCGCGCGCCCAGTCGCTCAGCCGCTCAGCCGCCCAGCCGCTCAGCCGCTCAGCCCGGCAGCAGGTTATGTAAAACACCGGCCTGTCAGGCCGCATCCAAAATATGGAATTTGTGCGCCGGAGCGCGCGGCGGCGGCGGCGGCGCGAAAACGTCACAAACAAGAAATAAAACCGTCCCAACGTCGTACCGCATCGTGTAGTACTCTTTCGGCGCGTTCGCGCAATATTGTTTTTTCTATCCGGCGGGCGTCGCGTCGGCCGCGCCGCCGGCCCGCATCTTCCGCGTGTCGCCAAAGGCATGCAAATGCGGTGTGTTTTCGGGGGTCGCGTCGTTATTCCGCGCGAGCGTGTCCGCGTGAATGGTGCGGTGCCGGGCGGGGCCGGGCGGGGCCCGCCTTTGAAGAAGTCGAAACAAAGGTATTTTCCACTCGACAGGCAGGGGCGGGACCAGTGCTCGGGGACGGCGGCGCGCCGGGGGGGTTTTTGGAGGACGCCGTCACGCCGCTGTACTCTGTGGGGGCGCCGACGAAGACCAGGTCGACGGCGTGGAGGTGGTGCGGGTGGTGGTCGTGGTGCGCGGTGCGCTGCCCGGTTAACCCTCCTGTTGTGGGGTGCTAATGGGGGTGGCGCCCGGCCCCGGCATCTGCCCCCAATTATTGCCGTTTTATTGTGCCCCGGTCCGGAAGTAATCGCTGACCCCCCGCCGCGGTGACCGTCCGGCCGTTGCCGCCCCCCGCCCCCCACCCCCGGCACCGCCGGTGTTCACCTCGCCCTTTTGCGGCGTCCGAGCTTCCCCGCCCGGAACACCCTGCGACACGCCGCCCTGCGGGGCGCCTGCGGATGCCCGGGTAGGCCGGCCCGCACAACACGCGTGCACGGCGCGGTCGGAGTTGCCTACCCGACACGGCGCCGTCTGTGCACAGCCCGGGCCGGGGCGGTCCGTCAGGGGGTCGTACGTAAACTGCGTGACCGACATGAGGCCGCTGTGTGACGCCCCCTGACTGAGCCGCAGCCTTCCGGCGTGGGATCGTGAGCCTAGCCCGTCACGTGGTTTATGTACGTGCCCTCCCCCCCCCCCCCCGTGGGGGGTCAGAACTCCCTCGCCGCGGAATTCATAAAGTGGACAGGCTTGGGGAGGCAGGTGAGGTGGCGTGTGTCGCCCGTGTCCAGTCATACACTGCAGTGTGTGTGTGTGTGTGTGTGTGTGTGCGCCGTGCGTGCAGCACGCACGGGGGGTCCGGCCGCGTGCACGCGGCGGTAAAACCACGCACGGGGACCCCCTGCACGCACCGCCGCATACACACGGCGGGCCGCCCGGACCCAAATTAGAGTGCCATGCTTTTTCGAAAGGTAAACAAAAAATTTTTTTTGTGACGAAATCAATTTTTGTGGGGGAGATACATTTTGGACATTACCACGACGTGTATTTAACGAGTGCTTCCTAGTCTTTTTCTTGCGTTATCCCGCGAGGGAAATCGACTTTAAAATGATGTGCCGTATCGAGTTTTCGGTCCTTTTCTTGCGCTGTTCTGACCGTTTCGTGCGGCGCTGCACGTAACGCGGTCGTGCCCCGCGAATAAGGACGCCGCCCGCTTGTTACCGACACCTGCTCACCCTCTGTTCCCTCCTTGTCTGTTGCAGGTGAGATCCCCAGACCAGCAGCAGCAGCCCTCTCTCTCTCTCTGTCTCTGTCGCTCTCTTACGGAGCGCCCAACGGGTGCGACGGAGACGGTAGGCATAAGTGTTCGTAACCAGCCGGCCGCGGTGCGCCTGCAGGCCGCGCCTCGCGGGGCCGCGGAGCCCCCAGAGGATCATAGAGCTCACGACGTGAGTTTCCGAGGATGAAAAATTTCTCGCCGAAACTAGAGGGCGTCGTCATTTTTCCATGAATGTTTCTACCAATCTTTTTCAAACAAAAGGGGGAAAAAATATTAGTTTTTCCTTAAAACAAAAAATGTGACGAACACAATTTCGCGGCGGCGGCGGCGCACTTTACGACGGCGTCGCGCTGCCGGTGATTTCGTACGGCGACGACAGGCGACGCCTGCCGCGGATGATGGCGCCGGGGGATCCGTTATGCCCGTGCGACGCCAATCAGTGCGTAACCATCCCCCCCCCCCCACCACCACCACCACCACCACCACCACCACCTCCTCACCCCGACAAAGCCCCGCCAAAAGCACTCCCATTCAAATGCAGAGTGCGGACCGCTCACCGCCGCGCTGCACACGGCGAGATGAATGGATTGTCCGCGCGGGGGAGTGCCGGCACACACCGCCGCCGCAATGCAAATATAGCGTTCCGCAGTGCAGTTTGAACATTTATTATTTTTTAAAAAAGGAAAGGAGTCAGGGTGGCTTCAGACTGGTACTGTACGTACCTGGATTACTCAAACAGTAGCAAAAAAAAAAAAGATGAGGAAAGGAACCACTATTTGCAGTTTTATTTTGAATGACATCAAGTTGAAAATGCAGCAGTGGTTAATTTCTCCTGCCATATAAACGTGCTTTAGTCGCTCAAAATTTCTTCCAAATTTGGCGTCTGCTTAGTGATAAAGTACAAGTCAAAGGGGAGGGGGGGTCGGTGAGAAGGTGGCAAACGGGTGCGTGGTGCATGCCGCAGAGACGTGCGCCTATGCAGTTGCCGAGCCCCTGAGCCTCTCTGCTGCACCTCTGCCCCGCCACGCCCCGCCACGCCCCGCCACGCCCCGCCACGCCCCGCCACGCCCCCTTCCGCTCGCCACCGCCATGAACGCGTGTTTTCCCATGGCATGCCAGAGAGCGGCTCGCTCGTCTTTCCCCGCCACTCGTCGCTCTGCAACGAGCCGCCACAGTGCTGCCACTACACATCATTATTAAAGTTGGAGTCTCTTTTTTTTTGTCCCTCATTATTTTTTTTTGCGGTGTGGTTGGCAGTAGTTGGTGGAGCAGCGGCGGTGGTCGAGGTGGTCCTGGGCCACTTGACCCCTCGCATGACGTGACGCCCGGGTTCGAGTACCGTTCGGTGGCGTTTAGCGCCTCGGCCGTGCTCAGGCGCCTTAGCGCCGGCCAGTGAAGTGCAGGCCAGTGTGCCTTCACACGGCGGTGGTGGGAGAGGGACAGAGAGACTGCCGAGGTGGAGGGAGAGAGAGAGAGAGGGGAGGGGGGAGGGGCGGGGGTCGGTCAAGGCGCCGGCGCCCCAGGCCGCTGCCTGCCTACTGACCCGCGGGCCACGACGAGTCGGTCCGAACAAAAGCGGGCCGGCCGGCCGCCGCCGCCGACCGAGAAAAGAAAAGGTAATAAAAACGCGTCGACGAGAAGGAGAGAGAAAGAGAGAGAAAAAGAAAAGCTTGAGTTGGAGGCCCGCGGCGCTAACAAAGCTGCGTCAGGCAGTGAGGCTGGACGCCGCAGGACGCGCGCTCCCGGCAGTCCCCGGCTGCTTATCTGGTCCGCAGGCCGGACGGAGTATTTCATGCCGCTACTTTTGAACGCCCCATATTTTCCCCGGCCGGCGCGGGTGTGTCCCGATTTTCGCGGAGATGAAAATGTTTCCTGGCGGCTGCCGTGTGAGGGGGGGGGGGGGAGGGGGCGTTCGCTCCGCTTCTGTGTACCCCCCCCCCCCCCCCACCACCAGTCCTTTGCCGCCGTCCTCGCAAATCTCTCGGCAGTAGCGCTCAGCGAGCTGTGTGAAATACTCCAGGAAATATGGTGTATGGCAGTGAGTGCGCGCGCGTGTGTGTGTGTGTGTGTGTGTGTGTGTGTGTGTGTGTGTGTGAGTGTGTGTGTGTGTAATATGTATGCCCTTTAGCGAGCAAGGGCGCCCGCTGGCGCCACCGCCGCTGCCGAGTGCATAAGATGCTGGACTGTTGGAAGTCCCTGCCTGCTGCCGTCAGCCTCTCTCTCTCTCTCTCTCTCTCTCTCTCTCTCTCTCTCTCTCTCTCTCTTCGGCCGCCCGTCAAAACTGCACTAGATGCCGGTACGGTGCAGCTGCGGCAGCTGCAGCAGCTGCAGCGGGGCCTACTCTCAGCGCGCTGCCTGCCAGCTGTGTTTCACGCTCATCGTGTTTATGGCCGTGGCCGACCTCAGCGCTCGGGTGTGCGTGCACGTGCGTGGTGCGTGCGCACGTGTGTGTGTGCGTGCTTGCGTGTGTGTGTCTGTGTGCGCGCCTGTTCCTGTGAAATCCGGCGCGGCTTTGAGCCGGAGCAGCGGCGTTCCGACGTCACCGTTACTCCCACCGCATCCAGACGGAGTTTTCGGAGGGGGTCGTCTTCAAGAGTTTTTGAAACGCGCGCTCGTGTCTACGGCGCGTTTTGATTGGTCGGGAGCCCGTCCCCGCGCTTCCCCGATTGGCTGACGGCCGCAGCGTCCGGAGGAGAGCGTTTATCTGCAATTCTGATAATTCAGAGAAGAAAGACGGGGGCTGTGTTCGCTCGTGGCGCTTGTAAATTGAGCCGACAGCGGATGGAAGTCGGAGCCTGTTGCGCTCCCGGCATGGAAACGGCTGCTTCGTTATGGAAACGGCTGCGGGGAAGGAGGAGGGGGGTTAGAGGCAGACTAGAGCAGGCTAGACGAAGGCTAGCTGAGGCTAGAGGAAGGCTTATAAGCTTCTAAGGGGGGCTCTAGGAGAGGCATGAAGGCGATGAGGGTTCAAAAAGTGACCTCGAATCGTTGACGCAGTTTACGATCGCCCCTCCCAGCACGCCTGCACAGTGACCACACGCCAGCAGCAGACGTCATATTTCTCCTCATTTCCCGCGCTACGCCCCCGCGGGCCCCCTTTTGTTTTTCATATTTATTGTACAATCTTGGTCGTTGTTGGCCGATGATGGCTGCCACGCCTCACACGTGGTGTCCATAAAAGCTTGACTACGAGCTGCGGCGGCGGCGGCGGCAGCGCTGTGTATTGCCGTCGTTAGGTGCGTTTCGGGATTTTTATTTGGGAACGACAACGACGGCGTGCAGGGTTCGACGTCAATGTGTTGTCACTTGTGGATATTTGTGTGTGTGTGTGTGTGTGTGACTGTGTGTGTGTGCCCACGCAAGTCGTAGCCGTAGATGGGGAAACGGTCGCGTCTGTGGTGGACGCTCTGTGGGGTGCTGCATTTACTGCTTGCCATGCATGTGCTGCCCTCTCTCTCTCCTCCTCTCTCTCTCTCTCTCTCTCTCTCTCTCTCTCTCTCTCTCTCGGCCGTGCGGCCCGATCGGATCCTCATAGACCCCCCTGCGGCTACGCCGCGTTGGCTTCTTGACTGGAACGGGACGACGAGGCGGGGCCCCGTTCAGTTTGGTGGCGGCGGCGGTTCGTACCGCTTGCGAAGTGCGCGCACCGCCTTCCTGTGCCGCTCGCGGACTGTATAAGGAAGGACGGCGGCGAAGGCTGCGGGAGGGGGGCTCGGAATGGGGCACTTGTATTCATTTCGTGTGTGTGTGTGTGTGTGTGTGTGTGTGTGTGCGAGTGAGCCGGTTTCATATGAGTCATACCCATGCCATGCATAGCTATATGCGCCGATAAAATCTGGGCTGCGGCGTGGCGGTTGGGGGTACTGCGCAGTGCCTCGGTTGGCTTGCAGCGCGCGCTGTGTGCGCCGCTGGCAGGCTGACGCCGAGGCCTGGACGCCGCCGCCTGCCGCCGCCGCGGCTGCCGCTGGATGGCCTGCTCGTGGCCGCGTGTCACTGACCCCCTGAGGGGGGGCCCCCCAGAGCCGCCCCCGGCGAGCCCGACAACGGCTCGACACTTGCAGCCCCGCCCCGTTACTATTGAGTGATGTGATGTGATTGTATGTGTGTCGCGCCCGCCGCAGCCGTTGCTCTCTCTCTCTGCGTCTCTCCCTGTCTCTCTCGCTGTCTTTCTCTCTCTCTCTCTCTCTCTCTCTCTCTCTCTCTCTCTCTCCGTCGTCCGGCAGACGTTGACAGCGCACGCGCAGAGCGGCGGCCACGGCGTCAATATGCAAAGGGGTGTCGTATCGAACACAGGCCGCGTTTGTGCAGGTGACAGTCGGAGCGCCGGTGCCGCCGCCTGCCGGCCGTTTTCGGCGCGCCGCCGTTCATCACGACACACACACACACACGCACACGCGGCGCGCCGCCGCCTTTCGCGACGGCCGCCGTTCTTCGTCGGCGACTGTCCTCGGCGTTGCCGCCGCCGCGGTGCGTTCCGCCCTGGAGTGGTGGTGGACGTTGCGGTCGGCACGGACGGGGAAGCTTAATTTCTTCTCTGTTGGACAGCAGGGAGGGGGGGGGCGTCCTGCAAACACGAACACGGACGCGGTCGAAAACACGGCCGCGTTGCGTTGGTCCGACACACGCGTCTATCCCGCGGGCGGCCGCGGGTTGCGGAAGTGCAGCGCTGCACCGCGGCTATTGTCCGTGAGGGAGGGGAGGGGAGGGAGGGAGGGGAGGGGGGCAGCTCACCAGCAGATCGACATCAATTAGGGGAAATTGCTCTGTATTATCCGACGTAATTTGAGACGGGCATTTACTTTCCCGAACGCAATGTGTGCGGGCAAGTGCAGCGGGGAATGCATCGCGCATAGCGTCGGGCCCGGCCGCGGCGGGAGAGGGGAGGGAGTGGGGGCCGGTCCGGAGGGGGAAAGTTCGACAGAGGGGAAAATAAAATAGGGGACGACAGGGCGGGACAATCGGAGAGGGCATTCAATTAACTAGCGCAGTGCTTTTGAAACGCAATATGCCTCCGACGTCTGTCTGTCTGTCTGTCCGACCGTCGCGCGCGGCCGTGGATCTGGATTCGGATCCGCGGCTCGCACCGTAAGGCCAAAGGTGAATTTGTGCGATATATCGGCTTGATGCACATCGTCAAACGATTAATTTTTTTTTTAAAAAAATAGGCTCAACTTTTTTTTCTTGTGCGTGGCTCTATCATTTTTAGGCCGTGGAATTTTGTCGGCACTACGCGTGCGTGAGCTTCCGATCTCCACGTAGGTGTGTGTGTGTGTGTGTGTGTGTGTGTGTGTGTGTGTGTGTGTGTGAGTGTGAGCCCGTTCGTGACATGGGGATTCGGAGCGTGGGAGGGAGGTGAGGGGGGGGGGGGGGTCGACCTGTCAAACGCACGTGGGACACACAGAACACGGAAGGTCCTGTGAGGTGGAAGGGCGATCGTATACCCCCTCCCCCACCTCTCTCCGCCGCGCGTCTCTCTCTCTCTCTGTCTCTTTCTCTCTGTCTCCCTGCTTGAACACGGGGTGTCAGGGGCAGCCGGTGGCGCGCGGACACGCGGAATGTGACACGGCGACGTGTCGTATCCGTGATCGCGTGTCGTCTGCCATGTCGCGGGCGCCACCTGGCGGCGGCGTCTGTCCCTAATGGGCGTGGCGCGGAGGGCGTGGCAGGAGGTGCGGGGAGGCCCGGCAGAGCACTTCCGGGGGCTAGATCCGCTTAACGCACGCCTTGTCTCTCATCCCTTTCTCTCTCTCTCTCATCTCTCTCTCTCTCTCTCTCTCTCTCTCTCTCTCTCTCTCTCTCTCTTGTGGGCTAATGTCATTCTCCTAGGGCACACTCACTGGACGCCCCTCGGACCTCCCCCGCTGTGCGCTGGCCTCATTGACGGGAAGCCCCCCAGACACATTGCCTCGTCTATTTATTTCCGTGTGTTTGGTCTCGCGCCGCGCCGGCCTTGGCGGAACGAGCGGGCCCTCCTGGGTTTTTATATTCGCGCGCAAAACGCTCGGAGGGTCTGTTGTGTCCGAGTTTACACTGCACGGCGGCCGGGGGCGGCGGCGGCGGCGGCGGCGGCGGCGCTGGCCAGAGCAAGCAGAGCGGCAGCAACAACAAGGAACAACAAGGAACAACTAGCAGCAGCAGACACACCGCCAGCGAGCGCAGCTGATGCAGAGGCGCGCGCACCCAAGGACACTTCACACTTTGTGCCACAGCTCCGGCGTCCTTTGTTCCTCAGCGAGCGGTACACCGTTCTAGAATATCCGCACGAATCGAAACCCTCCCTTCACTTGCAGAAGCGTTTCACGTTCGAATTGTCGTCGTCACTCCACTATGAGATGTGGGTGACTTTAGCGTCCGAAGCACTTTGTAGAATCTGTTCGAAGTTTTCGGCGGAGCTTCGCTGCCGTTCGCCTTCGGCGTGAAGCACCGCGCGGGCGAGCGGAGTGCGGGATCGCGATGACGTCACAGCGGCGCTATCGGTTGTGTGAGCAGCGAGAGGGAGAAAGGATTCACGACTCTAAAGGGCACGAGTTGCACGGGCCGCGCATGTGGGTCAGCAGGAGTCCTGCGGGTCCTGCGGGATATGTGAGGAGGGTGACTCACGGCAGGATGAGATTGTCCTTTTTCTCGCGTCGTCTGCATTCCGATGCAGCGGCGTGAGCCCGCCCAGGTGCGGTAGTGTCCTGGAGGACCCCCTCTCCAGCGTTCCAGCACGTCCGTACGGAATCCTATCTTCTGGCTCGGGCGGTTCCAGTTCGACCGCTAAGTCTGGGTTTAGGACATCGTTAACAAAAAGTTTGAAGGTTTTTTTTTTTTCTGGTGAGAATGCAACAGGGTTAATAGGAGGATTTTCATCAACGTGTCCGACCGCGACGGCCGATGCGGCATCGGGCGTCTCACTCCAGCGGCCGACCCGCGTCCGTCATCTCTGTCGCACTGCTGTGGTGTTTACAGGGTGGAGATGGTATGGCAGTACGTAGTGAAGGATAGATGAAACGAAAGGCGAGGATTGAAGGAGGGTGATAGATGGGTTGATAGACGTAAGGGCGGCGGATAGATACCCCCGTCTCCTCCCGGTGCAGTGTTGCAGTCGGGCAGACGGAGACGGCGCGCTGACTCCTCAGTTTAGAGAGAGGGAGGAGAGAGAGACGGAGAGAGCAAGTCGCCTTTAGCCATCAAATGGTCCGTGGCGCGCTATCTGCTATCTCCCTTCCTCATCAGGGCAGGGCCCGCCGCGCCCCCTGCGCTCGCGCCCTCTCCCTCGCACAGCGGCAGCGATACTAACTTTCTCGTCGCGCTGGATCCATCTCCCCTCCCCCCACCCCATTTGCGTCGCTTGCTCGAAATTGGATTGAAATTGACCTATTCTGTGGATGGGTCCTGTTCTGATGCAATAACCGCGGGGCCCTGCGCCCGATCAGTACGATATTTATCCCCGGCAGTGAAAACGTTTTCATCTAGGCCCTCTCTCGCCGCCCGGTTTCACTCTTCATTTGTATATTTATTTTATTTATTTTCGTCCCCTTTTCTCGACCGCCCCGCGTTCGCCGCACCCACAGCAACTGACAGCGACCGCGCCACCACCACCACCACCACCACCACCACGACTAGAGCTGCGGCCACCCCTCGAAACGACGGGCGCGAACGGTGCGGCTAACCGACCCGAAAAAAAGGGGCGAGAAAATAAAAAAAAACACACGAAAATAAAACACAACCTAAAAAGAGCAGACGTGTTGACATAATGACTGGGGCACAAGGGCAGTCGGTACACAGTTGTTGTGGGGGGCCCGCGGGGGGCCTCCCCACTGCAGCAGCCGCAGCACAGCCACACCCGCGTAACTGCCTGACACGCATCGCTCCATAAACCCGATGCCACACGTCGCGTCTCTCTCTCTCTCTCTCTCTCTCTCTCTCTCTCTCTCTGCAGCGGCCACGGTATCACTGTGGGCCTCGCGTTATCAACGGCCCCTGTGCTGGTAATTAAGATTGTCGTGACAGCCCTCGCTGCAGCAGCTGGATGGCCTCGTTATGGCTCCTAAAAGTGTGCAGGTCCTGCAGTCCCTGCGGGTGGGGGGGGGGGGGGGGGGGATGCAGTCCCCGCAGCAGACGGCGCTCAGTGTGTCAACGGGGTGCGGCACGGATAAGGGTCAGTGCGCACTCCAGCTCCAGCAGCGATACGACCCTGATTCCTGCTCCAGTTCCAGACGGTTCCAGTTCAAAGGGATCATTCAGTACGTCTCCAGCGGCGACTGGGAGCTCACCATTAGCTGCCGCAAAATTATCGACAAAAAGTAAATCGTAACCCGCAGCTGGTCATGTTGGTATTAGTAATCTAGTTTTATTTCTTACTGCAATCATCAGTGATTATCAGTGATGTTTTTTAATGTTTAAAATCTCGACGAAAATAAGTGTTGCGAAGGGACAGAGACATTTCCCTGCCGTCATCCGCTGCGGGCCAATGTAAGCAGTGAGGCAAAACCGTTTCATTATTCCATTGCCGTAATTGGCAAGCGTGTCGTTCGTCCTTTTTTTGCCCCCCTTCCGCCGTCGCTTTCTTCCACTTGGCCGCGTCGTCGCTGCCAAACCCGAACCACCGTTCGCTGTTGTAACCCCGGCGAGCACCGGCGGCCCGAGCTGATCAGTTGTTTGCAGACACGGCTGCTGCTGCTGCTGCTGTTGCGTCGTCTGCTCGCGTGTGTCGTCTGCTGCGGATAATCCCTGAGACCCTCATTAGGTGTTTGTGCGACAATAAGACGCATTGTGTGTGTGTGTCGCGCACCCCTTTCTGCGGCGGCGCGACTACCCCGCTCACCCTTACCCCGCACCCTTACCCCGCACCCTTACCCCGCTCACCCTTACCCCCCTGCACCCTTACCCCGCACCCTGACCCGCATCCGAACGGCGTGGCTCGCCGCAAAGAGCGTGCGCGCTCATGTGTGACACACACACACACACACACACACACTTATTATAGAGATCAACACGCCGACCTACATTTCCCGATCGCCGTCACCTACGGTGTCGCGCCCCATTCAGAGCGCACAAATAAAAGAATAAAAGTAGTACGCATTGTGCTCGTTTTCACACTTGTCCCCGACTTGTCGCCGCACTCCACGTCAAACAGACAGAGCGGCGCGGCCGCGAGTCGGTCCCCCGCCGCCAATCACGCTGCTGCTAATTACCACCCTGCCAAAGAAAAAAAAAGCGATTTTGGCGATAAATTTTAATGTTTAAGTCGGAGATGAGATTTGAATCGGATTATTTTTCGCGGGCAGCCGAAAATCAGAGAAAATGTAAAAAATTATTTAAAAAACCGCCTACTTGATTTTTTTTTGCATTTTTTTTTTCGTTTGCAAAATAAATATTGGTGACCGCTTCGACTTTATTTTCCGCGGGGCTGTCCTCCAGGTGCGATGCCGGAGTTTTTCAAAGTCCCGGAGAGCGCGGCATCGCTAACAAAGGGGCGTTTGCAGGATGGCGGACCGCTGTTCAAACAGCCGGCCGTCTGCAGGCGCGGCGGCGCGGCCGGGGAACGCGCCCAGTCAGCGTGATCGTCAGCAAAGCCCCGCGTCCGGCCGCCATGATGGATGGCACTGGACAGGGATGAAAACGTTAAAGGCAGAGTACGGAAACAGAGTGCGTAGGAAAGGAGAAAGGTGTGTGCGGTGGTGCGGCGGTGTTTGACCCCGTTGCGTTGTTCTTCAGTCTCCTTTTCTTGAACTCGCGCGCGGCCGCGGCGGCGGCGGCGGAGCCCTTTCGCGCTGTAAATCAATCAACCCGGTATTATGCTGTAAATAAAGCCGCGTTTACTGCCCATAACGGTTTTGAGGCCGGGGGCGCGGCCGACTACTGCTTCGACCTCTCGATACACTCGGAGCGGGGCCCCGGATAACGTGCAGGAGGCGTTTTCCGTTATCGCCCGCGCCCTTTGTTCACACAAGCACCAGATACAAACCAAATTGTTCTTTCGAACCAATTTACACTGCAGCTCTTTTTTTTCGGACATCTCTGAAGAGTTTAGCGTCGCAGTTTACGTATGAAATTTTCTGTATTTTCCAACAACGGTTTTGGAATTGTTACCGCAATATAAATCTGTGGTTCGAGGTACAGGGACTGGACTCTAGCACGTACTGTACTGACGTAAATAAATCCCGGACTGCAGCGCTGCCGCGTCTCAGCTGATGCGTAGAATGCAACAACTGCAGCACAATGGACCTCCATGAATTATTTACGCAAACGGGCACAATGGGCGCGGCGGATTTATTTTTTTTTTGCCGCGTACGGCGCGGGCCGCACGCGTGTGAATGTGGCCGCTGACCTAGACGTGCGTCTAGGGCGCGTCTAGGATGCGTCTAGGGTGCGTCTAGCCATGCCCGGGCACGCGCCTCATATAGCCCTTACGACGGTGCGGCGGTGCGGCCGGTCGGCCCACCTTTTCTCTGAGAATAATCTTTATGGTTTCGGTCAGATGCTCGCCGCAGAAGTTATTGGCACTATGCGGCCTTCCGCGACGCTATAGGCAGACGCGCGGTGAAATGTGGGACGAATAAAACTCACACACACACACATATACTGCGTTGTACTACTTCTATATTTTTCTAGCGCCCAGCATAACGTTTTATTATTTTTCTCCTCAGTTCTCTATTTTATCCCCCGTCGTTATACGCGTGGTGGTTTGGGCCTGACCCCTGCTCCCCATTTTATTTTTTATTTTTTTTTGTTTGCCTCGTCGGCGTTTCCTTGTCTCCCGAAACCCATTCTCTGTCCCCCCGACCGCTTCACACATATTATTTTCTAACGCGTGTTTGTTCTTTCGCAGGTGAGCTTTGGTTCCCATCCTAACCGGGGGTCACTCCTGCGGGCCGGCGGGTCACCTTTTCCGTGAGTACACAGCACAGCGCTCGCCGCCGCCCCCTCCTCCCTCTCTGTCTGGCACACGGTGCGCCCGCCGCACGGCCACTTCCCTCTTTGTCCGACGCACACGCGCGCGCGGGTTTGTGTGTTCTATGCGGATTCGCATCTCGATTATATTTTCATACATAAATCTACGGGCTGCCATCGCCCTTCGGGTTTTACCGGGCTGTGTAAATACGACGCCCCGGCAGCAGCAGCTCCCCCCCCCCCCCCCCCGCCGCTGCTGCTGCCGCTGGATCACCTTTCTTGGCCGGTGTACTCGTCCGTGGAACGCTTTTCAGGTGTCGTCCCCCCCCCCCCTTCCTCCCCCCTGATGGCTTCCCTCCCCCCGGGGATGAGTTGGGGAGCTGAGATGGGGAGGGGGGGGGGGGGGAGGGGAGGGGAGGTGGTCTACAAAAGGCTTTTGCGTTGCGTCGATGTGCATGACACGGGTTTCATTGTGAAGGCGTACCCGATCGCCGGCCACAAGTACTTCCGCCCGCTCCCCTTTTATCAGCGCTCCTCCCGCGTCTTCCTGCTCTGTTACTCCTACTGTTCTCCCCTAACTCCTCTCTCTCTCTCTCTCTCTCTCTCTCTCTCTCTCTCTCTCTCTCCCATCCTCTCCCTCTCTGTCTCTCTCACACAGGACCCTCCGGCTGTTCCTCCTCGCGCCGCTCCGTTCACAGGTGACCGCGCCTGGCGACCTGAGTGGCCCTGGAGCCTCCAGGCAGCGGCGTAGCTGGAGGGAGGGCCGGGGCTGGGGCCGCTGCCGCGGGACGAACAACGCGATACTTCTCCAGTACGCCTGGAGAGGTTGGTTCGAGGCGTCGTTCGGGTGGGGAAGGCTGGAGCTGGCTGGAGCTGGAGAACGTGTACCCCCTGGCCGGACTGGAGTCTTCCCGGGAGAAAAATAATCTCCAGCGTGAACTGCACCCCACGAAACTACAGTTTCTCTAGATCCAGGTCCACTGCAGTGCAACTGCGTTAAAACTAAAGTTTGTCGTTTCATCGTTCTGCCCGCGGGCCCCGGGCTGCCTGCGTCCCCCTCGCCTGGGGCTTCTGCTGCGGTGTTCCGGCCCTCCCCCGGCCCTGGGACCTTGACACTGGGCTGACACCCCGCCCACTATAAATAGACGAATATTAATGGGGGCGTTCGCCTGGACGGCGCTGCCCGCTGGAGCGGTCGCTGGAGCGGTCGCTGGAGCGAACGCATGAGGTCACCTGCGCAGCTGGACAGCGTCCTTCGCGGCGCGCGGCCCGCTGGAGGAGTGGAAGGGATCGATGGCCGCGGCGTTCGCGTGGGTGAGGCTCAACCCGATCACAAAGGGCACCCGCGGCCCGGAGGGGGCCCCGGAGGGGGCTGCGGCGGGGCGTGGCGGGGCGTGGCGGGGCGCGGCGCTGCACCCGCGGCAGTCTCAGTGAGATAGACGCGGCGCGGCATTTGGCTGCATCTCTCTCTTGCACCAAGCACTGTCACATGCGGCGCCGCGCGTCTCTCTCTCTCTCTCTCTCTCTCTCTCTCTCTCTCTCTCTCTCTCTCTCTCTCTCCCTCGCAGACTCTAGCAGGCTGGACGCCGCCGCTGCTGCTGCTACGCGCTCGTGGACATGCGGGGGGGATCAAAGGGACTTTAGGGACGCATTCCTGACCCCGCTCAACCCTTCCAGTTCCTCTGCGGCCTCCGCGGCCGCATGGCGCTCATATTTCACCCCAGCAGGTCTGTGGGTGTGGGGGGGGGGGGGGGGGGGGAGCCCCGTGGCCGCCGCGGGGTCTCGACTCTATTCTAATGGACCTCTACGGGTTGGCCGGGCTTTTGGCCCCCCCCCCCCCCTCTTGATTGAGCTGTAATTCGACACCTTTATCCGGGGGAGGGGAAGGTCAGGGGGAGGGGGGGGGGGGGAGGCGGACGCTGCGGCGACGGCGAGAACATCCCGACGGCCCTACAGGCAGCGCGGCTCTTTCAAACCCTCGACGCCGGCCGGCCACTGGCCTCTCTCTCTCTCTCTCTCTCTCTCTCTTTTTCTCTCCCGGCAAAGCTGTTCAATTTGCCGTGAAATTGGTGCTGCCGCACGAGGCGGCCGCGTGCGTTAGGAAGGAGGAGGGCTATTGTGTGAGGAAGTTGCAATGTGTTTGTTGGCGGGCGGGAAACAGGCGCAGCGCCGCCGCCGCCGCCGCCGCCGGGACTCGAACCCCGGGCCGCGCGCGCACTCGAAAACTCTGCCACGACAATTGCGCGTAATTTTATTCCGAGAGGTTCGCCCCCTGCTTGTGCTCGCTGCCTGTGGCATCCATCGGGTTGATTCGGTTCTCAACAAGTTGCCGGTGATTGGCCGCTGCGGCTGGAGTGCTTGTTGTCTTTGTCCGTTACGCGCGGTACGTGCATGCGTGCAGTGTGCGGACGGCCGCTCCTCTCTGTCCCTCTCTGTCTCGCGCGTGTTCTCCCCCATATCATCCTCTCCCTCTTTCACCATCACGACCAGACAAGCCATGGAGTGATGATGCGAGACTGGAGCGCTGTGGTCCATGCAGTACTTCGCCATAAATGTTGCTGCCTCCCCCGAACACGCTTCACGCTGTTTCTCGACTTTTTGAAGCTCGAACGTGAATCCCCCACCCCGTTCCCCCACTCCCCTCGGCCTTTAAACTCTATTTGCAGGAGAGTTAAATATTTTCATCTCAAGTAAAGCAGTTATTGGCAGTGGCGCGTTGTTTCCCCGCTGCTCTATGCGGCGCTCTGCGCGGCTCCTCGTCTGGAAGACGGAATCGCTTTTGCCCAGCTGTTTGGGAACGTCCAATTCTCGGCTGGCAGACGGCTCTCCGCAGACCTTTCGCTGGTGGCGATACCGTCTGCGGCCATTATTCACAGTCAAGCCCCCCCCCCCCCCCCCCCTGCTGCCCGGCTCTGCTCGGCTCTGCTGTAACGCCGGTCGGTATCTTTTTTTTGCCCCGGGCGCGCTGATGGGTGCGTGGCGGTATCGCACCGTACGAGTACCCGAAACTGTTCCGGGAGCCGCTGCCACTCGGAGTTCGAAACAGTGGCGGGGAAATAAAAAAAATAAAACCAACTTTTTAATTACAGACAGCACGGGTTTGATCGACCAAGAAAAGGAGGAATTTGCAAATTGATTTATATTGTTGATTTTATTTTATTTCTTTATTTTTCCTGAGGGCAGGCGCCGAGGCTAAGCTACGGTAAAAGGGCTAGAACATTGTGAACGACTTGGCGTTCTCTTTCTCCCCCTCTTCGGAAGTACAAACAGGAGGGACCCGTTTCCTTTTTTCGGTTTAAGAAAACGAAAGAAAGGGAAGAAGGGGGTGGGTGGGGGGTGGAAAAGGGTTTCCGGGGAAATCACGCCGGGACTTCTTTGGCCCCGATAAACACGTCCCATCGAAATGTTCTGGCCACGCGCGGAGCGGGGCAGGGTGCACGCGAGGCGAACTTGGCGCGCGGGAAAAAGGAAGCGAAAGTTTCCGCGTACGAAACACTGCTGAGGGGGTTCGCAGTGCGTTGTCGCGGCAAGTCGTTTAGACGTTTGGTTTGAATATTCGCCCCATGTGAGGGCCAGGTTACGCCTTGAAAATAAATTGTGCGGCCCTTAATTTCCGACGTTTGATCTATGTGTCATAATCTTGATACGCCGAGTTCATACTGCATGTGTACATACTAGAAGTGTGATAGAATGTGTGGGATGTTTTTTCTTTTTTTGTTTTTGTCCTCTTGTCTGCCGCATGGGAATGCATCGTGATTGGCCTAGAAAAGTGAAACAGTCCGTGTGGGCCACTCTATTCCGCTCTTACTTTCGTCCCGTGTTTTCTCTGTGCGTCTGTCACGTTCCGGTGACGCACTGTCGAACGATATACCGCCGCAGTGAAAGCATGGGCCCGCCGATACAGAGGCATACGTCACGGCCAGCGCCCGGGCGGCCGCCACCGCGCCAAGCTTGTGTGGCGGGAAATTCTTTGGTAACTTAAAAAAAAATCTGTGTGTGTGCGTGTGTGTGTGTATAGTCAAACTAAAACATCTTCATAACCACATAAAATTTACCTTATTCTTACTATATATATTATTTGTTTTAGAGTTCTTTAGGTTGCATGCGGGGCGTTTTTCGAGTGTTTTCCCTTGTGGAGCATCCGTCGCGAGCCCTGTGATCTGTCCGCGCGGTACGTCACGTCGTGGGGCGTTTTGGAGCGCATCGCGTGTAATGTCCCTCGGCGGGCCGCGGCCGTGCGGGCGCGGCGGGTCAGTCACGATATGCCCAGGCGAGAGCCGTGGGCGGGGCCGTGGCGGGGCCGTGGCGGGGCGGCGCCGCGGGGCGTAGCCGCAGCAGCCGCAGCAGCCGCAGCGGCGCTGACATTCCCACACCCTCTCGAGCTCCTCGCCACCACCGCAGCAGACGCTCCACGCGATTTATATTTCCTGTGTAGACTAGTATGATTTCACAGTTTTTCTCTCGATTTTCATTTTATTTTCAGTTTTTTTTTGTGTTGAACCTCAATTTTCGCAAAAAAAATCTAAGAAAGAAACTTTTTTTTTCAATGTCGAAAATTTGTATTTACAAAACAAGTACAATAACACCGGCTAAGCCGTGGTGTCAATGACCTATTTGCGGTCTTTGTTTAACGAAAAGAAAAAAATTGCACAAATTATAAATCTAATTTTTTTTTCACAATTTTATCTCAGAGAGAGAGAGAGAGAGAGAGAGAGAGAGAGAGAGAGAGAGAGAGAGAAAAATTCGTGTCCAAAAATGCGGTATAGAGATGAGAGGGACGGATGGTGGAGACGGCGGCGCGCGGGCATTTTGTGGAGCAGGGGCCGTCGGGCTTTTTACTGCACGACGTCATCGTCATCTTCATGGTCGGCACCGGACGGGCGGGGCGGGGCGGGGCGGGGCTCGGGGGACGTCCTGACGGGGTCACTGGCGCGGCCTGCCGGCTGATGGCTGCACCATGAGGCCTCATCATCCTCCTGGTCGGGTCACACGGACAGCGCTGCTGGCGCTGTGTGTGTGTGTGTCACTGAGTCAGGAGTGCACCCAGAAAACAGTCTACTAATACTTGGTCTTGCCAAGTAAAATTACTCGACTTGAGCGAAATTTACTCGTGAAAACCAGATGCATGCATGCAAATCTAGAACCCACTTTTTTTTGTCGGGGATAGATTTGCCACGGGAGGTTAAAAAGGCGCGCTGCCTGAAAATTTTCAAACGCGTGCGCGCCGGTGTCGTCTTCGGTTTGGGACCCGGGCCTGAGTGGTCGTGATATGCTAATGCGGATTTGGACTCCGCGTTCGTTCGTTCGCTCGCTCGCAGACAGGGGCGGCTGTGGCATGGAGTTCCGGAAAATAATAAAATTCGAGGGGGGGGGGGGGGGGCGTGGAGGTGAGCCTTTGTGGAGCCGCGAGCGCGGCTCCACCCGCATTATGTAAACCGCTTCCGACCGAAAATAAAGTTTGCATGAAAATCCGAACGGGAAACTGTTAAAGGAAACACCGAATGGACGGGCGGGCGGGCGGGCCCCGACGGGCTGCCGCTCTCCACGGCGGAGCGACAGGAAGTTCCAATTGCCTCCCGAGTCGGCGGAGAGAGAGAGAGAGAGAGAGAGAGAGAGAGAGAGAGAGAGAGAGAGAGAGAGAGAGAGGGGGGGGGGGGGACTTTTATTAGTATTGGGGGGCCGAAATCTTGGTTTCTGTGGCCTGAGGACCCGCCGAGGACCGCTCGGAGGTCGCTCTCCTTATCGCTGCACGGCCCGCGTCGTAAAGCGTCACGTATATTTAAGTTCATGATTCATTCCGGCGTCATTCGGAGAAGATGGTGAGACGCGCGCGTGTGGTGGGGCGGGTGGACCGCGGCGGTATTCGAACCCGCGGCGGTATTCGAACCCGCGGCGGTTTCCGGACGGCAGGCTAAGCGGGCCTCGCCTGGGGATAATTGTGCGGACCGTCATCAAGGCCTCCAGTGCCTCCAGGAGGGGCTCCAGCGGCTCCAGTGGCGCCGCGCCGCTTTTTGCCGCCGCCTCTACACGGGGACGGACGGCAGCGCGCCGCGCGTTCAATTTTTTCTCGCTTTTCCCAAGCCGGCGCCTCCCCGCCTTTGCTGTCCATCCCCTGTCTCTCTTGCTCTACTGTATCCTGCCCGCTCGCCCCTTCTCTCTCCCCCATACACAGTGCCTCCCGCTCTAGACATTGTCCGCGGTCATTACAGATTTCATGTTTCTGACGATCGTCTCTCTCTCTCTCTCTCTCTCTCTCTCTCTCTCTCTCTCTATCTCTCGCACCGTGCGTGGATGTGCGCGGGGCGTGGCGTCGGGGAGTGGCCGAGGGGCGCTCGGAAAGGGCTAATTGTGAGCAGATTGTCCCAGGCGGAAAGGAAGGGATTGCACGTCTGCCGGCGGCACCGATCAAACGTGCTCTCTCTCTCTCCCTCGCTCTGCCTCATCTCGCCCGCACTCTCTCTCTCCCCTCGCAGACGCGGACGAGCGTGATGGAAGAAAGAGTGTATGTGTCGTCCTAATTGAAAAATTGCGGTTTTGCGATTATTTTTTTTTTTCTTTTTTTTAATACGGGGGGGGGGGGGGGAGCATGGAGACGAATTTTTGATGATATCTCGAGAGAGGCAAGAGCAGAGAAAGAGTGAGACAGACAGACAGAGAGACCGACAGAGAGAGAGAGAGAGAGAGAGAGAGAGAGAGAGAGAGAGAGAGGGGACGTGAAATAAAAATGTTCGTGTTGTTATTGGCGTTATTGGAGGGCGCCAATATTAACGACGTGGTCCCGAATAGGTTGCTCTGCCCTCCGCTTCCTGTTCACCATAGAGAGGCCCATGGCGTTACGTTATTTTCGAGCCCTCTCGGGGGGCGGATCCATCATGCTGTTTGTTTTTGTTGGCCGCTCCGCGCCGCTCCGCGCCGCTCCGTGCTCCGCAAACAGGGGGCCATCCATATCGGGCCCGTCTGCTGCCGCCTGGAGGTGACAAGCGCATCACGCGAATTAATTAGGCGGGAGAGGGGAGGGAGGCGGGTTCAAATACCGCCGCCGCGTGCCGTATCTGGCTCGGGATTTTTTTCCCCCCCGTGGCCCTCACGGGCAAGTTCAGTGAGATGTAAACAGTATCCAAGGCGGAGCGACGACTGCAGTGGGAAAGAAATGCGTCGTCTGGTTTTGAGAGACGGAGAGAATTTTACTGTGAATTGATACAAAGAAATTCTCAAACGAATTTTCCTGATTTTCCTATAGCAAAATTTTTGGTGGTTTTCAAACTACGAACGCCCTCTGACGTTTCGGTCGCCGCCGCCGCGCGCGCCTCGTGTTTGTTATCGTGAGTACGGAAGAAGGAAGGCGGTGGTGCGGTGGTGGCACAGTCCGGTCCGCGCACTCTCGTCCTGTGCTCCTGATACTAAACGCCGCCGCACGTATTGTGGTCTAACGGGAGCGGGGGCTAACTCGGGAGTGTTGCTGCCCGGTGAAAGGTGCCCCCTAACCACACACACACACACACACACACACACACACACACACGGCGTGTACGATGGACGTGAATCCCTTTGCACGAATTTAACCCGAAGCGTTTTACGATGATGATCACCGAAACGAGCTTCGAGAGGCGATGCGGCCCCGATTTATTTCGCGGTAACGAAGACAGCAAACGATGGTGAAGGTGGAGGTGGTTCTGATGTCGATGACGGTGGTCGCACACACACACAGAGACAATCGGGTGGCCGCGCCATTATGATCGGGAAATCGGTGCTGGTGATGAGTCACTGTGGTCGTCATGGTAACGCAGCAGCAGCAGCATGGACCAATCAGCTGTGAGCTGCGTGTGTGTGTGTGTGTGTGTGTGTGTGGTCGGGACGCCGCGGGGGCGTACATGTGCTCCCAGCAGCCGGCTGTGGGCCCACGCCTCCAGCAGGATAGAAAGTCAGACGGACATACGGACAGATAAACGCCGGCAAGAGACCTCGCGCTGTCAATTTTTGCCGCCGGTCGGTCGGCTGGTTCCATGAATTAAACTGTCGGAGGAATAAAAAAAAAATTAAAAAAATTGTGGCTACAAACAGGCCTGCGGTGGATAATCCTAGCGGCAGTGTCTTATTCACCTGCTGGGAGCTAAACGCTGTCTGTCCAGGACCACGCCCAGCCCGTGCTGGAGCGTGCTGGAGTGGAGGGGGGACGCTGCGCACTCTACATGCGCTGGAGCACTGCCATGCCAATCAGGAGACACATTCCAGAGGTCCAGGGAGAGAGAGAGAGAGAGAGAGAGAGAGAGAGAGAGAGAGAGAGAGAGAGAGAGAGAGAGAGAGAGAGAGAGAGAGAGAGGTCCGACCGCGCCAGCGGCGGCGGGGCGAAAAATACTGCACTAGGAGGGGGGGGGGGGGGGAAACAAAAGCACAGGGTGGTTGTTGGTGCGGTCATGAAGGGAATGAAGGGAGGTAAGGGAGTCGCCGCCGCCGCCGCCGCCGCCGCCGCCCTGCAGGGCCCCGGCTTCGTGATCGGGGGGTCGTGACAGCAATCTGCACTGTGTGGCGTCGGCTTCCGACACAGGGCCGGCCGCCAAACCGCCGCCGGGGCCTGCGGGGCCTGCGGGCTCTGGCCCGGCCGTGTGCCCCGGCGGAGGGAAAGACGCCACCGCCGGCGGTCGGTCGGTAGAGTTTCCATCGAGAATGAACACTGTATTGCCTCATTTCGACGCGTAAAGAAGTCGCGTGGCCCCGTATTTTAGGAAGCCTCGGAGCCGCCCGCCCGGCCGCCGGCCCTGGCTCGGTTCTCACATCGTGTACATGTGGGCCCAAGTTTTGAAAACGGCCCTGCTCTTGGAGCTGCTTATCGTTTGGAGTCTGCTCGGAGGAAAGCTTGTGGTGAAGTTTTGTAAGTGTAGGCCGCGTCGGCCCGGGGATGGAACACGCCGTATCGCCCATGAGGGGCCGTAGTGCCGCTACCAGTCACCTCATTTGCCTCTACTTTATTATAATAATCTTGTAGTACGTCGGCGCGCTGCAGATGCGGGCCCCGAAGGCCGCTGGGGGTCCCCGGCGGGGTCCTCGTTGGGGCGCTGGGGCCGTCGACGGGGTCCTCGGGAAGGTCGTAGCCCCCTCCTGCGGGGGCGGCGCCGCGGATCCCTCGCTATGGGATCACAGGTGGATCTGGGCGGGGATTAGCAGGGCCCCGTCGGCGTGGGTAATGCGTGCGCGCGGCACGTTGTCAGCCCCCCCCCCCCCCCCCCCCCCCCCCCTCGGGCCCCCGGACCCCGCCGTCGTGCGCTGCTACATGCTGACTTGGGGATCACCCGGAGAGTACGTCCAATATTGTCCCGCCTGAGGGCACACCCGCTCTGCCTCGACAGGCGCCTGGAGGGTAGGCAATCCCGGGCTCTGTGTGTGCACGCGTGCCGCGCGGGCTGGCCTACCCTGACGCTGGCAGGCGCCCGCCGCCATGACTCGGATGACGTCGGGTGTTGCTGCAAAACATATATTCGAAAAATAAATCGACTCTTTTTGAATCCTTTCAAACCGTACTTACAATTTCAGTTTCTCAAAAATTGTCAAAAAAAAATCTGGAAAATTCATCCAAAAATTTTTCAACTTGTAATTTATTTTGGGAGAAAAAAAATTTTCGAAAAGTGTCGGTTGTTCTCAGCAGCAGCCTGACAACCTCGCCCCGCGGGACCTCGCCGCCGGCGTGTCCTCGGGTCCTCAGGTACCGGGCTTTATCACCTCATTTGGTGGCGTGCGCGGCCACACGGCCGCGTGCGGTCCTGTCCCCGTGCGTGGGAGTCGGGCCTTGGTGGGCATTCCTTCCTTAGTAATGAAGAGTTGCCCCGCCTCGCCATGCTGCTGAGGCCGTCTATCCGCAGGCCGGCTATCCGTTAGACTCCGTAACCGCGCCCGCTAGGACACACACACACACACACACACTAGCGTTACACGTCCATGAGCCGCCGTTTGGTGAATGACCGCGGCTACGTACGTAAAAAAGTATGCCACCAGTGAAATCCGAATTTTTGAAAAAAGAAAGGGAACTGGAAAAAAAATTGTGAATAGAAGAAAGTTTTTATTTTATTGTGGGGAAGGGGCAGGTACTATGTAGCCGCAGTGGGAAATGCTGATGCGTTATCGCACGCTTGGAGGACGTGTCTGGGATTGGCAGACCGCTAGGCGCGATAGGCTCCCGTCTAGCGGTTGGTACCCGCGGCCGAGCCGGCAGCCGAGCCGGCAGTCGAGCCGGCAGTCGAGCTGGCAGCCGCGCACTCGCCGCTCGGAACGTGCCGGCGGGACGTGTGGGGCCCCCGCCGAGGTATAAGTACTGACCCGAGGGGCCGCTCTCCCCGGCAGCGTCGGCTGTAACCATCAATACCCTCTGGAGATTTTGTCTCCGGAGAGGCTCCAGGTTTGGAGGTGCGGAGGACCTCCTGGAGGCGAGGTTGAGGCCCGGGAGCGGCGCGGCAACGCTGCCGCCCGCGGCTGCTCTGCCGCCGCCGTGTTTCGCACGCCACGGCGGCGGCCGGCCGGACATCCGGACGGGAAGCGTGGCGCGGTGCGGTGCGGTGCGCGGAGGGGTCCCGGAGGGGCCCCGGAGGGGGTCCGGGGGAGCGGGGCCCGCCACCGGCGTGACACGGTCTGAGCACCATTACCGGCGCGGCCGCCACCGCAGCGCCGCAGCGCCGCACAAAATGTCAATTCCACTCCATTTAAAGCGCGGGTTGAATTTTCACTAACAAAATTTTTCACTGTTATTTTTTTTTATTTTAAAAATCTACTTTCATAAAAATATAATTTGTTAAAAAATTTTGCTTGTATAAGATTTTTCAAAAAAATTTTTTTTTTTTAAAAATATGAATATATTTTTTTAAATCCTTAACTGTACTTGTCGGTACACTGGATGGCAATCGCCACAATTTTCATGTGGTCAGGCCTGCAGCGTTCAAAAGTTTGACGCTGGGAGTACACAACCGCCTGATCCCGATTCAATGCCGTGTGGAAGCTTGGGGGCGGCGCTTCGGACGTCGCCCGGGCTTAGCAGTGCTGACGGCTCTGACACCAACTTGGCGCCGGCGGCCGCTTGAAGCCGCGCCGCGGCGCCCCAAAGATTTGTGAGCGACGCCGGACGCCTCCCAGATAAGAGGCGGAGTGATTGGATCAGCGGGCCACAAATCACGCCGCGCCAGACAAGTTTCCGCCTGGACATGATCCGGGGCCCATTCCCCAGATTAAACATCCCCGACGCACCGAGCACGGAGCCGAAGCTCTGCCTCTCTGTCGCTCTCGCTGTACGCGCGCGGAATGCATCCTTGTCACGCCCACGTGACGCATAGGAGAGGTGCGGCGGGCAATCAGCTCGCACGGTAGGCGGTGGCGGACGAGCGGCGCGCGCTGGATATCGGCTCCATAATAATAATAATAATTTTTTTCTAACAAGATTCTATCGTCGGTCGATAATTACCGGCAAGCTGGCCAGTCTCCATGCCAGGGCGACAAGTGATCGTCAGCACTGTAAAAAAAAATATATTTATCGTCACTAAAAAAATTTACTCTTAAATTTCGTTCAAGATTTTTTCTTTCTTCACACATGTCACGCACGTTAGATTACTTCCTTGACGTGTCTCCGAGGACGCTGCCCACGGCGACCTGTCCGCGTCGACGCCCGAGTCGCGTAGGAATATGAAGAGCGGCCCGCGTCGGGCAGGGTCGGCAGCTTGGCGAGCCGCGGGACGTAACCTCAAACGAAACAAATTAGTCGTAAGGACTCCTGGACGCAAGCCCTTGTACGCCTCGGCGCCCCGACACATACCCTCATTTCTTTTTTACGCTTTAATTAAAATCCTTTTCGGGTGGACAGCGGGAGACAACAAAGGCCACCCGTAATAATGCACCAGCCTCATACAGCGGTCTGCGCTGGACGTAACAGTCCCCCGCCGGGGCCTTCTCCAGCGCGGCCCCTGGCGTTCTCCAGAGCCCCAGGCCGAGACTGTTCTCCAGCAAGCTGCTGTGTTCTCCAGGCTACCGGTGGTCCTCGAGGTGGTGCCGATCCACGGTGATTCTAGTAATTCGCCGCAAGAGATGAGATTTTAACGGTGTACGCGGACAAATTGGGAGCCCGCACTATGCGGTCAGGATGTGTGGCCCTCTATGGGCAGCACGATGTCACATGGTGCCAATTATACGCGACAGGCCTATACGCACTCGCGCGCCTGAAAATAGAGACGGCGCCATTAATTAGGGCTGGAGAGGGGCGCGGCGCGGCGCGGCGCGGCCGTTCCGGGCTGGGTACAAGCAGCGCGACTCGGTGTCCGGTGGACTCGCAGCGCTGCCCGGCCTTCACGGGTGGTGCACAAGCGGGGACACATCCTGTACCGCACCGCCACCGTCTTGTGGCACCCGCCACCAACCGTTCATGACTGTAGGATTCTACACTCGGAACCCCATACGTTCCTATAGCCTTCCACTGTACACGAAAATACCGCCCCCCGCGAGGCTAGCGGGGCGCGTTGCGTGCACGGAAATGCGGATATCGCGGGCGCCGTGCCGCGATTAGGAAACCATTTTTTTATTTCCTTCCTGGCCTTGACTTCCATGGCGGAGGCCACGTGTATTTTCCATGCGGCGCCGCGGCGCAGCGAGCCAACTGCTGTTCGGCGCGCAATTTCGCCGCGAGCCGGGCGACCGCAGAAATCTGGCGCGCCGTGGTGTGGTCAGCGCAGTTAGACGTGGCGGCGGCGGCTCCAGGCGGCTCCAGGCGGCTCCAGGCGGCTCCAGGCGGCTCCCGGCCCGCGTGCGAGATGCAGCGCCGCGTCGGCTGTTTGCCGAGGACGGCGAGGTCGGTTCGAAAACGTTCTGCAGCGTGCCAAGGGCTTCCTGGAGCGGCGGCTCTCTGTGAGATGGAAATCGGCTGGAGCGCTGGAGTGAGAATGTCCAGTGCTGGAGCGGATCGGCGCGCCGTCTCCCGGTCACTCACCCAGCCTCAGCTTGCGGCCGCTGTTTGCCGCCTCCCCCCTTGACGCCGCTTCGCGCGGCGAAATTGTCCGCGACCCGGGTTGCGCCCTGTCCTGATACCCCTCCCCCCCCCCCCCCCCCCTCTCTCTCTCTCTCTCTCTCTCTCTCTCTCTCCCCCCCGTCTCGCTCGCTCTTGAGGGAGATAACCTGACGTCGGGAAGAGGAACTTCTTGATTTCTCCGTGGATGCGGAGTCGCTCGCCCTGCCAAGATGCGGCCGCTCCGTCCGCCCACCCCTTCCCTTTTCTACCCTTCCACGGGTTCGCACAGCGAACTCCCTAGAACTACGCGGTCCGCCAGTAGATCACTGCGTGTATATTTTCGGCCCTGAGAGGTTGACCCCGTAGACTTCTACCCCTCCTTCGTCATCTTCCTACCGCTTCTACCGCCTCCTGCACCTCCCCGCCACAGACTCAGTGGCCTGGTTCGGCCTCGGCGACGCGTGCCGCCCGACCCCACGCTGCGCTGTGTGCTTGTAATGCGCTTCATTTGTTGTTGTGGCAAGTGCCTCGGGGAGGGATGCCGCGCGAGAGGGAGAGAGAGAGAGAGAGAGGCGCAGACCCACGCAACAGAGTGTGACAGAGTGAGGTGACGTGACGCCGCGCTCAAGTTTTACCGTATTTCATACCGGCGGGGAATTAAATGATGTAGCGTCGACTGGAATAAAAGGGACCGCCAGAGGACGCCGGCACAGACCACGCCCCCCCTCCCCTTTTTTCACCCCCACCGAAAACTTCCCTCGGGCGTTCGTGTGTGTGTGTACGTGTGTGTGTGTGTGTGTAAAACTCGTTAGTACGCTTTGCGTCCATCTGCCCCGGTACTTACAGCGCCCCGCCGCAGCCGACCCTTTTGAAAACCGCGGCACACATTTTCCCCTTATCTTGCCCACTGAAACGGGCGTTAGCGTAGGTTGCGCCGCCGCTCTCTATCCGCACCCGCTTCCCTGGGGGGGGGGGGGAGAGAGAGAGAGAGAGAGAGAGAGAGAGAGAGAGAGAGAGAGAGAGAGGATAGAAGCGGCTGCTGATAGAATGAGCTCCACACGGCAGCCGCGCGCCTCTCCCCATCTGCATGCAGCCGACGACGGGGTCCTCGCTCTCACCTCCGCGACGACGGCGGCCGTCGCGTGTCCGGGAGGGGCCCCCGAACACAATGACGACATCGATCAGGACCGGGGGGGCCGGACCGGGGTGACGGGTGTGTCGTCGGTCCGGGCCTTGTCGGGGTGACACACGACCCCTCTGTCCACTCTCTTGCTCCCTTCATCTCTCCCGCTCTCCCCACCTCTCTCCATCTCTCTCTCTCTCGCGGTACCCGTTACGCGTTTGCGGACGGTCCCCCCGGGCCGGCGGCGGCGTGCCGCGCGCACCGCTGCACCCCTCTGTATTTACCGCGCCGGCCAACGCAATTATATTGTCGTTAGAGCGATGCAGTCGTTGTAACCGCACGCACGGCGGCAACCTGGTGCCCGTGACGTCCGCTGGCTCCCTTCTTGTCCTTTTTATCGGTCTCTCTCTCTCTCTCTCTCTCTCTCTCTCTCTCTCTCTCTCTCTCTCTCTCTCTCTCTCTCTCTCTCCTCATAACCTCTCATTGTTTCGTGTGCTTCCCCCCCCTGCTGTATCCGGTCTGTCACACAAGCAGAGCGCTGGGCAAAATGTTTCGTGATAGGAGCGACAGTCACCGTGTGCACACAATCACAAATATAATTTATTTAAGTTGGCAGATATTTTATTTATGTACATATTTTTTAGACAATTTCTCTGTAGAACGCGCATTACTGGAGTTCGTGGTTTGCATGAGAAATAAACCGATTTTCGCCGATTGACAGCGTCTAAATTTTTGTGACTCTTATTTTTAGTATTTTTTTAAGTGTATATGTAACATTGAAAGTGGTACTTTATAGATTATGAAGCGGTTTGCGAAGTTCGTTCGAATTTTCGCGCCGTTATTCCGCATGTTGGTGCACCTGTTGTGGAGGGCGGTGGCGGAGGCCGTCGGCGGCGGGCGGGTGACAGCGACACCCCATCGGCCGCTCTCTGAGCCTCGTTATGCTAATGATGCGCGAGCAACAGAGTTCGGCACCCTCTCATCACCCGGCAAACTTGTGCGGGACATCCGAGTTTTCGAGGCCCGGATATACGAGGCGCCGCCTCGCCCGACCCAAATCCGGTCGGTTTGGCTTTTGTCGCGTAAACGGTCCGTGTGTGTGTGTGTGTGTGTGTGTGTGTGTGTGTGTGTGTGTGTGTGTGTGTGCGGTCTGGCGCCTGAGTAGATGAAGCCATTCGATGGGCTCGCGGCTGGCGGGGAGGGAGGGAGGGGAGGGTGTGGATGCCCCGCCTAAACGCCGCCGCCCCCCGCCCACCTCTGCCCCGCCATGGCCCCGCCGAGGCCCCGCCGAGGTTAGGGTGACACTGATGAGTTTGCAGTGCGCAGCCCGCGGCCCGTTCTGACAACAACGCGATGGGGGCGGTGGTGTGGGAGGAGGGGAGGGGAGGAGTTGGCCGGGGAAGTTGACACTGTTTGGCGAGTCAACTCGTTACGGGGGATGTGGCCCAGGTCCGGCGGGCGGCGGCGGAGGTCTTTCCCTCCACAAGGCCCGGCGACGTCTCGGCGCCCAACAGCACATACCAGCAGCAGACCCCCCGCAAGGACCACGCGGCGCGAGAGAGAAAAAGAAATATGTGGAACGCCGGAGCAAATAATTCATTACAACCAATGGCATACGAAAACTCTGACGCCGCTGATGAGATGGAAAAATTTTTGGATACGAGATGGAAAACTTTCTGTGACGTGTCAATTGCCACGTCACGGATAGGGTTGTGTACCGGTGACGGAGAATTTGCATAAAATCTAAAACCGATAGGAATACAACTCCAGTGGCAGAAACGACACTGGGATGGTGATGGTTTTGAACAGGATGCGAGCACAAAGAAAATCATTTCTGGAGACGAGAAAATTCTCCCGATCGGCACTCGACAAACATTCCAGGTCCGCCTACGCGCGCCGCGAGATACGTTGGCTTGAACCGCTTTCGCGAAGCTCATCCGGCCGCCGGCCAGGCACACACACACACACACACACGAACACACACACACACACACACAGACTCACACGGGCCCTTCTTTCTCCGCGGCCATCCCTGACATGCCGCCGGTTGATGGATCGTGTGCGGGCTCCGAGGGCGCGTGGCGGCGCGTGGGCGGCGCGTGGGCGGCGCGTGGCGGCGCGTGGCGGCGCGTGGCGGCGCGTGGCGGCGCGTGGCCCTCGTGGCGCCACCACCGGCAGCGAGTGCCGCTTTAGCGAGCGTGAGGCAGATTTGACGAAAACAGGTTCGGCGGCGTGGAGAGGTTCGGGTGCCGGCAGTGCACCGCCGTGGTGGGAGTGAACGGTAAGACAGTCTTGTTCGCCGTGAGGCCTTCGCCTCGCCTTACATCGAGGAGAGGCCGGCTTGTGACCCCGTTTTTCGCCCGGAATCCGAGCGCACCGCCCTGCTGGAGTCCGGCCGGACTCTGGTCTCACAAATCTGGAGCTGGAGGAACAGGAGTAGGAGCGCGGGCCGGCGAGACGGATTGGATTCCGGCCGGCAAGTGTCCTGCCGCGGGGCAGCGGGGCGTTGTTGTCAGCCGTACGGTAAACGCCGCGCAACGCGATACACCGAGAGCGGGGCTCTGGAGCCGCGCTGGAGTCTCGCTGGAGTCGCGCTGGAGTCGCGCTGGAGTCGCGCTGGAGTCGCGCTGGAGTCGCTCGCGCTGGAGTCGCGCTGGAGTCACACTGGAGTCGCGCTGGAGTCGCGCTGGAGCCTCGCTGGAGGCTCGCTGGAGCCGGCATTCCAGCGCGGCTCCAGGAGGGAGTCCGCACTACTCATCCCCCGACAGCCTGACGAGATGCGGCGCCCCGATACCCTGCCGCTGCTGCTGCTGCTGGCGGTATTTCATGCAGCGGGCCGGTACCGGTATTGCACCGGCCGAGTGAGACAGAGAGAGAGAAGGCGGGATGCGCGGGGTGGAGGAGCGAGGGAGACGCAGACACAGGGAAGGGAACTCGGTGTGATCTAGGAAAGGGATAAGGAAGGATCTCAGAAGTGCACACACACACACACACACACACACACACACACACTGACAAGTCGTGGGCGGGTTTGGGATTTTATTTCTGTGTGCGACTTTGCGGAGGCCGGAAAGAGGGGAAAGGGGGGGGGGGGGGCTGATGAGCCAAAGGAAAACAACGTGGGCGCCTTAATTCCGGTAATGCATGCGGCTTGATCACCCCGGGATTCACCCTCCTCTCCCCCTCCTCTCTCTCTCTCTCTCTCTCTCTCTCTCTCTCTCTCTCTCTCTCCTCTCTCCCTCTCCCACCTCCCCCCCCCTCCACCCCCCTCCCTTTGCGCCGCGTGCCCAGGAGGCGTTTATGTGGGAATGATACGGAAACGAATGCGGCAGCGGGAGGGGTGCGGAAAGGTAGAGGTGTGCGAGTGAGAGAGAGGCAGCGGGAGTGAGAGAAAAAGGCGGCGTGAGGGGCGGCGGCGCGGGCAGATATGGTTACCATGTCACGTATGGGACGGGGCGCCCCCACTCCTCGGAGTTTGCAACTCGCTTATTATATTGGCTTTATGAAAACTTCGCCTCCCCCCCTTCCCCCTGAGCCTCCACCTCCTCAGTCCACGCCCCGCCCCTCCCCCCACCCTCTTCTCCCTTCTCTCTCTCGCTCTCCATTTCTCTCTTTATTTCGCGCTCTCTCTCTCTCTCTGCCTCACATACGGACTCTCCATACGGGCGCATAAACTGTATATCCGTAAACTAACTCGAAACGTGCCGTGAAGGAATAATTTCTTCATAGCTTTGTCGTTCGTATTTTCCCCCCTTCTTGCCTTTCACGGGGGGCGAAAAAAGTTTGTCAGGCGCTTTGCACGGGGGGGATGTTTGTTTTCCGCTTACATGCAGTACGAGGCCGTCAGCAGGCAGCGCCGTCCTCGGACGCGGACCTCGGGGTCTGCAGGGGGGCCTGGCGGGGGTCGCGGACCTCGCAGGCGACCCCGCCGGGGGCCCCCTGTCCCGCCCCTGTCGTCGATTCGTCAGACGTGTGTAAACGTGTGAACAGCCGTGGGCCCCCCCCCCCCCCCCGTGCTGCCCCCCCCCCCCCCCCCCCGTGATGGATGATTCTAGCTCTTGTTTCAAGTCGCCCTTTCTTCAAGGGTTTTTCCTGCGGTGGCGCTTTCCCTTCTCTTTTCTCCGATTTATTTCTCCGTCCTACGCGTTGGCCGGTCCGGCCGGCCCGCGTGTGGCGCAGACGTTCTCGCGCTCTCTTCCTCCTGAGTGAAAGATGGACTACCTGCCAGGGAGGAACCAAAGGTCAAAACGGAAAGGGGTGGGGGTGGGGGCCTCACCCCTCACCCCCAACGCACACACACACACACACACACACACACACACACACACACACACACACTGTGGCCGGGACAGGCAAGCGCCGTTCAGCTCGCGGGTCCCAGCTGATCTGTGCTGCCGAACGTGCTTTGAATTAATTCGCGTTGTGCCGAGAAAAAAAAACACGAAAAAAAGCCACAACAGCGTCAGAAGAAAAACGGATCGGAAAGGGAGGGGGTCGGGTGGAGAGGAGGGAGAAAGAGAGAGAGAGAGAGAGAGAGAGAGAGAGAGAGAGAGAGAGAGAGGGAGAGTGGAGGATGCGTTTAGACCGCTGCTCCGCCCCCCGTCGTGTTTTCTCTTGCACGATGATGGGCGGGTGAAAGGTCGCTAGGCGTTACGAATTTAGCGCGCCGCGGCCGATCGAAGCCCCCCCCCCCCCCGGCCGCGGCCGCTTGTTTAAGCCTTGATCGATTGTCGTCTGCTTGTGGGCCGTGAAAGTGAGCCGGGGGGGCTCGCCTACCGCAGGTTAGGTTAGGCCGGTGCTGTTTGCCCGGTGGGAGGTTGGTGCGGGCACGGTCCCAACGCCCTGTGTGTGCCGAGGACAACGCTCTGCGTATGCTCTCCGGCGGCGAGCGCCCGTGATGGTAGGCCGGCCCGCAAGGCACGCGTGCGGGCGGAGGCCGGGGGCTGCCTACCTACCAGGCGCCTGCCGCACTGTGTGAGCGGGCCGATCCGCAGGGACCCCTGCGACGAAAGCTGTCATGATGACGATCGATGATGACGGTCATGATGACGGTCATGACGACGATCATGATGACGATCATGATGACGATCATGATGATGATCATGATGACGATGACTATTACCGAAAACTTCTCTTGTTTGCCTGGCGACACACACACACACACACACACATCCTTTCCATGTAATGACTACGGTCATGATGACGATGACGGTCATGATGATGATTACGATCGTGACGATTAGCGTGATGACAACGGCGGTCTTGATGACGGTCACGGTGGCGCCGCGCGGCCGGAAGCGTTCCCCCCCCCCCCCCCCCCCCGGTCTTCACCTGGTCCCCGGCTCCCTTTGCGTTGCGCCGCCGCCTCCGCTCCCTGTCCTTGTCCCTCTGCCGGCGAGTGCGGGCGTGCGCGTCGGGTGCGAGAGAGAGGGAGACGGGCGCGGCGTCTCCCCTCTCTTCGTGCCCGGCAGTCGTTTGGCGCCGTGTGGCGGCGGGCTGCACGCCTCGGTTTGTGCTGTGGGGGGGGGGGGGGGGCGTGTCGGGGAGGGGCGTGGCCGCGGGGATGTGGGGGGGGGGGGGGGGGGGGGGTCGACCCCGGTCATTGGCATGCACGGCCACTTTCAGTAATGAAGTAATGCGTGTCTCGGCCTCGCATCAAAAACTGCCGCTGGGCGCGCACTCCAAGGATTACATTTCGGCGGGGAGGAGTGAAATGAAAGATATTGGTCGAAAATCATCTCGCTCCGGTATTCCGACGCACGCTGAATGGGTGGGATAGCAGCACAGCTTTCCTGCCCGCGGCCGCGGCTGTACTGGGACCGCCATACAGAACGACTCTCGCATCGACCCGTGACGCAGCGGCCGACGCTAATAACTACTGACGGACTCCCAGCTACAACCCGATGCTCAATATTTGTTCATGTCACGTCCCGCTTAGCATCTCGGGTGAGCGACCCCTCTGGTTTGACGCGCCGCCAGAGAAAACAGTTTCGGTCTGGTATTTGAACCCGGGGCCGCGCGGCCGCCTAGACAAGCACGGGGGGCGTGAAGGGGGAGTCGGCCGTTCCTGCTGTTGTGCTGTCGGGGGGGTGCCAGACGACTAATGATGTTCGCGGACGTTGGTGACGTCACGGGACTGTTTTCCCAGAGCCGATGGGCCTTCTCTCTCTGTCCCTCTCCCTCCCCCCCTCGCTCTCTCTCTCTCTCTCTCGCTCACCCCCCCCCCCCCCCCCCGCCAACATCAACATCCCCTGCTGCTGGTGCGCTTGTCAGGGCCCCGGCGGGACAGGGGGGGGGGGGGGGCGGCCTTTTTCAAGGCTGTGCCCCGAAGCCTGCTGTGGCGGCGCTGCCCCCAGTCTGACGCAGTCTGCGCCGCGGACAGCGCCACGTAACTGGACGGGGCCGCGGGGCTGGTGCACCATGGTCACTGGCGCCCCGCTGAGTCACCGCCCCCCGCCGTACCTGTCGACCTACCCTATTGGAGGGGGCGCTGCTTGTGCCGGGGCCGGCTGTTGTGCGATCGCGCGGGGATAGTTGCCATGGCAACGTTGTCACGCCAAGCAACAGTCTGCCCCCTACCCCCCGCCCCCTCCGCCGCCGCGGCCCCTACGCAGATGCGGTGGGGAGGTCTGTCCAGTTACCGCCGCCCCCAGCGGTGTGAGCGAGGCCCCCTGCCGCCGCCGCCGCCGAGGGTGGCTTCAGTTAAGGAGGCTCCGCGGCCGCCTGACGTGTCCTGCTACAGGCACCGCCGCCTTGTGCGCCGGCTGCTGCCGCCGCTGTGGTCTGCTATACCCACTCTTATGGCGCTGCGGCCTGCCCTTTGCCGCCGCGCGGCACGGCGACATGCAGTATATGGCGACCGATGCAGACTCGGTGCATCCACTTTGGTCATCACCATTCCGTCCCCGCCGCCTCCTCTTCTCCTTCTTCTCCTCCTTAGCTCCGCGATGCATACAGATTGATGAATGGGGACCTACGCACACACACACACACACACACACACACACACACACACGGAGGTGCCTGTATAGCAGGCCTCGCCCGTCGGCAGGTGAAAGGCCCCGGCTCCGCTCCGCCACCCTGGGCCTAAAGGGCATGGTGGCAGAATACGCCTATTAACCGGGCGACCTGGGGGAGTGACTGGCAGTCGATGGGAAGGCGGCGCGGCCACCTTGCAAAGTAATACACTCCCTCGAGACGCTCTCAAATTTTTGACCATTGGCTCCGTTCGCGTTGGGAAACCGTTGGAAATGTTTGTGTGATTAATTGTAATCACTGCATTACTGCAAGCTTTCAGCAATATTTGGAAAAGAATGTGTCAATTATTTTTAGTTAATTACTGTGTGAACTGTACTGACGGTCGCCGCCCGATTCGTTCACGCGAACGGTTACTTTTCTCCCGGGCCCGCCTCCGCGGGCGCCCCGCGAATGAAAATGTTGTAACCTCGTAAATTGGGTGATAATTGTCGTCAATAAAGACTATCGCCGCGTCGCCCCTCTCTCTCTCTGCCTTTGGAATTATCGGGCGTTTTGTATTAAAACCCGGTTCGTTAATTCCCCCCCCCCCCCCCCTCTGCCCCGATGCGGGGCGGGGGCCGATTAGTCTCCAGGGAGAGGGAGAGGGGGGGGGGGGGGATTTTCGTCAGATGAACGGCCCGAGCGCCCCGCGCACCGGCCGGCTGCTGGCTGGGCCTCCTGCTTGGCCTTCACGGCCACCAGCCGGCTCCGCTCTACGCCGCCGCCGCCGCCGCGAAGCTATAGGGCCATGAAAGTCGCGCAAAGAAAGTGGCCGGGCAGCGCCGCCAGAAGCACTTCGGCTATCAATTTTCCACCGCTTGGTGTCGTTTAGCTTCTGTCTCTCTCTCCCGTACTCTCACTGTCTCTCGTACTCTCTCTCTCCCTTTCTCTCTCTCTCACACACACACTAACGCACTCTGCCTTGTCACATGCGTGGGTAATTTTGAAGACGGTTTACTCCTCCGTCTCCCCCCCCCCCCTCTCTCTCTCTCTCTCTCTCTCTCTCTCTCTCTCTCTCTCTCTCTCTCTCTCATCGATTCTGATCTAGGCGGCTGCCCTGCCTGAGGCCCTGAGGCGGCACATCGGTGTGCTCCGTAGTAGTGCCAAACGGTTCAGTTCACCTCCCCTGCGGCCTTCGCCGCCCCCGGAGGCCCCCCCAAAAGGCGCCCCCCCCCCCCCTCCCCGGGGGCGGCGGTCGCCGGAAATTTGTTTGAGCCGCGTGTTGCTGCCCAGATCGAAGCCTTTGGTTGGCCAGATCGTGAAAGGGAAAAAGGAAAAGAAAACTCACTCACCGAAAAAAAAAAGCCACCAGCCTGGAAAAAAAATGTGGAAAATCACGTGTATTGGGAGAAGTAACACCTGACGCCGCGGGCAGACGCCTGTCTCTCTCGCACTCACGCACGACGACGGCGCTGTGCTGCGCTGTCCTTTTCTAACGCGCGCCGCGCTCCGCTGGCCGGTGCTCATACTCGGGGCCGTACTGGAACAGAGGGAGGACGAGTTGGCTTTGCGAACTTTGCCAATTTAAGTTGTTGGGCTTAACTCGCGATGTGCAAAGTAATTGCTCTCAAACGACAAGCATCACAGTACCTCGCCCCCTGCCCCGCGCACCGCACGCGCGCTCAAATTTAATTATACGCTGCGGTTAGGGTGTCGGGGCGCCGCTGATGTCTGTTTGTCTTTCTCTCTCTCTTTGCCAGCAATTTTTCTCTGCTCTCGCGCGCCACTGTATAAATGGGCGCCAAAGTTTGAAAGACTGCCGCGAGGGGGATTAATCCGGGTATTGTGTTGTTATTATTGTGGACCGGAATTCCGGCCTGGCAATCCGGCATGCGAATGGCTCCGGACGATTCGTGGTGCGACGCACAATGCGGTGTGTGCCAATGCGGACGCAGCTAAATAAGCCATGCGGGAGAAACACTCGAATAAAAAATGTTTAGGTTTGGACGAAAAAAAAAATTAATAAAAATAAATCCTAGAATTTAAAAAAAATGTACAGAGCCGAAAATATTTTAACTTCATTATTTACCTTATTTCGATAGACGTGTCTTAATTTTGTCGTGCAATTTTGTGTGCACGTGTGTGTGTGTGTATGCACTCGGCGCGTCGGCGGGAAACGACGCCTCGTTTGAAACCTGTCGGAGCTCCGCCATGCAGAGAGGGGGACCCGGCTGGCAGCCGGCAGGACGCAGGACACCTTCACCCGGCCGACCGCTTTCGGACGCACATCTCACCCGTTTCTCCGCCGAGTCGGCGACATTTGCGTCCTGCAGCTACCGCGCGGTGACGGCCGAAGGTTTCTCCTCTCGAGGACCGCGCGAGGACCGTGCGATGGAAGTGCATGGAAACTACTCGTCCTCATCCCCCGCGGCCAGCAGTGTCACACTCCGAGTAGAAGTACGCGGCTCGTGACGAGGACCGGCAGGACCGGAGGCTGCGGGGGAGCGGGGCCCCGGCTCGTGGATCTTCGATAGTTCCACGCCGTTAGTCGTAAGGGTTTCGGACAGGTTAACGGCCCGTCTCCGGAGACGGATGGCACGTCCCCTGCCCTTCACCTCTCTCTCTCTCTCTCTCTCTCTCTCTCTCTCTCTCTCTTTCCCTCACCCCTCTCTCTCTGCCCTCTCCCTTTCTCCCTCTCCCTCCCCCGCACCGTCACGACTCCGTCACGCGTTGTCACACGCGACACGCCGCGACGCCGGCATGCCGCCGCCGCCGCCGCCGCCGCCGCCGCCGTTGCGCAAGACGGAGAAGAAGACGAAAGTCAGAGTCCGACGCAAGCGGGGGGAGCCGCCGCAGCAGCAGCAGCAGCAGCACCGAGGCGCACGCCGGCGCCACATTTTAAAACACAATTTGTCGCATTGCGTGAGGACCCCCCGCGGACCCCCCGCGGCCCAGCAAGGTCAGCGAGGGCCGCGTGCTCTCGGACGGAAGGCCGATCCGAGCGGCTTGTGCGGTGTGGAATCCCTTTTGGACGTTAATTTATATTCTGCGAATATTTTTCCAAAGATGCCCGCGGGTCGGAAAATGTCTGTGCAAAAATGCTCTCGTCTCGTGCAGTCCGGGCGACAGGTCGCCGTGGTCGGCCCCCGTCACCTCACAAAGTGCGGCCGCCGAAGAAAAGCGCGCACACACACACAGACACACACGCGTACACACACACACACGCCGCAGCCTCCCTAATTAATGTAAGTGACCAAACAAAAGACCGTCGGCGGCAAGCAGAAGACGCGCGCGGGCGCGGTCTCTGAATGAGAGGAAATAAAAAGCAAGGCGGCATGAAGGAGAGAGACGGGGATAGGAAGAGGGAGAGACAGAATAAAACTTTTAAAAAACATAGAGAGGGAGAGAGAGAGAGAGAGAGAGGGGCGTGTGCGGCGGTTTTAATGGACATAATACACCCCCGCGCCTGCCGCCTGTGAGCGAGTTGACTAATTGAGAAATGGGACAGGCAGCGCTGTCTGAGTATTGGGGGGCGTCACGCCGCCGCCGCCGCTGCTGTGTCTTGTATAGGAGATGACGGAAACGGTATGGAGAGTGAGGGAGAGGAGAGAGGGTTGGAGTGGGACGGAGAGTGAGGGAGACAGGAGGCATAGGAGAGAGAGAGAGAGATGCCGTGTCCGCGGCGGGGAGTCGGCCCGATTGTTATCCACAGCCTCCGCTGCTCTCATCCCGGCCGGTGGGCTCATCTGCTGTGTCTATCCCCGCTCCCCTGCCGTGTCTATGCGTCCACTCCTGGGGGTCTCGCCTTCTATCCGCTCCATCTATCCGTCCTGCCAAAGCGTGCGTGCCGTGTGTGTGTGTGCCGCGCTAAAGGCCATTAGGGCCGAGGCGGCGAGAGGTTGTTGTCGGCCACCTCCGCGGCCTCCCGTGGCATCCTGATCACGATGTTGATGAGGGTGATGCGGGCCGCGGCCGCTGCAGCCGCTGCAGCCGCTCCAGTCGCTCCAGCCGCTCCAGCCGGAATTGGAAATTGACGGTTCTGGGGGATCATTTCCGTTTATCGGGGATGGAAATCGCGTCGGTGGGAACGACGGCCGGCACCTGGCCGCCGATGAATGAGTGGCCCACCGCTGGAGAATCTTCTCTAGGGCCTTGCGCAGGGGGGTGCGCCTCGCTGGAGAATCTTCTTCGATGGAGCCTCTGCACGTTAATCTGCCGCGTAGATAACGTGAATAACGACACTCACATGAAGAATTCTCTCCATCTCGAACACATTTTTTTTCCGAAAATCGTATCGAGTGGTCTTGCTGGAGGACCTTCTGGAGGATCTCCTCCTCTGCTGGAGAATCTTTCCGGCAAGACTTTCTGCGCCATCCGCTCCGGTGACAGTCGCGTGTTCCGATCGACTTCCGAGTCTTGTCAGGCGCGCCGCCGGAGAGGACGCCCCGCTGGAGTCCCGCTGGAGTCCCGCTGGAGCGGCGGCGCGCGGCGCCATGCAGGTGACTGTGATTCTTGCTGGAGATGACCCCGGGACGACGTGACCCGGGTCGGAAGCAGAGGGCGAGTCGGTTAATTCAGGATTGAGTTTTGCGAGTTGGTACTGCGCCCCCGGGACGCGGCCTGCCGCGGTCTGCCCTTGCCCTTGGTCAGCGCCACGGGAACCGGTCCAGGCCCCCCGGCCTGGCAGGGCAACGACCCCGGGGGCCCCCTCCGCCGGCCAAGCGTCGAGCCACTTTCACATTTCACGCCCAAGTCGCGGACCGGGCGCGGCGCCTTCGCCTTCCTCTGGGTGACGCATGCTGTCCGAGCGCGCCGCCGCCCCCGCCGCCCCCTCCCCGCCTCTCCCCGCCTCTCCCCGCCGCGTCCTTTCTCTCCGTCTTCCCCCTTTCTCTCCGGGTCGGGGATCGGAGACGGAACGCAAGTGTTGACTTAAAATATTTTCTTTTTTGTTTGCAAATTACTGCACATGGAATTTCATGCAACGGAAGCTGGAGACTTCTCGTATTTTTCCTACGGCAATTTTTCTGAATGTTGGGAGGGGGCGAGGTTTAAAATCGTAAACCTTGGGACAAGAGTCGAAAGCTTTACAGTTTTTCAGGAAAGAAATATATTTTTTTTTTATCAGATGGACTTGTCTCTATTACCTGCTCACGGATATTTCGGAGGGCGCCTGGGAGCGGTCGGGCCGGCGCCGTGGGCCGCGTCGGTCGGCCCCTAGCGGCGGCGCCCAGCACGCCGCGGCCTAATCAATTATTTGAAAATCTGCCGGACGGCCGGACGTGCAGCGAAAGTGAGAACCCCGAGGCGTGTGAGACCCGCCGCCTCTGTTTTATTAGTATCGATTGCGATTACGGGAGCGGCCGCCGGCGGGCGAGTCGACATAGTTTTTTTGCCGCCTCGTTCCCGTCGGACACATTTCCTTTCCCCGAGTTTCACGAAAAAAAAAAAAAACTCTTAAAAGAATTCACATCCGTACGCGGGAGCAGCCACGACACGGCACGGCGGCCAACGAACGCAGCGGCGGCTGCGGCGACGGGGGCCTCAATTGATGTCCCTCCAGTGATTATGCCCGTTTTATTTCCCCGCGACGTCGCGGCTTGTCTGTCAGGGCCTTGTCCTGCTGCCGTCTGTCGTGTTTTCGATTTTTTTTTTTATTTCTTTCGCGGGGCGGAGCCGCCGCCGCCGACAGGCGAGTTGAATGTCAGGACAATATGCTTTAGGCGTGAAGGTCCGCGTGCCGCGCGGGGCGGCGGGCGGACTGGTCGGGCAGGTGGGGGGGGGGGGGGGGGTTGCACTCCCCGCTTGCGATGCTCCTCATTGAAACGATTAAAACACGACCGGCGAAACAAAAAAAAATTCTTGAAAGGAAATATTTTTTTCTCTGAGGCGTCTCCTCCCCGCACAGACTAACCCGTGCGCGGCGGCAATTTTGAATATGAATTTTTCGTTCCCATGCGGGGGCGGGGCTGCGGCGGGGCTGCAGCGGGGGGCGGGTGTCCGTCCGTATCGCCGTCTCTGTCTCGGCCTGCGAGAACCGCCCGCAGCCCAGCGGCGCACACTTGCCGCGCGGCGTCGTTAGGGGCTTGTAATTCTGCACCGCGCCTTCTGCCGAGCTTTTCGCCTCGCCGACGCGGCCGGCGCAGCCAACGGCAGCGGCTTCTTATTCCTAGAACGGTGCATCCTGTAGAAGGTAAAAAAAAATGGAAGCTTTTCTTTAAAAAAAAAAATAGACCGCAGAGTTTTGTCATAATATTTTTTTGCAAGTTTTTTTTTGGCGGAGTGAGGAGTCAATTCAAGCCTCGAGCGTTTATGTTTGTGTGTATGTATGTATGTGTGTGTGTGTGCGTGTGTGTGTTTATTGCATGCGCAACACAATCATCATTAGCTTCGAGGGGACATATGGCCATCTCAATGCCGCGAAGCGCATCTCACGCCATAAGTGAGGCGCGAATTTTCAAAAAACAAACAAAAAAAAACAAGAAAATACTTTCCCCCGTTCTTGCGGTCGAGCGACCGTGTCCGGTTGTGCATGCTAAGCCTCTCCACGCGCCCCTGGTCCTCCCCCTCCCTCCTCCCCTTCTCGCGCAAAGGGATTGATTTCGCCTATCCCATGAAATATTCAGGGCCCCTGTGTCGTACGGGTTCGATTAGCCCGATGGGATGTGGCTTTTGTCAGCGCGCTCCCCTTCCACAGACCAGGTGGCCGCCGCTAAGGGCCCCAAAGTCCGCACCAAGTTGCCTCATGTCATTTTCATGGTAACGACAAGGCGCAGGCCCGCCCGGCACACGGATGGCCCAAGTTTGCTTCCTGGCTAAGTACTGCAAGTAGAGCTGCGGAAGAAAAAAAACGGGCCTGCTGCTGGTGTCGCTGCTGGAGAGCGGGCTGGAGCTGCTGGAGGCCGCAGGCAGCGCTGGAGAGGCAAATCGGGCGCAGGAAAACTCAGGGTTATAATTTTAACAGTAGATTTTGGCTGTTTAGAAAAATCTGAAATATTGGATTTTTTCATAGTGTAAGACTTACAGGTCACACTGGAATATCCGGTATGGAAATTTTTTTTTTTGCGAAAATTGCTGGAGAAGAGCGTATGCGTGCTGGAGTGGAATGGGGTCGGAGGGGTCGAGGCCAGTGCAGCGGCCGGCGGCGGTCGGGGGGTGACCGCAGTTGTTGAACCTCCCCCACTCCCCCTCCGCTTCACTTTAGCGCTGCGTGATCGGAGGACCGCAGGAGCCCCACGCTCGACAGGGTCGCCACCACCGCAGCCACCGCGACGGAGGCATCGACAGGGTGGCCACGTCGGAGTGAGCACTTGCAGCATAATAATTATTATAAAACTAGCGCAAAATTTTTGTCTGCTGAAGAAACTGCGGCAGTTTCATGAAACAAAAAAAAATCTGACGGTCTGTATCTTTTCTTTTCTGTTGCAGGTAAAACCGCCGTTTTATACTCGGCGTCCCTCTGGACGAGATGTGTGTGGTGCTCCCCGAGTGCTTAAGGGATGTAGAGGTGAGCGTGAAAACCCCGCACGGCGAGGGCAAAGCAAAGGTATATTATGGGAAATAATATATGAAATGTGGTTGCTTTTCTGAACCTGTCGCTAATATTGTTAGGGCGATGCCACAGTATTTTATTTGATTACTTGACGAGCTCCTTTCTTGCGCACCGGCCCTGTGAGACCCTCGAGAGTTTGGGAAGCAGGGCGCGGCGCCCCGCGGCGTGGCGCCCGCCTGTCTGGTGCGGTTAGTTTGCACACCACACCCGGGGCGTCAATGCGACAGACTGGGGGGATGTGTGCCTGATGAGGGCGAGGGAGGGAGCGAGAGAGAGAGAGAGAGAGAGAGAAAAGAACCGTAGTGCGGGGAAAACTAAAGGAGGGCAAGGAGAGAGCGTCGATGATGACAAAGAGAGAGAGAGAGACAGAGAAGCTGCATGCAATGACAGGGGAGGCCAAGACCGTAAGACCGCGTTGCATGCAAAGCGGGCGCTATACTTGTGAGTTTGCGGAGGAGAAGGAGGGAGGGGAGGAAGAGAGGGAGAGGAGGAGGAGGAGGAGGGAGGGGCCGGCAGCGGGCGAGGCCAGAGCAGTGGGGCCCGCAGCCTGCCGCTCTGTGATGGATAGCCTGCGAGGAGACTCTGGAAAAGCTGTAAACCAAAATGAAAAGGGGAGGGGGGGGGGGGAAACGGGCAGGGAAATGAGTAAAAAGGTCCGGTTAGGAGGTGGTTAGTTGTGAACAGCACGCGGGCCGCCGCCCCTACCCCCGCCGCCGCAGCCGTGCTGCTCGGGAATTACTCCCTCCCGCTCTTCTTTTTGCTCCCCCCGAAGCAGCCGTTTTCCCCCGCACCGGCCGGCGCCGCCGCCGCCGCCGCCCCCGCTGCCGCCGCCGCCACGACGGTGCCGGGGTGCTTGTGCTGGTACAAGTTGGCGCAGCGCGCGCTGCGAACATGGTCTCCGACTGCGCGCGGCCAGCGGTTGTGTGCGTGTGTGTGTGTGTGTGTGTGTGTGTGGCCCGACACGCTTGTGCGCCCGCGCTAGAGCCCTTGGTGCCGCCGTCGCTGCTGGTTCTGAGCGCGCAGGTGGCGACTTCTACGGTCCCATTGCAAGCGCAGCCTTCGAGTCGCGCGCCGTGTGTGTGTGTGGGTGTGTGTGTGGGTGTGAGGGACCGAGTAGAGAGAGAGAGAGAGAGAGAGAGAGAGAGAGAGAGAGCTCGCTAGACTCGGCGCGCGGGCAGTCGTTGCCTTCAATTCCAGCCCCAGTAGTGGGCGGCACTTGTAGCAGTAGTCGTGGTAGAAGTCCTAGTTGGGGGAGCGTCTTGAAATTGAGTGAGGGTTTTGGTGGCCGTTTGTATTCCGGCGGCGGCCTCGCCTTGCGGTTCACTTTTGCCTCTCCGGACCCCGGAGCCCAGCGCGGAGCCCCGCGGGGGGGTCCGGGGGGTCGCCGCAGGGCCCCCTGGGGGGTGAGCGCCGCCCTTTGCGGTCGGACAAAGCGGCTGATCGGACCGCGGGAGCCGCTGCTTATATTAGCACCGCGGCGCCCGGGGGCCCCTGCCGAGGTGCGGGTAGGCAACCCCAGCGCGGCGCTGCGTAACGGGCGTGCCTAGCCGGCCGGGCGCCTCGGAGCACACAGATATCGCGACGTCTTCTTTTCTTCGCAGTTTTTTTCCCCCCGAAGTCGGCGGGCACGTCCACCCGGAACGTTCCCGCCATGTGACACCATCTCCGTGGCGGGCGCGCGGCCGCAGTGTATGCGCGGCACCCGGCAGCGGGTGCGACAGAGACGGAGGGACTGGGCCGGCGGGGAGGTGGGACAGAGCGAGAGAATGGGAGGAAGAACGGCGGCGCCGTGCGGGCCGGAAATGAAGGGACTTGCACTGCTTTTTGATGGCATCGGCGTCACTTATTGGTGCTCCGTTCGCGGTCACTTTGTCTCCATTCCCTCTCTCTCTCTCTCTCTCTCTCTCTCTCTCTCTCTCTCTCTCTCTCTCTCTCTCTCCCTCCCCCCCCCCCCCCCCTCTCTCTCTCTCCCTCTGTCTTTCTCTCTTTCACTCTCACACCGCTCCCAAGAAATCGTACCGACACGTTCCCCGTCACGTCTGCTTGCTGATTCGCGAAAAATTGCGGCTGTTCTCTTGTCCTCTCTGTTTTGGCGGGCGGTTTGAAATACGGGCGATCTGATGTGGAAACGATGCGCGGCCGGAGTTTAGCCGCTGCGGTGGCCGCCCTCGCACTCACACGCACCTGCCACCGCCTCCACGGCGTGTACCAACCGACCGACCAGTCGCAGAGACCGTTCCCCGCAGCCCTCTGCTGGAAGGGGAAAAAAATATTATGGGCTCCATCTCTGGCGGTGGAAATGTTTGGCAGAACCGACTGACTGCGGTTGGCGCGGAGTACGGACTTTGAAAAGTGTCGCGGTCTCTGCCCCCCCTCGCTGGCCCGCCGCCGGCGCCGTATTGCTTCATTCGCCTCTTTCCTCTCGTTCGTCTTATCCCTCGCCACTTTTCATCCTGGCCGCTGCGGTATTCAGATGAGAGGAGACCGCTTCCCCAACCTGTTGATTGTCATTGCCCGCTGTACGATGTTGCCTGTTTATTAAAAATAAAAAAGCCGATGCTGTGTCATCACTGGCTCGCGCTACTTTTATCCCGATCACAATTTTTTTTTGTCAGTGATATTGGGGTGGGAGGGGAGGGGGGGGGGGGGGGGGGAAGGATAGGAGATGAGAGACCCCCCGTCAACTTTTCCATCGCGTTTCCGTTGTTTTCTTTGCGAATGCTCCGCGAGAGAGAGAGAGAGAGAGAGAGAGAGAGGGAGGGAGGGAGGGAAGGAGAGGAAGAGAGCAGGACTGAGAGCAAGTGACAGAAGCTAGTCAGTCTACTCTCTCTCTCTCTCTCTCTCTCTCTCTCTCACTCTACCGCTTGGCAGGTTGCCGATCCACTGACGTTGGAGAGAGAGACACAGAGACAGAGAGAGAGAGAGAGTTGGAGTCCCGGACGCCTCCCTGTCGTGACGACCGGCTGAGTCCCCTGCCGGAGAGGCGCGCGGTGCGCCAAACAAAAGCGGAAATATTTTAATCAGTTTGATCTGTTCTTGTGCAAGGGGGCCCGGCCTGGCTGCGTATTGGTGTGGTTGCCCCCCTCCCTCCCTCTTCCTTCTCTCTCTCTCACTCCCTATCTGTCCATCTCCGCTCTCCGTCACAACGCCGTAACCCGGGGGCAGCTGTGGCGCAGCTGCCCGCCGCCCGTCGGGCTCCGGGATCCATGATTTATTCTGCACACCCTCGACAACACCGCAGGCCCCGTAGGCGCAGGCAGGCCCCGCAGGCCCCGCAGGCCCCGCAGCGGTCCGGGATCCATGATTTATTCTGCACACGGAGTTGCCTTATCGTCTGACCGGATTGGACTTTTTTTTCTTTTAAGCACCCCGCAGGCCCCGCAGGCCCCGCTGACGGTTTTTACCGCTTCCAAGTGGCCCCGATTTAAAAGTCAGGCACCCGCAGAAAGGGACACAACCGCAGGCCCCGCAGGCCCTGTCGCAGAATTATCGGGGGTGATTGGGCCAGCAAACCTACTTTTAAAGCAGCGGTCCGGCCGCCTCCGACGGTTTGTTCTACTGCGCTCCCGAAAAAGTTTTGCCGCGCCTGATATTTTTACAGTCCGGCCCGCGCCGCCCGGAGTTCTTCTCTTTTTTCATTTTTTCTATTTGGGAGGCCCAGTTCTTCACTGCCCTCTCTATCTCATTTTTTATCCCCTTGTGGACCGAGTGGTCGGTCACCCTTCGGCCTCACGGCAAGATTCACACTGGAAAAAAAAATAATACTACGTGGCCCTGCCAGCTGCAGCTGCCTTTTGTTAATCTGTGTTTTCTTTTTCGTGTTATCTAATTTTTTGAACAGCAAAAAAACGACCTTCTTTTTCAATTTATTTGCTGTGATTGGTGAAGTTTCTTTTTTGTCTGGCCGGTGCGGGCGGAATACGCGGTTTCATTACCCTCGAACACTTTTCCCCCTTTTCCCATTCCCCTTCCTCTCGCACAAACATTGTTCCTCGATCTCATCACGAACACTCTCCACGGGGAGCGGTGCAGGGCCGCCTAGGGCCGCCTAGGGCCGGGCTAGGTCCTCCTAAGCCGGGCTAGGTCCGCCTAGGGCCGGGCCGCAGGGCGCATGCGCGGTCCTGAACTTCGGTTTGGCGCGTCGCGCTCGAACGCGTCACTTAATTGGCCGAGGGGAAAAGCGTCGGGATCGGACGTGGCCGACGGCGGGCGTGTCTGCTCCGGCGGGGCCTCCGGTGGGGCCTCCGGTCCCATCTGTGTACCGACTTGACTTTCAAATGGCCACCGCGCGGGCCGGCCGCACTCGCTGCTGCCAGTCACGGCGATTGAATGGCGGGAGGCAAATTGTTTTCTCGCTGTGTCTGCCGCGCGAAGGCCGCCGCAGCTCGGCGGCGCGCTCTGGAAAACGAGGCGCTCGGCCGGGATTCGAACCCGCGTCCGGAAGGAGGCCGGCTCCCGGCGGGGGGTGACCCTGTAGGTCAGTAACGCGGCGGCGGCGCGGCGGCCTCGGTCCCATCAGCGGGAAGACAAGGTAACGGTGCCGCATTGTTATGGCCGAGACAAATGGACTCGCACCTGGCCGACCTCTCCCGCGGCGCCGCGGGTTCAAATCCCAGCGGGGCGGCAGGCTTTTTATATTTCGTCCACGACGGCAGCGAGCGGAGCAGCAGGGGGGCGGGGGGGGGGGGGGGGGGGGGCAGAAGCAGGAGGGTCAGGACCAACGCGCGCGGGGGTTCATTTAGAATGAAGCCGCCCTGAAAAATTTCACTCTTGCCTGCGAACAGAGGGGCAAAGTGAGGGAGAAAGGGAGATAAAGGGAGAGAAAGGGAGTGTGTGTGTGTCCAGGTCTCGTGTACCCTCCCCGCCGGCCGGGGAAGTCGTTAAAAATACAGATTTAATGGGTTTGTCTTTGACGGGTGGAAACATTCTCATACCGCCGACGGGCGGCGGCGGGGCGGCGTCAGCGGATACGCGCGCTTTACACGTCGTAATTAGGATCCCCCGCTCCGGATTGGCTGCCGGAGCCACGTGTTTTTGGCTAGGCGGCGGCGCGGTGGATTTGGGGAGTCGGGCCGCCGCTGCTGCCGCCGCTGCTGCCGCCGCCGCCGCCGCCGCTTCCTCCTCGCTGGGCCGCTTTCTCTGCGATTTCGGGAAGAGAGGCGCCGAATCTCTCGGGTCCCCACGCCGCTCGGCGCCGCTCCGCGCCGTGTATATACCTTTGGCACGGCCGATTCACACCGTAAAGAGGGGGAGGATCCGGCGGATAGACAGATAGACGGGTCGGGAGGACGAGGATAGACGAGGATAGACGCGAGAGATGCAGGGGGGCAGGAACTGTCAGAAGAACTAATAGGACTCGGACAGAGGGGGGGCTGAACTGTGGCACCGAACTGTGAGGGAGGGTATGGAGTGTTGGGATGGACGGGCAGCGACCTCGAGACCTACGGCACCGCAGGACTGAACAGACTGACGAAGTACTGCTGACGATCAGGCAGGCGGACTGACGCATAGTCAGTCAGGCTGGCGCCGTGCGTTGCGTTGCCGCTCCCCCCCGAGACCTCCAGAGATGGAATGTTTGTGACGCTCTCTTCTCATCTCCGGGTGGCCGACAGCGGCGACGGGGGAATGCAGCAGCGAGCAAAAACAATAGCAGGAGACAGAATTTAAAAGGAGAGGAATGTCGCGCGGTTTTTAAAATCAGAGTGGGAATAACGCTGTCGCTGCTTATACGTACCGTTCCTGCCCGTGGCTGTACCGTTGGCGGCGGGGCCCTGGCCGCGTGCGTCGGATGGATCTCCGCGGGCCATCAGTGATGGCTTCATGAAGAGTGCGGCTCGCTATGCGAGCCTCATGACGACCTTGGCCGCCTAATTGTGGCGTCGGATAGAGCAGCGGGGGATAGAGCGGCATAGACGGCGAGGATAGAGCAGCGGCGCGGAGGAGGTGCGGCCGGATTCCAGGACCGGCATCCTTATGACCCTGTGACTCCGGCGCAGCTCCGGTGCATCGTCAATCATCGACACGCCTCCAGGGAGAGTTTCACCTCCGCGGCCGCACGCGGGCGACACCTCTGTGCACTGTAGAATCCCAAAATCAGATCACTCGCTCCCGGAAAAACCGTCTATTTGTGCAATAAATTTCCCTCGCACTCCTGGGAGGTTAATCCTATAAACACCGACAGTTTCAAAATAAGTCTCATATCGCAGGTCAAAAATAAATTGAAAAACAAAAATGCTGGGTGGCCGTGACTTGTTGATTCTCAGGCTTGCCCCCACAGTGCGAAAGACAATTGGAGTGTGCGGGGCCGGCCTCGGAGCACCTGGGGGCCCCGTGGGCTGCTCTGCTGCCCTCTGGAGTGGACGGCATGGGATGCTGTTGTGTTGTGCGTTTCAGCGTAATTCCGGCCCTGGACCGTAATACCGCGGGGAATGTGGGCGAACCGCAGCAGGGCCGTGGCCTCTGTCTAGGCCGCGCGGTGGTCGCCCACACACACACAGACAGTCGCCGTCTCTCTCTCTCTCTCTCTCTCTCTCTCTCTCTCTCGCGCGTGGCCGCCCTGGCACCCTCTCCCTCCCACCCGGCACGAGCAATGTGTAATCTAAGACGAGCCGGTCACAGCCGCCGCCGGAAGTTGCTGCTCGCAAATCCCTGCTTCCTCCTCTGTCCCGACACAGAAAACCAAACCCTTTTCCTAGTTTAAAAAAAACAAAAACTTTTTGAAAAAGTTTTTGTTTTAGTTATTGTTGTTGCAAGTGCCGGTGGTGTGCTCCGTGTATCGCGGCGGCAGCGAGCGCCCCAATTAAGCATGATAATGAGGCCTCTCTAATGGGTTGCGCAACGCGCAGCGCCCGCCCGCTCCGGTACGAATACCTGGACACGCGGCTGCCCCGCCGCCCTGCGAGCGCCCGCGACTCACTCTAGAGCACCCCGCCGGCTCCCTTGCCGCCCCCCGGTGGACCCGCATCCGCAGCTGCCGCAGCTGCCGCAGCTGCGGGTGGCCGCCGCGGGGGCGATCCACCCCGTGTGGCGCCGCCGGGTAAAACTTTGGCGTAAACTTGCAGAGCCCCCTCCTCCCTCCGCCATGACCATGAACACGGTGACAACGGTGTACCTGGGCCCCGCCGGGTGCCCCCGCCGCCGGTTTCCGTGTGGCTAACTTGCCGGGATGGATGTTGTTGGCGGGGGCGATGCTACCACTATTTTATCCCAAACTTGCGTCCCGGGTCGCCGCTGCGCTCCTCCCCCTTGCTGCTGCTGCGGTTACCGCTGCGAGGCGAGGTCTGGTGCTGCTGCCGCTACCGCCGCCGCCGCATGCGCCGTCGTGGTCTGGAGCTATGTCGCGGTCGCGGGTCACAGACGCGGTGTCGTCGGCGACACGACAGCTGCGGCAGCTGCAGCTGCAGCGGCAGCTGCGGCTGCCCCTGCGGCGGCCTCCGGGTGCGTGTCGAGCGTCTCCAGCGCCCCGCGTCTCCCGAACTTTAACTACTGCACGCCAGGCGGGGATTTATACGAGCGGGGAGCCGATGCTGTAGCAGCTCCGGCCGCGAGTGCCGTTCCGGTCGGATTCTGCACGGCCGCCGGCGCTCGCGGACTTTTTCTTTTTCCCGCCAGAAATGGCAGGATATTTTCTTAGTTAGCGACATTCGAAAACGTTGTCCACGGCCAAGTCGTTTTTCGACGCCGCGCACGCAAATCGAGGTTACTTCATCGTGAATGTGCGTCCATGAGTGCGTGTGTGTGACTGTGTGTGTGTGTCTGTCTGTGTGTGTATGTGTATGTGTGTATGTGTATGTGTGTGGAGATGCGGTTATTGCCGCGTGCGTTACACACCCTGAGGGCACTTGGACAAGTCGATCCGAATCTCCCTTGTGTGTTTGTGCCGCGGTGCGGTGCGGTGGTTGCCATAATACCTCTCCTCCCTGTCGTTGTTGTTCTCTCAGAGTGTGCGTGTGTGTGCGTGCGAATCTAACGTAACTAGACGGCACACACACACACACACACACACACCTCGGAGCGTGAGGAGGGGCTTTATTTTGAATCGAGACCTCTCGGTGCGGCGTTCGCCGTCTGCGAGTGCGTATAGTTGTAAGGTGCTGTGTGTGTGTGTGTTCTCTATGTCGTGGGAACGACTATGTGTGTGTGTGTGTGAATGCAGAGCGCGTGTGTGTGTGCGTGCGTGTGTGTAGCCATCGGGATGGGTGCGGCCCGTATCGCAACACGGTAAGCGTGGCGCGCGTCCCCGTTGAGAGGGAGAGAGACAGGGAGGGAGTCTGCCGCCCTTGTTGCACCACCGGGGCGCTGTGCGGGGGGTCACGGGGTCAGCCCGGCGCGGCGTGCGCCCCGCGGCCTTGGCGGCCCGTGGCGAGGGTGGGGCGAAGCGGGGCGAAGCGGGGCGCTATTGAGGCAAGAAGTCCAATTGACCGCCCGGCGGCAGTCTTCTCCTCCGCTCTCTCTCTCTCGCTCCGCCTGTCCGCCTGCTCTCTCTCTCTCTCTCTCTCTCTCTCTCTCTCTCGCCTTGTCTCCGTCTCGCTGTCTCGCTCCTGCCCCGCCCACGCCTCGCAGCGGGGGGCATTCTTCGCGGTGGGAGCTGCTCTGCTGCCGGCAGGAGGGCGTTGCTGGTCGTTGCGCACCCGTCCCGTAAGACGCGGGTGCGGGGCGGGCTGCCTACCTGGAGGCCGCCGGGCGCCCCGGCAGCCGTGCCGCTCTCTGCCGCCGCCGCTACCACAGCCACCGCCGCCGCCGCCGCCGCTACCACCGCCGCCGCATGTGCCGTTGATTCGGACAATAGTCGGCCGGTCCCAGTCCATTGCGGCGATTAGCCGGACTCCGCCCCTTTCGCCTCATTTCGCAAGGGGAATCGGCCCCGGCCAGCGTCTGCCAAGCCTCCGCCGGGACGGGCCGGCGCGCAACGCGCTGCTCGTAATAACGGGGGGAAAATCGCGAAATGAAATAAATAGTGGGAAATAAAGTCAGGAAATAATTGTTATTCCCTCCGTGTGGCCCAGAACACACCTTCTGGGGTGAAGGAAACCGTCCAAGTGTTGACCCTTCTCTCCCCTCTCCCTCTCCGGGCGGCACCTTTCACCCGCCGGCCGCGCGGCGGTGGTCATGGAAACGAGAGCCGCGTCGGCGGCGCGCAAACATTATCGGCACGCAACGCTGTCTGCCAATAGCGAAAAGAGCGAAATTACACGCAGCGTCAGTGTCTGTATGCGCATGCGGGGTGACGCAGGGGGTAACCGCGCCGGGCGAAATGCGGGGTTTGTGAGCGGGTAACGTCATGAAAAACAGTGAATAATCAGCGGGGTAACACGGGTAAGCCGCGAGGGGTAACGTAAGGGTAACCGAGAGACAACCCAGGGGAAGCGGAGTCGCGTTGTCTGGATCCCTTACGACGTTACCTTGCTGTGTTCCTGAAAACAATGTCGCGGAGGAGGGTGGGGGGCGGCGCGTGGAACGCCCGGAGCCCAAGTTTGTGCGCCTGGCCGCGTCTTTTACTCCGGGGCAGAGGGGGGGGGGGGGGGGTAGCGACAAGGGCACTACGCTCTGTGCCCGCACAATGCTGTGTAAAATTTGGTGGCGGGCGTGTGGTAGAGCGGCGCTAGGGGAGTGGTGGGGGCGGGGGGAGCGGCACAACTAACTCAGATTTATTCGAATAGGTAATGTAGGGGGCGTGGCAGTGCGGGGCGGAGCGGCGCGGCGCGGGGGAACACCTGCCTCCCCCTTGGCCCGGCGCTCGGGTGTGCCCTGTGCTGTCAGGTCGTGTGCAGCGTGAGTGCGGCTTTTAATTTCCTACGGGTGATACATGTCAGAGACGCCAGCCCGGCAGCGTACAGGAAACTCCGATCGACGAGTTCGAAATGAAAATGTTAGAAACTCGACCGCGGACTTTGCTCAAAGGAACCTTCCTCGACGAAATTGTGACGACCTTAGTTCACTCGGCTGCATTCGTGCCACTCAAATTTTGGGCGAGGTCACCATGCTCACTCACCATAATTTGAGCGGGAGAGAGGTTCCACTGCTCGCTCATGGGCCGTTCATTTATTCTCGGTGAAAACAATTTTCGGAAGTGCGACGGCGTTGTTTCGGTGAGGTCGCGTCCCGCTCGCCCGAGCTGCCTACTGCTCGCTGGTGCGGGGCATCGGGGCTTGTGGTGCCCGCCGTGTTCAATGGCCGATGTCCGGTGAGTGAAATGGGAGCCTCGGCCGAGCGGGGCTTCGGTGCGTGCCGCGGCCCGGGCCCCCCGGCCTGCCGGCGTGTTTAGTGGCTGCGCGCACGGCTACCCGTCCCTGACCCGCCCTGACCCCCACCGGCCACCGACGCAATGGCGCCAAAAACCGAGCCGATTTGAATGACGCCGACCACGGCGCCTCTCAGGCACGTACAATGGAAGACAAATAATTAAAATTATAAAAACCAGGGAAGTACAACTTCGACGTCTGGAGAGCGAAATTATCAAGTCGACCATATTAAATCCACATTTTGATGTGAATTTTTAATAAAACCAGTTTCACGTCTGAAAATAAAATCGAAAGCCTTATTAATTTTTTTTCGGTTGCCCACAAATTCTGACCAGTGACAGTGTTTGACTCTTTGCCTCCCGTTTTCTGCCCCGCGTCACCCACGTCGGAGGCCATTAAATCAATCATGCGCGCGGTCGCATATTTATTGGTATCATGATGCCACGCCGTATCGACAGAGCTGCTTTATTTTTTAATTTTATTTTTGTGGGTCGGGGGGGCGTGGCAGTATATTATTTTTAAGCTCGCTGTATGAGAATTACGCGTGCCGCTGCGTCGTGTGACGCGCACTGTGGCGATGCGATGATCCGTGAGGGCGGTGCCGCTGCTGGCTGCGTTAATTCTCATCTCTTCAGCGAGGATGGCGGCCGCGGCGGCGGCGGCGGCGCCCTATTTTCTCATACCACTTCTTCTTTCCCCCGGTTTTCGCAAGGGAAGAAAGGAGAAGGGGCGCATTATGCGCTGTGCGAAACGCTGCCGCTGCCCGCGGAGATGGGCTGCATGGCTGCGCGCACGCACACACACACACACACACACACACACACACACACACACACAAGCTCACGGGGGGGGCTCCGTAATATTGTAATGTGCGCCTAACGAGACCCCATTGAAAGGGCCGTCCGTAGCGCACTGCCGGACCGGCCAGCGCCGCGCACTGCCTGCGCCGAACCGGAGATGACGTGCGTGTGTGTGTGTGTGTGTGTGTGTGTGTGTGTGTGAGTGTGTGTGACGCAACAACGAATGATGCCGGTAAGCGCTCACCAATAACAACCTCACGTTCTGTGGGGGCCCCACGCACCGCGTCCTCGTCAAGTGCGGCGGCTTCACTTGCGGGCGCCTGAGGACGTTTACAAACTACGTAACTGCGTGACCTATTTCAGCCCCCCCCCCCCAACACACACACACACACTTTCTCTTTTTAAACCTGGCTAAACCGAACTCATCGGGTGTTTAAGGCAGGTTAAATATTCGGAAACGCCCGCGCTTTTCTTAGTTCCCATGCGGGTTTGCGCCCTCCCAAAATTATATGGCCGGCGCTGATGACTCTTTCATTTCACTCAGGTGTGTGTGTGTGTGTGTGAGAGAGAGAGAGAGAGAGAGAGAGAGAGAGAGAGAGAGAGAGAGAAAGAGAGAGAAGGGGGAGGAGAATCTGAGAAGGTTTTTGCCTCGGGGTTATGCGAGGTCAGGGCAGGGCCGATTAGTGCGGCTGCGAGCGGGGGTTGCTGCGGCCGGGCCGGGCTGGGGTTTCCGTGGATAATGGTACCTCTGCCCCACCCTTTCCTGCCCTAGCTACCCCTCCCCTCCCTCCTCCCCTCCCCTCTAACCCTCCCCTCCCCTCCCCTCCTGGGGGGGGGGGGGGCTTCCGGAAAAACGTCACTGGGTGCACGAGTGATGATCACCCTACGCTGGTAATGTCTTGTGTGTCTGACTGTCTCTCTCAGCCTTCCCAAAATAATGGAATCGCGATACCGTACCAGCGGGCGTGACTGCCACGGGCACGCGTGCGGCACGGCCGGCACACACACACACGCACGCGCACCCATACACACGCACACACACACACGCGGGCAGTCTCATTTCCTAAAGTGCACCACCACCACTACCACCACCAGTCGTACCCGCGTAGTGTCCCATATAATCCGACCGCGCGAAAGCATTACAAACAACGGATGTGTGTAACGTGTGTAATCTACGTGTGTGACGGGCCGGCCTCGCTGTCCTTCATGACTCGCGCGTGTGTGTGTGTGTGTGTGCGTGCACCAGCTCACATGACGCCCACTTACATGACGGTGCAGTACGTGGCGACGTACATTTACAGCGAGTTGTCCTCGCGTGCCCCGGCCGGCGCCTGCGGGTGCCGGGGTAGGCCGGCCCGCACTGCACCCGTGCCCGACACGGCCCAGTATTGCCTACCCGGCAGGCGCCGGGTGTGCGGGCGCAGAGCTGCCCAGGTCAGCTGGGAAGGGTCCGCGGAAGACTTGTGAATTTGTGGCCGACTTTAAAAAAAAGAAACAGAAACTCGCCGTGTGTTTTCTAAGCTGGCGGTATGCCGCGTGGGGGACGGGCTCACCTGGTGACCGCGGCCCCGGCAGGGGGGGGGGAGGGAGTCCTTTTGAGAGGACACGCTCCTTAACGGCGCCCGCCTTTGTCGAGGTCTATTCATTTTCGCTTTTAATTAAAGTGTGTGGAAAGGGTCCCTGCTCCTCATCCCTCTGTGTGTGTGTGTGTGTGTGTGTGTGTGTGTGTCTAGGGAGGTTCACACTGCTCTAGCGGGCGCGACACGCCCCCGGAGATTCCTCTAGGAATTCCTAGAGCAGTGCGCCGCGCTGGTATCTCTCTCTCTCTCTCTCTCTCTCTCTCTCTCTCTCTCTCTCTCTCTCTCTCTCTCTCTGGCCCGGCGGTGTGGGGAGAGGTACCGAGGCGCGCGCGCACTCGAGAAATCCCATCCGGTTCGCGGCGCCGCTCGCAGACGCCCGGCTGTTCCTCTCTTATTCAGGGAGCGCATCACGGATGCCCTGAAAGTTTTAAGGTCCCCGCTATTGATGTCGCCCGCGCATTCCTTTAAGCCCCGCTCTCGCTCCGCGGGACGATTGTGCTCGGGGGCGAGCAGCTTGCAGCGGCAGCTGCGGAGGCAGCTGCGGAGGCAGCTGCGGGGCCCCGCCCTCGGAAAAAGACTCGGGCCGAAGGCGGCGGCGGGTATCGAACCCGGCCCCGTTTCCTTTGTCGGCGGCGAGGAAGGCGCGCTTTGATACGCGGTTGCGCGGAGGCCGCACGCGCCGCTACCGCTGCCGCTGTCCCGCGGGGATGCGGGGTGGGATCCTGGAGTATCCTGGAGTATCCTGGAGGATCCTGGAGGAGCCTGGAGGAGCCTGGAGGAGCCTGGAGGAGCCTGGAGGAAAGGCCTGGAGGATCCTGGAGGAGCCTGGAGGAGCCTGGAGGAGCCTGGAGGAGCCTGGAGGAGTCCTGGAGGAGCCTGGAGGAGCCTGGAGGAGCCTGGAGGAGCCTGGAGGAGCCTGGAGGAGCCTGGAGTATCCTGGAGTATCCTGGAGGATCCTGGAGGAGCCTGGAGGAGCCTGGAGGAGCCTGGAGGAGCCTGGAGGAGCCTGGAGGAGCCTGGAGGAGCCTGGAGGAGCCGTCTCTCTCGCACCCGCAGGAGTCTGGTGATTAGACGGGACCGCCGCCCGCGGCTGGAGGAGCCTGGGTGGCCTACCTTTGGAGCCTGGAGGAGCCTGGATGACTGAGGACTGACTACCTCAACAAAAAGGAGCCTGGAGGAGCCTTTTAAAAGCCTGGAGGATTAATGCCTGTTTTTTTTTCTGTGTGTTTCAGGATGCCTCGAGCGTCTCGTCCACTGGAATAGGTTTCCCGTGAGTGAGGGAGAGGTTCCGATGTCATGGAGTTGTTTGCGGATTTCATCGCGGTTATTGGCGGTTCCGTTTTCTTGCCGCGGCGGTCTGTGTCGGGTTGTCATCCCCCGGCGCCCATCGAGGGCCTCCCAGGGCCCTTCGTTACGTGACAAACAGGGCGGCGGCGCGACGCCGAGTCCCAATTAGACTGGAAATAATTCTCGGGGCGGACCTCTCGAATGGTTATACGCCATTATTTGCACTCGCCGGCTCGGTCGCCCGCTCGTGCCGTCTCTCTCGCACCCGCAGCGCCGTCAATTTTGGTGATTAGACGGGACCGCCGCCCGCGGCTGTGGCGCGGGTGGCCTACCTTTGCGGCGCTCTCCTCAATGACTGACTGACTACCTCAACAAAAAAAAATAATATTATTTTTTTAAAATAATTGAAAATTAATGCGTGTTTTTTTTTCTGTGTGTTTCAGGTATGATTCGAGCGTCTCGTCCACTGGAATAGGTTTCCCGTGAGTGAGGGAGAGGTTCCGATGTCATGGAGTTGTTTGCGGATTTCATCGCGGTTATTGACGCGGTTCCGTTTTCTTGCCGCGGCGGTCTGTGTCGGGTTGTCATCCCGCGGCGCCCATCGAGGGCCTCCCAGGGCCCTTCGTTACGTGACAAACAGGGCGGCGGCGCGACGCCGAGTACCCAATTAGACTGGAAATAATTGTCGGGGCGGACCTCTCGAATGGTTATACGCCATTATTTGCACTCGCCGGCTCGGTCGCCCGTTTCCTTTTACGGTGGCGTTTTATTTTCAATTTCTCCCCCCCCCCCCCCCTCTTTTATTTTTTATTCTTTATTTTCCGGGGACCGTGGATCTTCTCTGCAGCGTAAATCCTGTAGTCGCTCCGCTCGCTGCAATCGGGATGGATAGAAAAAAAGGTCCCCCACCCCCCTGTTTGTAGGGGGAAGGTGGCTGTGGCATCACTGGAGCGACGTCGTAGCTGCACTCCGGAGTTAAATAAAATATTATCAGCGCCGTGGGGATCGTTCATGCGCTTCTGTTTTGAAACGGTGTTCGGAAAATCTGGTGGAAAAGAGATTTTTCGGGGAACTAGTACAGTGGAAGTTTAAATTATTTTTTGTAAGCAAAGGGAAGCGGTTTGGAGTACGGTCAACGTGTGAGATTTATCTATATTTTTTTTTTAGAATTTTAGTCCGCAAAACCTCAATGTTTTTTTTGTGCTTTTAACACTGCGACGACGGCGGTGCCTTCTACATGTTTGACGAGGCCGTTTGCGTTGCTGGAGGCCGCTGGAGGCCGCTGGCTGCCGCTGGAGGCCGCTGGAGACCGCTGGAGGCCGCTGGAGGCCGCTGGAGGCCGCTGGCTGCTGCTGGCTGCCGCTGGAGGTCACCGGGGGCCGCCGGGGGCGGTACGGATAAGGAGCTGTGACATTTGGGCCACAAAGCAGCCGCGCTGCACGCGCTGTTTCCGCGGGATCGGAGCGCGCGGTGCCATGCGCGACCTTTATACCGTACCGGATCACCCGACGCAGCCCGGGGGAACAATTACCGAACCCTCCTCCCCCCTGCCTGCTCGCCCAATCCGCAGAGTGACACATGGCGACGCTGCATCCCCCCCAAACACGAAACATGCCCGCCGTTACGTCTCTCGTTATGCGGGGTGTGGTTTGTCGATAGGGACGACTCTTCAAACAGGAAGGCGGCGGAGAAGGGAGGCTGTGAGCGAGAGAGAGAAACGGGAGACAGAGAGAGAGAGAGAGAGAGAGAGAGAGAGAGAGAGAGAGAGAGAGAGAGAGAGAGAAGGAGCCCCAATGTGATGTGCGCCTCTTGTCACGTTTCATATGCTCGGCGGCTCCTCCAGTTGGTTGGGCGCTATGCGACCCCCGGCACCGCGAGAGAGGGTATTGGCCTTGGCAATAAGCCTCCCTCCCCTCCCCCTCCCCCCCCCTCCCTCCCCCCCCCCCCTTTCCCCTCCTCTTACCCCTCCAGTTTTCGCTCTCCGGCGCCCTCCAGAAAAGGGGATTGGGGTACTTTAACGCCTTGCCCCGTGGAGTGTTGCTGATCGACTTGTCGTCGCTCGCGTGTACTCCCTCCCTTTTCCCATCTCTCAATCTTATTTTTTTTTGTGGGGGGAGGGGAGGGGGCGGTATTTTATTTTGGGTGTCTACGTTATTTCTTCAGGATTTTTGAACTTTGTTACGACTACTTGTATGCCGTAGACAAGCGCACCCGCCGTTGTGTGTGCCTTGTTTGTCTTTTGTGCGAGAGAGAGAGAGAGAGAGAGAGAGAGAGAGAGAGAGAGAGAGATGGCGTGTGCACTCGCTTGTGTGTGTGTGTGTGTGCAGCAAAGACCGGACGGCATTCGCTAATGTATGGCGACTGCTGCTGTTGACCTTTTTTTCTTTCGTTTTATGTTTCCCTGCTGGGATTTGCTGTCTGCCGTCGTTGTGTGTAGTGTGTGCAAAGGAAGCGGGCGAAAAAACAATGCAAAAAGGAAGGTGATAATTTATTTTATTTCGCGGTGTGGGCGGGTGTGTGTGCGTGTGTGTGTGTGTGTGTGTGAGCGCGTTCAAATACGTGAGAGTGAGAGAGACAGGTAGAGTGTGCGGAAGGCAAGAGGCCGCGTGAGAGGGTGGGAGAAAGGTGGGGGAAGAGGGGATGGGGAGGCGGGGTCAAGCAGACTAAAATGCCCACACGTTCGAGGGACGTGACTTGTGTGTGTGTGTGTGTGTGTGTGTGTGCGTGCGTGTGTGTGCGTTGTCCCGTACGCCCGACCTGTCTGCAAACACTGCTTACAGCAAAGTCCTCTTTTTGTGACCCTACCGCGTGCGTGCGCTAACCTCCCTCCCTCCCCCCCCCTCCCTTTTCCCTTTCCCTCCCTCCCCCCATTCCTTCACACGCCTCTTTAATGATGCGCGTTCGAATCCGAACGAGTTAGAGGTTGAAAAAAAAAAACGACGACGAAGGGAATGAAAAAAAAATTATTTAAAAAACGTGTCTTGGCACAACGTTTACACGACTGTGAAATGCGTTACGGAGAAGGGTTCGTGTGAGGCGGGGAGGGGCGGGGCGTCGTCTGCTGCGGTGCGTCGAGCTATCGCCTATGAGCCCGATAAGAGATGGTTCGGGATTGGCTCATTGGTCACACTTGGGCGCCTCGCCGTGGCGGCCCCCTGAGGCCCCGGGGGGAGAGAGAGAGAGAGAGAGAGAGAGAGAGAGAGAGAGAGAGAGAGAGAGAGAGAGAGAGAGAGAGGGAGAGGGAGAGAGGGAGCGTGGGGTCGGTTGCTTGAGGAGGGCAGACAGACGGGGCTGACTTGGGGGGCCCCGCAAAGTCACGGTAAGTGGCAACGGACGCATTAGGGGCTGTGCCCAGCCAGCCTGTGCCCAGGCTGCCCGCCCAGAGGGGCTGTGGGGGGGGGGGGGGATGCTCCGAGGGGTTGAAGGCGCGCGTTGGGCCGTGACGTACGCCGTCCAACCCGCTCGACCCTCCCTCCGCCGCCGCCGGACGCGGGGCCGTCCGCAAATGACGTGCGACGTCCGCGCGCATGATACCGTCCCGGCCTCTGCCTTACGGACGGTCCCCGTCGTGGGGTTCTGGTTTCGGGAGCCCCCCATATGCCGCGGCCGCTGTGCAAACCGTCGTGGTGGGCTGACGTGAGGGGTGGCGGGGGGTGGCGGGGAGGGGTGGGTGTTCGCGGGGGGTGTCCGCGGGGGGGGGGGGGGTGTCCGCGGGGGGTGTCCGCGGGGGGTGTCCGCGGGGGGTGTCCGCGGGGGGTGGCGGGCGAATGGTTACTCCTCGGGGTGCGCCTAAAAATTAGACAGCCGCTGACACGGGCCGGCTGCGCGCGCGCGGGGGTTTTACGGTTATTGCGCGGCGGCACGGCACGCCTAGCCCCTCCCCCCGCGCCTCACCTCACGCCGGCAGCGCGGAGGCGGCGGCGCGGGCATCGGTGTGTACCAGTTGGCAGTCCCACGCTGCGGCCCCGGTACGGTACCGCGGTGCCAAAGTCCTTTACGACTGAGCAGTATCGCGATCGGCCTGTGGCAATTACATTATATACCCAGCCACCCAGAAAGAGAGGGGGGGGGGGGGGCACGCACGCGATGCGGGGACACGCGTGAGCAGGGACGGCGGCGCTGCGCTCGGCCGGTCAGGGATGGCGTCGACGCGGACCCGGGGGCCTCGCCGCGGGGTCGGCGGGGACCTCCGGTCGACGTGTACCTCTGGTCGACGGAGACCTCCGGTCGGCGGGGGCCTCTAGTCGAAGGGGACCTCCGGTCGACGGGGGCCTCCGGTCGACGGGGGCCTCCGGTCGGCGGGGACCTCCGGTCGACGGGGGCCTCCGGTCGACGGGGGCCTCCGGTCGACGGGGGCCTCCGGTCGGCGGGGACCTCTGGTCGGCGTCCCTCTTTGCCTACGCGGCGCCGGTGCAGAGACATGACGTCTCGGTACCGCCGCGTGAGTCACCGGATAATTGGCGCCTGAGTCACTCTCCGGTCTCTCTCTCTCTCTCTCTCTCTCTGTCGCACTCACAGGCTGCTCCGTAAAGGAGTGACAGAGAGATCCGAGAAAATCAGCCCGCAGTGAGTCAAAGCGGCGACAAGTCAGGCGAGGCGAGGCACGGCGTGGGTGTCGGAACACTCCTGACAGCAGCAGCGGCAGCAGCAGCAGCGGGGGGGTGACGGACTCGTTGCGTGCTCCCCTCTCGCTCGCTCCCCGCAGCGCGTCGCCCGTCCGTCTCTCTTTCTCTCTCACTCGCGCGTGGTGCTAGTTGATTTCACGCAGCGCACCTGACGGGGTGCGTGCGTGCGCGCGCACGGCTCGAGTACGTGCGTGTGTGTGTGTGTGCATGTGTGTGAGTGCGGTCGCTCCTTGCGTGTACACCGCTCGTACAGGCTTGCGCCGCCAGCCTCGCTTTTTACGACGTTTTCGCAATGAAAAATCCCCGCGAAGCGTCGTCTGCTTCCCCGCGGGCCGCCCGCCGGGCCGCGGCGAACTGTGCATGTTATATTTTCTCTTTCGAACGCTAGTTTTTTTTTTCTTTCCTTGATTACCACTACACCGTGCGCCTCGGGAAGGCGCGGCGCCGTGCCGGCAAGCACACGGCCGCGCCTTCCATGTTATTATTATTATTCCTCTTCGTTCGGGAGGGGGGGGGGGGGGCGCAGAGGTGGAACAAAATAAAGCAGGAGGGGGGGGGGGGGGGGGGGGGAGGTGAGGCGTGTCGAGGCCATTGTCAAGGGCGCCTAACCTCACCGCCGGCTGCCGCACCGAGCCGCCCCGATTAAGATAATCAACGCAATTCGTTATGAGGGCGCCGAAATGAGCCGCACTGCCGTGTCTCTCTCTCTCTCTCTCTCTCTCTCTCTCTCTCTCTCTCTCTCTCTCCCCCCCCCCCCCCCCCCTCTCCACCGGATGCGAACATCATCCCTGCCTGACTTTCTGTCCCCCCCCCTTCCCCCCTCCCCTTACCTCGCCGGTGCGGTGAATTAGTAAATTAGTCATCACCACTCTCCTTGGCCCGCGTTGCGTGAACAGCAGACCCCCGCGCCGCACTTCACTGACCTCTCTCTCTCTCTCTCTCTCTCTCTCTCTCTCTCTCTCTCTCGCTCTCTCTCTCTCTCCCTCTCTCGGTGCGCGCGGGGAAAAACAAAACTAATCCCGAAAAGAGAATTGCACTTTGGGTGTCATTAGTTTGTCCGGCGGGGCAGACAGGCCTGGGTCCCGACCCTGCGGGGCTGCGGGGCTGCGGCTGAGGCCGAAGCACTGCTCGCTGTCTCGCTCCCGCACCGCCGCGCCGCCGCACGCGCCGCGTGTGCGACGGGGACAGAGCTACGAAAGCAGTGCTGGTGAAGCGCGCGCGTGCCCGAGATAGCGGCCAGAAGAGCGAAAATTGCGGAGAGATTTTGTGTTGAGCGCGTCTGACGGCGTCCCGGCGCGAGCGCCTGCGAGCGCCTGCCAGCGCCGGGGTAGGCCGGCCCGCCCGACACGCGTGCGTCGTGGCTGCCTACCCGGCAGGCGGCAGCCCGCGAGGCGGTGCGAGAGAGACAGAACGCCCCCGAGAGAGATGGCCGCGAGATGCGTCGCTGTGGCAGGTGCGCCGCTCGTAGCCGGGCCGTGTCTTACCCGCTGCGAAATCATGGACGACGCGGTCGCCAATGAAATAACAATCCAGCAGAAAAAGGATTTTCCCGCCTTGTCTTGTAGATCTCTGCGGCCCCTATTTGTCCGAAATCTTTGGCGTCTTTGCCCACGAGCCGCGCGCGTGGCGTGTCGTGTCGTGGCGTGGCGTGGCGTGGCGTGGCGTGGCGTGGCCTCCGGGCCGGGCCGCCGCCACTGGCTGCCGGGCAGCGACATCCATCAGGTTTAGTTCCGCCCGCATTCTGTCTGTCCGCCTGTTCGTGCCGTCCGCTCGTCCCGGGGCTCGTCCCCCCGGCTCTACGTGTGCCGGCCGCGGGCTGGCTGGCTGCTGGAAGGGTTGTCTGGCTGGCTGGCTGACTGGCTGGCTGGCTGGCTGGCTGACTGGGCGGCCGGCCGTGTGGCCGTGTCATTAGTAGCCCTGACCGTCGCGCGTCTGCCTCGTCGTCCCCGACATTAATGGAAGAGGAAAAAAGTTTGGGGGAAAATTTTTGAATAACGCTAAGGGGTTCAGGAAAAAAAACAAATATTTTCAACTATGTTTTTAGCAAACAGCCCTTCTATGAAAAAAAAAACAACAAAAAACAATAATTTTAAAGCACCCGTGAGTCAGAAACTTGCCGCCGGCCGCGGTGACGGTGGGGGCCGTCGAAACTCTCCGTACAGCACCTGTCACCGCGCTGGCCAGCGAGTTGTATTTTCGGGCTGCACGATTATCGACCGGCCCCGGCCGGGCCCCGACGCGGCGGTGCACTGGCCGGCCCGGTTTGTTGTCGGTGGTTGCTATGGTGACCAAAGGGGGAAGGAGGAAGGGGCGGGACCGGAGGGGGGGGGGGGGGGGGGGGGGGGGGCACGTACCTACCCGTGTACTACCTTGTGCGTGGCACTTGTCTGTCTGCCTTCAGGACGTTGTCCTTTTAGTGTGCCTTGTGCCGCGGCCCAGACGGAATAGCGGTCGAGAGAAGAGGGAAAAAATACGCCGTTTTCGTACGCACCTCCAGAGATGACTTGTAGAATGCAGCGTGTCCCTATGCAAAAAAAATGCATTTTTTAAAATTAGAGGCTGAGGGGGCCGCGTGAAAATATTCATGTTTATTTTTGTGCTCCGGGCATTTTTAGCCGGCGGCGTTATTTTTAGCCAGTTATACACCCTGCTGGCGCTCCCCGTGTCTATGCTATCGTACGCGAACGCTGTCGAAGAGGGGGAGGGTGGGCGAGTGAGAGAGAAAGAGAGGGGGGGGGGGGAGGGAGGTCAGTTGGCGGGGAGTTTATAATTGGGCCGTGATAGTCACGCGACTAAGTGATTAACCCTTTTTATTGAATCGGCGCCGGCGGCGGCGGGTGGGGGGCCGTCTTTTTAAAAAGTTTGTTTCCGCCGCGGGCTGCGGGGCCGTTTAATGCAAATAATCACCCGGCGCGACCCTTGGGCTCAGCGGAGTGGCAGCCCTGCCTCAGTGTCCCCGGCCGGCCACGGGGTCACAGGTTGGCTGGCTTGCTGCCTGGCCGGCGCGGGAAGCAGAGCGGTGCTCACTCAGAGTTGCGCCCACCGCCCCCTGCACCGCCATCTCGGTGTATCGGGAAGTAATAAAATGGCAGAACAAGGCCGCGAGTCCGCGGTGAGGCTCGGGAGCCGACGATATTGCTTTTCGCGCCCTTAATTTGAATTGTTTTTGTTAAAAATGTTAAAAAATTGTTTGTTAAAAAATTTGTGAAAGTGTTACTTTTTTTTTCTTCTCGTGGGGGAGGGGGGGATGAGGGAGGGCTGCGGGGGGAGGCGGGGCGCATCTTTAGGCCGAGTGGGTGGGCCTTTTCGGCTGCAGGGTGTGAGGAGAGCCCTTTGATGTGTGCCTGAAAGGGGCGGCGCGGCAGGTCCTGCCAGGTCCTGCCAGGTCCCGCCAGGTCCTGCCAGGTCCTGCCAGCTCCCGCCATGTCCTCCGGCACGGACGGCAGGTGGCCCTCACTCCTCCATCCGAGACCCGAAATTTCTTTCCCCCTGAGCTGTATAACTTGCCACCCTCCTTTAAAACATCATTTTTCCTCTGCAAAATTTTACTCGATTTTTTTTTAATTATTTTTTTTTTTTTGCTGTTCTCGTTACAGGTGGGTGATGATGCTGCCTCGTCAGCGGAGCGAGCGGTGCGGCTGTGAGTGTGCGGGGCAGGCTGGGGGTGCGACAGAGACGCAGAGACTGTGGGAGTGAGACGGAGTGCTCCCCGGTGCCGGCGGAGCCACGGAGTGCACTGTGTCGTCCCGCCCTCTCCACGACCATTCATAAATTTCAATTTCTAGCCCGCGCTGCGGCAGGGACCCCCCGTACGGCCTACGGCTGCGTGTGTGTGCGTGTGTGTGCGTGTGTGTGCGTGTGTGTGTCCTGCATGGTGTCCTGCCTGGCTGTTTTACGAGTCAACTTTTCATTTCCTCTGCCGGCATCTCGTGCTCCGCGGCCACGACGCTGCCCCTCGAGTCCTCGCCCTTGCGCCCCATCACGCCCGCCGGGGTGTGGGCCCCTCTCTCTCCCTCCCTGTCTCTCTCTCTCTCTCTCTCTCTCGTTGACGCGGCCTACCGGTAGTATTTGAACCCGCGGGACGTCTGTCAACGCTAACGCACCCGCGGCGGGTAAAATAGGAATTAATTATTATGCGGCTCCGCCGCTGGTATTTGAACCCGCGTCCACGCGCGCCTATGCGGCGAAACACAAAAGCCGCGGGGAATGCGCTCTGACTGAGCGCCACAGTCTCTCTCTCTCTCTCTCTCTCTCTCTGTCGCTCTCTCTCAGCACGGGATTCCTCACGGGGGGGTTGGCTCTGTCTCTGTCTCTCCCTCTGCACTTCTCTCTTCCTCTCTCTCCCCCCGCCTGCTCTTGTGGTCTGATTTGTGGGGGAGCGAGTGGGATGGCGAGTGTCGCACCTAGGAGGTCCTCCCTTCTGCGTGTCGTCGCACCGCCGGCCGTCTCTCTGTCTCCCTCCCCCATCCACCTTCGCCTCTCTCTCCCTCTTTCTCTCTCCCGTAATCACCCGAACTAAATCTCGCGCCGCGCCGCGCCGTCCCCTCTGGTCCCCTCAGCAGCCCGGGTCTTCTTCAAAAAGGCCGAAGGTGAATTCATTAACCCTTTAGCTCCACCCTCTCTCCTCGTCCTCTAGTCCCCATGCGCGCCACACACACACACACACACACAGGCATACGTATTCTCGGAGTGAGAAACGGAAATAAATTTGTTCGAACGAGGCGGTGGTCTGTCGGGCGGGAGTGCGTGTGTGCGTGCGTGTGTATGTGTGCATCGTATCAATGAAATTATTTGAGAGTGAATGCGGCCGCAGAAGAAAAGAGCCCCGGTCCGGTACTCGAACCCGCGGCCGTCGTCGCGTGCACCGGCGGCGCGTCCGGTCGGCGCCCGCTCGTCCGGCCCGTATGAATCACACGGCATGCGGTCATCTGATGAGCAGCGGCGGCGGGGCCAAACATAGAACGGCGCATCTCCGGCCCGCCGCGGGCTCGAATACCGGCCAGAGTCATAGATGAGTCACGCGCACGGCTTCTCTCTCTCTCTCTCTGTCTCTCTCTGTCTCTCTCTCTCTCTCTCTCTCTCTCTCTCTCTCTCTCTCTTTATAGTGTATTTTTTTTCGGTCTCGTGCACTTCCGCGAACACGCTATATAGATTCCAGGACGGGGAGGAGCGCTGCTGCCGCTGCCGCCGCGGGCCGGCGTCCCGGTCTTGGGGGTCTGCTATGCTCCCGCAGGGATTCGCAGGGGGCCGCCGCTGCCGCCGCCGCTGCTGCCGCCGCCGCTGCTGCCGCCGCCGCCGCCGCCGCCGCGGCTGCCTTCCTGATAATACGTTATCCGCGTAGACAATGGCGGGCGCCGCGTCGCGTCTTGTCAAGCACACGGTCCAGTCCGGGCCGGGCCGGGCGGTCTGCACTGCCGGCTGCTTCCGAACACACCACACACCGCCTCTGCGATGTCTCTGTTGCACTCGTGGGGTGCTCCATTTGGAGGGCAGAGAGTGAGAGAGATGAAGAGAGGGAGGGAGGGAGAGAGAGATGGAGAGAGAGAGAGAGAGAGGTCCGGGCAGGCAGCGTTCGGCACCGCGGCGCCGTTTCCCCTGTAAACACTGTCATTTCCCGGCGGCCGGCAGCGCCTGGGCAGCGCCGGTAACGCGGCCCCCCCGTTTGAAACGCGCGCGCCAAAGAAAGAGATTTTGCGCGGCGAAAAGAACTCTCTGCGGCCGTTGCTGGCGGCGGCGGCGGCGAGGTAAAACAAGTCATTTGTGTTAGGAGAGACGTCGGGCAACTCGCCGCCGCCGCCGCCGCTGACCCCCTGCGGGTCGTAAAAGGCTCCTCCAACGACCTGAGCCGCAGCAGCCGACACGGCGAGCTTGTAGGCGGCCCGCGCCTGCCACCGCCGCCGCCGCCTGGGAAAACAGATAAAGGGAACGCGTTCGGGGAGCAGACCTCGGGGTGAAAAGACTGCGGGACGACTGCGGTATTTGAACCCGCGGCGGCCGTGAGAGTGCGAACAACACGAGGCCCCTTTGCTGACGACGAGCTGTGGCGGCGTCTGTGACGCCGAGCGCCTGCGAGCGGCGGGGTAGGCCGGCCCGCCCGGCACGCGTGCATGCAGGAGCCGGGGGACGCCTACCCGGCAAGGCGCCGCCGGCCCCGAGCTCACGCTCCACAACCGGAGATTTGTGCGTATAAGAGAAAGGAATTCGGACTGTGTGTGTGTGCGTGCGCGTGTGCGTGGGCCGCGGGTTCGAATCCCGGCCGAGCAGGCTGCTGTCACGGGCCGTGACTCAGTGTGTGACGCCGGTCACGCCTAGCGTTAGTCACTGCTGCGTGTCAAAGCGGGTGCTGCCAAGGACGGTCACGTATCGGAGATACTGCGGGCAGCGCTGCACCCACACACTCACACATACACACACTCACACACACACCCACACACACTCACACACACACTTGCAGCTAGATGTGGCTGGTCCCCGGATGGGCCGAATCCGCCGCGCTCACACACACACACACACAAACCGCAATAGCAGGCGATTATATACTGCTAGGTGCTGGTTTGTACCGGATCACTGGGTGGTACACAACGATTATAGGACAAATTTTGTGTTTGTACACCCGTAAACACACACATAAAAAATTCCGGCGAAGGAAAGCATCCAATCTTTTGGATTTCAATATATTTTTTTTCGAGTGGCGAGTCGAGTTGCGTGGGTTTCGATTTGAATCCCGCGCCTCCTTCGTGTTGCAGCGGCAGCAGCGGTGGCGGTGGTGGTCGTGGTGGAGCGGCCACCTGCGGCTGGCTGCTCTAGTTTCTCACGCGGCCGGGGCATTGCGTCACTCGCGTCACCTTCGCCTTACTCCGCCTCCCTCCGCCTCCCTCCCTCCCTCCCCCTCCTCCCCCTCCTCCCTGCCCCATTCTGGTCTGCGCCTTGTCGCACGTAGATTACGCCCCCCCCCTCCCTTGCGCTGACTGGGATGGGAGCCCTCGGCACCTGTCCGGGGCGTCAGGCGCCCAAGTGGGACCCGTGCCGACCCTTGCCGACCCGAGCCGACCCGTGTCAACCCGTGTCAACCCGTGCCGACGCTGCCGCGGGCCTGTCCGTCGTGGACAGCAGACCAACTGACTGAAAAAAAAACGGGAGAGATGAAAAAAAAAATGTGGCGCTCGAGGTACTTGAACCCGGGGCACGCGCACTTAGGCTCCGATAGCGCTGCGCCGTGCACGAGTCTTTGGAGTGTGTCCGCGGTCGGGGCGGCGGCGGCGGTGGCGGCGGCGGTGGCGGCGGCGGTGGCGGCGGCGGCGGCGGCGGTGGCGGCGGCGGCGGCGGCGGCGGCGTGGCATGTTGCTGCTGCAGCGGCGGCGGCGGCGGCAGATCCGAGCAGCGAGCGCACGAGCCTCGCCGTCCCAGAAACTTGGGTATCAGAAGCCGGCCACTCCCTCGAGCACGCTCGCATTGCAGCCGGGGGCTATCCGCACGCCCTGCTGTTCTCCCTCCCTCCCCCCTCCCCCCCCCCCCATCCCTTCATTTTGCGCAACAAGCATGTCTGCAACGTCTTTGATGTCTTCGGCCTGTCGTCGTCTCCGTCCTTACCGTAGTGCGCTGCCTGCCTGCCTGCCTGCCTGGCCGCCTGGCTGCCTGCCTGCCTGCCTGCCTGCCCGCCGCACAGCTGACTTTCCCGCGCGGGGGATTTGAAACGTGGGGAGCGCGTCTGTCTGTCCTGTAGGGCACGGTGCTTTTCCGCGTGGGAGATCCTGGGGGGGGGGGGGGGGGAGAGAGAGAGAGAGAGAGAGAGAGAGAGAGAGAGAGAGAGAGAGAGGGAGGGGAACAATCGAACCATAAACCGGCCGTACACCAGGAGGGCGACAAGCTCGCCGCTGGAAGGGTTCCGACGTTGATAAGTCGCCCGTGGTGATGATTCAGTCGCGATTGATGGCCCGAGAGTCTTTGTCATCTCTCTCTCTCTCTCTCTGTCTCTCTCCCTCCCGGGGGCCGCTGACCCTGGCCTAGGCCCATCCTCCTTTGTGCCTCTCGCTTGAGCTTTGAAGATATCCGGTCGGCTGTGTAGGCCTTGTCCTAGGCCGGTCGTCGCAGGCGGGCAGCGCCGCCCGAAGGAATTCGCCAAGGATACGCCCAGATATTCGGGCCACAAATTCTCCAGCACCCTTCCAGAACCTCTGGAAAACTGGAGGATTTCCAACCAGGCAACAGTCAGAGTGTCGCTCATGTTCTCGTAGGAGGTCGGAAGACTGTTCCGTGCAGGAGTCCAAGGCTCCTGGAGTCCTCCTGGAGTGAGGGTGCTCTCCAGACCCCTCCAGGAGCTGACCATATTCTCCAGGGCCTCTCCAGGCGCTGGGTCCGCTTCACGGGCTCACAGACTGTGGCATCATTTCCAGCAGGGTAGCCCGCCCGGCGGCGGCGTATAAAATGGCATTTTGTTTTCTCTCTCCTTTTCCTCCCCGCGGCCTTGGCGTTGCTTTCTCCAGCGCGACAACGCCGACGCGCCTAGTTTGGCGGCTCTCATGAGAAAGAGGAAGATTATGATGATCTGTCGTTGCGCCGCCCGCCTCGGCTCCTGTTGCTGGAGCGGCGCCCTCCCGGACCCCTCCTGGCTGCCGCTGACATGAGTTTCCCCGAACTTTTACTGGTCTGCTCGCGGTTTCTCCAGTGTACTCGTAGCAGAACCCAAAAAGAAAAAGAAAAACATCTTTCATACACACTCAATGTCAATTTCAGCGAATAAAGTGGCGGAGGTTTTAGAAATTTCTTCAGTACGTCCAAGCGTTCTCCTGAAGGAGACTCCAGGGTTCGTGGCCAGGACCCGTCAAGTGTCGTCCAGGACCTTGTCCACTTGTGTGGTCCTAACCAGCCCGACACTCGGTGAAAGCCCCGTGATGGTTGTCCAGTCACGCGCACACGGCCGCGCGGCCACACGGCTCTCGTCCATCCATTACCCCTCGCGGTGCCGCCGCTAAAGGAACACTGTCACAAATTCTTTCGAAAAGTTCCAACAAAGTGATAGGAACATTTGCATCACGAACTGTTTTCCAGCAAAATTTTGGAAAATTTCCGCATAACGTAAATTCTAATAAATTATAAAATTACCTCACTCGAAAACAACGTACTGCATGTGAAACCCCGATTTTAATGCGTTGGAAAATTCCAAAGATATTATTTTCCTGGAAAATTCGCCGCACAAACTGGCTGGAAATTTCCAACAATTTTTTTTTTTTTGCTGTGAGAATGCTTTGGGACGACAGCGGGGCACTCCGCTGTGCACCGCTCTGCGCCGGTCCCGGGTTCGAGTCCCGGCGGCGGCGGCTCCGTCGTGTGGGACTGGTGGCGATATGCTCCGCCGACCCCCTCGCCATAAATTACCCGCGGCCGGGGCGGCCGGGCCCCCGCATCGGATAAGGGCGGCGCCGGGCGGCGACCGGAAATCACGGACGAAGACGCCGCGGCGCGCATTGTTACCCGCGGGAAATTTGAATAAGACCAATATGGAGCGCGCGGGGGAAAATGGGAAATGGAAGTGACGCGGGTGGGTGCTGGAGAAATCTTATCCAGAAATTCTCGTCCAGGACTTCTCCAGAGGATGTCCGTAGGCGTCCCCCTGGAGGGTCCTCGCGGATTTGTGGTACGACAAAATTCTTCTGAATTTCCCCGGGAGCAGAAAAAAAAATCGGGAAGTGATCTGCGACGTTTCCCAATATTTCCGAGAGGATCCCCGTGCAGGTTCTCCAGGGATTCATTAGGACGTCTCCAGGAGTTTCTCCAGGATCTCTCGGCAGATTCGCGGCCGAGATCCCCGCACAGCAGCGGGTCTGTATCGCACCTGTTGCGAGAGCCGTATCAGACCGGCGTGATTTGCATAAAGCAAAGCCCACAGTGTGCACCGGGCGCCGTCGGGGCCCGCAGGGGGTCCGCAGGGGGTCCGCAGGGGGTCCCCCCGGGGGGGGGGGGGGGGGGGGGGAGACCGCCGTCGGAAGCTAAGCTCTCTGGAAGCCCCCGGGTCCCCGTCGGGTCCGTGTGGGGTCACGGATGATGCACGTGGGAATGCACTGTGTGTGTGCGTGCATGTGCGTGTGTGTGTGTGTGTGCGTGTGTTTGCGTTCCGGGTGGCCATTTCGCCGTTCCGCCGCGTCGTTTCGCGTCGCAGCTGCCCCGTTTGTTTAATTTTTTTTGAAGCGACGCGCCGGAGTTCGGCAAAATAAATAAATAAATAAATAAATAAATAAATATATGGTGTAAGATGGCTGCGCTGCGGGTGTGAGCCCCCCGCGTGCGGAATTGCTTTTTACCCACTCGCCTGCTGCCCTCGCCCATTTCGAACCGCTGCGGGGAGTAAACATGGCGTTATTTGAGGACACCGTTTGATACGCGGCACCAGATACGGGAACCCATTTAGCCGGAGCCCTGTGTCCCGGCGTAGGAGTTGTGTGTGTGTGTGAGAGAGAGAAGGAAAGTTAACAAGAGAGAGAGAAAGAGGGAGAGAGAGAACCTGTGTGCAATTGAACTCGCGTGCGCCGGCGGGGAGCCCTTTTAGGATGGGATAGGACTTTCGATTCTGCCGCCCGCGATTAGGTTTGGCTACCAAAAGCCAAAAGCACAGAGGTGGTGGTGGGGGCGGGCCCGTTAGCGGGGCGGCCGTATGCATCTCGTGTGGCCGACGACAAGGATGGAGGAAATCCGTGCGGTGCAGTGGGTGAAACACACTGGCAGAAACTGCATAGTCTCTCTCTCTCTCTCACACGCCTACCTCTGTCTGTCTATCTGTGTCCTCTCTCTCTCTCTCGCTCACCCGGAGGCGGGTCCGGTGTCGGCGGCTGGGCCCCGCACCGTGTCGGGGTCACCGGAGCGTTTACCGGTCCCCCCGTCCGGTCGGTGGTCGCGGACACTGCACTCTCTCTCTCTCTCTCTCTCTCTCTCTCTCTGGCAAAAAAAGAAGAGGGAGACCCCCCCCCAAAAAAAAAATCCGCGAAAAACGAAAGTTAATTGATTGCGACTTTTAGTCATTGACTATGGCGTCGGCGTGAAATAGTGTCAGTTTAAAGGTGGGCCACAGTTTTAGTGTCCTCTTTTTGCAACAGAATACTCGGTCACTAAAGTGTCTGCTAGCTGCCACGTCACGCAGAGGAGAAAAAAAAAGAAAAAAAACGCAGTGTATTTTTTTTCCTGCAACTGGAAAATTAGTCAAGGTGTTTACAGTTGTGCAATATAACGGTCAGTGCACGGTTATTCTCCCGGGCCGCCCAGCGCTGGCCTGCAAGGTGTTGTCCCCGCCGGCTTGGCCCGGCCCGACAATGCACGCCTCGCTCTGAGTCTCGGGTCCTCAGCAGAGCGGCAGCAAAAAAGGGGGAGGAGTGGGGGGGGGGGGGGGGGGGGGGGGGGTCTGGCCTCGGGGGCGGTGCCGCCTATTGGCCGCTCTCCGGCTTAAATTTGACTAGACGGATTTTGGCGCCCGCTGAGATCCCGGTGAGCGCGCTGGCTGAGCGGTGCTGAGCGGTGCGGCCGGCCGGCACGGTGCACCTCAGCACCCCACTCTTCCCTCTCTTCTCTGCCCTCCATTTGCAATTTAAAGCACTGCTGAGGGGGGAGGTGGGGGGGGGGGGGGGGCTCGTCGAGTTGCGTGTGGTTTTGTTGTTGTGGTGGCAGCAGTGGTACGGTGACCTGCGGGCGGCCTGGCGTAGCGGCGGCTCGGCTACTAGGTTCGGACGTTCACCTTACACGCCCACCTCTCTCTCTCTCCCTCTCCCTCTCTCTATCTCACTCTGATTCTTTCTCTCCCACTGCCTCTCTCTCTGTCCCTCCGCCCCCCGCCCCGACACTGTCTGTCTCTCTTTCCTCTGCCCTACAATGCGTAGACACTGCTGGCAGGTTGGAAGGTCAGCTCAGACAGCATCCCGAAGTGCATACCAGAGGGTGTAGTGTGTGCTGGTGAGAGAGAGAAACAAGAAAAAAAAAACAGAAAAAAATAGTGAAAAGGAGAACATGGTTGAGGCGGAAGGAAGAAGGGCGAGGAAAATGGATGAGAAAAGGAAGAGCCCTATTTCTTTCTCTTAAAAGCGTCGATGAATATTTTACGCGGCCGGTACTAGGGGGGCGGGGCTGCGGACGCGGCGTGGCGTGGCGTGGCGGCGCTGGGCGCCCTTACTCGACGCGTGGAGGCGAGGTCCTGGAGGCCCTGCTGGAGGCCCTGCTGGAGGCCCTGCTGGAGGCACTGGAGGCACCGCTGTCCTGACAACTGTCCCGCCGGTCTATATTGACGTGGGAGGTAAGCCGTCGGTCCTCGCCGTCCCCGTCCGTGTTTTTCTATCCCCGCCGCGCCGCGCCGCGCCACGCCCACGGGGCCGAACTGACCACAGCAGCGTCCGAGTGGGAGGGAGGGAGGGAGGGAGGGAGGGAGGGAGGGAGGGAGGGCAGTGGAGGAGTCACCGGCCGCTATTCCGGTAATGTCCCACTTTGTGCCCCGCCGACCGGCCCTTGCGGGAGCGGGGACCCCGCGGGGGGTCCTAGTACCGCAGGGAGAGAGAGAGAGAGAGAGAGAGGAGAGAGAGAGAGAGAGAGAGAGAGAGATGGAGAGAGAGAGAGGAGGGGGGCCGTAAGGTAGGGGCAGGAGTCCACTTGACCGTGAACTGACCACCGCCACTACGCCGCACCGCCCCCGCGGTCCCCCCGCGGCCCCCACTGCGCCACTGGGGCGCGGCGGCGGGCGGTGTGCGGTCACCTTAAATGAATTTAGCGGGGCGCCGCGGGGCGCCGCCGCGTGCGCGGGGAACGTTAACGTGAGAGACTTTAATCTACACGATAAGCGGCCGTGGCCAACGAGGAGATTTAGCACCTTTAAGCCCGTTAAAAAAAAAATAAAAAAATCTCTTTTACTTGTCCGTTTAGCCTGAATGTTATCTTTATAGTACGAACGGAAACGAAGGACTGAATGTGTGTCTCCGGCTAGCTAGAGGCGACTTTTTTTTTCGTTGTCTGTTTGACTCACTGTCCTTTTCCGAAACAAAGCTCTCCCTCTCTCTCCCTCTCTCTCTTTCGCAGCCTCTGCGCGGACGCGGCCGATCGAACTGTGTGAAACACTTTGCCCGCGCCTTCCTGCCGGTCCCCCCCCCGACCCCCTTCCCCCCCTGGGTGGCTTTCTTCTCCTTGTTCTCCTTGTTTCGCCACGGCGGCCCTCACCGGTAGCTAATCGCAGAGCGCCGCCGCCCGCCTAACTCTTGGTGACATTAGTGCTGCCGCTACGACGCGGATGGCCCTTTTTCTCTCGGCGTCCTCTCCTCCTCCTCCTCCTCCTCCTCCTCCTCCTCCTCCTCCTCCTCCTCCTCCTCCTCCTCCTCCTCCTCCCCTGTTTTTTTATTTCACCATCCCCCTGTAGTGGCGGTGAACCTGTGATTTGTCCGTCATCGCTGCGGGACTCTGTCTTCCGTTTTTTTTAAACGGCGAATACAATCGTATTTCTTTTTTTGTCATGCGCTTACAAGTGTCTTACATTTTTCTCGAGACGCTTTACAAGGGTGTACCAGCAAGCGTCCGACAAACCACTGTCTTGTAAGCTTATGACTGGTAGAGGAGTTGGCGCCGCCCGTCCGTCCCCCGGCGCCGCGGCGGATAAAGTTTAAGAAGTAGGTGGGGGGGAGGGGGGCTGCAATGCCCGGGACGGCGGGATTTCGTGAAGTGCAGCGTGCGCGGCGCGATGGCCGGCATGGGACGGGACAGTGGGACACTCCCCCGGCGCTATTTTGGCCGGCTGACGGCATTGTCGAACGGCCAGTGTTTTACAAACACGCCCCCCCCGCCCCCTCCCCCCACTACTTCCGCTTCCCCGCCCGTCCGTCATGCCGCCGTGCCGCCTCAGGGCACAAGAAGGCTGCCGGGCGCTCGCTGCAGTTTGTCTTGTGAGAACTGCTCGCTGCAGAGGGCCGCTACGAGTGACGCATGCGCCGCCGCCGCCGCACAAGAAGAGGAGAGAAAAGATGACAAAGTACTGCATCTAGGTCAACGAAAAAAATAATTAAGCAAACAAAAAGTCGACGGCAGAAATACTTTTTAAAATACGAGAGAGTTGAAACAATCTCCGTAGCCAGTTGTGAGGGTTTTTGAAATTCTAACGTAAATCCAAGCAGGAAAGCGTATATACGCTCAAGCGATTTCAATTTGTTAATTGGACGGCTTTTTGGTCTGGTAGGGCTTTGAGTGAGTTTCTGGTGTGGCGCCGCCGCCAGGGCCGCCGGGCCACTTTGTCGATTTGTTCCCACCTCTCTCTCTCTCTCTGATGCAGGTCAGGCCAAAAAGGGGGGGCTTGCACACACACACACACTTACTGCACCCGGCCGTCCGTCCTTGTCTAACGCACATGGGCCGGCGCGGTGCGAGTGAGAGAGACGGCCTCTCGTTAGCCTCGTTAACGAGGCGAATTGAATTATCCTCTCCGTTTTAGTTCGGGGCGGCGCCGTGCAGGGGGCGCGCAAGGGCAGTTAGGCGCTTTTTAACGCGTGTCCGCACGGCGGCGGGTCAGTTCCGCACCGGACACCGGCGGCGGCACGGGGGCCCCTCTCTGCCTATCGACATCCGTTAGCGGCCGACAAGAGGATATCAAGGGAGTAGCGGAACCCTTCCCGGCCGTAGCCCTTCTCAGCTAATGACTGAACCACAGCGGCAGAGGCAGGGGGAACGCTTAGCGCGGCCCGGCACAGTTCTGCTCGCTGGAGCGATTGACTGATGGCCTAGAAAAGCATCCTCGCTGGTGCCGCTGCTGCCGCCGCCGCTGCCGCCGCTCGCTGCTCGTTACTTTGGCCAAGTTTTAATCATTTTCTTGTCTGTCCGATCTATCATGTAGCGTTATTGTTTGGCTATCGCTGCTCATCGATGAAGAGGGGCGAGTGAGAGGGGCATGGATGACTCTCTCTCTCTCTCTCTCTCTCTCTCTCTCTCTCTCTCTCTCTCTCTCTCCGTCCGTCTGACTCTCCCTCTCGCTCTCCCGCTATTTCCTGAGGGGTGCCGTGTAATGTACGTCCGTGGGAATCCAACTTTACCGGCGGGATGAATAAGTCAAAGGGCCCTCTGAATAAGGAAGTGGCCTCGCAGCGTTCGGCCTCACCGCACTGACGCACTGATATCGTTTGGAAGTGCCGCTGCTGCTGCTGCTGCCGCGATGCTGCTTTCCAAGGATTTGGCGCGTCGTTGTTCGCCTCTCTCTCTCTCTCTCTCTCTCTCTCTCTCTCTCTCTCTCTCCGACCTTCTGCCTCCTCTGGTATCTCGCTCTAACCAGGCTGCGCCGGCGTTGGCTTATCCCACCGCTGCCACGGCGGCTCGCGCAACGCAAAAAGCAAAGACCGCAGCCGAGCAGCGGTCTGCCCCGCCTGGAGGCTGGCTGGAAGCCCTCTCAGGGCTGGCTGGAAAACGCTTGCCGGAGACTGGGCTGGAGATGCTGTGGAGGCTGACAGGCAGGTGCTGCCGGAGGCTGGCTGGAAGCCTGCTGGAGGATAAGCCGCGAGGTGCTAAGTGTCCAACTGGAAGCCCGCTGGAGGAGGGTGGAAGTCCGCTGGAGGCAGACTGGAAGCGCCCCCTCGGTTGTGTCTGGAAGGTCGCATGTCGGCCTTGGCGGCACGCATCGCAGAGTGGGGCGGCTCCCGCCGTGTTGCACGTAACCCCTTTATGCCCCCCCGGCTCTGTTTAGGGCGCACCTTTTCGCTCTCCTTGACAGCCCCATGACGACCACCTCTCTCTTTCTCTCTCTCTCCTCCGCCCTCCTTCTTCACTCTCACTCCCCATCTCTTCCTCTCACTCTCTCCTCTCCCTACGTGTGTGTGTGTGTGTGTTGTGTGCGGTATGGGACTGCAGTAGAGTAACACAGAGTGCGGCTAACTTTTCGGATGACCCCCACAAAGGCGGTGCTCGGGTAGTAGTTAGGGGTCAGGAGGGAAAAGGCAAGGATCCAGAGGGGGGGGGGGGGGGCGTGTCGCGTCCCGGCGGAAGCACTTTCGCCTACACGGCCGTCGCGCGCGCCGCCTGGCCCACCGCGGCGGCTGCGGCCCGCGTGCGAATTCGAGTGACGCCTTCCCTGTCCGTGTCAGTCGGCCGGCACGCTTACGTACCCTGCAAAAAATTCAAAGTGAAAGACAAGATTTTAAAAAATTGAACGCGAACGTATGCCATGAATTGGAGTCTGCTCCGAAGCTCCTCTCCCGCTACTCGTCTGCCCTGTGGCTCCTCTTCGTCTGCCCTGCGGCTCCTCCTTGTCTGCCTTACAGCTCCTCCTCGTCTGCCCTGCGGCTCCTCCTTGTCTGCCCTGTGGCTCCTCTTCGTCTGCCCTGCGGCTCCTCCTTGTCTGCCTTACAGCTCCTCCTTGTCTGCCCTGCGGCTCCTCCTTGTCTGCCTTACAGCTCCTCCTTGTCTGCCCTGCGGCTCCTCCTTGTCTGCCTTACAGCTCCTCCTCGTCTGCCCTGCGGCTCCTCCTTGTCTGCCTTACAGCTCCTCCTTGTCTGCCCTGCTTGTCTGCCTTCAGCTCCTCCTTGTCTGCCTTACAGCTCCTCCTTGTCTGCCCTGCGGCTTCTGCTCCCCGTTTCCCCGCGGCCGCGCGCGGAAAGTTTCGGCGAGGACGCGGCAGCGCTACGCGGGCGCGCAAAACTTGAGACAGTTTTTCCTGATTTGTCTACTCGTGTCTAATGGCGTCCTTCTCTCTCTCTCTTCCTCAGGTGAGCGGCGCCGGCCGATTTGTCTTCATTCGCCGCGCCCGGTGCACCGGGTCGCCGCCGTCGTCGGCGCCGCCGTCGTCTCGGGGGGTCGGCGGCGACCCTGCGGACCGGCGGCGCCTGCGGCGGCGGCGGCGGCGGCGGCGGCGGCGGCGGCGGCGGCGGCGGCACGGCCAGGACGGCGACGGCGACGTTGGCGACGACGGTTTGCTGTTTGCGCCCGGTGATTATCGCAAGGACCCCGGGGAAAAGTTCGGCCGCGGGCCGTGCGTCATGTGCCGTGGGGGCCGTGGGGGCACTCATCCGAAGCCCATAAGTACAAACGAACTGTATGTCGTCGTCGTAGAAACGTATGAAAATCTAGCACCCTTTGTTTCCTTCCGCCTTTCTTTTATGATAACTGCATATCCAATAATGGAAGCATGAGAATAAAAAGAAAAAGGCCGAGTCTCCCCCACCACCGCGACCGGTGCCTGTTGCCTTGCCACGGCGCCTGCCAGCCCAGGGATAGGCAGCCCCGCGGCGCACCGCTGCCCGGCGGGCTGGCCTACCCCGAGCTCCGCAGGCGCCGTGCCGCCGTGCCGCGGCCCGCTCTGCCACTCCTTTCATTTTCCATCTCGCGAACCGCGCCGCGAGTTCTCGTACCGCGTCGTCGTTCTCTCTCTCTCTCTCTCTCTCTCTCTCTCTCTCTCTCTCTCTCTCTCTCTCTCTCTCTCTCCGTACGCGAGGCACGACCTCTCCTCCCCCTCCCCCCCACCCCTCTCCCCCCTGCGCCCGCTCTGGTGGAGAAAAGTGACTCGATGAAGTAAAAGGTCTGAGGGAGGCAGCCGCAGGGAGGGAGGGAGAGAGATGGAGAGACACAGAGAGAGAGAGAGAGAGAGAGAAATATATATAAAAAAATAAAATGCGCAGTCCCTCCGGCCCTTGCGGCGTGCGTCGTCTGGGGCGGAGGGCGCGCCTCTAAACACACGTAGCCCCGGGCGGACAGATGAAGCGGCAGCAGTCGCGGAAATTGGGGGGATGCGGCTCTGTAGAGAGATAAAGAGAGAGAGAGAGAGAGAGAGAGAGAGAGAGAGAGAGAGGAGACAGAGGCAGACAGGCAGAGACAGACAACAATGACAGAGAAGGTGGTTATTGTTTGAGGTTAAATTTCATTGACAATTCATTGACATAAAACTATACGTTTCTCCGGAGGAAGTCGTCAGGGAGAGAGAGAGAGAGAGAGAGAGAGAGAGAGAGAGGGGGGGGGGGGGGAGTGTGTGAGAGAGATAGAGAGAGGTCCGCTCGCCGTCCGCTGGCAGCTGCCGCTGAGACCGCAGGCCTGCGCACTGCCCGCCGCGGCCCGATACCGGAGGCGGGCGGACCACCCACGCTACGCTACGCTGCCGCGCCACCGCCGAAAACCGCACGCCTGCCTAAACCGAGTGTCCCCCTTATCGGCAGCGGCGGCCGTATGATTATCGGCAGCTGCATCTCTCTCTCTCGCTGCCGCCGACCGACCGCACGGCACACCGGGGCCCGGCATGCCGCGGCACAGCAAGGCAAATGTTATTTATTCATAGAGTGGATGCGACGCGATATCCAATCGGCCGGTGAAAGGCCGTGTCTGCAAATCCTTTACCGTTTTTGTCCGACCCTCCCCTTCTCTCTGTCTGTCTCTCTCCCTCCCTTTCTTTCTCTTTTTCTGCCTATAAAACACTATGCGTATGGCGGCGACAGCAAAGGGGCTTACGGCGTGACACAAAAGGGATTGCCGATTCGGAAAATAAATCCGAAACGCGCCTATTGTCATCTATCCCTGTTCAATGCTGAAATCTGTCTATTTTCTAAACAACAATAAAAAAAAGCTAGTGTTGATATTGGGACAATGATAAAGCCCTCCAGCCTGCGGTTGCACAAAACATGTTGATCCACCACGTTTTCTTATGCAAAAAATAAATAAATAAAATGAGATAGAATTTTGGATTTTATTTACACATTACGATTGTTTTTTTCGTTGCACCGTCATAAGCGCATTTGTAAGAAATGTTTTTGTGTTTGTGAGTGTGAGTGTGCGAGTGGGGAGCATTTGAAAAGTAAATGTGACTCCACACCCCACTTCTTTTCCCCTTTCTCTTGCCTTCTCTCTCTCTCTCTCTCTCTCTCTCTCTCTCTCTCGCACAAACGGACACGGGCTCCTCCTCTCGAACTTGCCTGAATTTTTACTTCGGTGTGCGAGGGCTTGCAAACAAAGTGAGAGGGCAACCACGACGTTGTACTACAGGGCCTGCGCGCCCGCCAGAAGGTACGGGCCCCCAGGAGTGGGAGGTGAAGGGGGGGAAGGACGGAGGGAGTGAGAGGAGGGACGGAGGGAGTGAGAGGGATGAGGGAGGGAGGGAGAGGGAGGTACGTGGATCACCGGAGAGCGGCCGTGTTGCCAGCAGGTAGGCCAGGGGCCCGGCCTTTTACCACGGTAACGAGCTCCCTTGTCCAGCGTCCGCTCCCCCCTCATGTCTGTCTCTCCTCCCCTCACCTTTCACTCTTCCCTCTCCCTCTCTCTCTCTCTCTCTCTCTCTCTCTCTCTCTCTCTCTCTCTCCGCCTCAGTAGCTCATACGTGCTCTGCCTACTTACACACTTAGTGTCGTCGCCCGTGTATAATTCACCCGACACATGGTAGTCGGACCGCCGTTTCCTCTCGCCTTGCGCCGCATGGAGTATTTTCGCTAAGCGTTTCTTGTCGCCCTTTCTCTCGCTCCCCTTTAAAACAAATCTATTTTTGTTGTAGTGCTGTAAGCATGTTGAATCGCGGGATAGGTCACTTCGGTCATGTGGCCTGGAGAAAAAGCGAAATCGACGACGTGTGGTGGCGAGTATTCGAACCCGGGGCCTCACTTACTTCTCGTCAAGCTTGAGACAAGCCAGGCGCGCCGTGCATGCAAATGGTTGACTCATCTCGTACGTAATTTATGTCCCGTCCCCCGCGTCTCCCGTACGTCTCGCGCTCTCTATGCGTGTGTGTGTGTGTGTGTGTGTGTGTGTGTGTGTGTGAGCGCGCGCTCGCGTTAAATATTGCATGAGCTGCTCATTTTCCCGCCAAAGCGCTGCTGCTGCTGCTGCTGCGGAACGTTTGAGAAAAAGAGTTTCGCAGGCGGTGCGCGTTTGCAGAGTCGCGAAGGCGGCGGTGTTTGCTGGGCGGACGCTGACAGCTCGACCGCCGTGTCGTCTGCTGGGACGTGAGGCGGCGCCCCCGTGCTCCCGCGACACTCGTACGGAACAGGACTCGAAACCCACCCCCACCACCACCACCCACCATAACTTCTGTGACCGCCACTCAATCCGGCGGCGTGTGCGGAGCAGAAAGTATAAGAAACACGAGAAAAAAAAAGAGAAGTAATTAAATCGAAAATCAAAGGATAGGAACTCTCGCTGCGCTGCGCTATCGATCCGCGGCCCTCTTTCCGTCATCATTCTCTTACTTTCATGCGGAAACGGTTTTTGAATCGGCACCGCCCAAGCGCCGCGCCGTGCCCAGCATAAGTAAATCCTCCCCCCCCCCCCCTCTCTCTCTCTCTCTCTCTCTCTCTCTCTCTCTCTCTCTCTCTCTCTCTCGAGGGGGCGGTGACTTTGCGATTTAATTTTCCGTCGCGACGTGATTCTTCCCCCCCCCCCCCTCCTCTTCCCATTTCCCCTTTCGCCCTCCTGCGGGTGCGGTTAGGATGACATTGTTTGAAGTACGCGCGGCGGTCGCTCAGTCAACACGGTACCGCCGCTTCTGGCCGCAAAACGGGCAGAGCGGACACGGTAGTCAGAGAGAGAGAGAGAGAGAGAGAGAGAGAGAAGGAGAATGGATCGAATGGATAGAGGGAGAGAGAGAGAGAGAGAGTGAGAGAGAGGATAGGGGTTTGAGCGGTAGCCTCCCGCAGCTCCAGGGGGGCTCCAGGGGGGCTCCAGTGGAGGCTCCAGTGGGCCCCACACGGGGAGGAGGCCGTCCCGCACTTCCCCCGGCCGCCCATCCCAACCGACCTCCTTCGTCGCCCGTAGGCCGGTGCGGTATAGAGTGTTATTGTTCTGCCGGCGAATGGCACATGATGAGAGAGAGATAGAGAGAAGAAAGAGAGAGAGAGAGAGAGAGAGTTGTCGTAAAGTCGGGGTATCTTTTCTCCGAACGCGGTGCGGCTCTTTGCCGGAGCGGTCGCCGCAACGGTTTTACTGTATGATGAGCCGCCTATACGTTCGCGGCAGTACATTGCCACACTTTTCTTTTTAGGAGAGATCAAAAACAAAGTTCCGAAATTCGTATTTAGCAAAAAGTCCTGCTTCCTGGTGCAGGGATATATTTTTTTTTGTTTCAGTATCGATAGGTGAGAGCGTTTTTTTTTTTCTGGGCGACAGACTCGCGGACAAGTTCACATTAGTGCGGGCCCTTGAAGCTCCGCGCTCCGCCCGCCCCCCGCCCGCTCACTCCTCGCATAAAATGTTTCGCCCCGACGGCGTACTCCCTCACGGCGCGTCTGCCCCGGAATAAATATGAACGCAAATAACGCGTGGATAGTTGTTGCGAAACTTTTATACGGGGTGCTGGTTCGGCGTCCGTCGGCCGGCGTGCGGTGATGCGCGGCCCAAAAGCCAGGGGCCGTAAAAAAAAGAAAATTCGATGAAAACGTCCGACGCCGTTTTCGCGCATAAAGTTCCGCATATATATTAAATGAGACGGAATACCCCCAGCGGCCGCGGCGCCCATTTTAGGCCGCCTCCTCCTCAAAGAGAGATGAAAAAAAAGAGGGGACGTCTCCGTTTTCTTATGGCTTTCGGAGTTGTGGGAATTATTTCCGGCGCCGATAGCACGTACTGCCCGTATCGCGCGAGGCCGTTAAATCACGGGGCCGGACTCGTTGGAGCCGAAAGGGCTCTTTCACTCAACAAAACCAGGTCCGAAAAAAATGAAATAAATTTTTTTTTTTAATAAAACGGGGCAAAAGAAATTAAAAATAAAGAAGGCTATAAAAAGTGTTTAAAATAATCACAACGAAAGAAATATCACAAAAATCGAGGTACTCTTTTTTGTAACTGAAAAAAAAAACTCAAAAAGTGTCAGGACCGCGAATAAAAAATATTCAGTAAAATGACAGTGAGTAATCACAGACAGTCATGCTGTTGGTCATAGCTCGCGCTGGCATAGCACGGCCGTTCCGGGAAGAAAGAGAATGAATGGGGACGGATGGACCTGAGCTGCACGCCAGAATGACCTTCACCGGGTGCGAGGCGGCACTGCACTGTCCAAAGGCGTGCCAATTGAGTTCTGGTCGCGGGTATGACGTCACCGACCCGCGAGGCGGCGGCGCGTGCCAGGCGGGTCTGTTTGTCCCAGTGCTGCCCCCCGCCCACCACCGCGGTATGACTCTCTCTCTCTCTCTCTCTCTCTCTCTCTCTCTCTCTCTCTCTCTCTCTCTCTCTCTATCTCTCTCTATCTCTCATTCTCTCTCTCTCACGTCCGTCCCCCTCCGCAACAGAGCCGCCGAAAACGCACACCGTTTCCTCTCGCGCGCCCATTTTTTGCTTCCTCTCTTCCACTGAAACGGCATGAGCCGAGAGGAGGAGGCACTGCCCCGGCAGGAGGGGAGGTGGCAGGAGGGGAGGGCGAGGAGGAGGAGGAGGAGGAGGAGGAGGAGGAATAGGAGGAGGACCAGTAGACATGCACTGAGAGTGGTGCGCTCGCAAGCCGTGCGTCACCTACAGGCATGCGCGCGCCGGACCCATCCCGTGCGGCCGCGCCACCAGAGGCTTGCAGTCACGGGCCGCCGCACCTGCAGGTGCGCCGCCATTCCCATGATGCCAGTGCATGACCTTGCTCCCCTCCTCCCCCACCGGCGTCACACAGCGTTACTCGGCGTTACACCGCGTTGAACCGGTGCGACCGCAGCGCAGCCGCCTGCCCGCCTTGCCAACGAGTTCATCATCGGCGTGGCCCGGCGTGTCGTCCGCGGAAATAAAAAGAAAAAAACATGAAAAATGTGAAACGGCCATAACAGTTGGTTTTGTGCGGCGTTTACAATTGTACTTTTTTTCCCCCCCAGCTTTCAGGTGTGGGTTACAGGCACGGTGTAGTTTCCACTGCAATGATACGTTACTAATGTCGATAGTGGCGACTCTATATTTTTTTTGTGTATGTGTGTTGTGGACAAAGGCGGCGTGTCATTGACGGCAAGGCAGATTGAATATTTTGTTTCCAAAATTGTTTTTATTGGGTCATTGGTTTTGAATACCCTTCATATATATATCTATATATAGTTCGTTGACACGGGAGCGGGTTCGAGTAGCACTCCGCAGACGTGGAGTGGCCAGCTGGCGGGCCGAACCTATAACGCTTAGCGGGGGCCCCCTGCGGGGGCCCGGCGGGGGCCCGGCGTCGCCTGGCGTGCTCTCAAATGGACCTTATCAATGGCAGAAAAAGGGCCGGCAGGGCCCTTCGCCGGGACCATTACGGCTGCGGGCGGATGGAGAGGGAGAGAGAGGAAGAGGGAGAGAGAGAGGGGGGGGGGGGAGGGAGGGAGACCGAATGCACTTCGGGCCGTGGGGACGGGGATCGATCTGAGGGATAAAATTATGATTTGTATGCCCCGATTTATGTGGCAAAGGCAAACTCTGACCTTGTCTGGTTTCTTTCTGTTTCAGGTTGGTGTCGTGTCCCGCCGGTCACAGTTCCGCCCGGAGCAACGTGAGAGAGGGCGTCTACTTTAAAACGCGACTCTTCAGCCAGGGAGACCTTGACAATTTAACGGAATGAAATCAATTGATCATGAACCGGGTGGTTTTTTAAAAATATTTTTTGTCGCACGCAAACCGCGACTTTCTCTGGGCAAACCCTTTTTTATCTGTGGCCGATGCGTCGGCCGGCCCGAGCCGCCCCTCCGCCGCCACACAGGATGCCAGCTCGGGCTGGCGGCGACGCTGACTGCCAGCTCGGCCTGCCGCCGCGCTGGTCGGCATTGTGGGGGCAGACCCCCGCGTGATCAGAACCCCGCAACTGTTTGAATTTTGGCGCCGCAGATACGCCGCGCTCCCATTGGTCCTTGCGGCGGGTGCCGCTGCTCTCTAGCGGCGGCCGCATTGTCTGTTCATTGTTTCCGTCCCAATCGCTCTGTGAGTGGCGAGTGCGTGCGCCTCTGTGTGGGAGAGGAAGGGAGAGAGGACGAGAGACAGAGCGAGAGAAAGAGGGAGAGAGAGAGAGAGAGAGAAGGAAGAGAGCGAGAGAGAGAGAGAGGCCGCGGCGGGGGCGCCGTGACTGCTAGGCAACCCATCGTGCCCCGCCGCGGCCGCGCTGCCTGGCAGCCGGGCGGCTGCCGCGGTCCTCGCCAGTGACTGCACCGGCAGAGCAGGGCCGCGGTCACTGACCTCTGCCGTGGCCTTGCTGCTGTGGAGAGAGAGAGAGAGAGAGAGAGAGAGAGAGAGAGAGAGAGAGAGAGAGAGAGAGAGAGAGAGATAGACGAACAGACAGACGGACAGACGGAGGGCTGCTGGGTGGACAGATCTAATTCTATTCGCCAGGCAATCCCGACCGGGACGCCGGGGACGGCTGCGGCCTTGCCCCCAGTCGCCTCCGAACAGTGATGCCCCGTCTCTGTCGCACTCATGGCGCGTGCCGCAGTGGTGCGAGTGAGATAGCTGTGCAGCACGGCGGGGGGGCACTGTGTCCTCCGGGACGGCAGTGCGGTGCAGGACCCCCCGCGGACTCCCCGGGGGGTCCGGCAGCGGGGCGCCGCGTGTGGCACGGCCGGGCCACGCCCCCCTCGCGCGCTAATTTTATGCATATTGAACCACGCACGCGGGAATCTCCGCTAGTGGATGCAGGGAAGAGTGCAGCGGATTGTATGTGTGTGTGTGTGTGTGTGTGTGTGTGTGTGTGTGTGTGCGCGTGTGTGTGTGCGCGTGTGTGTGTGTGTGTGACCCCGCGGGTACGCATAACTGCGGTGGTGCGGGGACGACCCCAGCGGGTTTAGGGGTCTGCAGTCCTCGCAGGGGGGTCCGCGCTGGGGTACCGCTGGCGCCCTGCGGGGGGTCCGCGGAGAGAGAGAGAGAGAGAGAGAGAGAGAGAGAGAGAGAGAGCGCCAGGGGGCGTCTCTGGCCGGGATGACACGCTCCCTCGGCACCGCGCCGAGCCGCCGAGCCTGAGTTATGGCGTGGCGTTGTGACACCCACTTCGCCGCCACCTGCCTGCTCTCACACGGTGCCACGTCCAGGCGCCACCAGTCTCTCTCTCTCTCTCTCTCTCTCTCTCTCTCTCTCTCTCTCTCTCTCTCTCTCTCTCTCTCCTACTGCCTCTACCCTCTCCCTCTACTAAACGTCCGTCTGCTTACATCCTATACCGCCGTCAGCCCGATATACCTTCGAAAAATAATTTTTTTAAAAAAATTGTCCCTTGCCCTTCTGACGGGGAATCGAACCCGGGCCCCGCGGCCCGCACCGCGTGTGTGCGTGCTCGTGTGCCAATACCGCGTGCCAGAGCCCCAGGGAGAGAAAAGAACGGGGGCGGGGGGGTCAGTATTCGAACCCGGGGCTCACACTCCAATTAAAGCGGCATAAACTCGGACATTACACATGTGAGAATGCTCGTGGATGAACCCCTCTCGCACGCGCGTGTGTGTGCGTGTGTGTGTGCGTGTGTGTGTGCGCGCGCATACGGCCCCGTCGTTATTCGCCTCGCTGCGGCGGATTAGACTCCGCCATAACATTCCGTGATCGGATTTGAGTGGCGGATGGCGTGTGATTTGTACGCCCCGGGTTCGAATACCACCACCACCACCACCAGCAGCAGTGCACACGTAGTAGGTACGTGTTTTTTTTTTAAATTTAGGGCGTGAGTGTTGTACACATTTTTCTTCGTGTGGGCGGCTTGTCGAGTTGTCAAGTCTGTGCTGCAAAGCATCGCTAAAAATAATCACGACGATGGACCGACAAAGTTACGACAGCTGGAATTTCCCTCGGCTCGGCGGGCCACAACTGCTGCAGCAGCAGCAGCATCGCGCTCGTTCGTGCTGTCGTGATAAATAGCGGTCCAATATAGTGATTGATTCCTGAGAAGCCACCAGCAGCTGGCGCTAGCTGGATAGAGGAGGGAGGGAGGGAGGGAGGGAGGGAGGGAGGGAGGGAGGGAGGGAGGGAGGGAGGGAGGGAGGGAGGGAGGGGTTGCATCGTGACGACACGGCGCCTCTAGCCCCTCCGCAGCGCCAGCATCACGCAGCCCCCATCAGGAGGCCCCCGCACCCCGGAGCCGCCGGTGCCGTTCGCCGCCGCCGCCCTCAACGATGTTATTTTCCAAATGGGTTGCTTTTGTGGATGTGCGGCAGCAAAGACCTTTCGCGATTTTTTTTTTCTATTTCTTGTTTTTATCATGTCGTATCTTTGTCGCGGGAACAGCGGCGGTGCGACGATTTTCCTGGCAGAACGCCGCTCTCAGAGAAGCGTTCGGCTTTGACGCGGCGAAAGGGCCCACCACCACCTCCTCCCCTATTTCGCCTGCATGGGTGCGGATCGATCTTCTCGCCCGCGGGACTCGAACCCGGGTCGGCCGCCTCCGGGAGCGAGCGCCGTACCGCCTGAGCTGTCGCGCACACCGCGCGGCTCCATGCGGCCCCGCTCAGCCTCCTTGCAGCTCAGACACCCGCATTACGGTGATGGTGGCCGACAGTCGGGGGAGGGGAGGGGGTAAGCCAGAGGCGCCGGCACCGCGTCCGGCGTGTCCGAAGTTGTGCCGGAAGCGACGGTGGAAGGGGCGCGGGTAAAGCGCAGGGCCGTAATTCGAATTTTAGACAGAGTGGCTCGGCTCTGCTCATCACCTGGTCCGCGCCGGCTCCAGCACGGCTCCAGCACGGCACCAGCACGGCTCCAGCACGGCTCCAGCCCGCGTGCGGTCCGCCAGTGAGAGTGTAGTCTTCAATTATGCAGCGGGCGGCGTGTGCTGGAGCTGGAGGGTATGTCCAGCGCCGCCGGAGCAGCTGGAGGAATCTCGGGGGCGGCCCTGCTGCTGCTGGACGGCCGGCCTCTTTTGAAGCAATGCTTGCTGGAGAAATCCTGGAAACCACCCTCACGCTACGAGGGAAATTCTGGATTGACCCCGTCGGGGGAGGGGAGGGGGGGGGGGGACGGCCTGTGTGACGGGGAATGGAGTTGATTCCCGGAGTAGGGTCCTCCCCCTCCCTCCCTCCCTCCCTCCCTCCCTCCTCTCCAGCTTAGGCGCTGAAGGGGGATTAAGGGCCTTGGCAACGTCCCCGCCGCGTCGCGCCGAGAGCTCTTCATGACTATCGGCCCCCTCCTCATGTCGCGTCGCCGGTGCCCGAGTTTCCTGCCCCCCCCCCCCCCCCACCCCCACTACATTTCCGATTCATCATCGCCTTCGTCGCCCTCGACGCCGTCCTCGTCGTGTGGGTTTCGCAGCCGGCGGAATTTCGTGCGGTGATCACCGGACGTAACGACTGGGCGTGATATTGGTGCGCAAGTGTGCACAAGGAGGGGGGGAGGAGAGGGGGGAGGAGAGGGAGGGAGGGAGAGAGGGAGGGAGAGGGAGGCAGCGCAGGAGGGAGTTTCCGCCGACGCCGCAACCCCTGCCGTCGTGTGCCTCCATTTGTTTGATCGTTCGCAGCGCAGAGCGAAGTAACTTTGCCGATGGCCAGTGTCGCATCGATGGCTCCGCCGTCCCGTCTTGCTCCCCCCCCCCCCCCCCCTCTCTCTCTCTTTCTCTCTCCCTCTCTCTCTCTCTCGTGCCCTCCCCCCGCTCTAATGATAGGGACAGGTGGTGCTTCGGAGTGGGGAAGCGGCCGCGTGTTCCTATATGGCGACACCTCGGAGTCGTTAGAAAAGGAGCATTCCGGTCCCCACATCCGATCCCAACCTCTCCCCTCCCCTCCCCTCCCCTCCCCTCCCCTCCCCTCCTCTCCCCTCCCCACTCCCCTCCCCTCCTCGCTCCCGCCTTCCAGATCCGCAACACATATCTGCGCCAGGGTGGCTATAAAACGCGTGTGTGACTTCGTATCGAGATAGAGAGAGACAGAGAGACAGAGAGCGAGAGAGTGTGTGTGTTATTGTGCGTGCAGACTCGGCAACGACGTGCGACTGTGTGTGTGTGTGTGTGTGTGTGTGTGTGTGTGCAGGCCACGTCCGCGGGGCCGCCTCGCTCGCGGCTCCCGCGGAAATCGCCGCGACGTCGCGGCACACCCCCGCGTCGGTGACATCAGCGGGGTGTTGGGGGGGTGGGGAGGGGGGGGGGTGATCCGAGGCGACCTCCCCCCCCCCCCCCCCCCCTTCGGCACACCTATAACAAGGCGCACCTGCCCGCAGTGAGAGAGAGAGAGAGAGAGAGAGAGAGAGAGAGAGAGGGGGGGGGGGGGGGAAGGTGCTCGCATTGTCCGCAGGGACGTTGAAAAGCCGTTCCCCTCCCCCGCTCTCTACGCGCACTTTACACGTCGAAGGGTTGGAGGGAGGGAGGGTGAGGGAACTGTACTATAGGTGCGGGCGATGCCGGCTGCGCGAAATCAATTAATTTCCCATTTAAGGGCGCGTGGCAGTGGCCGTGGCCGCCGAGGGGGGGGGGGGGGGGGGGGGGCGATGCGCTCCACACGACAGCCCACCCGTCCTCTCGCATCGATGGCTCCGCCGTCCCGTCTTGCTCCCCCCCCCCCCCCCTCTCTCTCTTTCTCTGTCTCTCTCTCTCTCTCTCTCTTCGTGCCCTCCCCCCGCTCTAATGATAGGGACAGGTGGTGCTTCGGAGTGGGGAAGCGGCCGCGTGTTCCTATATGGCGACACCTCGGAGTCGTTAGAAAAGGAGCATTCCGGTCCCCACATCCGATCCCAACCTCTCCCCTCCCCTCCCCTCCCCTCTCCTCTCCCCTCCCCTCCCCACTCCCCTCCCCTCCTCGCTCCCGCCTTCCAGATCCGCAACACATATCTGCGCCAGGGTGGCTATAAAACGCGTGTGTGACTTCGTATCGAGATAGAGAGAGAGAGAGAGAGCGAGAGCGAGAGCGAGAGAGTGTGTGTGTTATTGTGCGTGCAGACTCGGCAACGACGTGCGACTGTGTGTGTGTGTGTGTGTGTGTGTGTGTGTGTGTGTGTGTGTGTGTGTGCAGGCCACGTCCGCGGGGCCGCCTCGCTCGCGGCTCCCGCGGAAATCGCCGCGACGTCGCGGCACACCCCCGCGTCGGTGACATCAGCGGGGTGTTGGGGGGGTGGGGAGGGGGGGGGTGATCCGAGGCGACCTCCCCCCCCCCCTTCGGCACACCTATAACAAGGCGCACCTGCCCGCAGTGAGAGAGAGAGAGAGAGAGAGAGAGAGAGAGAGGGGGGGGGGGGGGGGGGGGGGGGGAAGGTGCTCGCATTGTCCGCAGGGACGTTGAAAAGCCGTTCCCCTCCCCCGCTCTCTACGCGCACTTTACACGTCGAAGGGTTGGAGGGAGGGAGGGTGAGGGAACTGTACTATAGGTGCGGGCGATGCCGGCTGCGCGAAATCAATTAATTTCCCATTTAAGGGCGCGTGGCAGTGGCCGTGGCCGCCGAGGGGGGGGGGGGGGGGGGCGATGCGCTCCACACGACAGCCCACCCGTCCTCTTAGCCCGCCCCTCCTCTTACCCCGCCCCTCCTCTTACCCCGCCCCTCCTCTTACCCCGCCCCTCCTCTTACCCCGCCCCTCTTACCCCGACGGCACGCTACCCTGCCCTGCTACCGCCAGGCACCGCCGGCAGCACAGCTCACCTGACGCGCCCTTTATCGCGCCGCATCTCATTTTTCTTTTCTGAAAAAAACAAAAAGCAAAACAACAAAACTCTTTACATTAATTGTCCTCTTGTACAACGTGCGTGTATGTGTGAGTTAGTGAGTGTGCATGTGCGTGTGTGTGTGCGCGCGCCCGTACCTTGCGGTGCACTGCCACCACCTATAAATTACCACCTGCCTTCGTGTGTTTTTTGGCCACCTCTGCTGCTACCACCACCGCTTCTGCTACCACCACCGCTTCTGCTACCACCACCGCTTCTGCTACCACCACCGCTGCCGGCGCTACCTCTGCCCCCGCCCCCGCTAGCCGGCCTCCCGACCGGGCAATTTGTCAAGCTCTGTCACAACGCCCCGAGTATCATAGCTGCCCGCGCCGGCCCGCAGGCCTGTGTGCGTGTGTGTGTGTGTGTGTGTGTGTGTCGGGGGTTTGATCCGAACAACAACTTACCCCGCCGAGACCTGGCAGTGAGAGAGAGAGAGAGAGAGAGAGAGAGAGAGATAGAGTGCTGAGCAGTGTGTTCTGCAGAGCAGAAGCACTGGAAGGTGTGAGGCTGTGGCTGCCGCTGTATAACGTTCCTGGCCGCGAGAGAAACGAGGCAAAGAGAGTGAGTGAGAGAGATGCATCGCCTACCTGGCGGCTGGCAGGTGATTCGCTCAGGGGCTGCGTGTGTGTGTGTGTGTGTGTGTGTGTGTGTTTCTTTTGTGCCTCTTCACTCACTGCACACACACACATGCACACGCCCCCGCACGTGTGTGGGTATGACTCCCATGGCACTGTCTGCCAGAAGCCAACCTGTCCGTCGGCAGCCCGCCCACTCTTGTCTCTCTGCGGCTGTGTGCGGTGACTCCTTATCAAGCTGTCGCGTGTCTGCGTGTGTGTGTGCGTGTGCGTGTGTGTGTGAAGAGGGTGGAAATGGGTGGCATATACGCCCTCTGCTGTTATATGTAGGTATGTGTGTGAAATCCTTTGTCGCTTTACACGCTTGCAGTTGTGTCGGTGTGTGTGTGAGAGAGAGAGGGCGCGTACGCACGCAGGTAGGACAGAGACAAGGAGAGTCTGTTGCTTCTGTATGCTTTACGAAACCACCGCTTTGTACGGGTTGAGCTGCGAATGAAAACCCCCAAACAGTTCACAACTTTTTCAAGTTGCCGTATCTTTTCGGGGCGCGAATTTCATGCAGGCGAGCAAGTGCTCTGTATAAAAGACGGGATCGTATCAATTGAGCAGATTTCCTCTGGTTCATAAACATCAAGGAATGTGAATTTTCAGTCCGGTTTCGATGAACTTTCCAAGGCTTCTAGCTTTGACACCTCGTCCGCTATGGATCTTGGAGCTTGCCTACCAAGCTTGATTCCGACTGATGTGGTAAGTTCAGGTTTGAGACTCGATTTTTCTTGGTGCCGCGTCCCTGCCTGTTGTCATTTGGGATTGGGTGATCCACCCCTCCTCTTCCCCCCCCTCCTCCTCCTCCTCCTCCTCCTCCTCCTCCTCCTCCTCCTCCCGGAGGAGGCTCGGAGGTTCTCTCTAGAGTAAGAGTGGCCCCCCACCGGCTTCCGTCTGTCGCGTCTCGGCGCGCGTCGCCAAGACCAGCGGCGGCGGCTGCAGCGGCGGCAGCGGCGGCGGCGGCGGCTGAAGACAGGCAGGCGGCGGCGCCTGTCGCCAACAAGGAGTGGCTAACGAACGAGCGACCCCCGTCCGGACGGATTAGACAAGGAGGGTACGCGGGGGGGCCGCTGCTGGAGTGGGAGGGAGTGAGAGGGCCGCAGGAGGCAGGCAGGAGGGGGTTGTGTGAAGGAAGACGCCTCGTTAAAATCTGCCACAAAAATAGCAGCAGCAGCAGCGGCGGCGGCGGCGGCGTGGCGGCTGCGACAGCGACTCTCTCTGCCGACACCGGCTGCCTGCCGGGCCCGCCGGGCCCCGCTGAGGTCGGCTGTTGCTTCGTTAGGAGGCGGTGGCGGCCCGGTCAGCCGTGAGACGGTACGTGACTCCAGCGACCGCCGCTCCGCTGTCTCCTCTCCTCCTCCCTGCATGTCTGCGGGAAGGCG